>JAVJGJ010000059.1:74971301-75012476 GCA_035590215.1 Microhierax caerulescens | reverse complement strand
CAGACTCCAGTATCAGATAGGATGAATCTCTGCATGTCATCCCACTGACCACAGGCTTTTTCCTTCTGAAGTACATAAATGCAACAAGCAGCTTAGGGTGGTTTGTGAGCCATAAAAGCAGCTCCCTTCTCCCCAGTACCATTGTTTCAGAATCATTCCTAGCAGCTGCCATGGACACTGTGTGGCTGAGGAGCAAAACTGTGTTGCTCGTGAATGCATTGTTGCATCCCCCTTTAAGGTCAGTATTCCCCCACATTCATTTATACTATGTTTATCGAGGTGTGAACTTGATGTGTCACCTTAAAAGATGGAAACTGCCTCATTTAAAAATCCTCCAAACAAAGCAATTTTTTATTTTTCAAACTAGCTTTTGTTTTTCTCATGAAAAGTGTTTCTTCTCTTGTGCTGTTTTCCTACAGCAGGATTTATCTGCATTTGACCTGAATCTGTGAATACCTTTGATTGCCTGAATATGCATTTTTCATCAAATCAACTGTTTTTTTCTAAAATGTTTCTCTTCTGCCTCCTACTGATCCAAGGGGAGTTAATTGACTAGCATTAGCAGTTTGCTGACTTCGGTTTCACAGATCAATAAATGCCTTGATAATTATTCATAATTTTATACCACACTGCAGATTTCACCGTTAGGTACAGAATTTGTGAAAACTCTTACCTTTCTTTTCAGATTAACTCTAAAATACCAAACAGGATGGAGAATTGACTTTATATATTGTGGAAGGTACACACATTGACGCACCTGTGTGAAGTGACAGCAACGCCATTGATGATAACAGAAACATTGTACCATCCCGCAGGCAAAGCTGGAAGCGTCACATTGACACCGCGGTCCGTCTGCACCTGGATCTGTGCCCCTGAGCCCCCAATTTGGACCTTGATATCTGTCCCGTGGTAGCTAGCAAACTGGGATATTCCGATGTGAAGCTCCTGACCCCCTGCAGAAAGGAGAATGGGTGGAACTATTTCAGTGTTTCTGTCCAGAGTTATTTTAGCACACGTAACCATTGCCTGAGAAAGAGTATGGAGTTCCATCATGCCAGAACAAGTCTGGTCATGTCCGTCAGCCCAAAACAAAAACTGGAGGACCACAACAGTTCTGTATCCCACTCATCCCTTGGCATCATTGTTAAGGTCACCAACCATCAAGGTTGTTCTGAGATATTAGCACAGTGAGCTTGGCTACGACCATCGATGGCCACTCTCAGCTTGCTGATATGCCTTCAGGATAGGACAGGATCTATGCTCCCTTACCATAAACATCTATCCCATAAATATCTGCAGCTAATTAGAGCCAAATCCAGCCTTTGTAAAGCACGCAGAATCTGGAGCTGAGGAGTTCTGGGATTTTTCCTAAATCCCTGACAAGAGATCCAGACGACATTTTTCAGCACTAGGGGGTTATCCAACTTTAACAGGAGCCTCCCACAGCTACATGAGAATTCCCTTTGTTAACTAAAGTCAGATGCCCACATATGCTCCTGTCGTGGTTTAACCCCAGCTCGCCACCAAGCCCCACACAGCTGCTCGCTCATTCCCCCCATGTGGGATGAGGGAGAGAATCAGAAGGGTGAAAGTGAGAAAATCTGTAGGTTGAGACGAAGGAAATCTAATAAGTAAAGCAAAATTTGCACACAAGCAAAGCAAAGCAAGGAATTCATTCACCACTTCCCACAGGCAGGCAGGTGCTCAGCCATCCCCAGGGAAGCAGGGCTCCATCACATGTAACAGTTAGTTGGGAAAACAAAAGCTAAAATGTCAAATTTCACTGCCTTCCTTCTTCTTCCCCCAGCTTTATATGCTAAGCATGACACCCTGTTGTCTGGAATATCCTTTTGGTCACTTGGGGTCACCTGTCCCAGTTGTGTCCCTTCCCAGCCCCTTGTGCCCCCCCAGCCTACTCACTGGTGCACTGGTGAGGAACAGGAAAGACCTTGGCTCTGTGTAGGCACTGCTCCGCAATAACTAAACCACCCCTGTGTTACCAGCACTGTTTTCAGCACAAATCCAAAATATAGCCCCATACAAGCTATTATGTAGAAAATTAACCCTATCTTAGCCAAACCCAAAGCACTTTGTTTTCAGGAAACATGGTCCTCCCTCATTTAAGCTGTATTGTGAGCCAAATTATACTCAGTTTATAGAGCATGCTTTCCTCTATTTGTGTGTAGTGTAGTAAACAGAAAGGGACAAGGGCAGTAGACAAGGGAATTTCACAACCTAAATTCCTCCTGAAAGAGCTTAAAAAATTAGGGTGGTATCCAACAGCCCAAATAAAGTTACTTTCACCAAGATATCTCTTTCTGTAGTCAATTAAGAGAAAAAGAGGTCTTTATGGTATGATTCATCTTACTGTAAGGGAGACAAAAAAGAAGCTGTGGTGAATCCCACCACAGAAACATCTATTTCTCTTCACTGACTGTGCAAGGCATCTAAACAAGCGCAGAGATGTGTTTAGGAGGTGAAGCTCATCCTCCTGTCTCCCCTGAAGGGTGAGGGTTCAATTACACAGAAGCAGCAATAAACAGGATGAGGAGGAGTCTTTAAATCTGACTCCCTGCTGTCACAGACCACTACATTATATCAACACCTCTCCTAAATTAATCAAGCAAAAGGTGTTAACATCTCTTTACCATCCTCCTGAGCCAGCCAGCCCAAAACACTTGTCTACCCACAGAGTTGCTTGAGAATAGATAGCAAAGATCAGCTGTCACAGACCAGCTCCATTTTAGCTTATTCCTCTTCTTCACTGAGCACATGCCACCATTATCCCAGCCACAGAGAGAGGTAGTCAGGAGCAGCTCACCTGCTTCACTCTCTCTTACGTCTTAATCAAAATCAACTTCTACAGGTTAGTGCATCCTTACTAAAGATTCAGTGGCAATTTTGTCCCCCAAGCAGAAGGTAAGGTCACTTGGCTTTAGCATCGCCTCCACGGCAGGCATGGTCACCGTTGCCATTCAGCCCCACAGCCTCTGCTTCGGAGGAGTCTCTGCCTCCCGTGAGGTGGGAGAGCCTGTTCAAAGTTCCCCTCATCCACCAGCTCTTCTAAGCAGATCTTGAAGCCCGTGCTTTTCAATTCTGCACGCTCAAAGAGTCAAATAAAGTTTGAAAGCCTGTGAAGTTGAATATATTAATAGTGTGAACTCTTTGGACTCTTGGTCAATTGTCAGCTTAATCCTAGATGCCTGGAAGGCATCAGTGTAATTTATTTATTCTTTTTATTATATAGGAGGAAAATTATATTAAAAGACGAAGCCGTGGAGGTTCTGAATAGGAGATTGAACTCAGCCACACCACTGTTCAAGAGACACAATAACATTAAGGAATTCCTTGCACCTGGGCTGCCAGCGGCTAGAAAAATTCTCCCCTTGGAGCTATGGTATCTGAATAATACTCAGATGATAAAGGACGTTTTCTCTTATTTATGCATTCTGGAGTAATAGAAAATGGCAAGGGCATTTGGGAAAAGGAACAGAAATGCTGGGCATGGAACAGAAATGTGAGTCAAGAAGTGCATTTCATCACTGGCAGTCACCTAATTCCTTGCATCCCCACCAAATCCAGCCAAACTGCTGAGCTGGGGGAGCTTTATTGAGGCGTGTACTGGAGAAATTACAAAAAGCAAGAAAAAGACCTGCAGATGATTGCATTCTTAGAAGAATGGGAGTGGGGTGGGGAGGAAAGTAGGAATATTTCTGTCTTCCTCCTTTCTCCCTTCCTCTCCCTCTCAGATACTAGGAATCTGGTGTCTGGTTGCCACACAGAAATGTAGTAAACCTTCCTAAAAGACTTGTCTGTAAGTAGACACCATTCACCATTAATGCCTCATATTCCCAATGTCCAGCCAAAACCTCGGGGGGGAAGAAGGGAAATAAGCAAAAAAACCAGCCCCAAATAGAAACATTCAAAAGACAGGAATGATAAACATTCCATGAGATCTACTTCAGATTTTGCCCCCACAAAGTCCATGAAGTCTATGCTTTGACACAAGATCAAACTGGAAGAAACAGTTTAGCTTGGAAATGGGAGACAGTAAGACAAATATTCCCTCTATTCTGTTTTCAGCAACCCAAAATGCACATAATACACTTTATGATCGACCCTCTGGGATCCTGGAGAAGGACATTCTCTAGGGATCATTTCTCGTCATGGCTGAACCTGTTACCAGGAACAAATGGGTGGAATAATTTCAGGGCAGAGTCAGAGAAATGTGACACGAAGGGAGCACTGTGCAGCACCTGACATCCTGTGGACATCATCCATACTGGCCTAAGGCAAGCACCTCGTTATCTCACGTGTGCTAGAGTAAAACCAACATAAAACAACCAGACCTGAGCGGGGCTAGCAGGAAGCACAGGGAGTACAAAGTTAAAAGAAAACAACAGAAGAACAGCGTCAGATTAACAGACTCCATAGACCTAGATTCCCTCTGCCCCACCGCCATCAGCAACAATACTTCCACAGATGATGCCCAATACATGTCTGCAGCCTTTTCACCTGCTATGCCACTTCTATTTCTGCTTAGCGATACTACAGCAGGGTTTAAGGAAGGATCATACTGGAACAAGCCGTTAACTGTTGTTGACTGGTGTCCAGAAATTAGTGTCACATGGACAGAAGCATCTTCTGTCCCCTAGAAAAAGAAATGAAAAAAAAGTCAGGGATAAGAATTCACCAATCATAATAAAAAAAAAAGTTATTCTCTATATTTCTACATCTCCCATACTTAATAACTTAGACACGTGGCACTAACAGAATTTGTGTATATACCAAAATCAAATGTATAGTTACATTGATTTTACAGGGACACCTAAGAAAAGTTAGAAACCTTAAAACAATCCCAGGCTATGGACATTTTCTTTCGCTATATCTGTTCTAGTAAACAAAACAGTCGTAGGTTACAGACACAGACACTTATCCCTACATGTAAACTATTAACATTGTCCTGGGTATAACTTTGCCATGCAGCAAAGAGAACTGCTGCTAACAACCCCTAGGCACATTTCTGCATGACACACAGATAACGTCCAAAGGAGGTCTAGATGTAAAGTAGAAAATTTGGAACTGAAGAGGATTCAGCAATGTGATCAAAAGCAGTTGTCCCAGGCATGTTTAACTTACTAGTAGACAACGGAAAGCAGAGATGGGCAATTTTACTGGAGTTCAAAGCCCCGGTTTTGTTTATGCAAGGCTTGGCTAATAACATTACAATCTGGATTTTTTTCCATTTCACTGGTTTTCATAAATTCCCAGTCAGTCTATTGTTAATTAAGTTGGTCTAAACTGTAGGAGTCATCCGTGGGAAATTGTCCCACAACCAAGACTTCACTGATGGGTTACCATTTTCCCTTCCCCTAGTGCAGGTTCAGGCCAGGAAAACACAGGAAGGCCTGTTGGCTGCTGACTGTTGCAAAAAAAAAATGTGGTTTCTTACCCGAGAGGGAACTTCACATTCAATTCTCGTTGAATTTCTGCCATCCTCCAAAACTGGGCAAGGCTGAGAGCCAAACAACACCAAGTTTACCCCTTCCAGATTGGTCCCCCTGAGAGCCACTCTCACTCCTCCTACAAAACCAATTCTTCCATTATATTCAAGATGTAGAACAATATTTTTATATGCAAAGGATTCTTTATTAATAGGTGACTGCAAAAGGCAGTACTGTCTCTCAGTCGATCTGATGATCTGCTTCTACCTTGCTGTGCCTAGCTTCTCTTTCACCAGCGATCCTTCTTGCCTATGATTTGAATTCTTGTCCATGATACAGGAGGACTGGGTTTGTTTCCCGGTTTATTTTTTAATGACATACTTATTTAAGCCAGCAAGGTCTAGCCTGTGATCTCACCCTTAGAACGATCCCCAGCCCAAGAATGAAATAAGGAAGGAAGGAAGAAGCACTAAGAATGGAAAATGAGCTTAACACAGCAGGTGATTTCACAGTTCAAATAGCTGCCAAGCACCCTGCTGTCAAAAAAGCCTGTAGCATGTGTCTAGGAAAGTTGGGTTAGAAAGGGGACTTGGCAGGGCTCAAGACTTAGCAGAGTTATGAGGAAAGTCACGGAGGGTTTAATTCTGTGAAGCACTAAGAAACCTCAGTTCTGCTTTGTGCCAGCCACAGCTGAGCCTCTTCAATCACATGCAGGATCATACCCAACACAAGCCAGACTTGCACTTGATCTTTCTGCAGCATCCATTTCCAATGCAAATAGTGAAGGTGCACCTCTGCTTTTCCAAGTGACTAGAATATTCAGGGATATTACAAAGAGCAAGGGAATAGAGAACAGGAATGGAAATTAATGGCATTTCTAACCTGGACTTTGTTCTTTGATGTGGTTCAGAGACTAAGTTAAAAAAAATATATATATATATTTTGCTTGAAACTTACAGCTGCTTGCTCTAGTTATCAGTACCACAGAGTTTTAGGACTATGGCTGGACAGACAGACTGCTCAGGCAGGAACTTTATCAATGCAGTGTTTATGTGAATGTATTAGTATGGCTGTGTTAGGAACCAACTGGTTATGATGTTTTTCATGTGTGATTTAAGCAAACTTCTATAGAAAAGTCATTAGGTATTGACAGCAGTGTCCCTTGTACCTTTTCCTCAAAGTAACTTGTCCTGCTAATTCTTTAAACTGCTAGAGAATTATAGAAGTTTAATCTTCTAGATTTTCTCTGGCTAGCAGCAAAACCATGCAAGTAACAGCAATCTGATGTGTTAACAGCAAATTCCTTCAATCCACTGGAACATGGTAATATCTTTAGAAAGGCATCCCATGCTTATAGAGTTAGGTCACAGGGATCTCCCAGCACGGTACCACCAAGACCAGTGACATGTTGACAAGAGGGAGCTGATGCAGCAAAATACAAGATGCTTCCTCTCCTGTGATGTTAAGTCTGCAGAGTTAGAAACAGCAAGAAGCCAAACCTGAAGCCACATGTCTAATGTGACAGCTGTCAGATAAGGAGCCTCAGATTTAGAGTACAAAATCCATGTGTGTTGTGTAAAGACTGATGCTCTTAAGTTTTGATATCTACACTTCTATCCATATGCAGTGAAATACTGCATATGTGCACTTTACGATAAGATTGAAGAGAGGTATTTTAAACAGAAGAAATTAAAAACACAGATGGAAGCTGTAATTCTTTCCAATTATAAATGTTCAAGGCATATGTAATGTAAGATAACATTATACTTGCTTTCTTCTTAATGAGTGATGGATCACTGTAATTGGGAGAACAGGATTGCCAGTGAAGGAAATAAGAAGCAAGGCCCAAGCGCTAAAACTTGCCATTGCTGGCTTTTTTCTTTTAGGGTTTTTTTTTGGGGGGGGTGTTTGTTTTTTATGGGTTTGGGTTTTCTATGAATCAAAAGTGAGTCTTAAACTTAAAGTACTATATGACCTTCTCATTAGGGAAAAAAAAAAAAAAAAAAAAAAAGAGGAAAGAAAAGGATTAGAAGAGATTTCTTTCCATGCACCCCAACAAGATAAAATCAAAGAAAGCCGTAACTTCTTGCTTTCCAGCTTTGGAACTCTACATTGTCCCAAGTCCATCCCATGCCTCATCCACAGAGAGGTTCACTCTGGCTCCTCCAAGGTGGCCAAGCATGGCACAGGCAGCTCACCAAGCCACATGGCTGAGTGAGCTTCATGCTGCACCTAGGCCAGGACTTCTGCTCTCAGCTATGTGTGTTACCATGAATTCAAAGCACCACAATACTGAAACTGGGAAGTTTCCATACATAAGCAGGATAGTTTTCACTCTCCATGCAGACCTGCATCATGTTCTCTCTAGATGCATACCTAGCTGCTTGAAAACAAGTCACATGCTGAGACTGTGCACAACTCAAGTGTGCAAAGAGGTTCTCCACATTTCTCATTGGGTTGGGGTGGCTTTTCCCTCTCTTAGAAAGGAAAGGGTGGGTTTTTTTTTTTTTTTTTTTTGGTTTTCCTACTACAATTGTCTAGACACTGTGGTGGAACTTCCAGGCAAAGTCTCCTCATCTGTGTCACATACAGGGCAGATGAGAGCGTCATAATGCTCCTTTGACCTGAGAGCCCTGTGGAAAATCTTCCAAGCTTTCGTCTTCACGGGTGGAATATATCACCCTTCATTTCCTCTTCTGTTTTGAGGAAAGGAGGGGTAATGGGAATAGAAGGAGATTCAGTTTAGTTTGAGCTTCTCTAGATTTCTGTTTTATATCTAAACACAGGTGAGTTTTCCATTTCACGACTCAGAATATGAATTCACTTCAATAGGACTGGGATGAACCAAAGTTTAGCCATTTCACAATTAGGTCAGATTAATTCAAATACTACAAATCTACGTGTTAAATGGATGTGGAGAGATGAGCTATGAAACTCTAATACCCATCTAATCTGCTGGAATTAATATACCTGCACTCGAACTCACTATTCCCAAACAAAACTAGGTAGGAAACTGGTTGGTCCACAAAGAACCAAGGAAAGTCTGTCACTCTTTACAAGACTTGCCCCAGTGCTTTGGGGTACACGTAATGTGTCCAGCCATATTACATCTTTTTCACCAGGTGAAGACCTTAGTAGTGAAGTTACAGAAGAACTAAAACACACCATGAAAAGTAAGCAACAGAAAGCAGATGTCCCTTTAGAGCTGGCTTGATATTCAGACCTACCAATCTCTGAAATTGTAGGAGGTTCAATAGCTACCAGCTTCGGGTCAACTCTTAGGAAGATGCCTTCTCTTGTGCTGTCATTGAGTGCGAAGCCATAAGGTCTCACCAGTAATGTCAACTTGTAGACTCCAACTGGCAGCCTCTCCATCTGGCAAACCACTTTGTATTGATTCAACATTATGACATGGCAGATTGTGTTGTTCACCTCCACTTGCAAGGCTGGCTTCTCCACAGTGAAGCCAGCTCCCCTGATAACTACTGTGGCCTGGGAGGTAACATCTGAAGGAATATAAGCAACAAGACAACAAGATGACTCATGAATTTTTGTGTAGCAATGCCCAGGAGTTACTTTCAACCAACAGTTAAAAATTTTTACCGTCTTCATCAGGACCTCCTAAAAACTACACGCCAATGATCTCACGTTGTCCCCCATAACATCTATTTCTGCCTGTCCCTGTCCAGCTATTATGTGTTTTCTTAAAGTTTTATTAAAAATAACTAGCACTGAGAGCCACCTTTTGCTTTAGGTGCCAAGACTATCACTAATTCTTTTCTCTTTACACCTCTACCATCTCAACATTGCTGTAAAAACATGTCTGTGTTACATACTTTAAGACTGGAGCTGATCAGAAGTGCCCCACCAGAAACCACAGTTTCCATAAAATCAGAAATTCCCAAAAGAATACACATGTACACCAAGTCATCAGCATCTGGCAGATCTTTTTCACAGAATATTGCTTTTACCATTTTGTCCAGACACAGAGCCCCGTGTTACCTGATGAATACTCCACATCAGTGACTAAGGGTGTCAGCTTCTGGCTGAACTGGAAAGAGCATGAACCAGAACAGTTTGCAAGGACATCATTCACCACCACCACCACCTGGAGACAGAGAAGAAGGTTACCCTAAAGCTGAGAACAGAGGTGTTTTCTACAGCCACATCCCCCTGGGAGACCTGCAGAGTGATGCTGGTAGCCACCCTGAGCTACTAAGAGCACTTGGACTATGCCAGAGGAGAGCACAGTCAGACAGCTGTCTATCCTACTGCAACCTCATCACAAATTTAATTGCAAGGCTTGTTAGGGCTCACCCTCAGCAAAGCAAAGCACAGCTTTGGAAGCTCTATTGACACCCTTTCTCAGTATCTGCAGGATCCTATCTCCCATCTTGCTGGGACCCACAGCTCCTCACAATTCCCATTCTTCTAGTGATCTATGGAAAACCTTGTGTGCCGCAACCCAGTCTTTTCCACCACATCTTGGGACCAAGTTTATTGTATTTAAAGCACCCTGAAAGGCTGATTAGAATGAATCCCAGAATATGTATTTTCAGCAAGCAACCCTCAAATTTCTTTTTCCCCTTGTTGCTCATGCTGAAAGAGGAAAGCTGTGCTGTGACTTTGGTTATCTAATAAAAGTTATAAAGAGCTATCTCTTCTGACATCCTGATATCTCAGAAGAGCCAACTGGCACAGCTAGGGCATAGGAGAGCCCCTCTTCATCTCTCTCCCAGGTATTAAGGGTGTGCCAACGGAGCACAGAAATGCTTGCAAAAAGCAAAAGCAGACTACCTCCAAGAAATACAAGAAGCACAGAGTGGCCAAGCACTCTGTTGAAATGGAGACACAATAAATAAAGGGATATTTTTGTACTTGTTGCTAGCAGCAAGCCAGAATAAAGCTTCAAATATAAAGAGGAAATCTGATTGCTGTTGCCCTTTGTTTCATTTGGTCTGTTTGAGGGTACGTCTGCAACAGGTGGCAAAGATATCATAGGTGGTTGAGCCACTGCGGAAAGGACAATCTGTATTTCTTACCAAAAAAGCAAGGTGACCTAGCCCCAGATGCTGCACAGCTGGCCTATGTGCACATCCAGCATCACCCTGTTATCACCACAGTGCCTGGCAGTCTTTGCTGAGAGCAAAGGCAGCAACGAGCATGGCTCTGCAGCAACCAAGAGCACAGTTTGCCTCACATTTGTCCATCCAGCAGACTCACTTGGCCAGGAGGCCCTCCTTACTCCCTTGTCACACTTGAATTGAGATCCACAAAGGCTGAGGGACTTATCCAGTTCACAGACAAGTACTGCAGCCACCATCTCCTTCATTTTGCATTTGTCAGTGTAACAGTGGGAACACTGCAGATGAATATAGCATCATTCCCAAGTCTGGTGGCCAGCACCATAAGACCCACCAAGGGTGGGCGTCCAGAGCTGATGCCAGCCCATGGCCACTGCCTCAAAAGAAATAAACTGCCTTCCATCACCCATGATGACCATTCTCCCCACCTGCAACAGCTCTTGGAGGGAAGCCTTGCTCCCCAAAAGCAGGGAGCAGAATCTGACTGATTTATGGCAAAGCATAGAACAACATATTTCTGAAAGGATTTAGTGGCAGAACTGGGTACCTGAGTACGTAGGAGACCCCTGGATCTACACAACCTGGATGAATTAATAATATGTGTGACAGCACATTAACTCACCTGTGTTTTGTTATTGAAGGTAGCAAGCATGTCCCCAAATATTGGTCCAATAAACACGCCCCCATCATAAACCACACGACTAGAAACAGTTGGTTTCAGACCAGTGAGGTTTTTGGCAGAGACCTGCCAAAGAAAAACAAATTTAAGTTTCTTGTCCTTTTCTGTTCTGTGATTTTTAAATTAAAACCATACCCCCCACTGTTCATACAGAGTCTTCACAAGGCTGCAAATAACTCCTGGAAGCCTCTTCTCAAGCTCTTCCAGGAATCTTATCTTCAGGTCTAAAATTTTATTATCCAAGACATCACAACACCTCCCTGTTCCCACTGTCACTTTGCAGGCAAAGAGACTGCAAACTGAGGCAAAGAGATTCAGGAGCCAGATTTGCAAATAGATTTCTAATACTCAATAATATCATTTGGAATTAGGCATGGAAAGAGCTCTGAACATCTGCTTCCCAAATACGTGACTTTGGGTGAAACAAGAGACCATGTTACAGGTGAAGATGCAGCTCAAGCTTTTCTCACCAGACCAATGTCTTGAGCATGGAAGCTCATTGCTTTGTTGAAAATTATTTTACACTTTCAGAAGCTGAATATACAAAGAAATAGGTTTTCTTTTAGAAGAAGGAAGCAGTTCAGTCTATGTACTTATTCAAAAGAGACCCTTCTACTTGAAGTCAAAGTTCATTTTTTCAATTTTGTACATGACAAATTTTGAGGTGGGAGAGTGTGAACTGAACCTTCATCTGAGATTTGTGAGAACCAGATATGAACCCAGACAGAAAAACATTCTTGGCCCACAAATGATGCCACAAACCTGTACTGAGCTTCAGTTACTGTACTGAAATATTAACATGATTATAATAGATTTCATTTCAGTATAGGAGTCCCTTTATTGTGCAGAACCGCAACAAAGCACAAAAATTACTTTCTAGCCTCCTCATTATTTTGAAGCACAGACTCTGATGATGTAATTTCTCCTCCTGCAACTGCAATTGGTTTTTAAATCATCTAATCTGCAAGTACTTAAGCTGCTGTTCCCGATAGGAAGATAGATTGTCTAAGGTCACATGTGTGTCTCCATAAAAACAAACATTGGGAGAATGAATCAGCTAAGGCCAAAGATATTGAATGGGGCTCAAAAGGGGTGTTAGTAAAATAAATTACTGTACTCTGATAACATTGGGCAAGTCCCCAGTTTTTGTTTTCCAAGTGAGTGTCCAGATGCTTTCATAGCAAGAGTTTGAGTCTTTGGTCACGATGAAGTCACTGGTGTTGAAGTACGGGGCTGTAGAATTGTCTACATTGTCTTGCAAAAGCTTGCGAAGATGGCGGGGGGAGATGTGCACTGAAACATCTGCAAAAGACATTAGAAAGCAACGGATATCATCACTGCTAGGGCAGTACAGCTACCAGCTAGTAGAAAGGTGTTTCACTGTTGGTGCAAGGCTGTTGTCGTTCAAGCCTCTGCAATTGCCAAAGAGCAGCAGAGGGAAATTTACTGGACCCCAAATGCCAAAAAAAAACATGGAATTGAATCATAGAATCATTTGAGTCAGAAGGTCCTTTAAAGGTCTTCTGGTCCAACCCCCCTGTCACGGGCAGTGACATCTTCAGCTAGATCAAGTGACTCAGAGCCCCATCCAGCCTGACTTTTAATGTTTCCAGGAATGGGGCACCTACCACCTCTCTGGGCAACATGTTCCAGTGTTTACCAACCTGATCATAAATAAATTCTTCCTTATATCTAGTCTGAAGATCTTCTGCACTATTAAACAGACAAGAAAACCTAGAAATTTCTCTCCAGTTGGGACCATCACAAATTTTAGGTAATACTTTTACATTACATCACACATGAATATTCAGTGTGCAAATCATTTTCCTTCAAATTAGAAAGGCTGGAAACTTTCTAAATGAGATGGGTGTGAAAAAATATCAGTCTAGCAAGAAGACTTCATAGAGTTTAATCCCAAATAAATGCAAATTAAGTTTTATTTCTTTTGACATAAACACCCATAGCCATTCAAAGCTGCAGATACAATAAATCTCTCTAAGCCAATTCACAAGAAAGAAGGGAAAGCACAAGACCTGGGAATGGGGCAAGAGGAACCGAGTACATTTTTGAAAGATGATATTCAAAGCATGGCACTACAGAGCAGCCTTCAGCTGTTGTATGAAAATCTTAAGTAACAACATGCAGAAAAGAGTTACTTCACAAATATTCTAAGGCTACATTTATCTGTTTTGTTATTTGGCTTTATAACTGAGTCACCAGTTACTTTCTCATTGCCCTTGCTCAGATTAACCTGCTAACTTTCATTCTAATCCTCCTTGATTATTTAAACCAAAGACAAGAAAACCTAGCACATCTAAAAGTGTCACTAATTGAAGTCAAGCAATTCTATGCATAAAAGCTTTTGTAGTATCTTCAAGCCAATTACCAATCTTGGTAATCCTAAAAGAGAATGAAATTCCTGCCAACCTGCATGCATCTTGTTATACAAGACAACCAGAAGTACATACGTTGAAGAAATATCAGAATAACGAAACCTTGGGTTGCAAAATCCCAGTTTGGGATTACATCCAAAGTTATTTAATATTAAGGCAAATATTTCATAGTGGCTGTCTTCATTTTGGAACAACCCCATACCTGATGTCTAGAAATTCTGCCCTACCTATAATCTTTAATTCCTGTCTTGATGGACATAAAAGCCAAGATCTACAAACTGTCACTATGGGTTTAACTTGCCAGCCTTGTATGTACCCCAGGCATTTCCAAGGTTGTTCTTCACTTGGCTTCCTGCAAAGGAAATCCAGGAACCCATATTTGCATCTTCTTTTACCTGATATCACTGTATTGGCCAAGTGAATGTGGAAAGTTCCTCCAATAGGTGGGGATGACTTTTGCACTCTTTGAATGGTGACACTGACTCTCACATCCTCCGTGGCAACATAGAGGTAGCCGTACTCCTTAGAGCCCTCCGCAAGCAAAGCACCTCTGCGTGACAGAGAGGATTCACCCGAAGGCATTAGCAGTCAAGACCCCCACTCCTGACACCCCCATGTCAACCAGCAGCAGAGACACGCCTATGGGAACAACACTCTTGAAGGACCCAAGGAGGACACACTCAGAGGTCAAATGGAATCGAATACTCCCAACTTATACCTACATAACATAGGCAATGCATGCAAGAGAAAAAGATGGGAAAACACTTTTTTTAGAAATTATCATAGAAGAAACAGTTCATACAGCACCAAGCATGAGCACATTCTATCTCGGTACTGGTGTTTTTAAAGGACCAACTCAATGCAGCCTGGACAGCAGCTATAACATCAATGCAAAAATCTTCCCCTACTCCATTCTGTAGTCTCCTCTAGCCTATCAAAATCTTACCTCGCCTGAATGACAGTGATAATTTTTGTGTATTAAAGTTCACCCAAAGCCCACTTTCTAAAACTTTAAATATTTCCTCCCTTGCCACTAAAATTCCTTTTTTTTCCAAAGGAAAAAGATTCTCTGCGGTACAATGATGCCACCATGTGGTTGAAGTGTATGGATATATGGATAACAGCTGAAGACCCAGAGCTCAGCGGTGGCTTCTGCAGAGCAAATTTCAAGAACACAAAATCAAAAGATCCACTGACCCTTCTGGTCTGATGTACAGCCGGTACATCAGATAGTAGCTAATATTCCTGTCCCGACAGCAGCAAGTTGTTTGTTCTGAAGATATCCAAAGACAGTGATCAGCCCACTCATTTTTAAAGCACGCACTGATTTCTGTTCTCAGTCTTCCTGGCTTCAGCATCACACACTGGTTTCTCTTACATCTTTGTCTGTGAGGTGAAGAAGCCCACCAGTGCCAGCACCTATTTTTTTTTTTTTTTTTACTCCTAGTGGGAAGTACTGTGATCAATCCATCTTTTAATCCTCTTTTTATAAGCTAAACATGTTGAGCTTCTTCAATCTTTCTCTCCTACACATTTTCTTTAGCCCCATAATCATACTCATGACTCCCCAGCCCCTCCCCCCATTTTTCTAAATCCCTTTGAAAAACGTGGTCATCAGTGCTCTAGGTAGTATTCTAGTGTCGGTCTTGTAAAGGCTACACACAGGAGTAAAAATTTCCCCTCTTTCTGTTAGTTACAACTCTGTTTATGCATATTAAGCCCCACAAACACCCCACCCCACCCCCTGAATTCTCACTCTTGCCTTTACCATTGGTGGTTCATGTAAAAATACTGCAGTTGACACAGGCAATTTAATGTGCTTTTCAAGGATAGATTTTCACAAGTCAAATCCTTCTATGCTGTGCTAGATGACTTCTACATAACAGCTAGGTCTGAGATGTGGTTTAACATTTTTATCACCTAACTTCTTAGACTTGGGCTTTGCAGGACAACAGTCTGAGCTGCTGCTGAGAAGCTGTCACATTGGGAAAAATGAGATATAAACTGGATTGTCCCTATCTTTTCCTTTGTGCTGACTTGGACTATGTCTCTGAACCCAAATGTAATCAATGAATTCACCAAAACCTTAGAGTTCACCAGAAAATGCAAGGACTTGGCTGCTCTGGAAACTAGACCTAATTTTCTTCAGATCTTAGCCACCTTTTAAAGGAGAAACTAGCTGTCTTTAGAGAACTCAAAACTAAGGACATGTTACTTTGAATTTGCTTGAAAGAAGAAAGAACACCAAGAAGCCAAAGTAAGTTACAGCAGACTGAGGTTCACTTTCTGAAAGGAGGTTTCCCATGGACACCTGGGCAAGTCACTTTGAGTGGTGTAACTGAGCCAAAATAACAGCTGCAGAAAAGAGGCTGCATCATTTCATCTTCTCCCTTGCCTGTTTCTATCCCCATCAGGTATTTTTTGTCTTAACTGGATACAATCCAACTTTTATAGGACTTACTGCCTCCCAGTGTAGCCTTTTAGTGTTGCACTCTCAAAGATTAGTCTATGGTTCTACTTCCACTTTCATTTTTGGGACTTCTAGAACAGAAACCATCTCAGGCACTTCCATTGCCTAACACAGTAATTGGTGGGAGCATCTCTGGCTGATCTCCATCCAGTGTTTCAGAAGGGCTTGTATCTCCTTCTAGTCCTACATCACATCTTCTTAACCCCAGGTTAGCTGAAACATCCTAAGCATCTCTGGTTCAGCAACTGAATCTCAATCATACAATGGAACTTCAATGCCAGAATCATAGATACATTCACTAAGATGTCTACAATATACGTTCAAGACCCTATATGGTGAGCAAAGATCAAAAGACGTACTGAGAATGAAACTAAGTATCTTAATTTAGACCCACAGCCCATCTACTGAGTATAGACATCTGTGCAGGATTCAGCAGTCTAAACAGGCTGAACACAGCCCATTTGAAATGCCTGGAGAAGACAACTAGTGAAAGCACAGTGGTTGCCAAGCTGCAGTCTTATCTGTCACTGCCTGTCATGTCCTGTCTTAGATGACAACCAGTTCCAGACACGTCGGGTGAACTGTGAGAGGTATTACAGGTTATTGAGATGATCTTCCTACCTTGGAGAGAGAAGAGGCAGGCTTGCACCACAGCCAGACACCATCCAGGAAACATTGTAAGTGGGAGATGACCCTACCACAGACACTGCTTCAACTATCCTCCCACCTGGCCAAGGTGGCTTGGGATGTCTCCGAGAAACTGACAGAAAAAGAGCACAAACATTAGTTAGAACAAGAACAGCTGTCACTATGCCTAGGTTATTTTCATTTCATAGCTGGAAACTTATCAGGGGGCAGAGGGTGTGGGGTGGGGTGTTTGGTTTTGTCTGGGTAAGACAATTCAAGAGGTTCATTTATAGAAACACATTTTCAAAAACCCAGATTTGGGAATTCCTTCTTGATTGCTTTCACACTCAGACAAAAAAAAAAAAAAAAATCAAGAAAACAAAATTATTTTTGTGCCTGTTGTGTTTGTGCCTGTTGTGAAATACCCTTCCCCTTTGAAAAAGTTTCAGCTGGCCTTATCATTAAAGATTTTAATGGAGTACCCTGGAAATACAGTAACATTAAGGAAAAAAACAGATTCCTTTACCAGTCACAGCTCTGTCTGAGATGATGACTTCATCAAGGTAAAATGACCCAGATGTTTTCTTTTGCAGCACAGGGCTCAGCAAGTCTATCTGACGCACAAACACTGGGGAATTGGCAGGGAGGTCCTGGAGAAGTGTGGAGAGATTCACACACCCCTTCCAGAGGTCAGTGCAGGTGAATGTCCAGCTGGAAGACAGCAAGGTTGTGCAAGCTCTCTTTTTTGCTGTGAGATAGTGCAATCATCGACTTTTGAGATGCTTTGTGAAGCTTCCAGGTAACGTCAAGTACTGCTGCTGTTACTACTGTTTACTTATTTACTCATACCTAAGACACTTGCTCAATGGCTTGTGATCACTTTCTATGTCTTGGGCTCCCCGTAGGAAGAAACAAAGCTTTAGATCTTTGCTTAGGTGACCTCCTCTGCATCACAAGAGTGGGATGTGGGAATGAATACCATCACTCTAGTCTTGGCAAAACACTACAACAGCATCAGTAATCTGAACGGGGGTCAATCCAGAGCTTAGGCCCCTTGAGAATATCAGATATTTGCTCAAGGCTCCCAGCTTTTCCCCACCACATAGTAATTTAACGCCAACCCCTTCTTCCCCTTGCGGGCATGCACCCACCCCCCTCAACACAACCTTACAGGTACCCAAGCTGCCAACTTCACTTTGTGAAGTTCCTCAGGCACTCCTAAGTTTGCCTGACCCAAGCTTTACATCTAACACCAAGTGTTTTCTACCATGTAATTCTAAGTGAATAAAGAAAATCAAAGACTAAAGCATTCTTTGAAACTTTGCGTACCGATGATCTCTTGAGGTTTCGGGGTGGCGGGGGGAATCAATTCCTATCTGTCTCACTGCAAAAAAATCTACTGACTGTTGCCAGAGAAAGTGGGAAATTAATGTCCTCTGAAACCTTTTGGTGTTACCAGAGACAGAACAAACTCCATCTGTGAATTACTAAGGTGAGATCACGCATATAACAAGAAACATGCAAATTTACTTAGTACATCCTCAAAAAGAATGGAAGCACGTTCTGGGAATGCCTCTTCAGGGACAAAGAGTGTATCAGCTTACTCCAACTGACAATTTGTTCCTATACAAATAAGAACTTCTCACAGATTTCCTAGTACACCTCACTATGGAAAACAATCTCAGGAAACTACAGGTGTCTGGATACCTTTTAGAGTCAGTTTCATTGAAATCCCATAGGCAGGTGAGGTTCCTCTTCACTGAACTTAAAGAGACATTGGTGTAGGACACCAAGATATGAAGGCTTTTGCTCATAAGGCCTTTATGTGCAAAACACACCTGCAAAAATGGGGAAAAAAAATCACAAATCAAACCACACACAATTTGTATGTAATGCCTGTAGAAGATATTATATTCTGTTTAAATCACAGTTTAATGTTAGTAGGGAGACATGTTGTTGAAGGTCAGCAATGAAGCCCACCTCTTAAGGCCAAATTGCCTTGAATAGCACCCAGAGAAGACAGTGCAAAGCATCCAGGTGACCTGTGTGCCACCACATAGCATGAAACAGATCCTTTAGGCCTCAGTTTTGGGGCAAAACATAGCTGGGAAGTGCCAGTGGGGATTTCAAGTATCTGGGAGGGAGGAATAGAGACTGGAGGAGCTGGTTTGATTTGCAAGATGCAAGGTTTGGGATGTGTGCAAGGTGGGGAAGTAGGACTGGAAGAGATCTGTGAAGGAGGCCTGTAAGGAATCTGGAAGGACTGCAGGGGGCTTTGGAGATGAGTCTTTCCCTCCTGCCTCCTTCCTTGCAACCCCCAAAAATTTGCCTTCCCCCAGGTGAAAAAAAAAGGGCAAGAGTTGAAATCAGGACCTTATTCCTATTAAAAGTAGATGTAGAAGATGACCAGAAAAGTGGGTGAGATTGGAAACCAGATAACAAGGGATTTTTTTTTCCTTTTCTCAAGCAGAGGTCATCCCTGCATCCTCCATCTTTTCCCAACACCATCCCACCTTTTCCTTTCCCTCAGCAAGATTTGCATCCCCAAATAAGAGCCAAATGTGTTAAACAATATCTATGTCTCAGAGATCTCAAACTATCCACCCGACCAATGAAAGATGCTCTGCTCTGACCACAAGTGTAGTCCAAAGACATGATCCTCAATGGACTTGGACACAGAGAAGTCTAAGCAGACCAGATGCTATTATGTTGCTGGTTGGGCTCTTAGTATTCAGTCCCCAATGCAACCAACTCAAGAGCAGCCACCTACATGTGTGTATTCAGTAAGATCATATCTTGGTAGAGTTGATGGGGAAGTTTTCACCAGCTGGCTTGGTCTGTGAACACTGAACCTCCCACAGAAAGGCTCCATTCCACTGACAATGTGTCCTGTGGCAATGACATCCTTCATATCTGACAAACATAAAAAAACCAAGAGGAATGGGACACTTGAAAACAAATCATAAGACACCAGTACAGTCAAGAGATTCATGAAAATACAGGAAGCAGGTATGTAAAATTAGTCAAACAGTCCTACACTTGGATATTCTCCTGCTCAGATAAATGGTGAACATCTGCAGGGCGATTATCCCCCAGCTTAAAGGGTGTCAGAAGACAGGAGTAGGGACAATTAGATTACTGTTCTGACCATAAAACCTCATGGCAAAAAGCAGCCTTCAGCCATATAGAGTGTGTTTGACCAAACCCACCCTTCCTTTCTAGAAAACACTCAGGCAAAGCTGGAAATTGATGTATAAAGCCTCAGCCAATCTACCTTCCCCTTTGGGATGTTTGTGCTATCGGTCTATCAACCATGTTGCTGAAAAACTGCTAGGATTTCTTTCCTTCCTTGTACATGAAAGGCTTTCTTCTGTCACTACATACTGACAATTCACCTTTTCTTTCAGTAAGGGAAATAAATCCTACAAAATTAAGTTAATAGCAGAGTTTTGGTTGTGGTTTGTTTGGGGTTTTTTAATATATTAAAAAAAAGGAAATAGTTGTTGTTCTTTGCACAACATGTGTTGAACCTGTTGAAATCTTCACTGGAAGAAATTATGAGCACAACTCGGCGGTGTTCAAGGGTAGATTATGTAAATACAGGGAAAGGAGAGCCACTGAAAGTAATTAAATTAAAAAAGACATTCCACTCAGGAAGTTACTGAGTTGAAAATACTTCATATCTGGAGAGAATTAATGACGAATTATTATATATGATCATCCAGCTTTTACCCTTCCCTGGGCATCTGCAGAAGTCAGGACACTGGGCTAGATAGACCCTAGGTCTGAATGTCTGTGGCTGTTCTTCTATTTTCCTGGCATCCATTTGCCACAATTTCACTGTTGTTCCGCTGTCTTTTAACATCATCTACATTTTACAATAATGAATGAAAATGCAAGTTCTCCTTTGTTCTATCTGTTATGCATCAATTTTTATCCCCACTGTACTGTTGAACTATCATTGGCTCTCAGCTCAAGTTTTTCTTTCTCTTGTCAGCAAAGTTGTAGCTTTGGAATCACATTAAGAATGTCTAGTTGCTATTTTCATTTTTCTATGTAAAGCTTCCTTCTCCCCCTAATTAATGTTGATTACTTTCCTTCATTTGGAGGAATCAATCACCAAATATACGTATTACTGGCTGGGACCTGTTCTCTCTCTCTGTAACAAATACAAGAATGCAATACAAGGTCTCTAGGCAAACATCCACTTTTTGGCATAGGATAAGTATACCATAATTGCTGCCAAATATAGACTCGCAGAATGGTTTGGGTTGAAGGGACCTTTAAAGGCCATCTAGTCAACCCCCCTGTGCCTTGGGCAGGGACATCTTCAGCCAGATCAGGTTGTTCAGAGCCCCACCCAACCTGACCTTGAATGTTTCCAGGGATGGGGTACCTATCACTGCTCTGGGCTACCTATGCCAGTGTTACTGGAGTTACTTTCTACTAGAGCAGCTTTCTGATGTGCACAATACCTTCAATATTAGAAACCATTATCGATAATTTTATGGTTTTTTTACAAAAGCGATTGATGTTTTACACCTTGCCTGACCAGTCAAGTATACCACAGATATCTACACTGTTTCACTTCCAGTCATCAAGGAACACTGAAAGCGAAGACCTCCAGAGTCAGAATCAGCCATTTCCACAGCCTGAGCTGTAGCTATGGCTACACCAGATTTGCTTCCTCAGCAGACAGACTGAAATATGAATAATTCCACATGCCCCAGGAACTGCTTTTTTTTTAGGGGGGGGGGTCTCTACTCCTAGTGTTTTTAACAACCAAAACATATCACCTGCTTTGTTAAACGTATTGTGATATGACTGAGTCACACAGTGTATTCAGAAAGAATCACTCTCTTATTATTATGTTAATCATACAGTTTTAAATATCAGTTCTATGAACTCCCCCATCAGAATACACACAAACAACAAATAGCTGAGAAACATAAACTTATGTACTTAAACCCATTACAAGTGTAAATTTACTGTCAGTAACTGTTTAAAGTATATTTATTTCATAAAAGGAAATGAACTCTCACAAAAAATCCTGCTTATTTCTCACAGATCACTACCTTCTTTCTCAAAGCCATCACGGAGAAGGATTTTAGCCAAAGTTGGCTGAGTTTCACATCCTATTGAAAGAAGTTCCTCTATTGCTGTTTGCACCTTTAAAAAAAAATAAGAAAGTGAAAAGCAATGGCAGTATTGATCATTTCAGCAGAAATCTTCAACACACACATATCATCACTACATTTTTCATCAGCTAAGGACCGGTGGCAAAGCAGCTCTGAACAAGCAGGTGGCCAAATGGTAGAGAATAAAATTCAACTCAACACAGAGTGTAAACTCCATGTCTGATACCCTTCAGGGGTGTGAGACATCCTTTAGGTGTCTAGCAGCCACCTCAGAAAGGTGCAGATTTCTTACATGAGCTATATCACAGCCTGGGCATCTGCATGATGCTCTGTTGACTAGATTTCCAGTGACTATCATGAAGTTATCACCCAGAGTAGTTTTAACAGTGATCAACTACCTCACCAAAAGGTTATGGGATTTTGAAGAAGTGAGATGGGAGCTCCTGTCTGAAGCAAGAGCCCTACACCACACATGTGGTCTTGAAGAAGAAGTCCAAGATTCTGGTATCTGAAGACACCGCATACTTCACTGCAGACATGACAGGCCAAGAGCAGATGCTGTGATATGTTAAACATGTACCTGGGAGTCAGCCCTTCCAAAAACGTCACTGCAAGACACTGCCAGCAACAAAATTCACCCCTTCATCATGTACAATTTATCTTAGTTTCTGGGACAAGCACTTATCTGTTGTCAAGTACCAGAGCTCCATCAATTACACCCAAGCAGAGGACTGAGTGTCTGTGTTTCATGACACCTACCTGGCGAGCTGTAGCATTTGTGGGCATCATTCTGTGCAATGAGTTATTCCAGGAGATACTGAAATACCCTGTACCAGACACAGTCAACATCTGGCAAGCAAAGAAAACAAATAAATAAATGAAAACAGGTACAAAGTGCATGAGATGCACGGGCTGATACCTGATGTCTTCTACTAAGGAGGATTTAATGGCCTGCATTTTTCCTTTTTAAGCCTCTGTAAATCAAGAGTCCCTTCAGCTACTCTTAAACTGCTCTTGTCCTCCATGGTCTCTCCTGACACAAGCCTTGGGCTTCTGTTCTTAGATTAACAGGAGCACAAGGGGTACATGACCTGTGCAGACACACAGCAACAAACAGCCCCTAAAGCTCCTGACCCACAGCTGTGGGATTTAACCACCAGCAAAAACTCCCATCATTGCTGAGCACTTCATCAGGCTGAAAGCTTCTATCGTCCGATTGCAGCGTCGGGGTGACCAGATAAGACATACAGAGTGTGCTGTCACTGAGGAGGGGAAATAAAAACTATCCCACACTTGTACTAATTAGCTTTAGTTAACAAGATGAGGCCTTAATGAGCGAGATAAAACCTGAAGGGAGTCAGCATTGCTTACGCTTTAACACACAAGTGGATAATAATGTAACCATAAGCTTTACAGAGCCCACCAATGTTTGTAAAAACCACGAACACCTTCAGCTCATGATGCTATTGTCATCAACTATCTCATCAAATTAAAAACATGGTGGGAACACACTTTCATGTCTAACACAGACAAGACCTTTACAATTAGGATTTGCTGCCATCCCTGTCAACTGAATCAGGGCTACTCCAGCTCCCAGGGTCAAGCACACAGCACTGACCTGCACATCTGGAAGATGCAAGGCGTGAGCCCGAATTTCGTGTCTCTCGATGTAGTAGTTGTTCACCACGTGAGGATTCAGCCATGTGTTATGTATTTGGACTCCAACTCTCATCCCATTGCTGGGTGCCTTTCCCTGATGCAGCGCTTCCAGGTAGTACCTCGAACCAGCTGTTAGTTCAAATTTCTGGGATTTTGGCTGCCAGTGCTCACTCCAGCTCTTCACCCAGTTCTCAGACCACTCCGAATTGCCAGCAGGGAGAGAAGCTATCCTCACCTGTGCCCAGAACAACCAAATCAAAGACATTTCTCCAGTGCCAAAAGATCCATTGTCCAATACCACATCTTCAAAAAAAAAACGAGACTTGTGCTGATAGCAGGTGGTTGACACATTCCTTCCTGTTATACAGGGAAAAGCCATCATCTCAAAGAGCTCTGGTTTAGGCTTCAGTATCATAAAGATAATTCTTATAGTTAACCCTAGCCCTAATAAGTCATCCACGAGAAGTTGCATGGGGAACTCTTCAGTTCTACATCACATGTCCTGCAAATACAAAAGAATTGCCTACAGCCTTCTGAGATGTAGTACATTTACCATTAGCAGCATGAGTAATGGGGTTTTTTTCCTTTTTTTTTTTTTTAATAGAAAAGTCCTTTATATTGCTTCTAGCCCCGTTTAGTTACTAGGCTTAAGAATAGCCCAGAGAAATAGATCACCTTCATTTATAACATCCTCTCAGCTTTACAAAGGAAAGGACCAATGTTTTCAGGGAGCAAAATTTTAACAGGCAAAAAAGGAAGTAAACTGAGGAGGTCAAACAGCAAGCCTCCAGGTCCCCTTGCACAGATTGTTAGTGGTGGTGATGTGCTGAACTAATGAAAAGGTCTTCTGAAAAAGTCATTCAAAGACTCTCGTTGGAAGAGGGAGTTTTTCCACAAGCTGAGCAGCTGATGGAGCCAATGTAAAACATTAAATATAACCATACAGATTTCATTTTGCAATGGATTCATAACAAGGGCCAATCAGATAATTCACTCTGGGGAAAATCCCAATTGTTATGACCTTCCTTAAAACCATTTACTATCCTGATCTTATTTTTTCTCTGCTAAAAGTAATACCTTATGTTCTGGATCCTGGGATAAACTTAAATAGAGAGATGCCTGGCCATCTGCCTGAATCCAGAAGGTGTAATTGTTGGTCTGAGGAGCCACAAAAAATCCACGAAGCCTGGAGCTAAGAAAAAACAGAACCACCTTAATATACAAAAACTTTACTGCAAAAAAATCCAACCCCACACCCCACCTTCACATGTACACTGTGTAACAAGACTGTGAGACCAAATTATAACAAAACCTCAGAGATTTTAAAACTGAAGGAATCTCAAGATGACCCATTTTCACATTAAGTGTCATTTATGCTTTACAGAAGTTTTTAAAAAGGAAAAGACAGCCTCATGAGGATGAGTATAGCTTTGTTGGTTTTGTGTATTTCTTCTCAAGCAGTCTTAACCCCAAACAGGCAGGTAAAGGGTCAACATTACACACAAGATCAACTGAGAAAAACAGAGAAGTGATAGAAAAATGAAAACATTCTTGCATATTGCACAGCTTTTCAAGGCTGTATCTGAAAATGTAATGGACACCAACAAGATTCAGATACTTTCGCAGCTTGGTGTAAATTTATTTCCATTAACTCCACCTGTGCTGCAGCTGCCAGCACCAGCTGAGGATCTGGTGCTCCACATCTGGCCAGAGCTCCAGCCCAACATAGCCTCTGACTGGAGTTCCTTCTACCTCTGCAGCTATTTGTTTTCCAGCATTTCAGCACATCTAGGCCAGGTAGAGTAGAAATACTGAGTGAAAGTAAAAGGAGGAAAAATAAAACACTTCACTGCACATTTTGAGTTTCAAAAGGACCTCAGAGCAGAGGGTTTGCTTTGATTTATAGAAGCTATGCAGTAAGGCTCTGCTATAAAGAGCTGTCAGGTGTTACTGCTATACCTTACACCGCTAAAGGTGATTGCCATGGCTTCATCTCTTTTTAAGATCACTAAGTACCTGAAGGACGACTTTGCCCCAGACAGAAGTCTTACTGGGGAACTGGCATTAGGTACAAACTGCCATCTATATCCAGGACCTGCTTCTGTCAGATCAGAGGCATCATCCCAGACTTCAAAGAGAAGCCCTCTGTTTCCTAGAAAGTTAAAACAAAAGCATTCTCAGTAGCAGCCAACAAAAATCCCATAGCACGTGATAGAATCAGTTGTGTAAGGAGGCAGGCCAGAACAGAAAATTTTAATAAATTGGCTCTCTTTGTGGGTTTATTTTGCAGTCCAAGGCAGAGCTCAGATCTCGCTTTAGGGGATTTGTTCTGCCTTGAAATTCTCCCCAAGGAAAAAAAAAAAAAAAAAAAAATCTACAGAGAGCAGAGCTCTCCACCCAAGCTCATGTCTGCTCCTGTAGGAAAAGGTATTGAGATGACCCACAGTCAAAATGAGCTAAGCCTCATTTTATGCGCAATAGTTTCCTACTGCAATGCTCCACTCAAGCAGAGTCCCCAGAAGCCTCTGCAGTAGCTCTAGTTCAGCTATCCTTCCTCAAAATATTATCCATACTTTTCTCCCCTCATTTTCCACAGCCCTACAAACCAGGTTGACCTCCCTCCCAGAATCACACGCCTGCAAGTGGCAGGCTGAGCTCTCCACCTTGCCTTTCCTTGCTATATAGAAACACAGAATGGCTTGGGTTGGAAGGGACCTTAAAGATGACCCAAACCACCACCCTGCTATGGGCAGGGACATCTTCAACTGGATCTGGTTGCTCAGAGCCCTGTCCAACCTGACCTTGAATGTTTCCAGGGATGGGGCATCTCCCACCTCTCTGGGCAACCTGTGCCAGTGCCTCACGACTCTCATCATCAGTAATTTTTTCCTCATATCTGGTCTGGATCTCCCCTCTTTTCAGTTTAAAACCATTCTCCCTTGTCCAAATCACTACATGCCCTGCTGAAATATTTGTCCCTATCTTTCTTACAAGCCCCCTTTAAGTACTGAGAGGGCTGCAGTAAGGTCTCCCTGGAGCCTTCTCTTCCCCAGGCTGAACCACCCCAACTCTCAGCCTTTTCTCATGGCAGAGGTGTTCCAGCCCTCTGATCTTTTTTGTAGTCCTCCTTCCTATCAAACCTAGGAGAAACTGGCTTGACATTGAAGCAGATAGCATTTTGGAAAGCCCCATTTCTTGACTGCATTCATCACCAAATTATTTCTGCCCTCCATGTCCATGTGTTTGCTTCTTTGGACCTTCAGTCATCTGAATACTGTACCTGGCTGAGGGGCACCAAGCCTCCTGCCCTGGCCGACAAGCTCAGTGGTACATTTGATTTGCTGGGGAGAGACATGCTTGACTTTACAGGGGACACCTGGCAGTGAAAAAAGGAGACAAATGTGCTGTGTGAGATTTGGGTTCATGCTCCAGCTCAGCTGTGTTTCTATCTTGTTTGCAAAAGAGGTCAACACTTCGCTAAAAGCCTTGGCTTTTACTATCAGGCAAGCAAAACAGGTCATGTCCAGAGTCAGAATAACAGGACCTTCCCAATGGTGAGTCCTACAGCTCCCACACTGGTATCCGTGAACATCAGTTGGGTTTTGTGACTGTATTGGGGGGGGAATATATATATATATATATATATATATATATATATATATATATATATGTCATACACATGTCCTCTTACCTGCAGCAGTGACCTGCACTGGCTCCTCAAAGAAATCCCCCGTGACAGTAAGATCAGTGCCCCCTCCAAGGCTCCCACCAGCTGGGAACACAGAGGCTATCTCTGCAGAGGAAGGAAAAAGGGAAATCTAAAAGCAAGCGTTGGAATGGTTAATCCCAGCCCTATTTCTGTTGAAGTCAGCAGTGCACTTGCAGTGTTTCCAGCACCACAGACTCCTGTGAATGAAACCAGTGTCTCACTGATCCTTTACGGGTTTTTTTTCAGACACTTGGATTACACTAGGTAACAACATGGGCAATTTGGCCACATGACAGGAGAAATACTGTACTGCTTGGACGGTTATTTAGCAGTGGCTGCATCTGTCATGCTCAGATCACAAATTTTTATATTCTGTGCTATTGAGGAGCTCTGCAAATAAAAAAATTGGAAGTAAAACTTTTAATCCTTTTGACCTTCTCTGACTCACTTCTCAGTTTAGCCTACAGGCTTAGATGTTACCACGCTTTCCAATCACCCCTTAGGCTTCAGGGATAAATAGAGGGAGCTGAACACCTGACAAACGAGCATCCACATCATGACCATGAGAATCTTTCAGGATTTTATCTCTGTTAAAATCATGCCCTTCCACACTGGAAACCTGTTTTTCTATTTAATGACATTTACCCACCTTGCACTCTAATGTCATAGTTCAACCAACCAATTGTATTTCTACAGTACTGAAAAAAAAAAAAAAAG
Organism: Microhierax caerulescens; assembly: GCA_035590215.1. Taxonomy (NCBI): domain Eukaryota; kingdom Metazoa; phylum Chordata; class Aves; order Falconiformes; family Falconidae; genus Microhierax; species Microhierax caerulescens. The sequence goes on along the minus strand of JAVJGJ010000059.1, from coordinate 74,984,556 downwards.
ACTAGCAAAAAAGATAAGGAACATAGGTCTACATCTATATTATTTCTGTTAATTCCTCTGGTATTTAAACCTTACTTTTACAATATCGACTACTGGCTAGCACAGTACAGTCTACTGGATAGATCTGGCAGACCTTGTTTCTGCTGGTGCTCTGTCAATAGCTAGCTCCACGCAGGGTTATTTCATTTTACTGTGCCTCAATTTATAAATAAGGACATAAAATCACCCTCCTTTACAAAGTCCTTTGAATTTATAGGTGACAGGCTGTATGCTACTTTCTTTAAAAAAAAAAAAAAAAAAAAGTTTCTCAGATTCAGCCCATAAGGAACTAGCACATTCATTACATTAATTTCAGCCAACTTAATGGAAAAAAACTTGATGAGACCCTACTGAGGACCTGTGCAGGTTAACTGAGTGACCTTTCAGCTTTATGCAACCTCTAAGGTCAACGGTTGCCCAGTGCTCTGCAGCCCCTGGTACCCCACTTCTGCTTTGGCTGTTGGGCATACAGCCTTGATGAACCTCTGACAGTGATTGTCTATGACCATAATCCTGAGTGGGTGCTCAGAACTTCCTTGCCTGCTGTCTACAGTATAGCTGGAAGTGTCACAAGGAGGTTGTTATTGTTAATGTACCTTAATTTTTTTTTAATTTTTTTTTTTAATTAGTGGTGTTGTAACCTGCCATTCACCATTTATCCAGAACTCAATTTTTGGAAAGGCTGAACATTATTTCCTCCTCATAGCTGATGTGGGATCTATCTCATCCTAAGGTCTGCACTTCTAAGATCTCAACCTTACCAAATACAGTACAATTTAAGGGGGAAAAGTTTCTCTAGATGCAACATCTCAAGCCTACAACTGATCTGACAGGAAAAGGACCAACAATAAAGCAATGTCATTCCTGACCCTGCCATATGGCTGTTCTGTAGCTGACTGTCTCAGGTCAGGCTGTCCAAAACAGAGTTCAAACATATCCCTGCCCGAGAGGAGCACTGACTCAGTGGGGATGTAGAACGTAGCCCGTGGCAGGACATCCAGCCTTAGCACCTCATCTTGAACTTTTTGATCTGCAGCTTTTTGTTTAGTCAAGCCCATACCAGGGGAGTGGCACACTCAAAACAAGGACACAACAGGATTAGGCCTTTGGGAAGGGCAACAGTGAGAGGTCTTGTCCGAGACCACGCTTGGGTTGCCAAAAGACAGTGCAGCTGGTGAGGTGGATCAGTGCAATACCTGAATGCGTTTGATACAGGAAAAGCTCCTGTTTAGCACTGATGAGCCATGCGCCTTTGTCTACTGCTGACCTGCAAGAGAAAGAAAATGCCTGAGAAAACACTGGCCATTTAACTTAAGGTAAGTAGACCTTCTTTTGGCGGAGCTGGACACTTGCTCTCCAGAGGAACAGTGGAACATTTCTACAAGGACCAGCATCACCCTTGACCAGCATGTGGAGGCATAAATTTATGAGACTCCATTAACAGCTGTAATTCTTTCTTAGAAGTACTGTCCCATACTGAAGTATGGTTTTGACAGGGTCATTTTCACCTGCTTTTATGGCTAAATTCTTTCCTATTTGGATGAAGGGTTAAAAGTGAGGTGAAAGGATTTTATTCAGCTAGGTTTAACAGATAACTTACGCTTCAGGCACTGAATCTAAAGTATTAAATCCCAAAAGCAGAGATGCTTGGGGCAGAAACATTCTGCCTTTTCATTCCCAATCTGATGACCATCCTCTCAAGATAGCAAAACCTCTTTTCTAAGCAATGAAACACAAGGTTCAGCAAAAACATCATGTACTTATCCTGGACTCATATGCAACTGTGTCCCCACGTGGAACAACAGAAAAAGAGAGAAAAGGATTTTTACTCACTTTCCTTTGTTAAACACTGAGAAGCTAACATTGTGGGACCCTGGAAGAGAGAAAAGTAATACACTTTATGGTAGAAGTGTGGAGGGCTTCATGAAGAGCTCATCCTACCAAACCTTGTCCAGGTGTCCTAGGACTGATTCTCCTCTTCCTTACACTCTCCTTACAACAGTATAACTGTGTGGATTTCAGCAGAGTACATGTGCAGAAACTGAACCAAATATTAGCTTAGGAAGCTTAGAGCCTTAGATCATAGGTAGACACATTGTATGTAGATACGTAGTTATGTATCTGAACCTGCAAACCAAATCTCAGAAGCAGGATTTGGTTGCCTGATCATAAGCTCTTTGTGTCATCTTAGACCCTGTGGATCCTATCTGACCTCACTTGCCATGTTAGGAAGGTGCAGACCTCTTTCAAGACCTTCATTAACTCTGACGCCCCACTGGAGAGCTCCTAGATAAGCCAAGATATTTCTAAAGCTCAGGCTATTGCACTGAGCCATCAGCGTCTACACGAAAGCTAAATATCAGTTTCTGATTTATATATTTATCTTTAATCATCTTCCCCAAGTGGGAAGATTGCTGCTCAAAGCCTCCAAAAGAAATCAGAAGCTTCTTCAGAGTGCTTGGAAGCAAGGAACAATGAAGGGCATCCAACCTGCTACAAAATAGATTGTGAATAGAAGGGAACATCCAATTTATTCCTCCAATAAAGCAGCAAAGGGAAGGTCCACCACATACAAGAGGGATTAAAGTAAAACGGTAAACCGAACAAAGACCCCAAATCTCACTGGTGCTGTCAGCAATGTCCATCACATCATGGTGTCACTTGAGCAGTGCATTTCATTTTCTCCAAGACTGTGCAGAGGACATAAAATCACAGCAGTGTCTATGTTGAAGACTGGTAAGCTTTGATCTGAAGCAGCTTATGTGAACTCAGCCCTGAACACCTTTCCTAACTTTGGAGACAGAGCAGAAACGGATGACTGACACCCTTCCTCTACCTTCTGGCGTTGAAGGAATAACAGAAACCCATGATTTTCCCTGCTTTTCACCAACCTATGTGGTTCCCTTCCACCCGGCACTGCAAGGTCCCCAGTCCATCTTCTGCCTGAATAGGGTAGCTGTGAAGAGACAAAGGACTTTGCTAAGCCTTGGGAACAAAAAGAACAAAATACAGTGAGAATCATCTAACCAAGAAAAGACGTGGGCTTATACATCTGAGCTAGTCATGCTTGCCTCCTTTTAGAAACAACGCGATAAAATAGGTGAGGTAGCAGAGGAACGACCCATCTCCCCACCGTTGATCAAGGGTTCAGCAGCTTCAGAGAATGCCTCCAAGCAACACTGCTCCAGCTTGGCTCCTTTACCCTTGTTTCTAGAAGCTGATCCTGCTGCTGACCATCAGAACCCTCATTTGAAATAAAGGCTGAGCAACGACAAGTCTGGGCACAGAGTGAGAGTGAAGAGGAGGACAAAAGTGTCTCCCCTCTACTTGCTCCTCTGCATGTCCCTGATCTGTAAGAAGGAACAAGTAGCAATTAAACTGGCATTACAACAACCTTCTGGAGCCACAGAATGATGCAGGTCCCATCATCAACTCACATTTTCATTTAAGTCCCTCTTCTGGGAGCCAGGAGGGATTTTGCAGTGCTATCAGAGGGTTCAGTGAGGACCCCAGCAGCCTTAGCAGCAACCTTCTGTGGGGGCAGGTTTTCCCCTGGTTCCCTGTAAAAGCAGCCTCCCCCTTCTCCAGGGCTCACAGGCTGAGAATTTAACCATTCATAAAAGAAACACTGCTGCAGAGCCCATGGCTTTTTGTGTAATTCAACAGGGTACAAAAGCTAGCAGTATAAAGGGTCTCCTGCAACTTGCAGGGGACAAGGATATGTTAATACATGATGGGGACACAAGGATACATGAGCAGTGCCAGGGCCCAGGCACCAGAGCCTGTCTACTTATACTTTTAAATTTTAAGAGCTGTGCTTGCCCAGTTTGGGTTCAGGTCAGCTAATTCACCTTTCAAAATTAGTGTCTATATATGACTGAAGACAACGTATTGACCAAGGTCAATAAGCAGCTTGTAAATGGCTACCCTGTTTTGAAGTCTAAAGAGCTGAACAGAATAGATGTGGCCAGGACATAGTATCATCTCCAGGCCAGAGGACAACCCGTGGCCCTGCCTGGTTATAGCTAGAGCCACAGAGAGTCAACAACCCTCCCCCACCCCAGTCACAGACCGTACGAACAACTCCCCATGGTCTTTCTCCACCTAAAGCCAAAGTAGAAGAGCTTCTCTAAAAGTCCAGAATTTTTTTTTGTGCACGAGATGTGCCAAGCCCTTACACCAACACAATCAAAAGGCAAGCCAAGAACTGACATGCTCCCAGCTCGCCTGTCAGCAAAAGAGCAGACACTGGTCCATCCATCTCCTTCCGCCATAAGGATAGCTGGCCTAGGGAAAAAAATAAACAGGAAAGATAAGATATGATGTGACATAGAGCTTCACAGATAAAAACCTGATCCTGCCAAAATCAGCAGCCAATATTTTCAAATGGGACAGGAATTCCCCTTCACTTGTATCTAGCATTTATTAACCTTCTAGAAAACTGGACAAGCCCTAACCTCTTAACTCTTCACTTGCAAAGTATATTACCCAAATACTGTGAGAACTGCACCTATGTAAAGATTATGACATGGTCATCTTCAGGACACCCGTGCCAGCCCTGAATGACTGGATATCTCCTCCCTGCAGAGAAGGGTTGGAAGTCTGAGCTCCAGGAGGATTAAACCCACCCTTATATTCCAGAAGCAGCAGGCAGCACAAGTGCAGCATCATGCTTGTTCAGCCATACTGCTTCAAGATGCAGCTCAGTCATGTCTTTGTTTCATTGACGAAAAACAGTACAAACACCCTCTGCTAAAAATCATCCAAGCTCCTAATAGAAAATTCAAGTATCCCCACCATAAAAAAACACTATGGCAAGGAACAACTTCCACTAGAGAAGAGGAATCAGGTGGGACCAATAAATTCACAGTAGTTAGCATAATAAGCAGAAGTTGGCAAATATTATTTGGGAACTAATAGGCAATTAAGGAAAATATGTAATCAAAACCTGTAACGCAAACACTTTGCTATGATCCATGTTTCAGAGTGTAGTTTTATGAGGTTTTAATAATAGAGTCTGCTTTTGTTAATACAGCTTGCTGATAGAGACACCTTTCCTTTTAAGGATGGACAGAAAAAAATTCAATGCTGCAAAATATTTGGTTCAGCATCACCGGGCTGTTGCATCCCGTACAAAACATGGAAAAGGGTGCTGAACACACTAGAAAGTATAAAACACTGTTCTCTTTTTCGCTCCAAATCCTGAATCAGTGTGACTGAGTGACAGACTGCTCTGGTCTAGTCCAAGTCCCCACCTGGTACATATTTACTAACACACCAAAAATGGGCAAAGTATTCATGTGAAGCTACAATGTGAACCTGTCTGGTATGTTAAGATTTTGAGGCTATTTCCTTTTTGGCAACAGTGAGTTTAAGCTGTAAATGAGTAATTTAGCAATGGAGCATGCAGGCACGTCCTGCCTGCAGTCAGACAGACCAGCCTTTCTTCCCACTGATCAAAGGTTTCACAGTTCTACTAGAGGCAGGTAAAACAATAATATCAAACAAAGGATGCTAATATGCATCCAGTGAGCGAAAGTGTAGGGCTGATAAATGGGTGCAGCTGGTACAGCAGGAATCTGCACTGTGCTTTCATTCACACTAGCAGAGAATTTAATTACTTAGCAAGGGACATTTCCATTCAGCTTGAGAAGGGGTTAAAAAGCATCTAGGGGTTAAATATCTGAGGCTGCAATTAAAATTTCGAACTGCTGAGAATACACACCTTCCCTGGGCTGCTGACATGATCCTTAAAATACTAGCAGAGTAACTATAGATTCATAGTTCATCTTTAGAATAATCACCTGGGATTAGTTCTTCCCTGCCATTGACACAAGTGCAAGGAAATCATAACTTGGCAGTATCTGAGAACACTTCCATGCCTATGTAAATACATATGACAGATGGCAGGTCAGCATTCATGCTCATTTTGGATTTACTGTACTTATAGTGCTGCTGTCCTGAAGTAATTTTTTTAAAATCTACCTGCTTCGCTCGGTTGCACATAACCATAGAAGCAGCAGAAAATAAAAATCAAACCTTTCTTGAGCACAAGGAAGTGACCAGAGAGTGTTTAAAGTAGTGAACAACAAATCCTTTTGTCTCAAATTCTTCTGCTTTGTCTTCTGACTCACCAGAGCATCTGCTTCAAACTAATAGTTTTTCTGAAAATGCTAATGGAAGGGAAAATTTATTTAACTTTTAGATTCTGACATTATTTTAATTAGTTAAGTTTTAATTTGCTAGCCAAAATAAAATCTACAGCAACCAGATGCAATTACAGTACAATTCACACTGAGCTGTGATTGACTATGCTGCCAGTAAACAAACCAACTAGCTTAATGGACCAGTTGCAATTAGATTAACAAAGTTTGCTGGAGCCCAACTCATGAGCTGCAATAAACCACAAAGGAAGTAAATGGCAATTCTGGGCCAACTGGTTGCAATTTATTGCTGTCAAGGAGGCTGATGGAAGAAATGCCAATTTAAAGGGACTGGGTCAGATAGCTGCCTGTATATAATTACCCATCAATATAATCCACATTGAAGTCCAGTGTCTCATATCTTCCAGAAATTGTTTTCCCATAAATCTGTATTAAATTTCCTGTTTAAAAAGAAATTGAAGGGAGTCTTAAAAGCAGAGAATTCATTTGCAGATTTTGTGAGACAAAAAAAAAGAAATTTTTGGTCTTTGTGAATTTTGCGGAGGTGCGTAACTGGCTGCACTGATGGCTACTCTCAGTTTCCACCACAGTTCAAGGTGACTTTGCACTTAATTCACTTTTCCCAAAACGCAAAACACACACATTTGTTTCCCACAAAAAGAAAAATGATTTCTGAATTTAAAGCAGATCTTTAATACTTGTACTGAGAAGACATTTTGCTCAACTCTTTCATTAACTAAACCCCACATTCTATCCAGTAGAACCTCATGAGGCAACCAAAATGGCATGATTGGTACCCTAAAGAGGGTCAAGGTCTAAAGGAGGACCTCAGCATATATGTGGCCAGCTGAATCACTGCCAGCACTCCCTTGACCACACCGGGTGACAACTTGGTTCAGTTGCCTGCACAGAGCCGTCAAAAATTTGAGGCACCCTATCCTCCCCCTGTGGCTCCAGAAAGGAATGAGTCTTCCTGGTTCAGCATCATATCTACCTGCTCCATGCAGGTCCTTTGCCCTCCAGGACAACTCAAATAGCACTAGACACGTAGCATTACTCTCATTCTTCACCGACTACACTGTGAGGTCAAACCTCCAGTGAACACATAGAAACCTCCATACAGGCACTCTAAAGCAAGGCATAAGAATCTGTAGCGCAACTGCACCTGAAAATAACTGGAAATGAGGGATGGACTTAGATTTAGGAGCATCTCTGTGATCTAATCATCCAGGTACCTTTCTGCACTCGAGACCAAAATGTTTTGATTAATCTTGACTTTGGAAATCAGCATTTGAATTTTCTCTAAACAAGTCTGCAAATATAAATAGACTAGAAATAGGGGGGAAACAGTTAACCACTCAGACCAAAACTAACTCCTGCCTTCTCATGTAACTTTAAAGTCTGATCTAAAGCCCCAATAACCAAAAGGTCTGTATGGTATTGCAATATCATCACCTAATTGGTAATTCTTAAAACTACTACTAAATAACTAAGGGCAGATGACTCGAGCTGAGACTGATAAGACCTGTCCACCTCCTGAACAACATCTCTCTACTCAGGCAGAGTTGGGCTGCCCAAGCCAAGTACCAAATAACCTGCTCAGTGCGTGTTACCCACTTCTCAGGTACCCAGTGCTGCCAACTCTCTCCCCTTATGCAAACCCATTTTTGTGTTCAGCATGGGCTTGGACATTAATTTCTGGAGGTGCCCGTTTTAATCCCCAGCAAGACGGATCCTTCGTAAGGAGAATGTATGGAACATCAAATAATAATTAAAGTGGGCTCCAGCTTAAAGAAAGGTCCCATACCTGGGATGCCAGATGGCGGACTAATTTGGTAAACCACAGGCGTCTGCGCAGCAGAGAACTGCAAAAAGAAATTTGTTGTTAAATGGCAGTAATTTTCGCAGCAGTCCAACAAGATCTGATTACATATTGCTTACAACATGGTTGGCAACGCCATTTCAGAGACTCACACTTCAGATTTGATCTTTGAGGCAGAGTCCTGCTCTGAGAAGGAAGTAAGTACAAATACACCCTTCTTCCCCCCTCTGCATTCAGAGCAGCTTACTGCTATTTTTACATCCCCTTTTGTGCCCAAATTGTCCCCCCTGGTTTAAGTCAGTTCCAGAAGACACGGTTTAATACACAATAAAATTTCTAAGCTATGCTTTATCTGAAGTCAAGACCTCCATTTTATCTTGCACTATGGCACCGTTTTTCTTCCCAATAGTATACTCTTCAAAACTATTTCTAAGTCACAAAGTAAAATCCTTCAGTTAGCCTTCAGCAAACTTGTTGGGTACCCTAAAGCAATGTAGCAAAGAAAAAGCTTGCACTGGTCCATCTTAATGCAGTATAATACATCAGAGGTGTTTTGGGGAAAGCACTAACTTGGTCTCTGAGGGAACAGCAAGGAAATACTGGAAATCTGCTATGGGGTACTATTTTTGACTTAAATAGATTCCAAGAAGGAGCAGAAATTGTGCTTTGAAGGAAGCCTCAGAAGATGGGAACACACAGGGATGCTTTCCAAGTACAGGAAAGTCATCATCAGTCTCCCAAAGCAGCTGAGACACAGACCTCACCTGGCACAAGTTTTGGCTGCATGTTCAAGTAGAACAGCCCTTTGTCCCTTTTTCCAGTTGGCTTTAAAACCTGAGAGACTTCTTGTAATCAAAATTACTCAAGCAAAAGTTTTGCTTGCATTGACAGCAATCCTATTCAAATGGCTAAACATGTGGGAGCACTACTCATCTCTCGAGTGGCCAGAGGCACACATCCTCCACACAGGGTTAACTCACATGGAACCAGCATATTCTGTAAATGTCCTTGTCCCTCCCTGGAAGATGGCAAACCAAAGAGGATGAATAAATGGATGGCTTCAGCAGCTAAAAAGTGCCTTATGTCCAAACTGAGCATATGGATCCCAGGACTACAGAAAATACAGAGGCAGTGAAACTCTTTGGAAGTGTTTTTTAAATTCTTGCTGTGGATAAGGAATTGTCTCCAGCACACTGGGTATTATCCAGTGCTGGGTTAGCTGCATATCACCTTGTAACGCGCTGATGTAGCTAAGACAGTGTGGTTTGGTGTCAGTGGGGAAAGTATCTGGACAGGCAATGAAAAAGAACTGGAAATCTTGAGAAAGCCACAATGAGAGTAACAGAAAGGGATGGTGTGTTTTTGAACTACAGCTATATGAATAAATAAATAACTTGAAGCATGTTATTTAGAATCACAGGATTGTTTAGTTTGGAAAAGACCTTTAATATCACAGAGTCCAACCATTACCTCAGAACTACAGAGTCCACCACTAAACCATGTCCCTAAGTGCCAAGTCTACACGTCTTTTAAATACTCCCCCAGGATGGCAACTCAGCTACCTCCCTGGGCAGCCTGTTCCAATGCTGGACAACCCTTTTGGTGAAGAAATTTTTCCTAATACCCAAATTAAACCTCCTTTGGTGCAACTTGAGGCTGTTTTCTCTTGTCTTATTACTTGTTACTTGGAAGAAGAGACCAACTCCTCTCTCACTCAGGCAGTTGTAGAGAGCAATAAGGTCCCCCCAAGCCTCCTTTTCTCCAAGCTAAACAACACTAGTTCTCTCAGCTGCTCTTCATTAAGACTTGTGGTCTAGACCCCTCACCAACTTCATTGCCCTTTTTTGGACACACTCATCTTCTTCACCTTCTTTTTGAGCCCTTTCCCATTCTTACTTGCACTTACAGATGCCGCTGTCAACCCAATAAATAATATTAAAAACTCATTTACTGAATCAAATCAAAGACACCATTGCATATGTTGGGTTTTTTCTCCCCAAGATTTCCTTGAACCCCGTTCCCTTTCAACGCTCAGTCTTTGCCTTCCCTCCTCCTCATGGTCAAGTTAAAGATGAATGATTAGCCATAAACTCCCTCCAGTGATGACCACTTCTGAGAAGCAAAGGCAACATCACACCATACCCTAAGCTAGAGCTGATGTGGAGAAAGAAGCCAAAAGCAGCATGACACAAGTCTTCTGAGCTGTTCAGACTTGTTGCTGCCTGAAGCAGGCTTTTTCAATCTAATGTGGAGGCAAAATTAATTTTTAATACGTGTAGCTCCCAGGTCCCAGTCCCAAAACAAAGAGACACATTGTGTTTTATTTAGCTTGGAATGTGCCTCATTAACAGCATCCCCTGGTGATTTTTCATCAACTCTCTAAGCTAGCTGAACCACCCAATGACTCTTCGGTTTAATGTGCAATTTACTGAAAATGCTGGGCTTTCTTGCTTGATTCTCAGAGTTAGCACAGAAGTGGGATATGACTTCTGAATACACCGGGCCTCATCACAAAACATGCAGCCATGGTCAAGGTTTCTGTTCTGCAAGAGATACTGACACCATCATCATCAACTGGTCAAATACTACCATACCCCACAACTCCCAAGACAGTGTTACTTTGACATTGAGAGCCAAAAGGAAAACACTGGTCAGAGTTGGGGGTGAGTAGCAAGCTCTCAAAACAACTGACCAACAGATATGAAATCACAGCTGAGGTCTGAGCTTTCTAAGTCTTGCTCGTCTTAGGTATGGGGAGCTGCCCTAGACCTGAAGGGATGTCCTTTCCTGGAACCAGCAGTGCCCATGAGAGGTATTCTTGCCCATGGGAGGTATTCTTGCCCATGGCTACCTGTCAGTGCAGACTGCTGTTAGTAGTCGGCTTTGCAACTTAGAGGGTAATGCCAGAAGCAGCCAGCACAGGGTCTTCTGTGTGGCTTAAGTGCAGAGGCAGATTTACCTGGACCCAGACATTTGATTCAGAAAGACCTCTTAGATCACCTAGTCTATCCAGTGCCAGGTTGGAAAGTACCTTGAAGCACTCAGTCTCAAGGGACAGAAGGAACATCCTAACATCTTGTCCTGACATACAAACAGACATACAGTATATAATAGAGAAAATTTCAATTTATTCCCCGTGATACTATGTCTGAAGTTAGACTCCCTTCAATACCTTGAGTTCTTTATCATCACTTCTGTACTTGCTTGGTGGTTACCTTGAAAGTATAATTTTCTTTCTCCACATCAGTCAGGTTGTTAATCAAATGTCCTTTAAAGATCACCTCCACGTAATATGAAACCTCCTGGGGTGAAGACCTAGGTGGAAGAAAATGTGTTATGTTATTTTTATACAGATTTGGTTTATTTTTTAGAAAATGTCAGCTCCCTCACACGGTGGTCTTAGCAGGTTCACTGAGGCTTCAACAGAGCAAAGCAAATTTATGTGTAAAGGTTGGGTTAACAGTATATGAACCCAAACACTAAAACTAAGATTTAAAAGAAATGTGGAGGCACAGCAAGAAATTACAGTTACGTGCAGAAGGTGAGAGGACTACTACAGAACACTATCCAAATTGTACATTAATGCAAAACACAGTCAGGCTCATTAGACATGCTCAGACAATAATTGTTATTCATTAGTATTAAAATAACCCAGGGCTGCCTGGATCTACAGGGCATCTTGATCCTGGTTTGGAAATTAATGCTACATCTTTAATGCATACAGTTTCCCAGCACAGCATTCAGCAGAATTAACTCCCAGCCAAATCATAGCAGCAAGAGATGAAAAAGCCCCATTAGGGTCACTCTTACAGCCTCTTGCAACATCCTTCATCTTGTAGTCAAACAACCTTCTTTAAAGTTATGACAGGATAGAAAACAGGGAGTTTAGATTGCCCAGCTAGTGCCCGAAACCATATTTGTTTCCTACTTTACTCATAACCTCTCTCTATGACCGTGTACAGGTCAAGGACCCAAAGAGCTAGTAAAATCTCTGTCAAGATTTTCTTGGGAGATTTGTGTCTAAGAATTAGGTGTCTATAAACCACTGAAGATCCGAGTCTAGCCTCTCCAAGAAGCCTCACTGACTCTCATGCTAGGTAGTCTAGGACTTCATTAAGCTGAAACAAGAATAAATGCAACACAGCTTCAGAGGTGATGAAATGCAGCCACAGCAGCAGTCGTCAGAATTCCCTCAACTCCCACACTGCCTGTACAGACACTGAAAGAACATGAGGATCCTACCAGACAACCAGTAGGGTCTCACCCATGGTATAGTCATGGATCATACCTCGTTCTGCATCTTATGGTGGATAAGTCAAAATAGAGAGGAGAGACATCACATGGCAGCCTGGGCAGGTCTGGATTCACCAGGAAGACCTCCAGCTGGGATGCGCTGGCTGGAGACACAGTTTCTAGCTGGTGGGAGGTTGAGCCTAAGCAATCAATCAGAAGAGCTCTGTGAGGACAGGATCACTCACATTCAATCACACACAGAAAGCTTTTTTGTCCAACCAGCTTCTCTGTAGGCACAATGCTTAGAGCCCTTAATCAGGCTTTTTAAAATCATGTTTCTGTAATTTCATATTGTCATGATTTAACCCCAACTGGCAACTAGGCACCACACAGCTACTCATTCCCTGCCCTTCCCAGTGGAATGGGGGAGAGAATCAGAAGGGTAAAAGTAAGAAAAGGCACGGCTTGAGATAAAAAACACTTTATTAATGAAAAAGAAATATTAATACAACAAATTGTAAGGAAAAGAGAAAAAATAGAAAGAGAGAGGAAAATAAAGCCCAGGAAAGACAAGTGATACAAATGAAAACAGTTGCTTACCACCAACTGACTGATGAAACCCCACGCCACCACCACCCTCACCCCACCCCCATTTTATTGCTGAGCATGGCATCATATGTTATGCAATATCCCTTTGGCCAGTTGGGGTCAGCTATCCTGGCTGTGTCTCCTCCCAACTGCTTGTGCACCTCCAATTTATTTGTTGGCAGGGCAGTGTAAAGAGCAGAATAGACCCTGACTGTGTGTTCACACTGCTCAGCAGTAACTAAAACATCTCTGTGTTAACAACCCTTTTCAGCACAAATCCAAAATGGAGCATGAAACAAGCTACTATGAAGAAATTTAACTAGCCCAGCCAGAACCAGTGTACACATTAGACCAAGTTCATCCCACCACAAGGCTGCATGGTTTTTTGCCTCTAGTACAGTATTTGGTC
>JAVJGJ010000059.1:74945243-74971292 GCA_035590215.1 Microhierax caerulescens | reverse complement strand
CTTCCACATGTGTCCTACTGCAGAGATTGACATTGATTGAAAGTTTGAATGACCTCAGCAGTCTACACTGGAAAAAACCCACATGCTCACAGACACTTAAAGCCCTGCAAAATTAGCATTATTTGACACCGCCTTTGCAGTTGCTGATGCCTTGCATAGTTTTGTTGACAGGACCTCAAGTCGGCTTATGCTGTAATATAGATCTTCTTGGCCTATTTCTTTGGAGTGACCTGCCCAAAGGATCAAAGACTTTTAAACTACAGAAAGTCAAGCTTTACCTAGCATGTTTCACCTTTGTAGCATGATCAAATACAACTAGAAGTGAAGGAGGCTTACAAACAGCTCTGCCTTTGCTCACAATCTTCACAGGTGGTTCTCAGCCCACAGACTCACTTTAAATGACATCAGCGGTTTCTTGATTTGCAGCAAACTGTACATCTCCTCCTGGTGCCAGGAAGGTTCTTCCCTTTCTCCCAAGGCCTAGCTGTCTGCTTCCCCCCACCAAAAAAAAAAAAAAAAAAAAGACTCTGCTTGAACTGTGAGTTCCAGCTGTGACTCTCTCTGCCTGCCACTCAGGGGAAACATCTCCCTTGAAGACCTGAGCTTCCTTTCTTCCATCCATTTCATCATCTCTGTGGGAATGCACAATATTCAGACAAATAAGACTAATATCATTCACCATAGTTATGAGTGACCAAGTGTCAGAACTTAAGCAGCTAAACCAAACATACAGCTGACTCAGAAACCAACTCTTTTCCCAATGAATCAATAGTCAACACTGTGGAAAATCAGGCCTAGCTTTTTACAGCTGGTTTTGGCCCAAAGGAACATGACATATCAATTTCTGTGAATTTTTTACTCAGATCTCACATTTAGCATTAGTGTTTTTAAAGCTCCAACATCATAGGACATACGAACAGAGATTTTCAGGTTTTCTTCAAAAAAAGTGTGGCAGGAAAGAAATTTCTAGCCCTGCATCTGCAAAAATAAGGTAAAAATCTGACTTCTCTTGCTTAGAAAGAACTTAAAAACAAGCAACCGTAAGCAATAGCTTATGAAGTAATAATTTGAAGCCAATTTCATGTTATGGGTGCCACAGCCCATGCCTCTTGCTTAGGGTCTGTCATTTCATCACTCCATCCACAGATCTCAGTACGGAGCTGATCCTTTGCTACTTTGACAGGTGCTTCGTAAGAGTTTAAAACTCACCATCCAGAGTAACAGTAATCCACGTCCCTCCAGCGACACTGCCTTCTCGGGGCTTAATGAGCAATCCCATAGCTGTCACTGCAAAAACAACCCAGCTGCATCAGGCTGAAGTGCAATGCAAACATCTAAAATACCTCATTCAGGGTGAGACACGGTGGTCAGACAGCTGTCCTCCTGTAATCCCACCCTTCACCTCATTTCTTTGCAGGCATCCAAATTAATCACATTGCTCATCCTTCTTCCTCCAACTGTCTCCTCCATGCAACAGTACTGCTTCCCCTCAGGGGGGCTTTGATGCCTTCAGGACTTGGGGAACCAAGCTACAGTCTGAGTGTCCTGTTCTCAAAAATTAAAATGAAGACGGTAAACCTCATGTTTGTTCCCCCATCCCTCAAAGAAATGAGTCTGCAGTCTTCTGTACACTCTCCCAGACTTAGGGCTACCCACAAAATATATCCTCTTCTGGTTCCAAGACAGCCTGTCCAACTCTTTCTTGCCAAAGTCCTTAGGAAACAAACACAGGCCTGGAAAGAAACAAACACAGGCCTGGAAAGAAACTCCTGCTTCATGAAATCAGATCACTTGTAACTTGCTATGCCATGCCTTTCATAAAGGCATCAAATGCTTAAGGTAATTTAGGATTTATTAGGGTGACCCTCGTCCTCTGAAGCTAATAAAGGTGAACTTTACATAGTGGCTGGCTTCTTTTATTGTAACCAATGATCAGAATTTTTCAGAAGTCCATTTACAGGGATATCCACTTTCCTTTTCAGCATTTCAGGAGGTTTTCAACTTCTTAGTTGCACCTGAACACAATCTCATCGAACACCAGTACTGATCAATGAACCCAAATATTGCACACACTTGTATCATAAACTCTTACTATCAACATGCAAACAGCAATATGACTATCACCAAGTGAATTAAAACAACAGACATGAGATGAACCCAGATAGAACAGGAAAAAAATAAACAATTAATCCAGAAATCTCCACTGGCTATGGATCTAATGCCATGAAAAGCCACTGATAAGGACAGAAATGTCTGGTATACTGCAGTTAATATCCCATACTATCCAACACCTTTGAGAGATGCTTCTCCATGTCTCACAGTAATCCATATCCACCCAGTGGCACCAGATTTTGCTGCTGTTTTATGACCAGGGCGGTTGGAGTCAACACCTCTCTATCACCCACCTGCAAGGAATATCAGCTCGGCACCCAGAAAGAATGACCTCCAAGGGTTCATCTTGAACTTTGCGTGGGGATTTCATGGGAGTCAGGATCATGGCTTGGGGCCTTAGGACCTTTCCTGTAACATTAAAACAAACCCCATATGTATTCTTTCTTCACACTGCAAAGCTGTGGAAGCAATGGTCCATGTTACAGCAGACAAGATGGGCTGCAAAGTGGAGTCACAGAGAATACACTGAGTCACATCTCACACAATATAAGGGATTAACATATTGCAAACCATATTCTTTATCCTCCCACACAAAAGACCTACACAGGACATATGCCTCTCTGAGCAGACCACTTTCCAGCCAGGCTCAGGCTGAGCTTTCTCCCCACTGGAGCCATGTTTCAGGTGGCTGACTCTAATTAAGCATTAGACACAGGTGAACTGGTGAAAACAATTACAGGATTTAGAGCCCCTGATGATGAACTCTTCTAGCTCCATGCTTCTTCATGTGAAATCATTGCATTACATTAAATTAAATCATGCCATGCTCATTCTCCAGCTCCAAAGCCAAGTGATAGGACCTTTCTATGCTGTTAAGCTCTCCAGCCTTACACAGCTAGCTCCAAACTGGGAATGGACCATGCTGGCTCCTCAGGCATGCCTAGGAACTGTTTGGAAGAACACTGGTAGATTTAATCCCAACAGCTGCGAACCGTTCAAATAATTTAAGAAAATAAACCCTTGTACAGTAGGAAGTTACTTGGTCTTACTTGCTATCATAGCCAGGCATATCACACATTCTCTTTGCAAAACCCATGTGAGGAACTGTTCTAACATTTAAAAATACAGACCAACAATTTCTACTGCCTTCACCCTAAGCTTTGTACAGCCATATTTTCAGGTGAGCAAGAAGCTCAAATTCTTGCTAGTGAGCACAGAGACTGGGACAACAACTTTTCATGGGGGACTGTTCCCTTTACTCAGAACATCTCTTGGTTGTTAAAACTCAGCTCAGACCACCAAAGCCCCAAGCATGAAGATAAAATCATATGGCAATAACCTAATATAGGTTTTTGGATTGTTGTTACAGTAGGACCTAAAAGGCAAAATGCACAATCACTGTATAATCAGTAACTCCTAAAGAGAGAATGCACGTCCCACAGAAGAACAAAATTATGCAAAGGAATTTCACATCCCTGCTCCACCAGCCAGTTATTGGACAAAAGGACAAAACTGACCTCAGCTTTCCTCAAGCCCAGTTCCTCCGCAGGACAATGGTAACAAGAGCTCATATGTTCTTCCATGCAGTGGTCTTAATTCAGTCAATGTATACACTGCCTGTCAGGTCACCTGAAAAAGCCTAAACAACTTCCCATAGCACTCTGCTGCCTTCTGTAAATGTTTGTACAACCAATCAAAATTAAGCCAACTGAGTTGATTAACAGCTGTGTTAAAGAAAACAAGACTAATCAAATAATTAAAAAGAAAAAAGGTGGGGGTGATGGTCTTTGTTACTGCTACAGCAATTCAGAATACCTGATGGTTTAAGTAATTTTGTAATTAAGTAATTAATTACAATTGTAATTAAGTAACGCAGAGAAGTGACTTGTGGTCGATAGGCACAAAGTGCTCTTGAACCTTGATTAGAAGATGTGGTCAACTTGTGTCCAAGGGTGCTGAATATTGTTGGAGCATTGCACATTCCTTACTTAAGAGGAAAGTAGAGGGAAGGGAACTTGTTCCTCTGTTCCCATTTCTTTCCATCTGGCCTTTACCAGATCATACAGTAAGAAGTTTCAAGGCAGATGACAAAATGTCAGAGAAAAAGCATTCTCCAAGCACTTTGAGACACCCAACACTGATCTGGTAATTGGGATATATTTGATAGCAATATATTGACCTCATGCAAAAGTGAGGGAGTTAATGGAAAACAGAACTAACTGCTCAGGACTGGGCAGCAAACCATTTCGTGATAATAGCAGAAGAATACAAAAGCCAGAATAAAGACGTCTGCATTTGTTGCACAACCCAAAAGAAGCAGAACTGCAGAGCAAAGCAACTGATGCTGAGGACCCAAAATCCACACTGCAAGCATTTAGGGGTGTTACACAGCACTAGCTCTAGCCTAGCCCCAAGGACCGAACATCCATTAATGGCTGGAGTGTTGTTTGGTGCCAATCTTGGTTTGAATTTATCCAGAAGGACTAACATCAGTTCACTGGGACAGTTCTGTGGTGTGGAATAAATCACCTTATCTGGAGATGAGTTGACTTGCTTCAAAAGCACATTCCTGGTCTAAAATGGACACAAAAGGAGACACTGCACAGCCTCTAAAGCACCTCTCCCTCCCTTAGGAGTGGGGAATTTTTTTGCAAGGTTAGAGTGTAATGCAATGCATCCATAGATGTGGGTGTTCCAGAAACCAAGTCTGCTGGTTGGTCCTCTAGGAAAGGCAAACCTTATAACAAAGCCAAAAATGTTTTTCATGTGCTCCCTCCCCTATTGCTATTACCATAAACATGGTTTTAAGATCATCCAAATGCTGTACATCATGGTCATGAAATCTCAAACAGAAAGCCTCCTCAGAGCTGCTGGGTAAGAGCAGGGATGCACAGTGTGGGTTAGCACCCTAGAAAAGATGCAACAGGAGAGCAACACTCTCAGAGGTGAGGGCTGGGCAGAAGCTTTACTTACCACATAACTATGGCAAACACACTATCCCTTTAAAGCCAACTTCTAAGCTTCTATTGATTTTTCTAACACAAGGCCTGCTGTAACTACCCCTCCTTTATTTCTTGCACATTTTGCCCTAACTGCAGTTTGTAGAGATCAGAATCCAGAGCCTTGATGCCTGTGAACCTTCTATTTCAAGGCAGGTGCATAAAAGACCGTTTAGGTTTACTTTTTTTTTATTCTTATTAGGGCTGTATTACTTACCTTATTCAATTTGTTCTTCTTCCATTCCTCCAATGAGCCAAGTGCAGACGTTCTGACACCAGCATAACTGCTCCATCCCTTTGACATCAACTCTACCACAATTTTCAGCCTAAGGTTGTGTTACACACTCAGTTCAGCCCCTGCATGGGTAACTGAGTCACTGTGTGCTGAAACCCACCAGACTAGTTCCTCTGAAGGTTCAATGCCTGTCACAGACAGCTCAGAGCCATCCATTGAGCATGTTTAATTATTAACCAAAACTACTTGCTGCTATTAACTGTTTTGTTCCAAGTCTTTAAGGGCCATTACAGAGTTAACCTGGAATCGTTCTTCTGTTGGTAGACTACTAGATCCTCCAACAGGAGAACAATTGATCCATTTTATCCTCTTTTCCCTCCACAATATGACAGAGAAACATATGGAACGACTTCTTGATATGCTGATATCCAGTCTGAGAGTGACTTTCACAGCAAGTGGACTTCAGGGTTTCCTTATATACTCTTAATTCAGTTTTTCCATGGCATTCCCAACAGTGTCTGCATTTGGCAGGAATTCTTACCACACCTCAAGTACCTGCACCCCTGCACCTCTTTATACAGCCAGCAGTGGAAAAGAGTGCAGTGGACATACCACAGTGTTAACATTCACCCCATGGAGATCCACGTGCCTCCACTGGCTGCAGGGAAGTCTCAGCTCAGCCTAAATCAGGTGCTGAATAACTGGGTGAGCATCACCCCTACTCCCACCTCTGCACCCCTGCTCCCAGCTCTGCACTCATCTGTTTGAAACCCAGATGGTTTTTGATAGAGCCACCAGAAACATGATGGGTTGTTGAGCCCTTACACTGGTATGGATGCCTTCACAGAAGTTTCCACTGAAATTCAGAGGAAGCTCTCAGACACCACAGCATAACTGCAGTTTAATGAGTTACCATGCACCAATCACACAACAGCAGTATGCATCCATACTCTTACCTCATCCCCAGAGGGAGGTGAAACAGGTTTCCTTGTTCTTGCTCAGCCTCAATTCAGAGGCACAAAGTCATGGGCAATCAACCTTTAGGGAAGTTCTGGAGCTCTGCCCAGCAGTGGAACCAGTTGTGTTTGGTTTATTCTTAGACCAAGCCCTAATGTCTCAGCTGAATATAGCAAATGATTACAAGAACCAAATAAAAGTTAACCCTATCCTGCTCAGCAGCCTACACTCAGTTTACTTATTAGCTGGAATTACAGTGGAAACATGGTCAAAAGGAAGAGAAAACTTGAAGAAATTCTCAAACAAAGTATTGTCAAAGAAGAGAAAGTTCAAAGACGATAACCTGAACACAGCAGACTGAGCTAGATACTGGTAACAAGGTCCACTGACAGTCCCAAATGAAGGGATGGACCAGGTACAGGGTCCCTCCAGGGAGTGCCCTCAGGAGCAGGGAGGCTCAACTGCAACATGAGCCCACGATCCAGCTAGAAGGCAGGACTAGAGACAGGACTGAGGACCAGCATTCCTACATCATAGCTCAAGGAGGGACTCTAGGCTCAAAGCTGAAATTATCTAGTGCTCCTGACCCATGGGCAGGGTGTGGATGAAGGTCACAGGTGAGGCTGATCAAGGCCATTAAGGATTATTGCTGCCTTCAGATCCCTGACATTTCTGCTCCCAACATACTCAGTCACTCAAACTCTTTAGATCATGGTGAGCAAAAAAATGAACTGTCACCTCTGTCTTTCTGTATAACATTTTGTGATCCAGTCTTAAAGAAATGCTTTATATAGAAAAAATTCAACAAAGCCAAAGGACAAGAGGAAATAGCCTCAAGTGACACCAGGGGAGGTTTAGATTGGGTATTAGGAAAAATTTCCTCACTGAAAGGGTGGTCAAGCACTCAAACAGGCTGCCCAAGGAGGTGGTGGAATCACCATCCCCAGAAGTGTTTAAAAAACACATAGATGAGGTATGTAGGGACATGGTTTAGTGGCAAACTCAGCAGTCCTGGGTCAACAGTTGGACTCGACCTTAAAAGTCTTTTCCAGCCTAAATAATTCTATGATTCTAAATATCCAAGGTTTGCAGATGCAAAGGATTTGCCTGGGACGAGGTGTGTATTCTGTGCAGAAAGTCACAGATCAGATAAGGCACTGTGTAGGAAACCATCCCCCTGAAGGAGCTGAAAAGTGAAAAGAAAAAGTGAAGCTGGTGAAGAGCGTTGTCTTTAATAACCAGAAACACAGGCCTGTCATTCAAATCAGGAGAGGAATGGTTGCGTCACATGGGAGTCTTGTTAAATGAAGTGTATATACTCTCCCACTCCAAGCTGATGACTAGGTTTGGGTATGATTACCCCAAACCAGGAAAGCAGTACCATTTGATGGAGAACTGTATGTTTGTATATGTGTGCAAGCAAGTTTTTTCCTGCTGAAGGAAAGTTCTGCCCAAAAACATTCACCCCCGGGCCATCTGGTTGTGTTTGCTTGCAATTATCCATTTGGAGATTGCAGATTTTAGGTGTATGACTAGAGATAGCCTTACGGACAGGTTCAGCATCCCTGCACTGCAACCCGAACGGCCACCAAGCAGGAGGGGTGAGCAGTAGTTCTTCGGCACTAGGTGGAAGCAGGGAGCCGTTGAAGACCCGTCTACCCCCTGAAACCCAACTGAAGGTCGACCAAGCTGCCACTGCTCTGTCTGACACAGTCCAGGACCGCTTTCTGTTAAGCCCTTGCACTTGAGGGAAAGGCCAAGATAAAGCAGAAAAAGCACAAGAGAAGGAGACGCGGGTCCTATTCCCAGCTTGTTTCCCCACTAATGCATGATTTGGACTGAACAACTTCATCTTCAAGTCATCTGCATGTAAAATGGGGATGGCAGCTCACTGCCCATGAGGCCTTTTTCAGGGCAGGTGCTCTCAAAGAGTAGCATCATGGAAAACTCTAAGTTTCCCCAGGACTTACAGCATTTCTGGGATGGAAGAGCTTTGCTGGAGCCAAGCAAGGGCTCCCCTCATGCTCCCCCCAGCCGTCGCATGGCAGCCACCTCGCGAGAGGAATGCAGCAGTTGTTGAGCACCACATGGCATCTCCCAGCTGAACAGCTGAGGGGAGGATAATGTGGGATAAGGCAAGGTTTAGCAATTTTTCTGCAACCATTTGGGAGCTCCCCTCCTCCCTCGCAGCCCTGCTGGTGCATGAAGCACCCCATGTGGAGGACACCAGCCTTCCCTGCCTTCTCCTCACCAAAGTCAGACATGGTCACAAGGGAACGATGTGGGAATGATGCCTGCACTCACAGTTCCTGCATCCACACCTGTAAATAGAGCATAAAACACCCCAAAGGAAAGCAAGCCTAATGGGGCTCATGTTTGCACCAGCATCATCTTGTTTCTCCTGGACATTGCTGTTAATAAGCACCTTCCTCTCCCACACAAGGTGTGCTGTACCGGACACACAGTGGGGGAAGAACAACATGAAAGTGCTTAAACTTAAGGACTCAGTCCAGGCACGGGTCTTGGAGAAAGGTCTGTGCCTTCCAGCTTGGCACTGTCAGTAGTCAGCATCCTCTTCCAGCCTCTACCTATTGCATTTGTCACCTCCCCAGGCAACCTGCAAACCCTCCGTGCCCAAGAGGGGACAGGTTATCCACTCACACCATCACCCTCCTGCTGAAATCAAATCAGGAATTCTGCAGATACTGAGGACCTGGAGCTAAACTCCCAGTCTCTGAAGCACATTTCAGCACCTGGGCCTCAAGCTTTGTGGATACATCTGTGGGTGAAATAAAAGGATCAAGGATTTGAGAATTGCAGCTCCGTGGATCACAAATCCCTGCATCATTTTGACCCAGACCAGCTCACATTAGCCCAAACAATTCCCAGGCATGGTTCAGGAGTCAGCATGGCCAGCGCCTCCTCCCGATGAGCAGGATGGATGCAGTGACTAAGGTTTTGAGTTTAATAGCATGGGCACTGCTGTAGCAGCAGGAAAAGGGCCCTGCAAGGTTGGCTTCCTAGCAGACATGTAGTCTGGAAGTCTTTACAGGCTAGCATGTCCTGCAAGGGCAGCCCCTGCACTGGCCATGCCACTCCATGCAGAGCTCTTACAGCTGCTCTATCTTTCTATTAATACTTCACTTTTTGTGTATTGACACAAATTTCCTAGCAACCAAGGTCACAAGAGAAGGTGTTAAGAAGCTGGACTGATGAATAATAAATCCTGGGGTTTGATGTCTTTTTTCTTGAGAGGCTTGTTAGACACCAGCAGGCAGGGTGCTGAGCTGGGATTTCCAAGAGAACCTAGGGGATCTGGAAACCCCGCTCTGATCGAATTTCCCTCTCTGAGTTCCAGCCTTCTTCCTTTTGGCCGTCACCATCCATCTGGGTGAAGCTACCCATGGGAAGATGAGTTCAGACAGTGCAGTAATGCTCAGCAGGGATCTGGCATCTATCAGCCATACTCAGAGTTGGCCCCCAGAGGTCACAGAGGCTGGGTTTCTTTAGTTGTAATCAGGACCTAATGGTCTCCATAGACTGGGTAAATACCTCTCACTGCATGTGTCCCACCATGTAGGGTGGACTGTACCTACCACCTCCCCACTTCCTACAGCCCTGAGCTTCCTTCAAATGGGACCAGCATCACAGCCTTAAACCTCTGCCCTCACCAAGCCACTGTGTTCAGTCCTGGATTTAGTGGAACAGGCTGAGCTGCCCCCATCACAGTAAGCATCATGCCCTTTCCATCACAGTCCTAGCCACAGGAGTAGGGCTGAGTTAAACTGGCTTGGGATTTTAGGTGCATCTTGTTTTGTAAAATAACACACAGAAAATCCCATCTCTCCTTCTGAGTTTCAATGTACTTAAGTCATGAATCACTTATGTCTGGATGCTCACAGATAGGGCAAGAATAGTCAGACAGGGATGAGCAGAGGCATTTTAGAAGCGGTGTCTGTTTTTTTTCCCATTCAATCCCTCATTAAACACCTTAGCACAGAAATCTGGGTATGAGAAAGCCAGTACAGCTAGTTCATGAACATTTCCTGTGTCAAGAGAAGAAAGAGCCGCTGGTAGGTCAGGAATGGCATTCAGATCTCCTTATCTTTACTCGGTTGTTTTAGGCACCAGGCCATAACCTCTCCAGCTGAGCTGCTCCCTTGCCTGCCATGATTTACGCAAGGCAGGGTAGTGAAGGCAGAGAATATTAATATGAATATTGCATGAGCCAATGTAGGGGACATCATAAGAATTTTCAAAAGGGGATTGAAAGTCAGCTAAGAAGCTGAAAAGCAATAAATATCCTTCAAATGCCCTTTATTCCTGATCCTTTGCACTAAAAATAGCATTTTGTTTCCTGAAAATTTTAATGTTCATATTATTCAGATTTTAAAACCTTTTATTACCACTACTTCTACATACATTTGCAGCCCCTAACTGAGCTTCCTGACTTGCCGGGTTCATTTTCCTAGCTGATTTGCAACAGGTTCCGTGCTTTCCTTTGAAAGGAAAAATGTTGGTGCTTCCAGGAGCCTTTCTGCATGTCTTTCCAGGGTCAGTTTTCATCATGATAAAACTGTTGAAGTTGTTCCCATAGCTACTCTCGCTGCATTTGAAACAAGCAGTGAACTTCTTTAAATACTAAATTTATTGCCAGTGCAGCTGCTTTAATGACAGGTTTGAGGGTTCTTTGGTTTCAAGGTTGAGTGTGTTTCAGCTCGTGTCCCCTGTGGTCGCACGGGTCGTGGAGGGGATGCGAGTCGCCCGGCCGCCTGCCCATGGCAGATGCTGGAGCCTGGGGATGCACAAGGCAGCTGGGTAAGGAGAAACCAGCACCTTGCAGGGGATTTGTCTGCTTCAACTTTGGTTTTCTCGGCAGCATGTAAAGGGTGGTCCCCTGCTCCTGTGGGATCTGTGAAGCACATGAGATTGTCAGGGAAAACAAAGGTCAAGGCCAGTTCCCAGACCCATCATGGCATAGAAATCCTCCTAAGTAACAAATACAGCCACAAGAGGGGAAAATGCAACTTCAAATCAAGCACTAGCTGCATCTGTACTGTCAAAAACATGCTGGTATTGAGGCCTTCCGAGAGATTTTCCTCTGCTGGGCTGCTCATACACACCATCTCATTCACACTTCCCATCAAGCAGGGCTCTGTCTCAGTGTGATGGACCATCACTGCTTCAGTCTCTGTGTTACAGGGCTTTTTATCATGCTAACAATAGCATCCAAGAAAGGCTACAGCTCTCTTGTGTCAGGTCCTCTGTAACCACACAATACCAGATAGCATCTAGCCTAAAAAAGTTTTCAATTTAAAGAGGGCCAAAGAAACACAATCCCACATGACTGTGGGAAAAGATTCCTGCTACAGGCTTTGCAAACTGTATGGCACAAAAGAACTGCACCGGTTGGATGACAGACCCCAGAGACAGTGCTGCCAGTTAAAATCAAGAAGCATCACTTCGATGGAAGAAATCTCCCAGGGAAGTCTAGGCAGGCACTGTGGCAGAATGAAGCTGTGGCATTTGCTTAAATAAACAGCTGGTAGTGGATTAGGTTTCTGAATCAAACTGCAACCCAGCACCTACTGAGCTTCATCCATCATTAGTCTTTCATTAGGAAACTTGTTCTTGGCCCGGGCCCCAATTCTCAGAGGAGTGATTCAGGCAAACACCAATCCCACCACTATGTCCAGCAGTCTCGTCTCTTCTGCCCGTCCCTAACCTTGTGGCAAGGCAAATGCCCACTTGTTTCTCATTTTAATACAAAATTCCTTCTGTTCAATGAGTTTTCATTTTAAAGGCTGCCACTGCCCCATCCCCTCCATCCCTGCTACCCATGTCTAAGCGGGGGGAACAGGTGGGACAGCTGACTCTGGTGAATGAAAGGAGAGCACAGTTTTGCTCCCTTCACCCCTTTCTCACAGCCTGCCACTGCTGTCAGCGATCCCCGAGCCCCTGAGGACTGGGGATTTGTGTGTATTAGTCACATGAAAGAAAAGATCCTGCAGCAGGCTGCTCCTGGGCTTTGCTTCACCTCCAGGCAAGGGAATGGTTTGCCACTGTATTCCTCAGGGCTGGAGTCAAGTGACACTTTTTTTTCATTATTTGCACAAATTGGCTTCTATGTAAGATGTGCCACAGCCCTGACTGGGGAAAAAAAAAAAAAAAAAAAAAAAAAAAAGAGCAACTTACAATGATCCCAGTTGTGAAGGGAAACATGTAAAGCCAGATAGAAAATGAGATCTTCTTCTGTCACCAAATCTTTGGGGTGGGATTTGGTCTCATTCACCTTGCATGAAGCTCCACAGCCTGTCATCACATGGTGGGTTCAAACAGAGCATTAATGGTCTCTCTCAGTCCTAACTCTATTAATCCAGTGTCACACACAACAAACTCCCGGACAGACCCGTGTTAAGTTGGGTTTATGTACTGGTCAGTGAACTGCATCTTGGGGATATTGTCCTTCTCTTGGGAGTAAAAGCCACAAACTCATGGAAGTTGCACAGATGAGCAGCAAACCTATTACACCATGGGAAAGCAATGCAGATACCTAAATAACCTTAAGTCTGCTCTGTATTGCCACGGTCAAAGAATAGGTTTTACTGTAGGCTTGATTAACCTTGGTTTTTATGGGCACACTGATTGCCTGCCCTAGTAGCAGCAAGTAGGAGCATTTCCACTGCTGTCAGCTACCTCTGGTTGCTGAAAGCCACAGAGCTCCCACATCAGCTCAACAACAGCAGTTACACTGCAAGAAAACAGTTTAACACCCCATCCAGCAAGAGCAAAGCCTTTTTCTCAAGTATCTCAGGTGCTTGCACACACAACGAGCTCTGCCTGTGTGTCAGCTTGGCCATTCCCATAACCATCTTCAGGCAGAAATACAGGTCCCTAAAAGCAGAGGGAAGGATTCAGTTCCACCAGACTGCGACAATAACATGCTTTTGAGGATGAGACATTAAAGAAAAAAATCCCTTTACTGTTGGTGAAAGTACCTTGACCAACTACAGGACAGATGTGGCACCTACATATAGCTTTTCTCTTAAATGAAGGTGTCAGCATTCAGTTTGGACCCCTGGTGGGTTGGTCGGTGTCCAGCACACCTGTTATTTTTAGTGTTATGAATCTTAATTTGTTCTCCCCCTGAAAACAACTTCTTTCACATTTCCTTCTGTTTTTCTTCTTATGATCGTAGGGTCTTCATAAACTGCCTGAATCCAGCAAGAAACCGTTTCCTAACCAGTCTTAAAGAAAAAAGCCTTCTGTTAAACCACAGCAAGATATCTTTTCCCCCAGCTTTTTGGTACTGCCAGAGGTCTGAATAGCTGATTATTGCTACAGCTCTAATCAAAATATCCTTGTGCCTGCCGCTGCACAGACTCATTGACCCAACAACAATGCAAAAAACAGAAAAAGAGGGGACAAAAGAACACAGGTGGGATGAGTAAGAAAGCCTTGATCACAGCCTGATCATTTAAGTGTATGCATTAATACTTTAATTTAGAAGTTTTGCATGGGTTAAAATGCAAATTGAATGAATATCCAACCCCCAAAAGCAAGACGATCCCCTTATTTATAGGGAGGGGGGCCCATTCAGTCTGGTGAGATGCATTTTGTACAGTTGTGTCTTGCTCCTTCCAGCGCCGTATGTGAGCATACAGGGGGGAGGGCCATTAAAAATAAAAGTGCCAGTGTTCCCGCTGTCAGTCCTTTACCCACCTGTTCCTCTTTTAGCCCAAACGTGTCCACCTCTGACCCCGCTGTGGGACCAAGGCACTTGCGAGGCTGCGCTCCCCACCCCTCACTCCCCCACTCCCCGTAGCAGCTGTGTAAACCTCAAGGGCAACAGCTGGGGGCTGGGGATGGTGCCTCCAGCTCCTGGGTGGAGGTACAGCAAAGGGCATCTGCAAGGGTTCCAAATCACTGGCCTGCTGGTGGGGTCTCTATTTATTTAAATCAGATGAAGTTTGGTGCTACCTGCATTTGAACCCCGTGCCCATAATTCCAGCTCAATTAGCTCTCGAGATGCATTCTCACACAATGGCTCACAATTTGACAATTGCCTGATGCAAGGGACTCCAGGTTGGGGTTTTGGGTTCAGGACCTGCTCAGCCATGCTGTGACCCCAAGGGGCTCCTGAGGAACCGTGGGCAACTTGAGGCTCTTTGCAGCCTCGAGGATGGGGAGGGAGAAAAGGGTGAGATAAACTCTTCTCCTTAGTGCTGGATGAAGCCCTGAAACTACCTGGAAACTGAAGGAAGGATTTTTTCCATCCTTTGGCAGTCAGGAGCAGTAAATTTCACACCCTGGCTTCAGGAAGACAAAGATGCACAGCTTGATGCAACCCATGTGCGCACCTGCCTGCCTGCAAGCTATTTTCCAAAAGCCAGACATGGAATTGGACCTTGATGAGCTCCTCCTTAATCTCCTTAATTGTAAGAACACCAGTGGATGAGATTGAAACACTACCCTAAGGCATCACTTTTTTTAACCTAAGTACATGCCAGAACTCAACAATGCTTCTCCAGGACCCTTTTTCCTGCCTGGAAGGCAGATGGAGCTGTCCTGCCAGGAAAGACATCCCTGTACAGAGGAGACGAAGGCAGGAATACATTGTTCCTGTTCTAATGCCAGTAAGTCAAGATAGCCACAAGCTGTCCAACTCAGCAGACCAACATGACAGTGGCTTTCTGGCTTGGGCAATAGCTAGAAAAAGCAGTCCTACTGCTGCAATGAGTCCTTGGCCATACAGCAGAGCAGCCTTCCTGGTTCTCCTGACGTTCATCAGGCAAGAGGATCAAAGAACTGAAGACTGTTGCCTTCCCAGCAGTCTTACCTGAGCCACCTTTACTACTGGATAGCCTCAGAAATCTCTCTCCTTTCTTCCCGGATTTCAGAAAGTATCTGGAGATCTGAAGTGACCACTCCACAGTTGAGACTGGATGCCCTAAAAAGGTGGATCTACCTGGAGCCCAGGTCCATTTCCAGCTCTGCCATAGACTTACAGGGCACCCTGGGTGGTTCAGTTCTTCAGGTCTTCACTTAAGGTCTTCTTATCTAAGTAAAAATAATTGCAGAATACTATGAGATTAATGACCACTTGGATCCTCAAACAATGAGTTTTTGAAGGTAATAAATGTCTTATTAGCTGTTTTTCTCTCATTAGTTCAACACCAAAAGCAGATAACATCCTTGTGTTCTACATTATTATTAATTTTGTCCGTTCCTTTACCACATCTGTGCCCACAGCTGGACAGCACTATGCTGTTTGCATAATTCATTGTAACCTTGCCTGTTTGAACCTTGATTTCATGAGAACTAAGTGGGCCAATAGGCATAATAATATTATATCAACCTGATGAAGCAGGGAATAATACTTCAGATCCCTTAGACTGGGGAACCCCTAATACTGGAAACAAGGAGCACTTACCACATGAGTTACTGGCATTGCTGGGAGGAGCTGGGGGCCTCTGTAGCCTTTGCTTTGCTCAAACCCACTCAGTGGAGCCCTACTCAGATGCTTTCAAATCAAACTTGTTGCCAAATCAAACTCAACAACAGCCAGTTCAGAAAAGGCCACAGTTCAGGAGAATTTGTTAGGAGATTCACTGAATATTGGGTGAAAACCAGGCTACTTTTCTTGAGATTATTATCCTTCCCATGTTTCATGTCCCTTAGTAATGGTGCAAGGGACTGCTGGAGTTGAAGTTCTGGTTGCTGAAATTGGACTGATGATAACTTTTGGCAGTTGCCCTATCAGGCCAAATCTGAAGAGGTCAACAAACTGATCTTCCCATCAACTAACCCAGAAAGCACACTCAAAATGCAGCAGAGGCTTGAGAATGAGTGTCTCCCGAGGGTAGAGGATGTAGTTGCTTCATCCAGGCTGTAAGAGTTCCAGGTTCAAACAGCCTTTTCCATTCTGGAGTCTATGCCAACTTTCCGCTTCCCTTCCCCATCACCTACTCTCCCAGGCAGCATGCAGGCACGCTCCCCCACCCAAACCCTCTCCAGCTCAATCAGCTGTCACAGGCCCCACATTCCTGCAGGACTCCCAGAATTGGCAGCTCTGGACATCTGCTCTTTTCCACCCCCGCAAATATGCAAGCAGGTGTGAGGCACCACAACTTTCCTTGTTCCTAGCCACTTTTACCCGAATGTGAATGAAGGCACAGCCAGAAGGGCAGATGATCTGTTCCCCTCCATCCTCTTTGCATCCCCCCAGGGAACGTACAGAAACACAAATCAATCTCCACCACTACTGAAGACCCAGAAAAGATGAATCTTATGTGACTTAATATAATTCCTCCCTACTTCCATCTAACAAGGACTTTACATCTACGATGAAAATGAGAAAAGTCCATGGGGTTTGGTGCACCACAGTACACAGTTACAAAGGAGTATCTGGAGCATGTGCTATTTAGATCAGTAAAGATACAGAATACTGAGCAAAATAAATAGCATCTGTATTACTCTCACACTAAAAAGGATCCTCAGTGAAGGGATTCTGAAGAATAACAGTTGCTAGTGAAGACCAAGATGGAAAGAAACCCAAGTTTTTCACTAGTCATGAAAAAAACAACTACTGCTGGCTGCTTTCCTCCAACCAGCCAAGCTATAAGGCAACGGTAGCTATTACAGAGTGACAATGACAAAGGAAAATATAGTGGGAAAGCAAAATTGCCCTTTTTACATCTTCCAGGAATACCAGAACTACCATACAAAATTTCCAGGATATCTAGTTTTAAACGTCCATCATCAGCTCAGAGCCTGAGCCTTCTCCCCAGTCCCCTCATCCAGTCTCCAGCACCAGGAACGTTGTACCCCATCCTGTAGACTTTGCTCAGTTGAGCCGAACAAGCACAGCCACATCACAGAAAGTTTTCACTCTAGGTCTAAGCATCAGTTCATTTATCTGCAACAGCAGAAGTTGGTATCACAACAACTTTTCATCTCCCACAGTCTGTCCTTGCCTTCCCACCCCAGCTCCTCCATCCCAACACTTGTGAAAAGCTCCAATATTTATAAACACTTTCACTGATCAGATTTGCACTGCCAACCACCTATTATTGAATAAATGTCCTACACTGAGAAGAGAACTCTAGAGAAGAGGTGTCTGACCATTAAAGAAACAAGTGGGTGCAATCCTCAGACACAAGGTTTAGGTAGGCCTTTTGCATTAATTATACAAAATGACTCTCTGTAGCGATGGTTACGCTTTTCTCATTCCTATTGAGACTGGTTACCTTACCTTAGTCTCTTCTTGGTTAATGTTATAGTGGTTCAAGTGCTACAGGAGGAACACTTGCCTGGCAAGTTCATAGTTATCCATCATATCAATTATTTCATGAATGATAATCAGCATGGAGCACTGTAGAAGACTGATTTTACCCACATCCCCATGAATCTTTAAGTATTGAATAAAAATAAAATAAAAATGAAGTGAACATAGTTTGGGCAGTTTATGCCAAGTATAGGTTATTAGTTAGGACTCAAAAAAAAACCCAAAAACAAAAACAATGTAGCACATTCAACTTCTTTCTTTCAAACAAGTGGGATCTTAATAAAAATTAAGAAAAAAAAAAAAGATTTTCCATTTTGCACTGAAAGTTTCAGCTAACGAGTGTGTGCAATGGACCAGAGTGGTGGGGTTAGAGGGACAACCACGTTTCTATCCACAAGGAGCAAGCTGACACCTTATAAGAAATTCAGGGAAGCCATGGTTAATTTCATGACCACCATGACCACATGGGACCACGTGGGGTCCCTGAGCTAAACTGATGTTCTCAGTATCGCTACAAGGTGTATCAGTAGCTCCATATAGAAAACATCCCCTTTTTACAGCTTTCACGCAGTTGCAGAAGAAGTCACATGCCCACCTTGTGCCAGCTGCTCTCCCCGCGTCCTCATGAAACCCAGCACCGCCTGCAAGCACCGGCAGGCTCCAGCGACACTGCGTCCAACCAGGCATCTACCCAGGGTGTTACAGGAGAGCGCCAGCCACCAGATGTAATCTTTCCATGGCAAGATTAATGCAGAACCTCAATAAACTACTAGAGGGCAATGGAAAGTCATCCATATGGTTCTCCCTCTTTGGCAGGTGGGTAAACTGAGGCATGAGTGTCTCCTTTCCCTGTCATGTCTTCCTCCCTGCAACCTCATATTGCTGCCATGCACAAGAGATGTTGTGGTTCCTTTTCCTTCCTTTCTTTGGTGACCTTGTACCCATGCTCCCATCAACCTGATCAAACTGCAACATTAGGAGAGCGGGAGGACAGAGTGGTGGCGTCTACAGCATCCTGGTGAGATCACCATGTTTTTCCAGCAGTGCTTCCCACAGGCAACTAGTCCATGTTGTAGCACTGACACCACTACAGGTACAGTTCAAAAGGTTAAACTTTTAAAGGTTTAAAGAAAGATCATAGATTCATAGAATGCTTGGGGTTGGAAGGGACTTTTTAAGGCCATCTAGTCCAAGTCCCCCGCCATAAGCAGGGATAACTTCAACTAGATCTGGTTGCTCAGAGCCCTGTCCAACCTGGCCTTGAATGTTTCGAGGGATGGGGCATCTCCCACCTCCCTCGGCAACCTGTGTCAGTGTTTTACCACCCTCCCTGTAGGAAAATTTCTTCCTTATATCTTGTCTGGATCTCCCCTCTTTCAGTTTAAAGCCATTCCCCCTTGTCCTGTGGCTACAGGCCCTGTTAAAAAGCCCCTCCCCAGCTTTCTTGTCAGCCCCTTTAGGCACTGGCAGGTGCTCTAAGGTGTCTTCCTGAAGTCTTCTCCTCTCCAGGCTGAACAACGCCAACTCTCTCAGCCTGTCCCCATGTGATACGAGGTGCTCCAGCCCTCTCATTATCTACATGGCCTCCTCTGGACTCGCTCCAACATGTCCATGTCATTCTTATGCTGGGGGCCCCTGAGCTGACGCAGCACTGCTGGGGGGGTCTCAAGAGAGCAGAGCAGAGGGGCAGAATCACCTCCCTCAACCTGCTGCCCACGCTGCTGGTGATGTGGCCTGGGATACTGAGTCCATCTGGAACCCAATGTCAGGAGCTTGGCTACACTGCAAAGATGAGATGCTCATTATTCATTCTCTTATTTCTTTTCATCCCATTTCTGCCCCCTTTGACTACAGACAGATTTTGCAGAGGGTCCGAGGCAGAGGGTGACATACATGTGCACAGCACCCTCACAGCTCTGGTTCGCGCCACAGGGGCACCCACCTGTTCTACAAAGCATGCCAGCTATGAAGGCTGTTGGGGGGGGGTGGTGTACAGCCCCCACTCTGCTGCACCATCCCAGGCTTCAGAGGAGCAAATGCCCATAGGAAAGCACCTTGAGCATCATCCATGTAGTATCTTGAGTGAGCAACACCAGGAACACTTTGCTTTGAATGTCAGGAGCTTTTGGGGTTTGGGTAATTTATTCACATTGCTTAGGGGGGCGGGGGGAGGTGGCGGGGAATGCTTCTTCCCAAACTATTATCTTTCACAAGCAGATCAAAGTAGCATTTCTTCCCTACTGTCCAGAAAATTTTGAGCACTACAAAAATGTTCGAAGAAAAAATTCTTTTTTTCAAGTTGTGTAGTTACATGGGATAGTGAACTCAGTCAAAAAAAGACCAGATTGCATCTTTTTCTGAAATTAATAGTACTGTTGTTTACCATGGAGCAAGGAGCCAGGGTTGTACCAGATAGGAAAGGACCAGGCCAATGCATCTCCCTAAGTAACTTACCGTAGTTTCATACTTTTCACTGCCACTTCCCCCTCCCCCCCCTTTTTTTTCCTTATGTTGAAATTTGGAAACATCCTCATCTTTCTCAAGTTAAAGAAGTTAATTGAAAAGTAAACCTGTCACTCTGCTCCTTACCAGACTCCTATGAGATTGAAACTAAGATACCCTTTAAAAATATAGATAATTTTTCCCCTATTTTCTGCCAAAACATCAATGTTTAGTGTCATTTTTTCTTCTGCAGGGGAAAATATTTTTGAAGCGTACTCAGCTTTTTCAGCAGGGAAACATTTTCATGTTAAAAGCAGAGTGACCATATAACCCTGCAATCACCTCCGGTCTGAACGCTCACCTGGGATATAAGCAGTGGTAGGATGGGGACAAAAGCCAGGGAGCATGCTCAGTGGTAAAAGACAGCCTGTAATAAGTCTGTCTGGGAGAGCAATGCCCTAAAGTAAATGAAACAGGACCAGGAAATGCTGCTCCATGCAGGACCTCCATCACCTCACTGCAGGAACATCCTCAGCATGGTTTTAGCTGAGACAAATACTCTCTTCCATCATTTTCCAGGCACGGTTCAGGAGTTTGCATGGGATAAGACACATCCAGACTGGCAGCTGGATACAGCAACCTCATTTTGGAGGTTAAAAGGCTTTAATGATACTAGTGTGAGGCCATTTACCGTCAGGGCCAGGGAACGGTGCCAATTATATTGAATTACTAGTTTAGACACAGAGTAAATGGTGTGATTTTTTAAGTACATGCTGTGGCATAAACTCCTTCCTTGAGAACTTGAGTATGTCATCCTGTGCCTCAGTTTCTCTACCTTAAACAACATTTTGAGAGCACTGCCCTCTCCCAGGGTAGGATGAGGACCTAAAAGGCACCCTGAGGCACTCAAACACCTCATTGATATTATCTGCCAGACAACAGACTGGTCAAAACCTCTCTGCAAACATCCACCCATACAAATGGATTAATTTCCAGTCTCCCAGGGATGTCAGTTTTTAAACAGCTCTGAGGGAGAAGAAAAGAGAAGGTGATTATAGTTAATGATGTAAAGACACCAGGGTAGAGAGGACCCAGGGCAGGGTTGGTATTCCTGGCTGTACCGGTGTGACCTGTGGAGCTGGTTGAGCTCAGCCCCTGATCTCTGACCCCAAGGCTTGCAAAAGCCCAGCTTCTCCTGCCCTGCCAACCACCTCTGTGAGCCAAAGAGCCCCACCAGCATTTCAGACCAGCTCCAGCTCCAGCTTCCTGCTCCTCCTCCTCCTGCTGCAGCAGCTCTCTGGCCGCTAAAATACTAAACTGATATACCTGCAATAAATGCCTGCATTCTCAGAAATCTTTAGTGGCTGGAGTTTGGAGCGGGGGGGTGTTTGGGGTTTTTTTGATTTGGGTGTTGGGTTGTTTTTGTTGGGGTTTTTTTCCAAGCTGTGGCATCGGAAAAAGGGATAAAATGAAGAAGTGCCTTCCCGGCACGGGACAGCTGAAGCAGTGTCACTCAACGTGCTGCTGTCAGCAGGGTGATTGAGGTGGACAGGAGGGGTGGGAATGGCCACAGGCTGTAAAGGACACAGGCAGGTGGGAGGACGGGGTGATGGGGTGGGCTGGCCGGGGAGGGGGGGCTGATGGCAGTACAAAAGGGATGGTGACAGCCTGC
The DNA here is from genome assembly GCA_035590215.1 of Microhierax caerulescens. Lineage (NCBI taxonomy): Eukaryota > Metazoa > Chordata > Aves > Falconiformes > Falconidae > Microhierax > Microhierax caerulescens. The sequence goes on along the minus strand of JAVJGJ010000059.1, from coordinate 74,949,588 downwards.
TGGGGCAGGGACCACGCAGGATGGCAGGCGAGCATCTTAGGGGTAGAGCAAGGCAGGGAGGGGAAGGTGCATGTGAAGAGCCACCAGACAACCAGAGCCCAGGGCTGCAGAAGGCTGGTGTGCCCTGAGCGGGACGAGACACAAACGCTGGTGGAAAGCCTTCGGCAGCAGACCTAGTGAGGGAGTCAGGAGGATGCTGATGCAATGTTGGGGAAATGAGCCCAGACGGTAGAGAACTGAGTGAGAGGAGGGCAATTTAACATGGTTGTCACTAGGGAGAAGGAAAAAACAGAGGCAGTGGTACAGAGGAGAGTGGGGAAGGGGAAAACACCTGCTTCCCCATAGACACTCACACACACACAGGGGTCAGTAGCATATGTTGCTTCGAGTGCTTTTTTAGCCTCAGCCTTTGCTAAGAGACTCTTCAGCACCCACAGGCATAGGCTGCTTGCTGGACAGGATTTCTGACCACACCAGCTCCTGCTTCCTTGGGGAAACCTTGAAAAGGAGGAAAACACCCCTTGCTGAAGATGTCAGCCCAGATAACACCCCTAGGGTGCTATGAAGCCACAAAGGACACAGGAGATGAGGATGAAGAGACTGACTGCTACTTTGCTGAAGGTAATGTCTGAGATTTACTCTTTTTTTTAATGCAATATCTCCTGCAGCATGAGAATTGCTGATATTTATGGCTAAGCCTAGAAAGAACAGGCAAGAGGCAGTGTCATGTATCCAGGGTTAAGTGAAGCTTTTTAAGGAACCACAAGGAACTGTGGGCAGGGCAAGAGATGTTCAGGATGGAAAGAGATGCCAAGAGTGGAAAAGGAAAGGGTGGTGAGATGGTGCCCTCGTGGTCCAAACAGGATGCCGGGGACCAGACCACACTGCCTGGATGTGGCCCATGGTTGTGGCTTTGAAGCATCCATTCAAGGTGTATGTGTTCAGCCTCATAGCTATGGACAGAAAACCACCAAGAAATGTGTTTCAGTTTCAGGAACATTTTCAAAAAAAGGGTTTGCTTCACAAGGGCAGAAGAGATGGTGTTTGGTGCCTTGTTGGCCAGATCTCTCAGCTCACAAGGAAACCTTCAGCAACCCAGGGGGTCAGGGACTGTTGACGAAGGACTGTAGGATCTTGGCCACCCAGTATAGGCTGGAGAGCCAGTGTCACCTCCTGGGAAGCTCTGCAATCTCAGATTCCTCCTGAGGAGACTCCTTTGACTGTGAAGGGTACCCAGCTGTGACTAAAACCTTCCAGGGGAAGTGATCTTCTGATTTTAATTCTTACCTTGAAATAATTAGTCACCAGCAAGTTTCAACTAGTGCCTCCCTGTCCACCAAAGCCAGCTGTTAGACTATGTCATCTCCACAATGGTTTTGATGTATTTATCACTCCAGAATCCTTATTGGCAATGAAGTGTTTTCTCCATTTCATGGGTGTAAAGCAGGAGTACAGACACCCGTAGGTCCAAATTCATCCTCATTACCCTTAGACTCTCAAGGGAGGAGTCTAGGTGAAGAGCACAGTCAACCCTGGCTCCTTCTGGAGTCAATGGAGAGAGACAGCCCTTTCCTGACACATTCCTGGGCCCTCTTCATGGGTCCTTGCCTTTCATGGGTGGCTGCTCCTTGTACTTCCAGCCTGGTAGCAGTATTGGTTATTTTAATTGGGAAGGCATGACTGAAGCTGTCAGAAGCCTAGCGTGGGTTTATCCTCCTCCTGGCTGAGTGCATTCCCCTAGATCCCTACGCTCGGACCACATGTGGAGGAACTAACCAAAAAAGAAATTAAAGGAAAAGGGCCCTGCCCTCTTCCCCAAGGCTGTACCCTTCACACCTGCTCTCAGAGCATACCATCAGGACTCGTGGCCTCCAGGAGAAAGCTTTAGCATGAGATGAGGTGATCCAAAACTCCCCAGCTAAACAGTCTTGGATGGAGAAAGAAGACAAGGGAGATTCCCCACCTTTTCAAGCCAGTGGCAAAAATCCTAGCAGCTTTTTGAAGGACAATTGTCCTGAACTGCACTCTTCTCTAACTTCACTTGCACTCAAGATATGGGAAAAAAGGAAAGCTAAGGGGCAAGGGAGGCCACACTGAACCTGTATAGGAATTACTACAGGCTCTCCAGTTTGTTGCAGGCAAACAGCTTCAGCTCTGTGCTTCAGTTTCCCCACTCATAAAACGGGAATACAGGTGAGCAGGCTTTGCTCAAGGACAGTTATTCTGCTCTGGTGCAAAGGGTCAGGCTGGCTAGATAAAATTATGATGGGGCTAAACCAGAGCTGAGATGGCAGTTTAAAATCACCATATATTAGACCTGATAAAGCAGAAAATACAACTTAAAGAGCCATAACATCAATACCTTTTTATATCGAGTTAAAAGTAGTAGAAAATCAACCAAGGAGACTAGTAGGATGGAGAGGCATATTGCCAGGACTGCTAGTGATTCTGACACAGCCTTTCCAAACAACCTTGGGCAACTCATTTATTCTCTCCAGCTTTGTAATCTGCTTAGTGCCTCCCTTTTTCAAGACATGAAATATCAGCACACTAGGACTGAACATTTCAGAGGTGCTCACTGAAGCCTTATTCCCACTGACTTCAGGCAGAGGGCTCATTACCATAATTTATGGAGTAAACTCAGTAAGCTCTGACACACCCTTATGAAACCCCACCACAGTTTTTAAAACCCAGGCATACAAAATACCTCTAAAACCCAAATGCCTAAATATAGTCTCTGGCTAGATACAGGCAATTTTGTAGACAGATGCAAACTTGCTTTGCTGAATGTTTAGCTTCCTGGAAGCTGTGGTTGGGACAGCATTTATATGAGAATTATTAGCCCTGCTGCATAAATGTACCCTCAGACAACTAATTCGGCTTCCAAAGCTAACTGCTTTGCCTGTGATCACAGAGAAAATTTGCAAGAGAGACAAGAAAAGGCTCTACTTGAGTATTTGTCTCATGCAAGGTGTCTTTTGATATAGATAGAGGAACAATGAGGTGGTAAATTCCAGCCATGCAAAGGTTTGGGACCAAATCCTTCCTGCAGAGAAAGGCAGTGTATTTGGAAGGGTTAGGATTAGGGAGAGAAACCACAACACCTTTTAGCAGTCAGGTTGGGGGTGGGGGGATGGGGGTGTCCCCCTTTGAGACAATGAGATTACTCTTATTTACCTATTCCCTGCTTTGCACTGCTGTCACATCAATGCACTTCACTATGCGTGTGCGTGTAAGCAAGCAAGCGAAAGGCTAAACAGCCTCCCTCCTTCAAGTAGCAACTGCTCCTAGGAAAGCATTCGTCTTCAAATACGGGGTGGAAAAAGAAACTTGACAAAGAGCCCAGATGAGTGAGTGCCTGAATGTCAGGCATATTAGAAACCCTGTTTTTGGACTATCACCTCCCATCTCATCCTCAGTGGCAAACCGTCCCAGTCACAGAGACCCTTGGAGGACAGCTGCCCCATTCTTTCCCCCTCCTCCTCTTCCTCACTCCAGGCAGGGACAGATGTGGCTCTGGATATACCTCAGACGATTGGGTTACCCGCAGTGGCTCAAAAAGGCATGATCTGTTGGCTCTTAATTCACATACTTGCTGTTCACAATGAATATAATATTCTTCGATTGTCAAAAAGGAAAGATACTGGCTCTAAATGGATGCATTTATACCCTGTTGGCTTCCTTCTTTGCAGGCTTTTATTGCTATTCTTGTCAAACTCTTACACTCAAGTATGTGTCCCAGTCAGCTCCTTAACTTCCAGTAACTTCGTTATAATTTCCAAATCCATGTTTCTTCATTCTACCTGTTTTGAGGTTTTTAAATCTTCAGAGAGTGTGGTCTGGAAAGCCAACCAAGTGAGCCTGTACTGCAACAGTCCCAGTTCATTCAAGTAATTGAATTTTACTCAAATCTTGCTCAAGTTAGGTTTTAGCATCATCAGCAAGTGCCCATTTATACTTACATAAGACTTTAAAATCCCAGTCAACAAATTATACCAGAATGATATACATAAATTAGGAATATTTGCCTACCTACATGCTTGGGATCAAGGATCTTCCAAGTGACGGTTTCATCCCTAATCATGCTGCACCCAATATCTGGTCCCAGAACTTGTATGACACTTTGATACAGGCATACAAGGAATTTGAGAACATGCTGCCAGTAAGCAACTGTAAGTATCCTATACAATTTTTTGAAGAAAAATATGTTTTCCATATATATTAAATGAGTCTAGAAAATGTGTCTATGTAAAACTTCTTTGCTCTAGAACTCTTAGGCTTATTTCAGAAAAAAAAAAAAAAAAAAACAAAAAAAAACCAAAAGGAAAAACATCACAAATTATTA
>JAVJGJ010000059.1:74924645-74936111 GCA_035590215.1 Microhierax caerulescens | reverse complement strand
AAAGAAAAAGAAAAAGAAAAAGAAAAAGAAAAAGAAAAAGAAAAAGAAAAAGAAAAAGAAAAAGAAAAAGAAAAAAGCAAAGCTATCAACTAATAAATGAACAGATGCATATTAACAAAAGCTCATTATGTTCATCATCCACGATGCCTTTATTTTTTGCTGGATGAATGGGGAGAAGGGAGCATGGATGCAGCCTGTACAGAGTAAGGATTAGCATCAGTCTCTCCCAAGCAGCTTCAGTCTCTGCTACAGGACATCGATGCTCCATGGAGTGCCACATCTTCCCAGTCCCTGCATATTCCCCATGGGGATTTGTTGGAGCACAACTCCATTTCTGCCAGGTCTCCATGGCCAGTGTCCTTTGGAAGACCCAGACACACAAGGTTTACAGTGCCAGGGGGACAGTCTGGCCAGGATCATGTGTGTGTGACAGATAGAGCAAAGACACCAGCTTTCAAGTCCCCATCACATGTCATGGGGGTTTTCTGAGAGGCAAGAAGGAGTATGCATGTTGTACGGGTTTGCTGCCACTACTGAATCTTAACGGTTTAGTAAATTCAGGTAAAAAAGACAAATCACTCCAAGATACCCAGGTTTCACTCGTATGCCACATACACGCCTCATCATGAGCAGGGACTCTGTCATCACTGGCAACTCACGGATCTTCACCACCAATCAGGCAAAGATACCACATTTCACAGTTCTAAATCCCTGGAGCACTTAGCACTTGAGGCAACCTGCTCCAGATTTGAAACAATTCCTGGAGATGAGTCAAAAGGGGAATTTTTTAACATCTCAGGCCTCACTGCACCTGCACTCTACACAGCTTGGGTTTGCTTAGCCTCGGCACTGCCCTGCAGTAACACCACAGCTATGGAAGGTACACCTGCAGCATTGGGTTATGCAGTAGATACCCAGAGCCTCCTAACACAGTGGGCAAAGCAAGCATTAGGATGTGCAATCCTCAGCTTCTCAGCTGAGAAAAAAAAACACGTGGTTTTCATGGTAGGAAATGTTGTCTGGAAATATGGTCCCATCCAAAATAAACTCAGCCTGAACAGAAGATCCAACACTCCCAGCACAGTATGTAGAAGGCGTATTTCTGCCAAAGCAATATCTTGTGCCAGGGCCCATTCTCTGTCCCTGAGACCTGCTGGACTCATCTGACCATGTCCACACTCAGCCACCACCACAGCATCACTGAGTTCAAACTACTTCCCAAGAGGTGGCCAGGTAATGAACCATCTCCCAGATGGCTGATGGAGAGGAGGTGGTGGGTCTCTCCCAGCCTCTAGCTTGGCAGTGGTGGTGGGCAGTCAGCAGGGATGATTAGCTCTTCTCTGCTTTGATGCTTCCAGCAGACATTAGTCATGGAGTCATCCCTTCATGGGAGACCCAGGATATCCCTTAGGCACCAATAAGGAGAGAGTCCTACAGCACCGTCAGTGTCTGCAAAGCAAGGACATGGCAGGGACATGGCAGCTCACATTCATCCAGCACCCATTGCACCCTAAAACCCTCTAGCCATGTCAGGAGCTGGCTTTTGGGGTTATCCAGGTGCATGTCTTCACCCAGGAGCATATCCTTATCTGTAAACCGTTTCCTGGTGTTCATCACTCCAGGACCAGCACCAGTCTGTGGAGGCTGAAGGCCCATCACTGAAGCAGAGCTGTGTTGGATGGGGAAGGAGACACAACAGGCTGGGTCCAAGTGCTCAGCAGCAACTCAAGATCCAACAGGGGAAACACCAGCAGGGGACAAAATCCTCAAGGGAAGAAAAAAAGGGTCACCGTGGCCACACTGTCCCCTCCTGCCCTGGGTTTGCTGGGCCAACAAGGGCTCTACAAACATCTGACTGGGGAAACCCAGACAATGTGTGGGAGCTTGGTCAATCCATCTTGATCCAGAGGCCCTCTGTGGCAGAGTGGGTATCTCTGCAGGACTGCAGCCGTGGGTGACCCACGCTGGGGCAGCGTCCCCTGAAGGACTCACCAAAGGGACTAGGAGGACTGAGCACAATGTGCGGTGACAAGGGGGCTGGAGAGGTATTGGGCTGGATCTGAGCTTTGTGGGAAGGGAAGGAAGGTTTTTCCCTAAGTGTCTGCTTAATGGTTTTCCTTCTTTGTTTTTCAGTATCCAGGTCAGTTTCCAATTAATTATCCAACTAAAAGTTTCTTAGGGAGGGTTTATTTGTTGCTAGTAAAGTAACTCAGTTTCCCTTGGCTAAATGTCTTGGGTGTGCCTTTGGGTGACCTTTGGGGTTTGAACAAATCCCTTCCCTAATGCCATTGCCAGCCCAGCACTACCGCAGGGTGTAGCACGGCATGTCCCAGCACATCCCCACATTTCATCTGCCCATGCTTGGCCTCCCTCACACCAGCATGCACCTTGGAGCAGCAGTTTTGGCCAGCCCATGGGCTTGCCCTTCCTTGCAGGCACAGCCTTGTCCTTGCACAGAGGCACTGAGAGGTCAGTGCTATGGCGAGCTCAGCCTCTTACGGTGCTGGGGTGAAACGTGTTGTGCTGAGCCCTTGATGGTCACCCACTCACATCCCCACAGGAGCTGTTCCGCTGCTGGCTGCCGGAAAGCTCCTCGTGTTTGGGATGAGTCACGCTCAGGCTGAGCACATCTCTGCTCAGCCTCTTCCTCCCAAAATGTGCTGGTCAGCTCTGAAGTTGCTGCAGAAGGGCTTTCCACTTTCCTTCACCATTGGAAACATGACCTCCTCTCATCTGACCTCCTTTCCTGGAGCTGAGCAGCTCCTGCAAGGCTACAGATGACACAGACATCAGAAATGGGCTCTCTGCTGCTCAGTGACTCCGTTACCTGTGTGGATGGAGCGGGGAGCATAACCTTGTACCTTCACAGCTCCTTTCCCATGGCTCTTCTTGTGGGATCTCTGTACTGAACTCCTTTCCCAAGCAAGGAGAATATTTTCCCTCCCGTACACCTTCACTCAGGTGTTCCAGGCACATGAAGAGCAGCAATAATACATTTTTACAGAATATCCTCTGAACCTTATTTCATGTTGGTTTTGCTGAGAAGCAGAAGCCAAAACCTTTGTCTACAGCAGTAACATACAGCAGAAAGCAAGGTTGGAAAAGTCATCCCAAGGAGGTCTCGTTTGTCTCTGGACTGAGTACAACACATGCGTAAATCCAGTCCTGGTTTACAGAGATTTGTGCTCAAGTCCCATTTAAAAAGATGCCTGAGATAGGGTAAGTGCTCGCAGGTTTTCCAAGCAACTAAAATTTGAGAGAGTTACAACTGGTGACTCCTGCCATACACAGCTCACCCAAAACAGTGTTTCCAGGCACCTCACATCCTTCCTCTGAAGCATACAGCATCACCAAAGTACAGCATTGCCACCCAGTGCTGCCCTTCCCCTCAAATATTGTACTTTTCTTCTTTTCTTCTGTGATTTTTGGGTTTGTTTTTTTTTGTTTGGTTGGTTTTTTTGTGGATGCCTTTTTGTTTTCCAGTTTACCCTTTCAGAGTTGTTAAGATTTTGTTTGTTTCTTTGTTTTCTCTTTAATAATTTCATTGGTTGTACTATAAACATAATGGAATTCTCCCAGCACCTCAAAAATTAGGGATCTTGAACATAAAAAAAATTTAAGAAGTAGTTTTGAAGGGTTTTTAAGATTTAATTGAAAACAAAAAAATTTATTATTACTCTTTTTTTTTTTTCTGAAGGGGAAAAGGCCATATTAAAACCAAAAACCAAGAAAAATCAAACAAACAAAAAGTTAAACTCCAAAACCAAACCAAACCAAAAAAAAAAAAAGAAAAAGCCTAGGAGAAGCAGCACATAAGTGGAAATAATCCCATAACTTTAAAAGGAAAAAAGATTCCAGCCAAGTGTCCTGTCAAGTACCTCAGAAAAATTATGTAAAAAAAATGAGTAGGGAACAAGTATATATGTCTACTTGCTCAGCAGTGTGAGGAAACCTAAAATGTGTAAAACAAGGCAGAAATTAATATTTAGCTTCTTGATGAGATGTTCCATCGTGGTAAGCAAACTTTGCATTAGAGTGACTGGGCACAGGATGTTCTTCCCATACTTGTGTTCCTCCTGCATTTCAGCAGTTAATAAACTCAGAGCTTCCACCAATAGATTTCTTACCACTACCATAAATGAAAACTAATCCAACAACTATTAAAAGGAAAAGTCTTTCTGAATACTCAAATACTCACAATTTTGTTTCATGATGATCTGGAGCAAAATATCTTGCTTCACTAAGGATCAAAAATTCAGTTTCTTTCCATGATAAATTCTTATAAATCTTATAATAAAATCTTATAAGAAAGAAAGGAAAATGTCACATTTTGTGGGGTTTTTTTTTGTTTTCCAGTGAACTTGGGTGTCATTTTGGTCCCCCAAGACATGTTTTGGAAAGCAAGAAATAGCATTGGACATTGAACTTAATGTGGTTCAGCTTTCTCCACCATGGAGTAAGCACAGCAGGACCATACCTCACTCCTTTCTCTGCCGAGCTTTGTAAGACAAGACCATCCATCGTACTTAGTCCTGGCACAGCAGGAATGAAGGGGGTTGTAGTCAGCAGCATTTTCACACATACGTCATCCACATGGTTTGACTGTCACCACATCTCATTTTGCTTCAGTGCTGCTAATGTGATTTTTTCCACTGACTTACGCAGAAAGACATACTCTTCCATTGCATTTTATTAGCCAAACAATTATGAGATACAAGGAGCAACGATGAGTAAATTCAGGAAGGAAATCATTCTTAGAAATTACTAAGTTCCATTGCCTTCCGAAAGTATAAAATTGACCCAATTTTTGTTTACTGCAGGCACCTTAAAGTCTAAACCACTTTAGAAACAGCCTTCAGCAATCTGCTTTAAGCAAACTCCCTATTCACAGCAGATGAAAACATGGTGCAAATCCACCTAGAGAATACTCTGCATAGTATTTATGGATGTAAAATAAAATACAGTTTTACTGGTCATTAATTGTCACAACTGTCAGTTTCCAGGAAGCGTTGCATTCATCCCAAATGGCTGTTTTCCAGAGGAAATAAATATAGATGTCTATATATTCACATTGAATAACTCAAAACGGAACACTTCTGTAAGCTCAGTGTGATCCCCCTCATTATCTCAGTTCTCCAAAACCAGACACTTGTCGCCCAAAAGCTTTTGAGCATCGTCCTCAAGGAGGACCGCTGTTGGTGTTTGCTTTCCAAGGGGAGGAGCATTACTGTTCTCTCCTTTCTCCTCACAACTCTTCCATGAGGTGAAGGACCAAGACCCACCTTTTGACCAACTACCATTTACCTGCTTTTCCACCACTCATGCCCAGGCTTTGCCAGGGCATGAGACCATTCAATGCAGTTTAACTGAGGGAACAAAGGTCACCTGTGCACATGCAAAAAGCCTCTGCCCATCCCTCCTTTGCTAAAAAAAAAATAATAATGAAACAATACAAGACAGATAAGCAATCACCCCACCATATGATTAACATTTTACTTTGGCCAGATGCAACTTTATATGGTAAAACGCTGCTTGAATCCTTTCTAAACTAACTTTGGGCTGGGATGATGAGACATTTGGGTACTTTGCCTGCTTGTCTCCTTCCGCTTGTCTCATAGAAGTTGCTTATCAGTCATCAGCTCTTGTGCACCACAGAAGCCTTGTGACACTACCATCTCCTGTACCGCTGCTCTCAGTGCTACATCCCACCTCCTGAGCCAGCCCAGGGGAACCGCCTGAGGGGCAGTGGCTGAGGTGAAGGCTCATGAGGTGGGGATGTGCCTCTGCAGGGATGTGCTGAAGGTTTTTTACAGGCTTTGCAAACTGGCAGGAAGCAGCAAGAGGATTTCTCTCCTTGGTTAGAAGTGTTGGGCACATTTCATTGTAATTATTTCAATCTTCGCAGTAACAAGAATAATAAGAAAGATGGGAAAAAAAAAAAAAGGAGACAAAATTCCAATACTGTTTTGGAAGAGCTTTTAGCAAATCCTTAACCAGTTTCTTTGGGGAAATCAGAGTTTTCTTACAGTTCTGCATGCAAATCCTGTATATTTATACAACCTTCCCACTGCTCAGCACAGCATGGCTTATACAGGTAATGTGAAGAGCAGTCAGAAAATCAACCTCTAATCATCTGTAACTTTTATTTTCTCTCTTCTGAAAGCTTGTTGCTCCTACTCCATGGAGCTTGTTCCCTCCAGTGCAACAGCTTCCTCTGTTCCTGAGTGTCTGTACCGTGTTTCAAGGCTTGATGTATCTACAAAGGCTTGATTTCAAGTATTGGTACTTTTAAAAGGGTACAGATCTTCTGAAGTGAAGGTTGGATGCAAAGATGAAGGTGTCTGGACGGTTACCATGATAATTGTGTGGTCATAATTACATAAATAACCTCTATAGTCCACAGATGATAATTTCATATTTTTTCCTACTTGTGAGGTAGTTACAGATGGATAAAACCAATATTTTAATTCTGTGCCAAGGAATTGTGTCCAAATAAATACCCAAACAGCCTGCACAACCAAACCTGCTATTGCAGCTTACAAATGAAAAGTAAAAATAATACACAGGTTCAGCTTATGATGTTTATGAAACTGAGAGGCATGTTTAGATTCTAGTTTGGTGTTAGTTATTCAGACTTTTTATATATTGGTTTCTTTAGTCCAGTTTGTAGTCTTTATTACTTATTTCTCTCCATAGACTGAATCCAAAATTCTCACGTGATTGATTGCAGATGTATTTCATTAAATATTGAATCCACTTTCTCTCAAGCTCTTAAGTACCTTTAACAAGGAGAATTCAAGCTTAAAAAGGACAGCTGTTCAAAACTGCAAATGATGCAAGTAATTCTCTTGAAAATCGGTTTCAAACCAGAATGTTTCTATTGGTTTTGAGATGGAGAACGGATTCCTGTATGGATGTCTAGGATCTGTGCACACAAGGGAAAAAGTGGTTGGAAACACTGGAGCAAAAATGCAAAGAAACACCTTTATGTTTTGCGTACTGCTATCCCTAGCCTGGAATCTCAAGGGAGCAGTTACTACACCATGAGTTCATGGGGTCCCATGAGAGGTCTTCATGCACCGTCCTGCCCAGACAATTCCACCAGTGCCTATAACCCATCATCACTTCCCAAAGCTTCTCTGGGGTGGAGAAAACAGACATTCCTTAATTCCCAGAGGAGCAACAGGGAAGCAAAGACCAAAATATGATATTGTAATCCCTCTGTGATCCATGTGAGACCTTTGTCTGTATGCTTCTTCATAGCCTCTTCTACTGAATTAGATTGATCCATTAGCAATGAGGGGGGTGTATAAACAGCATTCGTGAGAACTGTAGCCACACAGCTTCTTGGCTGGGAGGCTTATGAGCTGCAGCTACTACTCTGGCAGAGCTACTTGAATTCTTTTTTGTGAAGAAGTTATCTGATGAAGCAACTAAGTTATCTGATCAAGTCAAGTTATCTGACTCTGGCCTCAAGAGGGACTGAAGAAAGAAAAGCTCCCAGCCCTCACAGTTTGCTGAGCTTTGGTATTGGCCCTTCTCATCCCTGTATCCATTTTGGGGCTAAATTGTTGGCTGTTGCCTACTCTTTGCAATGGAAAATGAGGAGATTAAGGCCTGTAAACAAACACCAGAGAATGGATGATGTCCTGCAGTGTTGACGGAGAAGCTGTTAGAGCTGTTAGGAGTAAATGGTCACGCAAGTTTGCACATTGGTTGAAATACAGGCAGGACCACAAGTCCTTTTTCTCACCCTGGTTGGGTTCTGCACAGTCAGTCCACCCAAAAGCAGCAGTGGGGGTCCACTTCAACAAAGAAATTACTCAAAAGCTCTGCCAAAGCTCTCCGCTTTGCTCTTGTAGCCACAGCATCAGCACAGGCAAGATCAGGCCTGGCTAAAAGGCATCATTCAGGTTAAAATAGGACAATAGGCTTCTGTCACCCACCCATCGCCCCCACTCCACTGCTGCAAGACCACACACCTTGGAGGAGAAGACCTTCAGCAGTGGTTATTCTCTGAAATCTCTGCCTGGCATAGTTCTGGAAACTGCATTGCACTGTGGTCTGAATTTGCATATGTTTGGGAAAATGATTAATTTCCTTTTCTTATTTAAAAAAAAAAAAAAAAAGCAAAACCAAAAAAAAACCCACTCAAACCCCAGCTAGGAGAATGGGGTTGAAAATTAGGATCCCCATTACTCATTTGCCACTCTCACCAAAACCATTCTGAGTCCCTTATTCTCTAATGCTTTTGAATTCTGACACTCTTGCACACAAAATGTTGTGGCCAGGAGTCATTTCTCCATGAGGGGGAAAAAAAAAAAAAAACGAAAAAGGAAAAAAAAAAAAAAAAAAGGCTTGACTTCTTAAAATGAGGTGATGAATGACCAAATTTTTCAGATTTTACCCAAGCAGTGGGCAAATGGCCACAGTGGAAACAACTTTATTTCTGCAGCATGCCTTATGAAACCTGCCTAGCAGCAGGTGTAAGCCAGTGTAAGCCCTGGGATGTCGGCAGAGTGAGTGTATTGGTGATAAAACCCATTTTCTGACCTTAAATTGGTTGGAAAGCTGGTGGCGGAGCAGCCACCGGCGAAGGGCTGGCATTTCCCCACGTAGCACTGACCTCTCCACGCTCCATTTGAGCCCCTCTCCCCCAGCATCGCCTTGGCTGCAGCTGAAGCCACGAGCCAGCTCCGCGGGCGCTGCGTGGTGCCCAGCACGGTGAGGGCTTCCGCACCTCTGCCGAGTGGCTGGGGAGGCAGATCCCAAACCTGGCAGGCATCACCCCAGCCCAGGGCTGCGGGGAGTACCTCTGGCAGATGAGAACTGAGGTTGCAGGAGACTGCTCCTCTTTAGCGGTGCTGCTTCATCTTCCCTCCGCTTCGCTCTCCATCCAGATACGGTTGGACATTTCAGGGGCAGGTTCTTATTTGCACTGCGCTTTCTGAAGCCTTCCCAAAGAAATAGGATTAATCAGACTGGGGACGAAGATAAATTTCATCCTCATGAGGTGTTCAAGAGTACAAAGTGAGGAACTTCAGCGTCCCGTATTCTGGTCTCTCTCCTCTATCGAAGCAGCCAGGAGAGAGTAAGCAACTATAGAGTAACCTCGTGCACTGCTGCATTCCTCCTCTTGTTGTCTTGTTGAAGTCAGGGCTGAGACACATGTAAAATCACAGGCTGTGCCCATTATGAGAAACTCATATTTGCAGGTTTTAACATCTGGAATTGCTAAAACTGCACAAGGACAATTTATCTTTTTTTTTTTTTTCCCCCAATGGATGGTGCAAAGCATCTTAGATGTTCTCCAGACAAGTATGTGACATGTTTTTCTCCCTGTTTGCCACAGATACTCAGTTTTGGAAACAGAGCACCCCAGTACATCTACTGCTAATTTACTGCAGAAAAAGTATGTGTAGCTGGAGGTGAAAGAGGCTGACAAATCTGCAGCTGCCAATTGGTTTTGAGATAAAGACAAATACACCAAGGACTTCCTGGCAACCTTCAGAATTTACTGCATTTCAGATAAATTTTAATTACAATCATCCCAAAAAAAGGAAGATTTTCCAAAGGGTAGAGCATAAACTGCCTGGAAAACTGACACCAGTTTTATGCAGCCCAGGGAGTTTCTCCGTGCTGCCATTGTGAGGAGGGGCCAGGTACCAGTTCCCTGCCCCTCAGAGGGTCTGTGAGCATCAGGACATTGAAGCACGACGCAGACAATTTGCCCTGAGCTTGGAGTGCCGCGCTGCCAGGGATGGATGGGTCAAGCAGAGATCCTCCCAAGCAGAGCAAGATAAAAACCAGATGTGCAAAGGTCTTGAAAGCATGACCCGAGAGGGAAAGGGGACAGGAACAACTTGTCCCTCTACCCAGTCTGGATGGGAAATAAATGTCTCAACCTGTAGTAAATGAAACTTCAGATGGACATTTGGGAAGTGCTGCAGGCAGGATCTGCTGGGTGCGGGGCAGCAGCAGGGACCTCAGTCCTTCTCCCCCTGCTTCCTGCCATTTGCTGGCACCAAGGTGTGGTTGAGACACAGGATGCGAGCAGAGAGCACAGCAAACAGAGAATTTCAAAATGAGTTAATTGTATAAACCATTCTATCAGCTTGAATATCAGCCGATTTCATGCATAAGGGATTTCTTCTTGTACAGTTTATAACAGGCTGTGAAATGTATTGCCACAGGATGCCTTTGACACCATGAAAATACACATTGACAGCAAGATCTTTAATCGATAACAGAATTATTTGGTCATTAAAATTATTGGTAACTGCAAAAATAAATAAATGAGGGGACAAATCAAATTGTCTCTGTTCAAGGAAGATCTTTACCACCTTGGATGATCTGGTTTCAGCCTAGATTCCCTCTCATCAGCCAGTCCTTGCATTTCTCAGACCCCCCTTCACATGCAGACAAGTATCTTGCGTTGACCAGGAGATATTGTCCTTTCCATTAGGTGTTAGGCGCTAATTTGTCCCAGCTTTACGATGAACCCTTGGGCACTGCAGTAGCACAAGTACTGGTACTCTGCTGGTCAGGATCCGGCTCTAATCTGAGTGGTCATATCCTGCGCCCACCTCCTGACCGCGTAAAGCCCCTCTCCACTTACCTGGGCTACATTACAGTCATAAAATAATAATAATCTCTTAATTACCACAGAGCAGGTATAAAATCCCTGCTTCTTGTTAAGTCCAACTCACATACCTGGAAGCCCTCTTTTTCCCCTGTCTCTCCAACCAGTAATCCAAAAGATGAACTGAGTGGTTTGTTTCCTTTTTGTTGAATTCCCCATTGCTGAATATCTATTAGATATTAGTCATGCAACACACGTGTCAACCACTGACAGCGACCACAGCGGATGAATAACTGTGACGTTGATATGAATCTGCTTGGAATATTTAGGTGTTCAGTAGGAGATGATAATTTCTACCGCATCTACCAGGGAGGAAAAGTAGAGGTGTTTAATGGAGGAAAAAGTTTACTTTACCCGTTCTGCCATGTCTCCTGTACAAAGATGAAGGGGTAGGACACTGGTGAAGTGATTTAACCAGTTTGAAGGGAGACCTCTGGATGTCTCTGATCCAACCATCTGCTCAGAGCAGGATTAAATTAAACTAAACTTAAGCATCAGTGTTTAATTAGGGTGCTCAGTGATTGCCCCACCAAGTTCTGAGTTTCTCTCAGATAACCACAGGCCTCTAGCTCAGCTGAAACATTGGTCACCTAGAAAGTGCCACCACAATGCAGTGGGTCATCCAGTGCTTGTATGTAGGAGGAAGAGCGTTGTCTTATTTATAGGGATTTATAAAAATATGAGCTCAGGAGGAAGAAAATGCATTCTCTCCAACAAGAAAAAAAGAAGTAAATATCTTCCTACACCTAAACAGTAAAGTTCCTGATTTTCCAGAGGTAGCATAAACTGGACTGGTAGTGACTGCGGGGGGGGGGGGGGGGGGG
>JAVJGJ010000059.1:74892056-74924545 GCA_035590215.1 Microhierax caerulescens | reverse complement strand
GGAGGGATGGAAAAAAATTTGTGTAAAGTGTATGGAGATACCTGTTATTTCTCTTAATTTACAACAGGACATTAGAGCTCTGGCACTGACTCATACTGTGACTTTGAGGGGAGAAAGTGTCATCAAGACCATCACACTCAGATTTGGGTGCCTGAAGGATCTCAGCTGGGTAAAGTACTTAAGTAGCAACTTAATAGCAAGAAAGCTTTCACCAGAGCCAAGAGAAACGCTAGGCTTGATTTCAAAAGGCTTTAGATAACCTTTAATTTTGTGTTTCTGTAAGCATTTGTTAGTGTCCTAGTTTTCAGATCTCTAGCTAAAAGAGAGCTAATTGTCAGAACAAAACAAATCCCATGGGGTAAATTCTAATCTCACGACAAAAATCGTGTTCAATTTTTGTTTTCACTTTAGACCAGGAAAAATCAGAGAATAATTATTTAGAAGTTGGAAAAATCTTGGAACCAGAAATGTGAGAGTTTCATCTGTATAATTCAGACCTCGTGGAAACATTTCAAGAGGTAAATTTTCTCCTGAGAACCTCTCATCTTGTCTATGACAATTGCAAATGAATGTGTTCATGGCTCAAAGTAAACGATGGAAAGTATTTTGGGGTTTTTTTTCACTATTGCAACGTTGTGCTACATTAGCTGTGTTTGAATGCTCAACTATTCACCTTTCAAGCACTGAGGTAACCCAAACCACTGACACATTTAAAGTAGACGAGCCTGGATTTAGGGTCAGACTGGTTGAATTTGATCTTCCACTACCTTGTAGTCTTTCGAAATCTTTTTTTGCTTCTAAAATTGGAAATTTAACTGTCCCACTTTGAATGGCTATTTCAGTAAATGGCATTAGAGAAAACCCCTTCTGAGGGGACCGTTTCCTTTAACATGTACACCTCTAACTCTAAGAGGGAAACTGAATTATACATTTAACTTTTCAAGCATCAGCATCTTTTAAACAAGCTGATATAGGTCAAGTCTATCCCAGAAACCACAAACTAAATTCAACCTTTATTTGCATCCTCCTTTGGATGGCACAAGGCAAGTAAAATTTGGACTTACACATAAATACTAAGCAAAGGTAAAAAACACACTTCATTTGCATAATTTTCATCTGAAAACATCATCAAATCAGACCTGAGAAAAGGAATACATCAGCAGATCAAGGCTGTTACCCAGACTGTTACTGTATGGTGCACATCCCAGCTATCTGTGTTACAGATAACTTGTTACAGATAACTTTGCCACTGTCAAGGCAAAGTGACAAGAGACATTTCCTAAGAAAGCAACGTTAGAGAAGGCTAGAGTCTATGGTCACTCCCTCCTTTCTAAAACGTAAGCCCCTCGGTCAAAGAAGGGAACTGAAATTCAGCCTAAGAGCAGCATCAACACCTTGTGACTGTCCATCACCCACCTACTTACTCTCCAGGAACTTCATCAGAGAAGGTGGCAGTAGCTGGTTTATTATATCTCATAGTTCATTACCATCAGCCTCCTGAGCTGAGAAGCTGCAGCCTGAGGGATTTGAGCCTCCCCCTCTCTCTGCATGCCAGGTTTTGCAGCACTCTGGGTGCAGAGTCTTTCCTTGGAAGACATTGAGTTGTCCTAACGAGCTATGCCATGAAATATTTCCCAGGAAGAGGAAGACACTGCAGGCTAGTGGTTGGGACTTTTGCCTGGAAGAGAAATCAAATTTCTAGTTCCTAGGCCAGTATCTGCTTTATCCAGGATTTTCACATCCCTACTCTGCTGCTGGCTGGCGTAGCTGTGGAACTCTGAGCTCTCAACAGAGGACAATGATGATACCAGAGAAGCACCCTGGCCCAGAGCATCCTATAAATCCCAGTGACAAAAATACTTACTAGAAAGTATTACCTACTTGATTTAAATCCCTGAAAGCAGATGCGGGGAGTGAATGCAAACATGCCTCCTTTAAGGCAAGGTCTCCTTCAGGGTCAAGCCCACAGATTTTCATGAGCATTCAGGGCTCATGAAGACACCTGCTTAAGAAAAAACAAGGTGGTTGCTACCAGCTAGAGCAAAAACAAAGAACCAAAGTCACAAGGGGGCACAGCCTTCAAACAGATAAACCTCTCCAGGTTACAGTATCTTAGTGAAGATCTAGAAAAATACTGCTGAATGGGAGAAAGGGATTCTGACTGTCACCTCACCAAATAGTGTCGGTCCACTTGAATGTGTGGATTTAAATATTTAAAAATGCAATACTTAAAATATTGCACGTTTAAATCCTAACGTGGCAGAGTACATCCCAGCTGCAGTATATTGGTTCTACAAGGATGGAGAGACAGCAGGGTGGACTTAGGAGCTACATGGGAACGCTGATCACTGTCACCCAGGATACAGGGCTGGGACACAGGGAGCTGTAATGCCTTGGGGCTACACGATGCAAGGTATTTTAGCCCCCAATATTTCCAAGTGCAGCATGCTGTTACCTGTATACCATGGAGGAGGTGTGTGTGGTTCCTTCTAGTTTTCCTGCCTACAAGAGGAGCCATTTTGCATCTCACAGCCTTTGCAAGGTTTATCTTGAACCCCTCTGTCCTCTCCCTAGCTTAGGAGACACTTCCCAGATCCCTTTCCTTAGGACGAAAGCCCTGTTCAGAGTGGAGGAGCCTGAAGTGAAATGAAAAGGTGGCAAGTTCAAAACCAATGTTCATGGTTGGTGGGTTTTCTTTTCCCAGACGGAGAATGGCTCTGTTTGGGTTTCTGATCAAAACTGACATACCTCACCTGAGGTGTAGACATGAATAAAAATAGTTTTGTCCAAGCTAGGACATTTGAGAAAAAAAAATGGGAGGCTGAGAAGGAACCTAGCTCTTCAGGCATCAAGACAAACGACAGCAAATGGCAAGTATCGGGGAGCAATTGGATGGGGACCAGCTGTCCAACATCTGCCCAATTCAGGATGAAAAGACATCAGACTGACCTAGGAGAAAACGGATCCAATTTGGCAATGCCAGCGACATCAGTGGGTTTGATACCTACAGTATCCCAAGACGATGAAACACATCAATATAGTTTGACTAGATAACAACTCCAGTCCCACTTTAAAATTGTATACTTTGCCCCCGCTCACTGCAGCGCATGCCCATTTTTTAGTGGTTTTCTAGTATCATCACTGAGGTTTGTTACTGCTTGGGTGGCATAGCTAAAAGCAAAGACACCATCTACAGATCTAAGAAAGAGTGAGCCCATATCCTGTCTTCCACCTGCGTTAATGGAATATATATACATAGCCTTTTTAATTTAAGCTATGGTCAGAAACCACAGTTCAGGTTGGGAAAAAAAAACACCTACTCCAAATTAACTAGGACAGCACAGAAGGCCTTATAAAACATCCAGCAGCGCATGTACCCAAACACCTTCCATTCAACAGAGCCCAGCACAAGCATCAGCCACAGTAAAAGAAGGAGGGAAGATGTTGTCAATCCTTAGAGCTTCTCTGGTAAGAACTTGCTTTCTGTTTTTTTTCTCCCCCAATTTGACAGAGACATATTTAAATTTGAATAGGTGAGTTTCAGGAATGGAGATCTGCACCCACCTTTAAAATGCTTGTTTAAACCATTAGTAACCATTTTAAGCCATTAGTAAATGGGAGACAGCTGAACAGCACCAGCACGGGGCAACAACAAGGCTGCACAGGTATGTTAGTGAGCAGGGCTACTGCAACACATGCCGAGTCAAGAAATACATTGAAAACTCAAGTTTAAAGTGTCTTTTTGTTGTTATATCCTTTGTGCTATGTCCTGTATGATATTATTTTCCATAATTTAATATTTTAGCACCATATTACGACTAAGTGTATATCACACCTGTCAGCGCTGTAAGAATTACTTGGTGGAAGCAGGAGTAGATGTGATATATATGGCACATTTTTCCATATTTACTGCAACCTGCAGTGTAGGCTTTAACTGCCAGCAAGGCTGACTGTGGATGAATTTCCCAGCTGCACAGAAGAGTCATTAGGGCTGCTGTGTCACAGCAGCTGTACCTGTGCTGTGTTCCTAAATGCACCAATTCTCTTCAGTTCAGCTCACTGCTCCTGATGCTGCTGGCCATGCTGTCAGCCACCGGTTCTGCTGGCGGGAAGGTGATACGCCCTGGGCTCAAGCTGGAGAGCCTCCTCAAGCAAACGTATACTGGATGTCTGCCCCAAAAAGACTCAAAATTCCCTCAAATGGTGAGAGTCAATGTAAGCATCAGCAGCATGAACCAGGACACCAAAGGGACCCCTGATGTCAGCAGCCGCTCTTTGGCTCCATGGGATTACAGGTACGATATCTGTCCCTGTGCTCTAGAAATCCACCGACTGCCCTGGTCAAGAATAACGCCAAGGCTACGCCCATGGCTTTATTTTCAGTGCTTCACTGTTGAGCTATTTCGGAAATATGAGGGTATCCACAGATCATAGAATCCCCTTTGAAAGATAACCAATACAGAAAGGACCACAGAGCGAAAACATGGTCTAGGCCAACATACAAAAGGCAAAGCAAATTGCTTCTGTGATTTAATTAGTTTATTTGTGTATGGGGGCAAGCTTTAGCTTCAAAAGTATTCTTTAGCTAAGACGTCATAAAAAATACCTTGGAGGGCTAACACTGCACCAAATTCAGTGGTGGTTTACTAACATCGGCATCAGGCCCTAAGACTGTTTCGTGGTTTGGGGGGAAGCTGAAGGTCTTTGGGTCCGTTAGTCAGTCTGACATGCTGGGAAGCTCAAATAATTACTAATCTTCAGTATATTATTCTTCCAAATAATTACTTCCAAAGTCAGTGCCCTTTTGAAGGAAGCTGTTTCTGCCAAGGCAGTTGCATGCAGTCCTGACATGCTTGCCTTACACTTAAAAACCTGCAGTATTCGCTTATTTACACTATTTCTTAAAAACCTACAGTAGTGGACTGTCTACTGCCCCTTCATTGGCAATCTCCCAGGAAGTACAGATTCCCAAACTGGGATCCCATAGTGATCCAGACTAGCATGCCTCCTGAGATGCAGCAGCATTTCCATTTCAACTATTTCCTTTCATGTCCACTGGCAGGATCGACGAGGACCACAACCGTTTCCCCCAAATGATTGCTGATGCCAAGTGCCGCCACTCCAGATGCATGAATTTGGACGGGCAGCTGGACCACAGCCTCAACTCTGTCCCCATCAAGCAGGAGATCCTCATCCTCCGTCGGGAGCAGCGGGGCTGCCACCAATCATACCGACTGGAAAAGAAAATAATCACTGTGGGCTGCACATGTGTCACCCCCTTGATCCAACACCAGGCTTAAAGGGAGCCAGCAGTGTAAGAGCAGGGAGCTGTGGAGGAGAACTCCCTTGCCTAACAGCACTGAAATTCAGTCTCCACAAAACTGAATCAAGCCACAATTATTAGCTAGAATCTATCCAAATATATTAAAAATGAAAAGAGTCTCATTAATAATAATAATAATAATAATAATAATAATAATAATAATAATAATAATAATAATAATAATAATTTTTTTTTCCTCAAAATCTTGAACTCTATGATTTCAGAATCTGGACACCTTCATATGCCGGGCTGAAGCAGTAATGGGAGTTATTTGCACATCTTCAGTTTATGTTTTGAAATGTCCGTTTATGTAACTTTATTTATGCTGGTGGAAATGTTAGTAATAATGTACCTGCTTATTTATCTTTGGGTAATAAACAATATTTTAAATAGTAAAGAAATATGGTATTCTCCATTCTTTATAAAGAAGCCTTTTTGATAAGACTAGAAATCACCCAATTTAATTATGGCCATATAAGGGATCTGCATGATGCTGCAGAAGAACGTAAAGCCCATGGAAATGCATGGGCTTGTATCATTAACACCACCTTACTGATAGAGAGACTAAGATGCCTGGAGGAAAACGATTTACCAAGTGACACCCAATAGATTCACATTAAAGGCAGACTGGCAAAAAAAAGCAGTGGGTCACTACCCAGTTATCCACCTTATTATCTGAAAGGAATTTGTAAAGGGAGGTTCAACACAACATCCTGGGTGCTTCTTTCGGGGCAAAGAGACTCCCTCCCCTAAAGAGGCGAGGGCATTTCCACTGCTGAGTTTTAACTTTGGTCCAACACCATCAGCAAATTTCAGCCCAACCCATCCAACCCATTTTCTGTGCAGCAGGGTCACTTTCTGCGTACACGAGGAGAAGCATATGAGCGAGTCGGGTGGATAACTGAAGGAAATAACCACGTATTGCTAACTGCAGTCGTAGTTTTCTCCATACTCGTGCCCTTCCAGCACATCCGCTGCCGGCAGTTAGCGCTTCAAATGCAGAGCACACTGACGCACCGCTTCTACTACAGCAGTAGTAGAACTTACTACAGTAAGTAGTAGTAGGAACTTGTGTAGGTGGATATCTATGCCTGCAAATGCACCTTGGGTTGAAAATGCTTAGATGAGAACGTTCCACGTTTCGATGGGTAGGCCGGTTTGCAAAGAAGCGGATGTTTTGTTTGCTGCCGTGCCGGGGAGGTGTGACCCTTCTCAGGCACTGGCAAAAAGCCGTTGGCAAATGCAACAGCAAATAGAGAATTTCTAGAGATGCAGAGCTCAGGGGTGCAAGTCTCTAATGACAGGCAAAGTCCTCTCAGGAGAAAGCATCTTCTCCAGATAGAGCTGTGCTAACTGGAGATGTAATCATGCCAACTTTTGCTGCTGGAGGTTTTTCCCTCCAGCTGTGCCAGTGAGCCTAAACCCTCCCTAACCTACTCCAGGCAAAATCAGGTGGGTCAGCCCGTAAGCTAAATTCACAGCACAGCCACAGGTTTCGTACTATCCCTTGGCCTAGCAGATACACACTGGTCCAAGGAAACATGAAGTCTGAGCGATCACAGTATCTGCAATGGCCATGAACTCCCATTCCTTCAAGCACTGACAGAACTTTGCCCATATGTAGGAATTCAGCAGTTTATGTGACCCGAACTTAGCTTGTTTCCTACCTTATCTCCAACTACTCTTCCTTAAGGTCCCCTGCAAGTCCTGAGGTTCACCCCAGCTGACTGTCCCAAGAATATTAAGCACAGGAACAGATTTCAAAAAAAGCAACAACAAAACATCAAGGAACACTCATCCTTTGAGGTTTTCAAGGAGTTATATAAATATCAGTCCAGGAAGACTGAACTAGAGCTGACTGCCTTGTCCATTAGATAAACTCTCCATGTCCTGCCACTTACTATAGAAGGAGCTTTGGCAAATTGTCTACAGCAGCCCAAGTAACTTCTAACGGTTAAAGTTACAGTAAGTCCCACCCTTTATTACCTGGTAGTGATGTGCCATTAGCTGGGGTTGGCACTTGAGTAATGGAAACTAGTTAGTAATGCTGAGAGCTACTGTGTGTCGTCAGAAGCAGGTCAGCAAGGGATGGATCCGTTGGAGTACCAAAACACTAACAGCTTTCTGTGGACAGGCTGCAAAGACACTTTGCCCTTCCAGCAACGTCACTCTCCCTCGGACCACTTACCAACCCAATTAAATCCATGCCTTAGGACACAGCCCTTTTCTATTTTTTTGCCCTCTAGCCAAGTTCGTGCTCACCTCTGCAAGCTGCTTGGGTGTTGTACATGCTCCCGCAGGAGCCTTTAATAGTTTCATCACCTGGATTCATTTGGCCCGAGGGCTATTTTCTTTCCTCCTGCAAGTTCTCTCCTAACTCCTAGCACCATGAGCTAAGAGGTCGTCCTTCCCATTGCTGTGTTCAGTTGGAAGGGTGCAGAATAATTCAAAGCCAGTGCACCCTGCCACAAGGTCACCTAATCGGTGCCTTCGTTCCTCTGAGCAAACATTCATGACTACAGTCAATAATGATCACAACAGGAGACCAAAGAGAGTGAGACCCCTCTTTCACCCCTGCACAGCTATTATCATTTTGAGGTTCAACAGGTAAAACCTGTCATTTCTTATTTGGGAGAGTTTCAGAACAAATTCCTGCTTAATGTGATGTCCTTTAATGATATCATGGGGAGGTGTGGGGTAAGAACATTGCTGCAAAACCCTCTTCAACACAAAGGTTTCCAGTCCAGCACTGCTCCCTGTCTCAGTTTCACATCAGTTTGCAAAATCTGAGCAGCAGCGGTTCAGTAGCTGGATTGCGTGGCAACCTGTGAGTAAAACCCAGCAGAAAGGGAAGTTTGAGATTGGATTTGTGTAGCAAACGATCAGATAACCATGCTATCGCTGCTGGTTATCAAAGCAAGCCAGACAGATACCATATGCTTGTAAAAGATGATATTTATTCAACTGTCTGGCAAGCTTTACGACAAGAAAGAGGTCAGGAGTACAGACTTCAGAAGTCTGAAATAAAAAGCAAACCCCAAAAAAATTATAGGGGCAAGTTACAGAGAAGATAAACCATCCCTATTCATTTACTGGAACAGGGAACCTTGACCATGATACAAACATGTGCTTACTAAGAATGCAAGTAAAACATGAACAGGACACCTTGCATGGGTAAACCCACTAAAACTCGCTCATGGAAAGCTATGCCCAGGAAACAGGGGGTTGAGTAGAGCCTACTCAGTCCACAACACCCAAAGAGCATCAAACATATTTTTGATCTTTTGTGGAAGTCACAGAAAAAGGTGGGAAAACTGAGCTGTTTTTCTGAAGGAATAATAAATTAAAAGTTACACAGAACGCAGTAATGGGTTCATCTGAAGAGCTGAGGGCTTGAAACTGCTACCATTATCCAGCCCTGGAAGCATGGAGAATAATTGGCAAAGATGGAAAATGGTTTTGAGAGTAGCAAAGATAGAAAGAGTGGTTTGTTTCTGGTGCTGAGCCTGGCTGGCATCTTCTCACCTCCTGAAAGCCAGCACCAGTCCCATCCCCACCAACAGCTCTGAGTCCGCCAAGCAGCATCAGGCAATCGCAGACATTTTAAGCAGGACTTTTTAAATATCACCACCTTGTAACATGCTGTAGAAGATGCAGACTGGGCCCACTCACCTAGATTCTTCTTCAGCACAAGATTAAAAACAATCTCAGAGGGCAAAGAAGAAGAGGAAGGAGACAAAGGCAATGTCTCCCCCCATGATGGGGATGTGGGAGCAGTCTGATCTGTCAGGCCATATCCCAGGACAGCCAGCAGTCACATTTAATATGGAAACTCACCCCATCACCTATACCCATCATGCTGGCACCAAACCACAGATCTCTACAGGAGTGACCAGCAAACCGCTCATCCCCTTAAAATTTTGTCTGTTAGGTCTAACTCACAACAAGCCACATCAGCTTCTGGATTTTCAAACCATTGCTCCTCTGCCTTACCAAACACAAACATTTCTTGGGTTGTTTCAACCTCGTAGGTTGCAACCTTTGTATTCTTTATATATTTAATTTCTGTGCCCTTTTAAAAGCAACGATTTTGTGGAACAAGGCTGACCTGATCTAGAGTCCCTTCGAACAGCCCCAGGAGTATCCACCTGTCCAAAGAAGCCTGACTTGCAGGTGACAGCACAGGTCTGGGAGGAGGCACATACCCAGCCTACATCCCTGTTGTGCCCCCCAGCCCATGCTAACACAGGGGTCTCTGCAGCACGCTCCCTCCACCATCCCATGAGAGCTGCTACACAATGGAATCCCTGCCTGAGCTGCCAGAACAGGCACAGCGAAGAGGAGGAGCGAGGAGAGGGACAGGGAAGGGAGGCTAGTGACAGGCAATGGGAAGAGGAAAGGAATAGGAAAGGCCGTGAGGCTCAGATACCAACCTGTGACCGTAGATTTCTTAACCCAGTAGGTTACAAGGATGGCGTGTGACTGCTGCTACACCTACAGCTGTGTCTTCTCCTCCTGGTAAAACAACCGAGTCCCTGAAGGCTGCTCTAAGCTACATTTCAGAGCCAGAGATTCCCAGCTGGGCATCCAGGGGCCGGGTCCATTGCTGCAAGGGGAACAAAACCAAGCAAAGCCTTTAGCAAAGGCTGGTCCCCGGCTGTGAACAGCACTTGCTCTTGCTGGTGATATGACTGTGCTGTTTACAAGAAGTATAGACTTGTTTGCTGTGTTCTTAGATTGCTGGGAATGAAAGCCAAGCACCTACCTCATTGCAAAAGCCAGCACCTAAAAAATAACGACCTGCATTTACAACCAGCTGCACTCTAAGAATGATGCCATTAGAAGGAAATAACCCTTGTTGCCTGTTTTATTTAGAAACAATCCCCACATACAAGCGCATGCCCTACCGAGAGGCGTGTGGTTTGCAGTTGATAGTTCTGGCTGCTAAACCTCACGGCCCACAGGTGAAACTTCCTTAATTAGCTACCTTTGCATTTGCTTAATTAGTCCCTTCATAATTCATCCAGGTAGACCAATTCTTAGGGTTAAGCTGACAGGTGTTTCAGAGCATCAGCGCAGGAGCGTACACCCCGTTCAGCTGCCATGAACCCAGTAATTATGTCTGAAGAGAGGATTGTTGGCTAGTTTTATTCCCTGCAAAATGAGCGAGGGCAACCCCCTGAGCTAGGTTTGTTGAGAGGGAAATAGGTCAGGAGAAAGAACCGAGGTGTGCAGCATGAGATTTCCTCGTCAGCAGTTACTGTAAGAGGAGAGCTGGTGTTACACAAAAGCGAGCAGAAAACGCCTCCATGGGTTTTCACTCCACCACATCAAGAGCTTGTTGGTCATAACGAAAGAGCTGCTGCCACAAATGAGAACACATGCTTGTAACTGAATGAGGCAGTTTCCCCACCTGGTTACACACAGCTTGCTGAACTGGCTCCCAGTGACCCCTGGGGCAGGGAATACACCCAAATTGACAAACAAGCACCAAAAAGTCAATTAGACCCAACAACTCGTCTGATCTACTCAGGTGAGGAAGCTCAAGGTCTACCTGCACCAGGTGGATCTAATTTAAAGTGGCTTCTGTGCAGCCAAAATGAAATAATAAGAATGTTTGCATGCAGGTTTACCCTGCTTTAAATGCAGGTGAACAAGGCTTAAATTTATATATATATATATACACACACATAGATATATAGATATATATATACACACATAGATATATAGATATAGATATAGATATATATAACAGGCTTCAAATCTCCACCAGCAGAAACCAGGTCAGAGGTCTGAGAATCTGGCTCAGCTCTGGACAAAAGATGAGTAATGTCAAAAAAAGCAACACTGCAGCAAGCTGATAAAATAATAGTGAGCCTTGCTAGGCAGCGTTCCCTGTGCAGCTAAGGGAGAGAAAGGGCAATTCCTCCTTTCCTAAGTTAGGACACCCCAGCTCAGCAGGCAACCCTGCCCTGGAAATACAATTCCTTGTTCTCTTGGTGTGGAGGGATCCTCATCCATCCCTGCAGGCCCAACACCCAACATCTGGCTAGCTACAAAGCAGTGAGATGAAGCCGTCTTTGCACATTGTCCTGCATTCTTGCTCAGCCATCCCTCCAGCTGGTGGGGGAGAAGGTTGCTTTTAAGGATGACATCTTGTCTGGAAAAGGACAGGCCAGGCCTTTCCCAGCTCCCACGAACTAGGCTGGACCCCCATCCCAAATTCCAGCTGCAGCCTTGCAATGCGATGTCTCTCCCACCTCCTTTCCCACCATCCCTAGAGATCACCCCCAAGGTCTAGAGAACCCGGCTCTGTCGCCAGCTCCCCCAGTGCTGCCTGTATAACCTCACTTCACCACTTTCAGCCCAGTTTTGCATCTTTTCATCCATTTAGGCTGCAAGTTCTCTTGCGCTCCCTCTTACTCATACCACCGCACCGGAAAGTGCCTGATCTCTGCTGAAATCTCTCGGTGCTACTGCAGCACAAACCCATGGTCTGTGTCTGCTTTCATTATGAGCTACCATAAACCAACATTCTTTTAAATAAAATACATTTTTTATTCAGCAGCTAAGTTATTGAATAAATACAGATCAACATTTACCTTGATACTCTCAGCACATACAAAGCCATAAATACAGTCATAAATACAAGATATAAATAGGAACATACACACTCATTAGTACCTTGCCGTTTTAACGCTCAGTGCAAGTGGACTCAATTCTTTCCCAAAACGCTCTGAAATAAGCCAGCAGCTGCTGCCCATGGAGCAGCAGTGACACAAACCCAGAGAGCGAAGACAATCAGGGCCAGTGGCACTTCTGTCAGATTTACAGTGGTAACACGCTAGCGAGTAGGGGTGGCCAGAGACAGAAAAGGGGCTAGGAGATGAGGAAGGGAGGGAGAAGGTACGGGAAGAGGGATTTTTTTGTGGCCGTCCTGGTTGATATGCATACATTAGGGCAATTTGCTGCCAAGGACAACTTTTGAAAGTATGATTCATTTGATTCATCAAACTGATATAAGCCACAATTTTGAAAAACAAGCAAAAAAACCCAAACCAACCAACCAAACAAACAAAAACCAACAAAAAAAAAAAAACCAAACAACCACACTGCTTTACCCCCTCTCTGCTTGGAGTCACAGATAACACTTTTCCTCCATCCCTCTCTCTCCCCTCCTTCACCAGCTACTGGTGGTTCCCATTCTAAAATCCATAGAGCAGTAACAGCAAGAAGCACTACTTTCTAGAGGTAATTTGCTCAGATTTGGGAAGGAAATGTCACGTTGAATTCCTGGGGTGCAGGGTGACTGTGGGATTTCTCCAGCAGGCTGTTTGTAGGAGATATTTCCTCCCAGTGTTGCCTCCCCTACTAATTCCTACTAGGACTGGTAGCGAACGACTGGAGCAGCACACGTGCAGCCCACAGTGATGACTTTCTTCTCCAGGCGGTAGGTGGGCAGGCAGCCCCGCTGCTCCCGACGGAGGACAAGGATCTCCTGTTGGATGGGGACGGAGTTGAGGCTGTGGTCCTCCTGTCCCAGTGGGTTCACGCAGCCGGAGAGGCGGCACTTGGCGTCAGCGATAACCTGGGGGAAGCGGTTGGGGTCCTCGTCGAGCCTGGAGATGGGGACATGAATGTGTCTTATGCACTTGCATGACATGGTTTGGCAGGTTCTTCTGGTTTATCTCCATGGAAGCACTGTAAGATTTACCCATGTATCCTCACTATGACACATGGCCAAAGAATTTCCTTATCCTTAACATTTTTAGAATGATTCCATAGAAACTGAATCAATCTTGAGAGGATAATCCTGCCAGACTGTTCTTTGGGAGTTGATGAATGCAGTGGAGCTAAGTGAAAGACAGAACTGATCACAAATGGACTATTCATTTTTGTCTGATTTTGTTTTAATTTCAGCATTCAAAATTTTCTTTCAGTTAGGAAACTGTAAAATTACAGTGTAGTGATGTCTTTGTTTTTCTAGAGGAATAGTTTGTTTCATCATCATTTCAGCCCCACTCAACACTACAGGCTGGGGGCAGGGGGCTGGGAACTGCCTGGTGGGAAAGGGCCTGGGGGGGCTGGTCAGCAGCCGGCTGGGCATGAGCCAGCTGTGTGCCCAGGTGGCCAAGGTGGCCAAGAGCCTCCTGGCTTGTGTCAGCGATGGCGTGGCCAGCAGGGCCAGGGAAGGGACCGTCCCCCTGCGCTGGGCACTGGTGCTGTCACCCCTCAAGCCCTGGGGTCCGTTCTGGCCCCTCACTCCCAGACAGACCTTGGGGTGCCGGAGCGTGTCCAGAACCAGGCAGGGGGCTGGGGCACCAGTCTGATGGGGGAGCTGGGGAGGGTCAGCCTGGAGAGGAGGGGGCTCAGGGGAACCTTCTCGCTCTCCATGGCTGCCTGGCAGGAGGTCGTAGACAGGTGGAGTCGGTCTCTTCTTCCAAGTAATAACAAGTGACAGGACAAGAGGAGATGGACTCAAGTTGCACCAGGAGAGGTTTAGATTAGAGATTAGGAAAAAGAATTTCACTGTAAGGGTTGACAAGCACTGGCACAGGCTGCCCAGGGAAGTGGTTGAGTCACCATCCCTGGGGGGTATTTAAAAGACATGTAGATGTAGCACTTAGGGACATGGGTTAGTGGTGGGCTTGGCAGAGCTACATTAGCAGTTGGACTTGATCTTAAAAGTCTTTCCAACCTAAATGATTTTGATTCTACGACTGACAAAGATTGACAAGATGATTAGAAACTGTTCCAATGATGTCCCTTTGCACTGCAAACAATTCCTCTTGGAGAAATCTCACTCAACATCAAAATGTAAGCATGTGTCAAGAAGTGTTTGCAATATTCACAGGACTCCAGGCATATGCTGAGAACCATCCATCATTCACCACCAAGAAAATCTGTGTAGCACAGCCTTGGCAGTTTAGGTACAACTAAACCATTACCTGTAATCCCAAGGAGCAAGAGACCGGTTCCTCACATCATGGACCATCCTAAAGGTATGATCTGAATTGCTGATATGAATGTTAACTTTCACCATTGTAGGGAATTTGAGATCCTTTTGGTTCAGGCAATCTTCACTCAGCCTCAGGGAGCCACTGTCCTTGCTGGGTCGAGGATGAACTACTCTCCCACGGGGTGAGCACCTTACAGTGAGTGCTAGAACCAGCACCAAAAGCAGTGACCTGAACTGGAAGAGAGAAAGGTGTCATTAGCTCTGTTCAGTCAAGAGAGAGCACAAAAAGCAGATTCTTGACTAGCCTGGACCATTAATGGACCATCTCCATACTTATGTTTGGGTAAGATGGGTCAGCATGAGCAAACGGCACAACGATGTTAATAATACTCATCGCGAACAGACGCTAAACTCTGGTTCAAATTCTAACTCATAGTTGACTCTGCACTGAGAAGAGCATCTCTCCAGCAAGTTATGAAAGGTCCTCCTCCGCAGTCAAACAGCGATGTCTTATGATCTACGAGGTGGGATAAGGACTCAGCTGACCCCATGCCTAAGCTTAGAAAGCCATATGCTTTCTCAGGACAGGAAAGGTTGGCCACTAGCAGCCACCTGCTGGAAATAACCCCTTTCTTGCTGAAATCTGAGATTCTTGGGGCATTTCCAGGAGGCAGAATTTAGGAAGACAGATAAATGCAAAGCTTTTAAGAAAGTCACAGGAGTTGACAGTGCTGCAAATACTACCCAGGTTGAAACTTAAATTCACTGACATTCACTTAATGGTGAAATTTCAGCACATTTGATAGCACGTTGTCTGAGAAAAGGACTGTCTCTCCGAATCCCACAGCAGCAGTGCTGCCTTTACAGATAAAACTGGGATAGTCCATCGCCTCCTGGTCACTCAAGCACCAGACCCGTTTGCAAAAGCTCAGGACAGAAAGCTGTATCAGACAACCTGAGCATCCCATTCAGCTCCCACTAAGACCGAAAGGGTTGCTTGTAGATTACAGCATCGTGGGATCTGCGTACTACTTTTTTTCTTGCAGCAAATATATCTTAATGCTTACACCAAATATAACTACTTACCACCGCAGCATAGCTGGCAAAAGTCATGGCAACCTCTCTGCTGCTTTAGGCGGATGCACACGGTGACAGAACACAAGAGTTCTCCTTCTCAAAGACCTGTCCCGTGTGTGTCAAAGCCAGTTGTGGTCTCCTTTTTGTAGTGAAGTTCAACCACTACCATCCTTTCCATTGCAGCATGTAGCCGGCTTACCTGACCCAAGCTTAGGAGCTGATACTTCATTTTCTAGCCCACTTCCTTCCGTCTACCTCCACAAAGGGGAGGGCAGATACTGTCATCAGAATCCCAAATCGACCAATACAGTTTACTCAGGCAGATAGATAAGGGAAGAAAAAAAAAAAATAGTTCAGGCAGATATCTTTTTTTCCCTTCCCACCCCCACTTTCTAATATTAGTGTTCTCTCACCACAAACACATCTGTGGATGCACTTCCATGTGCTTCACACAAACCAAACAGCAGAGATCAGCAAGCTGCAAAGTCAGGCACCCAACAAGGGTTTCAAAATGAGGACAGCACATGGAACTTCACACTTACTCTCCGTTTGCTTGAACTGCAAAATCCACCCCCATCTCATCTTGGGGATTCCTGTTTGCGGTGATCTGGCAGGGGAAGAGCAGATCTCCAGGGGAATTCTTCCTGGGGTACCTCAGGGCACCAGAAGCTGGGATGCCTTCTCACTCATTGCTGAGGTCCCATGTTGACATGTTCTGGACAGCTCTTTGAAAAACTCATGCGTGCTCTGTAAGGGCCCTGAGGGCACTGATAAGCCTTCCTGGTCTTGACCAGCATCACCATGGGTTCCCCTCCACAGCCCATCAACCAGAAGCCTCATTTCAGTTCAGCTTTGGGTCTGCCTGAGCTATGCCATAGCAGTGCTGGCTTCCTGCCCCTTCTCTGGTGTTGTCTACGGGATGGACCTTGAAATACCATTTCTCCTGGATGGACTCCTTGGATTTACGTGGTAGACCATCTCCACGGCCATACTGTACTGCATTTTGCCTAGGTCTCCTATGAGTGCCAGTGGGGACTGGAGAAAACAAAAAGTATTTTTAAAAAGTTTTTTTTCTCATTTTAAAGTGCCTGAAAGGGCTGTATCACCACCA
The DNA here is from genome assembly GCA_035590215.1 of Microhierax caerulescens. Taxonomy (NCBI): domain Eukaryota; kingdom Metazoa; phylum Chordata; class Aves; order Falconiformes; family Falconidae; genus Microhierax; species Microhierax caerulescens. The sequence goes on along the minus strand of JAVJGJ010000059.1, from coordinate 74,908,075 downwards.
CCAGCACAGTGACTGTGGTGATGATGATGTTGGTGATGGCACAGCAACATGTTATGGTGTGGGGTGAGGTGTGGGGGCTGCTGCAAGCATAGTACCCCTGTGGTACTGTTGGAGCAAACTCACATGGATTTGGTATCTTGGCAAGCAACTAGGAGTGTCTTTTGATATCTTTTGATGATCCTGTGAAAAACTCACCAAACTTGATTAAATCACAAATGTATATAAAGCTTCAGTATGCACAACATAAGGGCTTGGAAGAATTTAGCAGCTAAAGCCCACATGGGATTAATTGCTCCTTAAGGATTTTCCCAATATACTTTTTCCTCTGCTGTGCCAGTGCATCATGCCTGTTCAGTAAAATATATATGTAAGCCCTTAGTGTGATGAGAAGGTAATGCTGTCCTTCTTCGGAGCTGCCAGACCCAGGAGCCCCAAATACCAAACCCAGCAGAGGTGAGGCTGCTACAGCTCTATGCCCCATGTCCATCTAGGAGCAAGGATGAACATGGATTCCCAACAGGTACACACACACACACACACACACACATATGCAACATATCTATAACATAAATACATATGCAGATGTCCAGCCACATGGACTGACTCAGGCAAAAATCATTCAAGCAAATACAGTCAGGACCAATGACCTCATCTTGTTCCTCTCTCTGGCTGATTAGAATGAAAGTCAGGTGAAAGTTAGTGGAAATTAGGCAAATATATATGTATACGCACACACACATACATACAAGACAGATTTCTCCCGTTATTGGCCTTAGGCCACATCTGCAGCAGCTGCCCTGGATCCCCCAGTCTCCCCATTGCTTCATGCACAGACACAAACACACACCAGTGGGTTTCTCTGGCAGCTTCTCCAGACTTACAACCGTACCAGTAGCCAACCCCCAGATCCCACAGTCTCTCCAGTAGCTGCTCTAGACCTCCCAGTAGCCAATTTGCAGACCCTCTAGTCTCTCCAGCATCCTGCCCAGACTTATGGCTGCTTCAATACCTGGAGCTACTCCAGCTTAATGTCTTCAGCATCTCCACCCTGACACATGTACTCACACAATACGCACTATATATACATCTGCTAGCCCTCACAGCTTGGAGTATTTGCATTTAAGATAGAGAGTGAAATTACACTAAAAAAAAAAAAAAAAAAGGGCACGCTGGGGTGATCAGGCACAGAACTCAGCCAGACGAGCTGTCATAGTTTAACCCCGGCCGGCAACCCAGCCCCACGCAGCCGCTTGCTCACTGCCCCCCACTCAGAGGGATGGGGAGGAGAATTGGAAAGGAATGTAAAAGTTAAGGGTTGAGATAAGAACAATTTAATAATTTAAACAGAATAAAGCGGTAAGAAGGACAATAATAACAATAATAATAATAACAAAATGGAAAGGCTGGGAAAAAGGGTAAAGCAAAAGCTGTGCACGCAAGCAAAGCAGCACAAGGAATCCATTCCCCACTCCCCATGGGCAGGCAGGTGCTCGGCCATCCCCAGGGAAGCAGGGCTCCGTCACATGTAACGGGTACTCGTGAAGACAAACACCATAATGCCAAATGTCCCCCCCTTCCTTCTTCCCCAGTTTATATACCCAGCATGATGCCATATGGTACGGAATACCTCTTTGACTAACTTGGGTCACCTGTCCTGGCTGTGTCCCCTCCCAATTTCCCGTGCCCCTCCAGCCCTCTCAGTGGCAGGGCCCAAGAAACCGAAAAGTCCTTGATTTAGTAGAAACATCACACAGCAACAACTAAAACCATCAGTGTGCTATCAACACTGTCCTCACATCAAATCCAAATCACAGCACTGCACCAGCTACCAAGAAGAAAGTTAATGCCATCCCAGGCAGGACACTGGTTTTGGTAGGTTGTTTTTTAGGGGCAGTGGTAGCTTTTATCAGAGGTGGGAGGTTACTTCATGTCTTCCTTCCACCGAGTGATCCCTCTGTTGTAATTTTCCCTTGTAGTACTAATACGTGATCTGACATTGGGTGTCCTGTGGGCTGGAGCTGGGATCTGTAGGTGTGTGTGTGAGGGGAAGGCAGTCCCTCCAGAACCTCCGTTTACATCTACACTGAAGATAGCCTACAACACAGACTTGAATTGGTTTGTGGCTCTTGCTCTAGGCTGAAACACCCAAGTATCCTGCTTTGCTGATCGCAAGCTGTCTGTGCTTGCTGACTGCAATGAGCCTGTCTGCTGAGTAGAGGAGTCTGCATGCTGAGCCATTCCGCAGTGGCTTTGATTGCTGTCCTGTCCCCAGGCCCCCCATGGGCTCCAGCGAGGCTTGTGACTCAGTGTCCCGCAAGCTCCTCCTAGGGAACCTGTGGAAGCATGGGCAGGCCCAGTTGATGATCAGTGGCACAAAGTCTGGTTGGAGGCCGTAAAGACCAGTGTGCCCCACGGGGCAATGCTGGGTCTGGTCCTGTTTAATGTCTTCATTAACGATCTGGAGGATGGGGCCGAGCATACCCTCAGCAAGTCTGCGGGTGACACCGAGCCGGAAGAAGGGCTGCACACGAGGGTCATGCTGCTCTAGTGCAGAGGGACCTGGACAGGCTGGAGAAACGGGCTGGCAGAAACCCTGTGAGGTTCAGCAAGGGAATGTGCAAAGTCCTGCGCCGGGGGGGGGGGGGCACAGCCCGGTAGCACCAGGGTGCGCGGGGGTCATCCAGCTGGAAAGTGGCTCAGCAGAAACGGCCCCGGGGTCCTGGTGGACACCGAGTCGACCGTGAAGCAGCAACGTGCCCTTGCTGCAGAGGCGGCGAACGCTGTCCTGGGCTGCCTTAGGCAAAGCATTGCCAGCTGGGGGAGGTGATGGCCCTTCCCCTCTGCCCAGCCCTGCAGAGGCCACCCCAGGAGTGCTGGCTCAGTGCTGGGCTCCCCAGCCCAAGAGGGGCATGGCCAGGCTGGAGAGAGTCCAGCGAGGGGCCACCAAGATGCTGTGGGACTGGAGCCCCTCTGCTCTGGGGCAAGGCTGCGGGAGCTGGGACTGCTCAGCCTGGCGCAGGGCAGGCTCAGGGGGTTGGATCCGTGTCCATAACCGCCTGCGGGAGGGTGCCGAGGGGACGCAGGCAGGCTCTGCCAGCGGTGCCCAGTGCCAGGACCGGAGACGATGGGCACTAAATCAGCAATTCCATCTGAATACAAGAATCACTTTTTTTACTGTGAGGGTGACCAAGTGCTGGCACAGGTTGCTCAGAGAAGTTGTGGAGCCTCCCTCATCAGAGATATTCAGAAGCTGTCTGGACATGACCATGGGCAACTGGCTCTGGGTGATGCTGCTTGAGCAGGCGGGTTGGACCAGAAGGATTCCTAAAGTTCCTTCCAATCCCCACCAGTCTCTGTTTCTGTGTATTCTGATGCCATTGGGATGACCACTCAAGCTAAGTAAGGATGAGACAAGGTCAGTGGATTGGAGAGGATCAGAGGAAAGTATTAGAGAAGTACCTGCATTTTCCATCAACAGGTGAGAAATTGCCCATTTTTCTGGATTTAGATTATAAATTAAATGTGATGGAGTTCTGTATCAGCAGACAATCACTGTAACAAAGGGGGTTTCTGCCCAAGATTGTTTTATCTTTACGGCAGGATGAGCACTGACATGCCTCTGCCAATTTAGATTCTGACATTGCAAACCTCTAACCCAGGATTTTTCCCAACAGTGGTAAGGCATGCAGCCATCTGCTTGCTTACTGTGCTGTGTAGTGATGGCACACCAGTGTACACCTTATTATTCAGCTGAACTTTACAGTTTTAACTCTGATGTGTTTATGAACTAAATCTGGATCCTTATTTCTCAAAGAACCTGACACTTATTGTCAGCATAGTGGCACCACGGTGTTTCAGGATTAAAAGTTCTTAGAAGTCTGCTCTCTCTTCCCTCCAGTAATACAACAATTACTGAGCACTTCAGACGAGAGGGATGAATCCAACCAGCTTTCTTCTCCAGTGCACACTAGCAAATAATCTGTGTCACAGATATAAAAATATGAAAGCTTTCTTCAATTCCTGTTTCATTCAGTAGCTTATGTTTTTCCTACTATTCTAAAACAGTGCTGTCTCCTTCCTATCTGTATGAGCTCATTTTATCTACTTCTTATAACTTTTCCTGAACACAGTGGCAACCACGTTTAGGAAGAGGTGGAAGATGCAATATTGGGTCAAAACAACAGAATTCCACTGGAACTAAAATTAAGCAACGGATTAGGCATGCCATGGTCTTAATTTGATCTAAAGCTAGAGCAAACTTAAGTAAGGTAAGTTAGAACAATTGAATGGTAATGGTGTTGTTTGACAACAGCTTTTTTTCCTGTGCACCTAGAAGGTAAGCAATTCACTACGCTACAATTTGATGGTCTACTCCGGGACACAAGAATTGAGTTCAGGGAGAAGAGCTGTTGTGATGGAAGATGATGATCATCAGAAACAGCTTTTTGCCCTGTAGAAAGCTGCAGAACCGTGAAGTACAAACAGGTATGTTATGCAGACATTAAGGCGTCCATGTGGTTCCCCATTTGTCTTTCAGGGTCCCTGATATTTTCCCCCCCAAATGAATGAGATTAACAGTGACTCTGAGAACACTGTCATTTTGGATCTAATTGGCTCTGATATATTTCATTATATTCAGAGACAATGCTGCAATAAGGATACTTAGGAAGTCGACATCTCAGGATAAGAAAGCTGCACTGGAAGAGAGAAAGAGCAGAAAGAGGGGAATGAATAAAAAAGGTGAGGGAAAGTCTGCGGGAGCAAGAGCATGGGGAATCCTGAGATGAAAAGCAGAAAATTATTAGGCATGTAAGGACAGAGGCTGGGAAGAGAGAAGCAGATGGAGCATGGGTTTGGAAATGGTGTGTGGATTTGCCCAGAGGTCCCTTCCAACCTGTGATTCTGTGAAACAGGAACCTAAAGACCACAGAAAATTAAGATGGAGCTGCTGAGAATGAGAGGGGAAAGAACTGTTTATAACAAGCCCTGAGCCTGTTTAATCACTCTTTTGAAGAGGATCTTTTGCCTTTGCAGATGCTGGTGAGAAATGATTGCCAGTGAGAATTAAAGAGGGATGAGGAGGGGAAAGCAAAGAGTATAATTAACATCTTGCTGAATTAGTGAGAAGCAATTTTCTGAGGATTCAAATGAAAGTGGAAGCTCGACTCTCAACTTCAGAAGAAAATCTGCCTAAAGTCACAACACAATCTCACTTCTCTATGGCAGCTAGCAGCAGCAAGCAACATCATACTAACACCGATGCTTCTGTCGAGAAACAGCCAAGTGGGAAAACAAAGAAAAGAGAAGATTCCCTGAAGCTGGCATCTCATTTTGACATCAGCTGCTCTCTCTCCTGCTGGAAACAAAGCTCCAGTTTATCCAGCTGCCTTATCTTCTCCTGTAATATTCTCCTCAGCAATATGAGCAATATGCCCTAATTAGGTCCTTCTCTCTCACTGCAGATCCTTTTCCCAAGGCCACAAGCATCTCTGGTAGCTGAATGCCATCCTGAGCATTGCTTCTCAGCTGGAAAAAGTCAGGAAAACAGGCTGGGCTGGAAAAGGTAAATCGTATCTGGAACACATTGTGATTTCATCTGTGTGTGACAAGCTTCCGTAATCCCTGGACTAGGACCTCCTCTGCAACTTGATTCATAACTCCTTACAGATTTTTACTTTACTGAGGAGTAAATCTAACGCTGATAAAGCATTTCCTTTCTAAGATCATGGAAAATTAAACAATGCAGTTGGGGAAACACCTGCAAATAAGACGTGCAGGGGCCTAATTTATCTTGCATTTTTCACTAGGAGAAACAAATCATTTGAAGTACACTTACCCAATCCATCCTGTGTGCACACAATTAACACTGTCTACTCAACAGTCATTCCCCAAGCACGGAAAATAATCAGTCCTCCTCTTTCTCTCTTAACACCCAGTAGAGGTGCAACACAAAGTCAGCGTGCTCTTCTTCCCTCCACATATACATACACGCTGCACACAGAGAATTCCTTGGAAGGGAAAGTATGCTGCTAACTCGGGGAAGAAATCAGTGGATTTAATTCTTTTCCCCAAAACACCTTCCATTTATTAAGACTGTAGAAAGCTAAGTGCACTCATCAAAAGGTTGGGTGAAAAGAAACAACATCTTATACTCATTCTCTAAAATAATTTTTAAAAAGTCCAAATGCTTATGTAGGGAAAAAGCAAGATAACTAAACGGCACAATATTCTGAATCACCTTTAAGACAGGTGATTTAAACAAACCTTGTTTACTATGAGACAGCCAGGAAGTCCTGAATTACCTCCCTGCAGATTGCTGTTTCACTGAGAAAAATTATTTACCAGAGAAATAAATTTACTGCAGCGATCCCTCAACTTCATTCCAGATTAGGCTACTTACCTGTTTGAGTGCCTTCTTGCTGTGCTTCTGGGATGAGGAGATGACTTTGCCTGTCTGGATGGAAGGTGATGGGCAGCTTGACTGAGGAGAGGATGTCTGTGATAGTCTAGATGACACTACAAGAAAAAAAAAAAGAAAAAAGCATATTTAATCTGACCTTTATACATTTGCCTGCAGCACGTCAACCAGTCCTTACCATTTCAGATCATCCCATGAGGCTCATAACAATTGCACCTCTAGCAAATATTACTTTTTGCATGAAGAATCATTTCTATTTCTTCCCCACCACAAAGGCAGCTGTTTTCCTCTGAAAGCCAACAGCAATTCCTATGACCAACTGCAGTTTTCTTCCTCTCTTGTCCATCTCCTTTTTATTCATCTTGTAAATAGATGCTGTCAAACAACAGTGCAGCTTGGGAAAAAGCTTCAGGTTTACACGGGTTTAGCCAATTCAAATCCAACTGGAAACATAGACACAGGCAATAGCTGTCTTCATGTGGAATGACCTGTGGTCAGACACCTAACTGATAGCAGTTTCTTGTCAGATTAAATCTGAATCCCGCACAAGAGTGGAAGATAAATGACAGGCAAGGGAAGTGGAACTTAACTATCACTTGCTCCTTTTTGAAAAGAAATCTGGCAATATGCAGGATATCCCAGTTAAATGAATGTATATTCTCAGCAGATGAGCCTAGACACTTAAGGAAATCTAGTCCTAGCCATATGGAGCCCTAAAGCAAGGCTTCTAGTTTCAGGTGATTTAGACTTTTAAACAGTCTCATTTACAACCAGCAAACCAGGGACAGGAATTAAATAACAGCTGGTCATGTAGCTTGGATATACCCGTTTGGAACAGGACACTCAAAATACTCAGCAGCGGGGCGATGAGTATGTGTCCAGCCAGGGAAATCACTCAGTCCCAGCCTCTCATAATCACCATTTTGCTTCTGTTGCTTGGCAAACACAGACTGTACTGGCCAGTGGCTCAGGTTAACCCACCGCATGTACCTACATAAAAAGGCAGGTAATCAGCACACTAGGGCTAGTTAAAGCTGTTTAGTTGCTGAGACTGAAACAGTACAACAACAAAAAAGATAAAAACAGAGATTACATTAATTAGAATGCCTTACACTGCACGATGGCCATAACAAAGCAAACATTACATACGCATAGCCAGGAATATCAATGAGGTACAGCTGCACCTGCAATGAACTCTAAAGGTAATCTGTGAGACTGGGTACAGAGGCAGTCAGTTAAAAAGAAAATATAAATTAGCAAATTCACAGTTTGTGTATATTTATCTGCTCATGAATTTGCGTAGAGAACGCCTGCTCTAAGATCAAGGAAACAAAGAGTAGAGGAATGTTCGGTCCTGGTGGGGTGGGGCGTGACCTCTAGCATAAAGAATAATAAACAGATTCACACATAAACTACTTAAATTATTGCTTCCTGAAGCAATTAGTTCTAGAATACACAATGCTAAGCCAGTACCTGTCTGCAACAGAAAGGAGTTAAGAGATCATGCCAACAGCTCCTCACTAACAACAGCCACAGCATGTTCCCGTTCTGTATCCACAGAGAAGGGAAGCTCCCAAAAATAATGCAGTGACCGTAAGCATCAGAAAGCAACATTTCAATAACATACATAGAATTACTAACAAGAAGTTGCAACAAGCAGAATTCTCACATGTGGCACGGACATTAAATAAAAAGAGCAAGTTTTTAAGAAGGTATACACAACTGAGATGAAGTAATATCAGACTCTAAAATGTCATTAAAAACAACAACAATAAAAAGTTATGGTAAGAACCCAGTAATTCAGAAGTCACTGACAAGATTATCATATCCAGATGATACAAGCACATGATAAAAGCTGACAGTCGGCACAGCAGGTAGAATTGCCACTTAAAAGGCAAACCATCCCCCAAGACCTGGAAAGTAAAGGTTATATTTGTACTTTGAAATAGCAGTAAGAATGTTTGTAAACTTGCATTTGTCTCCAAATTGGTTGAAATTGCAGTTCAAGAAGAATAAGATGATGCTGGAAAAGATGACAGCCTGATCAGCACCTGGAGAAGAAAAGCCGATCTCTCCAACTCATTGGAATTTTCTGAATGCATCAATAAAGAGAACTGGAAGAAAAGAAAGTCTGTTGCTAAGAGTTCACTCACACTTCCAGAGATTTTCAACAAAAGGCTTCTAAAAATTATTTGGCTATTGTCTAAAAAACAAAGAATTGGCACAAGCCTGATGTTGGATGGGACAGAAGGCAGACAACAGAACCAAATGGTAATCAGGGAAGAAATCTGCAAAAATTCTGCAAGGTCATGTACTAAGTGGGGAGCAGTTTAGTGCTTAGTGATAGACTGGAAAGCAGGAAACAGTACAATATTAACTATTTAGTTTAGTTAGGGTCAGAGAGAATTGTGTGGAAATTCAGAGAAATATAGCCAGAGAACAAAAGACAAAAAATACAAAGTAAAACACAAAAAAAAGGACTAAGGAAATTTTTGGAGGAAAAACCCCAAGAACCTGTAGTGATCTAAATGAACTGTGTCATCTCAGCAAAGGGATCCATAGCAGCTGACAGGTGAATGAAAATGGCCAACAAGAGGATGCTACATGTAAGGACGGGAAGATGAAGTATGTAAAATTTTTACGGGGTATTCACATTGATTGTCTTGCATACCATAGTGCTGATCACACATCGTCCACAAAATTTAATGGGGTTCAGGAAAGTAAAGAAATGGTTAAGAACACTGAAAAAAAAGTCCAGGGATACTGAGCTACTTTGTGTTATTCTCGGAGGAAGGACCATGAGTGAGGCATGCGAAACGAAATGAAGTAGCTTCGTGTCTGGGCACCCCATTTCTGTGGGGCAAGCACTGTGCTCGCAGCTGCCGGGCTGCTGTCCTCACCCGGAAAACCTATACACAGCACAGCCATCGGCCTCACGCTTACACTAACCAGGTATGTCCCCAGTCCACTGCCACTGCAAACACAGCCCTTGGCTGGCCAAACACTGCATCCCCATCCTTGTAAAACTAATCCTTGCTCGTAGTTGTAACACATGAAGAAAACGTGAATTTGGTTTAACATTTAAAACCCAGGCACAGAAACAGATTGACTGTTACTGGTTTTGAGACATTTGAATAGCAGGAACATAAACCACATCCGCTTGCGAAGCCTATTGCTGTTGAAACGACAAGTTCTGTGCAAAATAGAAACATCAAGCCAAATACAGACTACTCTTTCTCCAGCCCCCTATTCTGTTCACATTTTAACTTTTATGCTGTCTTCAAACAAAGAAAACTAATCTTTTCAAACCAGGAATGACAGCACAGCCTAAACCCCACACACCTGGGAAGGCAGCTTAGCCCTGGAGCTGATACAAATAAAGCTGCATTATGGTATTTTGTGCATTCTCTGAGTGTGTAAAAGTCCTCGGTACCACAACGGCTGCTGTGTTGGACTGACAGCTGTAACCACAACAGATTCTCAAGAACAAACAAGAGAACTTGAGAAAGCCAACCCAGTCACAGCTGCAGGCCCTCAAAGCAAAGGGGGGATGGATGGGAGGATAAACCGGTAAGAATACACCCCTGGGTCCTTGGACCCAAAAGCTTGCAGAAAGGTTACATCCTTTTAAGAATTTTGCACACAGTCAAGTGGAGGTATAACACAAAGATGTGCACGTGTAGAATAATATTCAGACTGCCATAAGGATGAGGCTTGACAAGCTGAGTTTGTTTCCTTTAGATTTAAACAGATTTTCAGTAAAGTCAGTTCTGTCTTCACTTCAGGCTTTCTTATAATTTGAAAAATACATGGAGCTGAGATTATACCCCTTGATGCCCTGAAATCCTAAGAGCACTTTCGGAGGGCAGCTGCAGAAAAAATTACAGAATGTAAAGCAAGATGTGGGAAAGCAGTGCATCCAGTAAGACACTCCAATTTTAAAATACTCAATGAGTTGCTCTGCATGTTTCCACATTAATAAGGATTTCCTTGATCAGCTAAAGATTAGGGAAGACTGTGGGCCAGTATGTGACAGAAACGCATCTCAGCAGATTTTGTGAATTACAGTAAACAGAATCCCTTCATCCTCAAGAGGCACACACAAGAGATGGGATGGAGACATCACCTTGTGGTAAGTGGTAAGGACAGAAACATGACTAAAGGGCAGCAACAAAAAAACTTTGGGCATTTGAGAGTGCTGGCTTGGAGATGCAATTAAATATATGCATCCATAGCCAGGACAGTTCCAACACTAATAACCCAGCACACTCGGCCTGAAGTCACTACACCAGCTGGTTCATTCATGAGGTTTCATTGCTTCCTGCTGTTGGTTTGGCTGGGAGAGGAGTTTGCCAGGTGAAATGTTAACAGTTCTTGAAGATTAAAGCAGATGAGATAAAGTGGAACATGTGCCAGCCAAACCTCACGAACCCTGATTTGGTAGATAAACTACGAATGGATCCAACATAGTCCCGTGTTGCAGCTGCAAGAATAAATACTGGAGGAAGATCCGTCTGCAGTCAATTACAGCTGTAATTTGTGGGACAGAGACTCCTTTACACTTGAGACTTCTTACTTGAAATGTAATGGACACAAGAACATTTCTTCTAAGAAATAAAATTATAACACAACTTTAATTATGTTAAAAGTCAATTAAGTTAGAAATTTCAGGCTGGCGACATCTGATGACATTTTACAAGGTACTGTGTTCCCTTAAGATTTGCAAACTCTAAACCGTTGGTCAATCAATTATCTTATAGGCATTTATAAAGAAACTGTGCTAAAAGCAGCAAAGTAGTAAGATTTATTTAACAATAATTTACTGAAGAAGATGAGTGATTAATTCTTCTAGAAAAATTGCAGTACATCGCTGCTAATATTAAATGCAGGATGTAGTCTAGGGACCCCTTCTAATAGAAATAGTAAGACTGTACAGTTTCATCAAGACGCTGCCTTGTGTCTTTCCTTTGCAGAGTCCCACTCAGTCAAGGCTATGGACTGTCTGCTTGACCCTCCAGGATAAAGAAACACATTGGTCAGCCACAAACTAGGCAAGGGAAGCATGACTTGACCACACATCCATTTTAACAGTGTGCCACATCACGTGTTTTCCCATTTTCCCAGTGTTTCCAAAGGAAATGATGGACAACCCAAGTCTCCTGACACGCCATGCACTCTCTGCTGTCACCACCCCACGCACGACTGGTCCACTGAAACCAGACATTAGCCAGTATCTGGCTAAAGTCCACCCTACCACCAAAGAAGCACTAAGACTCGTGATTCTCATCTGGTGCTAGGTACCAGCACATTTCTGTACACTGCATGAGACTGAAAATAACAGAAAGGTGAAGATGTTAAAAATATATTTTTTTTTTCTTTCTTGGTGTCTCATCTTGCACAGATTATTTACCTTTTAGGGTGTGAAAGTATCAAGATATTTGTTTGAAATCCCACTGGCTTTCAGTATACATCTGCTCACTTGCCTAAGATGACGTTTAATAATAACATTCTGGCTAAAGTTTGTCTTCCACAAAGTGTCAGATAAACAACGAGAAAACACATGGACATAGCCGATCCTGCTCTGATGCAGCAAAACTGACTGTACAACTGTAATTAATGTCCCTTTAAGCTCAATGTATCTATTATACAGACTTAGAGAGATGTTTGCTCACTCAGCCAATAATTTATTTTTTATTTATTGCCTTATCATCCTTTCTCACTGCATGGAGCACAGCTGGCTGCAGGACTGAGCTATTCAGAGCACAGTGCTTTAAGCCAGTGCAGGAAAACACCTGGAGCAGCACTGAGCCAGAGAGGAGGGAACAGAAAAGCAGTGAAACAACGGGGATGATGACAGAACTCATACTTTTTTGGCAGGCACTCAGGCTATTCGTAAATCAAGATTAAGATCTTCTTAAACTGATGTAGCAGAAATGACTGCTGGGTTTCTCAGGATTGTTTCAGAAAAGATGCAAAGGACGCTGCTGAAGATGGCAAGCATAAAGAATGACCTTGCATTTATACAAAGGGTTTATTTCTGTGACTCCAGAAGAAAATTACTCTTAGGGTGACTCGGCTTAAGGTCAACCTTGGCAGTTCACACTACTTGAAACATATCTTGACTAACATGCTAACTGTTTAACAGCATGAAACAAAATAAAACTATTAAAAACATGCTAGAAGCAAAGGAAAAATACATCTGCAATTCTTGGGAGAATTTGGGATGAAAAATACTTTCAAATCAGAAGGAAAAAGGGCATTAGCAGTTTGCAAAACTAGAATTAATCTGACAAGAAGAGTCTTTTGCTTGAGCTATGGCTGAAGACAACCCAAACCAACCTACCCAAATACTACTAGCAATAAAAACACCACATGGACCCTGCATTTGGACCCTGCAACAGGCTCAATGATATAAACAAAGGGCACAGCCCTCTGAACTGCTCACACGATGGCTCTAGGAACTGTGGGGTTTTACTGGATCTCTCATCCTTTCTCTTTTGAAATCAGAGCTAATTACAGTTTCAAATATACTATGCAATAAAAGAAGCTTTCATCTTCGGGTAAGTGGAATCAAACTGTTTTGGAGCAATGAAACTGTTCTGCTAAATTTACTTATATTAGATAAAAATTCTACCAGGGATAAATACCTTTTTGCTGGGTAACTGCTTCATGAGCATCACCTAACAGACTGCTCTGGCTGCATGCACTGCAGAGGTCAATCTCATCTTAGGAATGGCTAACGCATCCTGAGAATTCATTCTACCCATTAAGAGCCTGAAATCTGTAATCCCGCTGCCAGCGTATATGTGATTTATTATTTGGCACAGAAGCAGTGCTCTTCTGTACAGTCTTCAGGCATAAGATATTTACCCTTTGCCTTTAAAAGGGCCAAAATGCTGCATGATTGCAGCAATTGCATGATTGTGCCTTGTGCAGGCACAAGACCTGTCCCATTGGCAGGCGCTGCTGCCAGCCCTGCGCCTGCTCTCGCCACTCTTGCAGCAGAGCACACGAAACAAGTACTCACCTCTGTGTCCTGGCTGGAGCTCAGAAGTGGAAGCTCTACTAGGGTTTTGCCTTTGATTTTGTTTGGGCTTGGGAAAGCATAATATGAAACCAAATTAAAATAGTAGATCCAGAGTTCCTGCTCAAGGGGTTATATACATTTCTATGGGGTTGTCTGCCTTGAAATCTACATATTCACAAAGAAAAGGCTGCACTTGACACATTTGTAATGAAAGTACACTCAAACTGAACTAAAAATATAATACCCCCACTCCTCCAACAATGTGCAGTCATAGGCTTAAAATAACGCAGTTTTAAACAGCTAATGGGATCCAGATGTATTACATGAAAAATTCTAGTGAAAGCCATTAAAACACGTTTTGAGAAGCACAGAAATGTCCTCAGTTAATCCAATGCCCTTATTTTCCACAGGTATGCAGTTTACCAGAATGAGAATGGGAATTTGACCTTGAATTTGTGTCAAAACAGTAACACGCTTAAAGTGAGACAACCATTTTAAGAGTTCTCCCCCATATGACTGTTCCTTGCTAAAATGAAGGAAGAATTAATGCCCAAAAATACTGTCCAATTGCAACTTCCCAGAGCTCCCCTTCCTGCACTTACCCTGGGTAAAGCTGAAACTCGTACTGCTCTGACAAGGGTCACACATTCCTGTTATCCTGTTATGTTTTTATAGACATACAAAAGATCAAATGTTTGCTTCACATGGAGATACTGGAGAGTTATCTTGCACTGGCAGCTCTGAGAAAACAAACTGAAGTACTCAACAACTCTGTGTCTGATCGCTTATATATCTCCACACTTCGGTGATCTCACCTAAGCTCTCTACCCTCTTTCTCTCCCAATTTAAAGCTTTCTTAAGAGTAAACTATTTCATACATGCTTTACTCCTCCACTCTAGCAAAGGGCATCAGTTAAATCGTGACAAACACCTTAAAGAAGGGGAAAGAGAAAAGGAAAGACACATCTCTACACCTCTTTGCTCTAGTGAAGAAATGAAGTTGACACCAAGCAGCTCTCACCACGCAGCTTAACACCATGAGGAATACTTTGTTAGAACACTTAGGGAAAGATCACACAAGCTGAACTGCCAACAGCAGCCAAAAGACTCTACATCAAATACTCCAGACACTGCCACCAAAACCTAGTTTGTGTGTCCATGATGGCTCTCTGTCAGAGGGATGAGTCAATGCGGAGTTCTTTGGGATGCAGGACCAAGCACAGCCCTTCAGACTGCCTGTGGTACTCTCCAGCCAGGACACAGAAATATCCATCAGCATTAGAAATGTTTTAGACAACATCTCTCACTCATAAAGCATTATCAGCTACGGAGATCTCCCAGTTAACAAACCCCAGGCACAGAATGACACAGAAGTAGTTCTGGTTTTGGCCCAGGCATGGGGTGGGCACATGACTACATTTATTATTGGCAGTGTGCAGCACATCCAGGAACACCAGCCATGGACTGGAAGACCCTGCTGCAGCCTGTGTGTATGCAAAAGGAATTAGAAGTGCCCATGCCAGCACACTCAGAATCTAACTACAAAGCAAAAGAAACTAAAAGAAACAGTAAAAAGAAATACTTGGCAATTTGTACCCCTATCACTTCGTAAGCTTAAGCATTTTCAAGTTTTCTGGAGGACAGATGGCAATGACAAAGGCAGACAAAGGCACAGCTCCCTGCATGTTCCAGAAATCAAATCACAATCATGAAAATATTCTGAATTTAGAGGTATTTTACTGATCCAAACAACATTTTTTAAGCTGTTCTACTGGAAGAAAGAAAAAAAGTACAGCTGTAAGTGCTAATTGCCTAAGCTGACATCAAATTAGCCAACATCAATGAGTCGTTCTGTTGTCTGGGGTTTTGTTGTTAAAAACCAAACATTATAGCAGATATGTGCCTTTAGGAAAAAGTCAAGACTACAAGGGCAAGTGATAAACACAAGATATTCACAATATGCGCTATGGTAGTCCAAGTAATCGACAGATGCAATTGTTTGTTCCCCCAGCTGAAAAATACCCAACACTCACTGAAAGTCATTTTACAACTGACCTTGGCATCTCAGTATATTACCACAAAAGTTTCAGCGTTTGCTTTTTACTTTACCTAAAATACAAGTTTCCTTGTCAAGAACACTTCTCTCTTCCCTAAAAAATCCTTTAGACCTCAAAGAACTTCACAGTTCTCCTAAACTTCTCTCCTCTTGGACACTAAGAAGCAGAAGAGAAATTATTCAGGTTAAGGCCAGACATGTAAAACCAGGAATTAAATCTCACAGTCCATTCTGTCAACATTTACTGCCACAGAACATCCAGGTGGTCATGTCTGTGGTGAGAACACACACATACTTCAGGCCCAGCACTACAGGTCACCACAAAGGCAGTGGAGAAAACCTGTCCCAAATTCATAAACAATCACAGCACCCCAGGGCAATTGGGCTGAGCAGGGACCCCTGGGACCACCCAGCCCACCACCTGCTCCAGCAGGCTCTCCTACAGCAGGTTGCACAGGATCACGGCCAGGTGGGCTCTGAACGTCCCCAGAGAAGGAGCCTGCACAGCCTCTCTGGGC
>JAVJGJ010000059.1:74881914-74891956 GCA_035590215.1 Microhierax caerulescens | reverse complement strand
CCATCCCCAGGGAAGCAGGGCTCCGTCACATGTAACGGGTACTCGTGAAGACTAACGCCATAATGCCAAATGTCCCCCCCTTCCTTCTTCTTCCCCAGTTACCAGTTACTTCCTCAGTAAGTTCTTCTTACCCAGCATGATGCCATATGGTACGGAATACCTCTTTGACTAGCTTGGGTCACCTGTCCTGGCTGTGTCCCCTCCCAATTTCCCGTGCCCCTCCAGCCCTCTCAGTGGCAGGGCCCAAGGAACTGAAAAGTCCTTGATTTAGTAGAAACATCACCCAGCAACAATTAAAACCATCCGTGTGCTATCAACATTTCCTCACATCAAATCCAAACCGCAGCGCTGCACCAGCTACTAAGATAATTAACTCCATCCCAGCTGAAACCAGGTCACAACCGTACTGCCGACCATCCCACTCACACGCGATCAGCCCTTATCATCCCTCCTCTCATTTTCCTGTTTGTTCCTCACTGATCCACCCTGATCCTTTCCTCAGCTTTGCCCCTTCCCCTAAACATCCCATAATGAGTCTTGCACAATCCCAGAAGGCTCTTCCCAGCACACTGTGATGGGTGCCACAGCCCCGTCACCAGCAAGGTGATGTGGGGGAAGCCTCCCCCAGTGACTTGTCTGGTGGGTCTCAACATCTGGACTTGGGTTGACCATCCTCCTTGGACAGCCCTGAAAGAGCCGGGTCAGGGGATGCGCTGGCACTACGTTACTTGGGTTCCTCCACCTGGTACTGCTCCTCTGCTCCTTCATGTTCGTGAAAATAAAGGCTCCTAATGACACCAGCTAACAATCCTGGGTTTATAATTAGGGGAGAGATGCATGAAAATAAAAGGGGAAGCAGGAGCAAGGGCTCCACTGTCTGGGATCCAGTGAGGATCAGCCACAAACTGGAGGGGAAAGACCTTTCCCCAGAAGCACCTACAGCTCTCTTGGGGTGTAAAAGCTATTTTTATTGCAGAAAAAGACCATGTAACCAGTGTGATCAGTTTCTCTGTGGAAAAAAACCCTGAGAGAAGCCTCTCCCAAAGCCATGTAGCCAGGCTGGAAGTGTAGGACTCGTCACACAAATTCATCTCTGTTATCCAGAACATCAACAGATTCATGGCTTTTTCCATTCTCCAGAAAAGCAGGAACCTTTTACAGATTCACCGCATTTCCCAATGAGAAGTGACTAATCCCATCCCTGCTCTATCACCACTCTTGAATAATACTGGCAGAAACCTCCTTCGACTGACGCTTTATGTCACTGCAGGATGTTGTCATGATTTTGTGGTCCAATTCAACTGACAGTTTAGAGACCACAACTCAACTCACGAAATTTATTCATGTTTCAGGTTACTAAGTTCACCTGAGGTAATGCAAATTTTGTGACACATGTTCCTGTTCTGACTGTTCACATCTATACATCCACAAATACATCTACTGAGACATGGAGCGTGGAAGATCAAGAGAGGATAGAATTACCAGAAAATCACAGAAATGCCCAGAAACTGACCCCTTTTTTTTTTTTTTTCCCCTGAGTGCTCACAGTGAAAGGAAAAGGGCATTGCCATGAAATGGGTTGGATTTTGCAGCTACGGGGTTAAGAGGAAACTGTTACGTGCGATGAAGCAATGACATTATCATGCCAAGTACTGGGTTATAAGCCCTGGCCACCACTTTCCACTCACACATTTTGTCTTCAGCAGCTTATAACTTCAGCAAGGATTCCCTCTTTGACCTGAACTTTCCTATGACTGTACTTGTGTTGAAGGTCACTGAAAATTTGATCTAAAAGAGGTCACTTAATCTAAGTCGCCATAAAGGAGGAAAAATAGTCGATATCTCAAAAAGCTGTTCACTCCCATGTTGCAAGGACTAGAAGAAGGGATGGGGACTTGGAAAGAAAAGAGAGATTTTTAATTTCACCTATAAGATTACTCTTCTACATGTCAGTTGTTACCAAGAAATCCACAGTTTGCACAGCAGGGTTCATTACATGCTCAGGGTACAGTTTTCATAGCACTGCAGAGGCTTCAGGCATAAGACATGCCTTGGATGCCGCATCCTTCTAAGCTCCTCTCTACATTTCAGCTTCCACACTTCACAGGAGGCACCTGTACCACCCCCAAGGAAACGTGGAATTAAAACTCCAGAGCAGACAGAAGCGAAAACTCCTCAAATGCCTTTGAACCCAGAGGAACAAACACCAGGCACTGAACTGTGACCTGCATTTCACATGCAGGTTTCTCAGCTGCATCTCTGCAAATATTTATAGCTGGTAGTCACACGACGATGGCACAGTTGTTTTCTGCTTTGGAAGCAGGTGACCCGCCATGCAGGAGGGACTAGGGCGACTAGATATGGCCAGAATTCTAATAAATTAACAGTAATGTTATTATTAAAGGCAGTAATGTTTCTCTAGCATCCTCTGCCCCACCACTACCCTGTCCCATGCATGGAGTCCGTTGGACCCAGTGTGTCTGCATCCCAGCCAGCCACCAGCAAGCTGCTGTGAGAATAAGACAGCATTTTGGAGGTGGGTGTCTTCACCCAGCTCAGCTGAAGAGCATCAGAGGACCTTCCACAGCCTGCAGCAGGCAAAGGAGATAACAGGGCTGCAACCGCAGCCTCTGAAACCTCCAGTTGCCGAGGCCAAACGTTTCGGAGGGCAGCTCAGCTGAAGCCCAGGGCAGGGCTCGTACCTCCAGCAGCTTACTCCTGCCTTGCTGACCACCCCAGGTTTTTCCATTCGTGATGTGTGACGCCATCAAATCACCTACCTTCTGGTTGAGAGAGCTGACTGTACGCAGCTCCGCTTACCCCAGCAGGGTTTGCTGACGGCGCTTTACCACGCCGACAAGGCTCGTGACCGAGCTGCAGACCACAGCGGAGAGATGTGAACTGGAAAGAGCAAATATCGCCGGGGAAACGTGGCTGCCAAGCGTGCCACAGATACCGGCAGCCGAAAGCTCTGCGCGGGGCCATCAGCACGCTCTGCTCCAGCAGGCAGTGACCACAGCTCTGTGCCACCGCCAGGAGGGGACCGACGGCACCTCTGGGCTTCCTCTACAGACAAACCTCATTTTTGGCTGCCACAGCTCTGACTTGGCTTCACACTTTGGCCAGAGCTGTGGGTTGAGTGGTAAGCAGGGATTAGGTGATGCTGAGGGTGCTGGTGTGGCTATTTCGCCCCTCGTCCCTGCAGCCCCGGGTGCTCACCCCTCCGGTGGCAGGCAGGTAAACAGGGCGTTCATAGCACTGGGGGGAGCGAGGGGCACGGTGGGTTTAAGATGTAGAATTCCAAGGCACGGTGTGTGAAATAAGGCACCAGGGTGCGTGACCCAACACTGCATTCACACCTCTGGAGCATGACCGAGCCCAGGTAGCAGGACAGATGAGCTGGGTGATGAGGTGGGTCAGGGCCAGAACTGGGGCTTCTGTTCTCCCCCCCATCACGCAGCAGGGATGAGACAAGTAAATTATTAGGGACACGACTTGAGAGGGAGCAACAGAGAACATACAATGCCAAACACTTTGCTTACCGATGTTAGATTCCCTGAATCGTTATTTTTATTACCTCTGGTCTTGAACCTCAAAAGCAGCATGATGTCCCTCACGAGAGGTTGCACCCTGCCCATTTCTCAGTGGGAGGTGAAGTTTATTCTCTCAGCTGCTTTGCAGGATTCATCTAAAAAGTCAGGTGCTGGTCTTGGCCACGCAGACACGGCTTTGTGAGCTGAGTCTTCCCCACCAAGGGAATTTTAGTCAGCTCGTTACCAAGGCCATTCTGGAGAAAGCCCAGCTGCCTCTTGCTCACACACAGGCTCTTCCTTAGACGATGTAGGTTGCATTTGCAGTCACACGCCGTATGGTTCTGCCTGACGGTCCTTCCATAGGTCAGGCCATAAAGACATGGAGATAGCTGGCCAACTTTGCTTTCAGATCCTTGGGAGAGCCTGGGTCCGAGCCCTTCTTAGCGCACGGTGTTTTGGAATGGCATCACATAGCCAAATTAGAGAGTCACAGAAACCTCACACACTTTGGCACCTTGTACACTATTTCCCTTAGGTGCTGTAGGAAATGGGAGATCTTCAAAAGGCACTTGGTGCATCTGCTCAGCCCCACCGCCTGAATCATTCCCAATTGCTCATTGCCTAACCTATTCCTGAAGATCCGCTTTTTATAAATAAGCTTATTATTCTTCTCTGTGGCCAAGGAAGAAAAGCTTATTTCTTTTTTCTTTGAAAGTACCATGTCTTTTAGGCTCCACAACATTTTATCCATCCCAATATCTGAGGGTCTTGACACCAACATGACACTTACTGGCTCATGTGGAGCACATGATCTACTTGCTCAATGACAAGCCTCTTCCCAAAGGACTATTCTCTCCTCATCGATCTCTAGCCTCTAAGTCAGATGATTTTCCCTGCTGCCACTTGGAGGTTTATAAACACATTGATTGAACTGGATACTATATATTCCATATTTTTTCTTAAATTCTATCTGTTTTTTGAACATTCAAGGCCTTTCCCAACCAGCCATCATCTGCCAGTATTAGTAGGAAGATACTCTTTTCTCTTACCCAGCCTGCTAATCAAAGGGGTGACCTTTGGTTCTGGACCAAAGCTGGACCAAGAACAAATCCCTGTGGGAATCCTGCTCTGTTCATCCTCCCCATACCACAAGTACTCTATCTAAGCATGTTCTTTTCCAAGCAAGTATTCACCCACCACCTCCTAATTTCATTACTAAACCACTTTTTTAGCATGCTTATGAGAGTTATGTGCAACTTAGGCACATAGGCTTAACACAGCTCAAGACAAAATACACCTGCAGTCCATCTCCTAAGCACAAGTCCCATTATCTGTCAAGGAACGTTAGATTGGCTCAGTATGATTTACCTTGTAGTCTTGCCATCCCTTTACTGCATATTAACTTTTGCTTGATTATCTCTTCCTGCAGTTTTCATACGCCTTTCCTTAGTTTCTCCTTTTCTTTCTCCCATTTTTTCATCTCCTCTTTCCAGTTTTCTGCATCCATCCTCCAAGATTTCCCAGAAAGATTCCAATATGTTGGTTCAGTTCAGCTGATCTCAGTGATACAAAACCAAGGCACCTGGAGCTGTGCTTGGCGATTTAGGCTTGCTTGAGACTCAGTAGAGAGCCACAGGCACAGTTAATCTTTATTAATCTTAATGACATTTAACCTCAACTCCTGAAGTTGCTTACTTAGACTTAGTCCCATCTATATCGAATCAAATTTGTTTCACCCAGTTTGCATTACATATTATTTCTTCAAGATTTAGTAATCCTTTTCCAGGCTGTCTTCCCACATGATCTTCCGATATAGCCCCTAACATTGCTCAAGCCAGGTTTCTTGAGAATAACAGTGCTTATTCTATGGTGTCCTTCTTTTTTTTTTTTTTTTGTAAGTATCATAAACCCCACCATCATTTTCATCCATTCCAGAATTTTCAATCAATTCTTTTCCATCAGCAAGAATGAAGCCTGGAAACAAAAGATAACAGCAATTAATATTATACAAATATTAGCAAAAAAAAAAATATGTAAATTAAACCATTTCAGAGACTGTTTTCTAGAACTGAAACCAATTGGCATAGCCTGGCTATGATGCTAGTATGAAAAGCTCCCAGCCTCCAAAATGAGGTAGCTATATCACAACTGCTCTTTGGCCCACGCATCTTCCACGCATATCATGGCCAGAAGTTGTTTGGGAGAGGGCTAGTTAAGCCCATCAAAAAACTGCCAAGGACCAGTCAAAAAATATAGCTAGCTGAGATGCAGTGCCCAAGTCTGTGCTCTGTCACTGTTTATTTCATTAGAGCAGATGTGGCTTCAGTGTCCATGTGGCTGAGCATCCAAGAACTGGATGACCTCTGGAATATCACCAATTCTGACTCAGCTGATCCTTACAAACCTCTCTGCCTTTGGGATTTGTAGGTCCAGATCTTCCATCCATAGGGTTAGTTGACCACTTATTGCCAAAACAATTTTCTTAATGTTGACAACAAGCTGATGCTGCTTGCATCCCACTCTTTCCTTCCTCTCTCCCACCTACTCCCACCATGGCACCTCATACCTGAATTCTTTTGGCAGGGATGAGGAAACCACGCACTTGTTTATCCAGACCAAAACCCGGTGGGGAGCGTTCAAAGGTACGTTTCTTTGGCCTGACTGAACACAACCCAGGTGGGTCAAAGAGCAGCTAAATGAAGAAGTTGCCTTCCTATGCATTCTCAGCCCTTGTGGTACTGCTGCCCATACATCCTCGCAAACATCTACCTGCTGCCTTCCATTTCCTAAACTACTGAGTAGTTACAAGCTCTCTTTGCACAGACCCGCCCCTCCCCCCTCGTACGGCAGGGATCTGCTCTTGCACTCGGGAGCAGGGATGCTGGAGGACCTGGTGGCTGCTTTGCTCACCAGTTCCCCTACCAGTCCTCCCACGAGCTATGGACCAGCCACAGACCCACCAGCCAAGTCAGCTTCTCTCCAAGGATCGGGGATTTGTTTTTCGCGTGCCAAAGACCCCTCTTCCCAAGGGCCTGAGCAACCGCAAAGGATACACCGAGGTTGCCACCAGGATGGGGGGGGGGGGGTGCAGATCGCTACATCCCACCACCCTAGGCTGGAACTAAGCAAGAGCGAAAATGAACCGAAGATTTGCATCCCCTGGAGCGCCTCCTGGTGTCTCATCGTGGAAACTACAGCATTAGCAGCGAGTACAGGGAACGTACAAAAAGAGCAGAAAAAGGAGATGGCTCCAAAAAGCTACTCTCACTAAACGCCCTCCCCGATTCCTGCCGTGAACTGCAAAGACAAGCAGCCCCCGAAAGTCAGAGAGAAGCAGAGGGGAGAGAGGGAGGTGACAGAGTTCCCACTCCTGCGGCAGGGCAATGTCAGAGCTGCAGAAATTCACAGGGAACTTTTGATAATCAAAGCACCCAAGCACCTTTCCAGAAGAAAAAGGTTGGTTCCCTTGCCCACAAATGAGTTGGTGTGAATATACCACCTACACCCTGAATAAGGGACCTGGATATTTTTGGACCCTTGCTCCTGCCTGGGGGCTTTGCAGCACACAGCCGGGACAGCGGTGGCCATGCAGAGGCAGAGCATGCTGGCTCAGCTGCTGCATAGCAAAACACTGAGACAGAACAGCTCTGACCATCTGCATTTAACTCAACTTCGCAGGTCTTTGCAGTTTCCCAAGCCAGAGGTCTGAGGCTACTCTGTGGAAGTGCAATGCATCCAACCAGAAACCTTCAGGAGGTTGAAAACATGCAAAATCCCTTTCAGACCTAAAAATCTACGATCACAGCTGCGCTGGATGAGGGCAGCTCAGAAATCAGGCTTTTCTAATTCAACAGGTCTGTGTGCAGAAGAAAATCGAGGGTGTCTCCCCCTCCCTGTGCAACAAGACGCTACCCCGTCCTAGCCCCACGTGGCCACGTAGCTGTGGTGGGAGAGGAAAGAGCTGCCCACATTTATTACCCACCCACCCCAAGGGCATTTCTGCAAGTGCCTGGTCCACCAAGGCAAAAGCACTGTGGTGGGAGAACGTGCCCAATGCCATCCCTGAGCCCAGAGGGGTCCTGAAGGCTTTCTGTAGCAGCACAGGTGCCCAGAAGACTGCAGAGATGCAACTTCAGAAGCAGGAACAGTTTAAATCCAAGTAAGCAACAAGTCATGGGTGCAATAGTATCTAGGTATTTTTATTATTCAAATCAATATTCATGGCATCCAGAAAAAAGGGCACAGGAACTGTGCCAGTGCCCAGAGATGGGCAGGGACAACAGCAAACAGCCTGTGCTGTTCAGGGTCTTCTCCAAAGCTTCACCCCAAACTTACCAGGACAGAAAAAAAACCCCACTAAACAAAACCAAAAAGATTTCCTCCTATTTGTGGTGATCCCATTATATTCATACAGGTGTGATCCCAGACCAAAGGCAGGAGCAGCCGGACTGAACCCATCTGCACCAGGGACAGGTCCCCTGGGCAGCTCTGAGCATCCCAGGTCCTTCCCACCTGCTTGGGGCCAAAACTCCTGGAAGGACCGTGAAATCCAGCATTCAGGTTGCCCCATGGGTGATGGAGCAGATCAGACTACACTTGCCCATCCATTACCACAAATCCTCCACAAGGTGGGTAGGAAGAGTGGGGGAAGAGGCTGGTCACGGACAACAGGACAGGCATGAGGCATCTCGCGTTACTTGTGAGAGAAGCAGATCTAGGATAACCGAGAAAAAAAGGAAAAAAGAAAAAAAGGGGGCAGGGATAAAAGCTTCACTACTAATAGTGGTGCTCTCATGTTGCCTCTTGCCACCACAGCTATTGACTGCTGGATTCCTAAAAACAATTTCTTTTATCCAAAGTCTGGAATTATTACCACCAATGCTAAAAACATTAATTTTAAGAACACTGATAATCCGCACCTAAGTCTTTCCTTTTAGCTCCTTGCAGAAACAAACCTCTTCCCAAATACCCCAGTCTGAAGGCAGCAACAGTAAGAGCTTCCAGAGCTCCTGGGCCTTTTTTGGTGCCAGCAAAGCACAGTGAAGGAGGACTGTAAAGTGCGCAGGCTTGAGCTCCCCAAAGTTCAGCTCAGCCAGGAGAATAGTTCAGGAGGGAACTGAAGGCAAACACGAAGAGTCTCCAGACTAAGACTCCACAAGAACTTGGGCTCTTCCACCCAGAGGCTCAGATTAAGAAGATAATGTCATCAGACACCATGATCTGGTTGTCTTCTTGCATGAGGGCCAATGCCACCTTCACTTCAGCCAGCGAGAAGGGCTCAGGGTTGTCACGGTTGATAGACTCCATCACGTTCTTCAGACCCACGGACTGGGCATGGGAAGCTTTGAAGACCTCCAGGAGAGCAGCTTTGAATGCTTTCAACCTGGTCAGAGAAGGGTGATTACTTCTCACCTTGGAGACCACACAGGCACACACACACACACACACACACACAAGTCTGTCCCTTTCCTTCCCAGCCCAGGATGCCTCAGCCCTTTACCATTTCAGCAGCAGCACCCAGCAGGAAAGCCAAAACCGGAGCTGGAAGCACCCACCACAGATGCCATCTTCAGCACCGGACAACAGCTTGGACCCACCAGGGTAGGGTGGAATACACAGGAACAGACATCACCACCCTCAGCCCCCACTCACCTCGGCTCAGCCAACTCCGGCTTCTTCACTTCATCAGCAGCTGAGGCTTCGGGTGTCTTTGGAGCGTGTGCCTGAACTGGAGCAGAAGGAAGGGTTACCTCCAACCTGCCTGGTGTCCAAGCACCCACAGAGCAAAAGCACTTGGGCTTTGGGCAGGGTGGGCGATGCCAAACTCCCTCCCAATGTTGTTACTTCTGCAGTAGTTTGGAAGTGGAGGGGAAAAAATTAATCGTCAATACTAACTCTCCTGTCCCACAGAGCCATGGAAGGTTTAAAAAAATTTTTTTTTAAAAATAAGATAAGTCATCTTAATCTGTGGAGCTGGACGGTGCCACATCACACCAGGGACACCAAGTGACCCCAGGGCATTGCTGCTCCCCAGGGTGTGCAGACCCACCAGGGCAGAAGGCAGCAGCACCCCCAGGTGCCACCAAAACCCCAGGGACTCACCCTCCGGCATCAACTCCTCGGTGTCACTGAAGTCGTATGGGTCATAGGAACCTCCCTTGTCTCCCGTGCGTGCCTTCTTTCTCCTGGGTCTGAGAAAGAGACGTTACCCCTGCTGCAACTGAACTGCAGATCTCAAGACGCCCCTGCCCCAAGTGCCTGGAGACATCTGGCCAGGACCATACCTGTGGCTCACAAGTAAATCACCCTCCGGCTGGCCACAAACCCCTGCCCGTGGCACAGGACCCAAGCTGGTACCAGACTGAGGGCTGTGGCTGTCATCAAATGTTTGGGTTGGAGCTCACCTTCAAAGATCATCTAGTTCCAAACCCCCAGGGCCCCCTCCCACCAGCCCAGGCTGCTCCCAGCCCCGTCCAGCCTGGCCTTGAGCACTGCCAGGGATGGGGCAC
>JAVJGJ010000059.1:74844486-74855441 GCA_035590215.1 Microhierax caerulescens | reverse complement strand
AGTCTGGTGGGGCTCCATCAGCATCAATTTCAGTTCGAGCATGGGCATCTGTGTGATGAGTTCTCCTCTGGTTTGTGTGGCATAAACACCAGCAGGGAAGAGAAGTATCTAGGGGAGAAGGGAAATGGAGGGTATTGAGAATTAATTCAGTGCTGTGAAGTAGTCTCCAGACATTATGATCCTGCTGTGCCCTGAATCTGAATCTTTCCAGCCAGAGTTTAGCAACTCTGGAGGTTGCCACGGAGTGGAGCACAGCAGGCAGAGCAGTGCCCAGCACTGGGGTTTGGCTGCTCTGAGCATCCAGGTGCATTCCATCTGGCAGCACCTCAGCATGACTCCATAGATGCTCTCAAGGTTTCGATGCTGTATGCAAACTGCAGCCAGCTTTGATGCAGAGCCTCTCATTTCTTCATCACCTCCTAGTGATGCTGCTTCTAACACACGGAGGGCTGAGGGCTGCAGGTCTGGGACTGTGGGCTTCTCCCCTTCTCCCTCTGCCGTACTCTGTAGCAGCCCCAGGCATGCAACCCATGTGCAAGCTGTGTGGCAGTGAAGCCAAGCTTATTTGCAACCTCCGTGATTTGGTTGGGACACTCTTCACTCAGGTGCAGAAAGGCAAGTTATCCCTTAGACGAGTAATTACATGCCAGTTTTGTCCCTGAGCAGTTTGTTCTGGGGAAGGGGGTGAAAACTCCCCTCTGCAAGTCATTGGGTCCTTTCTTGGCATCAAACTGCTTCTTTCATCCAGTCACTGGCAGGTCCTGACTACTCCTGACCATTCTTAATGCTCAGTGCCTGAGGAGGGCAGGCTTGTCATGTTGCTGTGCCCATCTGACATAGGCTGAACTGCAGGGCCAGGACTGTGCCATCCTTCTCCATGCTGAATTTAGGTCTGCCAAGTCAAGAAAAGACCCTTTCCCCTAAGAACAGGACCAGTCTCAGTAGTGCCATGCCTTATACCACCCAGGGATGGCAGCATGTTCTTGTCCCCAGTGCGTGACCATTAATATTCCTTCTTTCTCCCCTTCCCGCAGGGCACGAAGCTGACGTTCCCCAGAGGCAGGCTCAAAGCCGCTGCACACAGCGAGATGACAGCCATCCTGGACCGCATCAGCACACTGTCCCTCAGTGGGCAGCATCTCAGCCGTCTCCCCAGGCTGCTGGAGGATGGCTTCCCCAAGATGCCTTGCACAGTCAAAGAATGTGAGGTGCCGCAGCTCTTCCGTGAGCCGTACATCCACACTGGGTACCGTCCTACTGGCCAGGACTGGCGGTACTACTTTCTTAGCCTCTTCCAGAAGCACAACGAAGTGGTCAATGTATGGACTCACCTCCTGGCAGCGCTGGCTGTGCTGCTGAGATTTAAGACGTTCGTGGAGGCTGAGCAGTTACCCGTGGATGCATGGTCCTTGCCTTTGCTCATCTTTGTTCTCTCCTCTGTCACCTACCTGACCTGCAGCCTCTTGGCCCACCTGCTGCAGTCCAAATCGGAGCTGTACCACTACACCTTCTACTTCGTGGACTATGTTGGAGTCAGCATCTACCAGTATGGTAGTGCCCTGGCTCATTTCTACTACAGCTCTGACCAAGCCTGGTATGACAAATTCTGGCTTTTCTTCCTGCCAGCAGCTGCTTTCTGTGGCTGGCTGTCTTGTGCCGGCTGCTGCTACGCGAAATACCGGTACCGACGGCCTTACCCCATCATGAGGAAGATGTGCCAGGTGATCCCAGCCGGGTTGGCGTTCATCTTGGATATCAGTCCTGTTGCTCACCGGGTGGTTGTGTGTCATCTGGGGGGCTGTGAGGAAGATGCTGCTTGGTACCACACGTACCAGATACTGTTTTTTCTTATCAGTGCTTATTTCTTCTCCTGCCCAGTCCCTGAGAAGTACTTCCCTGGATCCTGCGATATCGTTGGCCATGCCCACCAGATCTTCCACACCTTCCTGGCCATCTGCACCCTATCACAGCTGGAGGCCATTCTTTTGGATTACAAGAGCAGGCAGGAGATTTTCCTGAAGAGACATGGGCCTTTCTCTGTTTATCTCTCCTGCATCTCTTTTTTTGGCCTGGTGGCTTGTAGTGCTGTCACAGCTTACATCTTGCGATGCAGGATCAAGGCCAGCCTGGCTAAAAAGGACTCCTGAGAGTCACAAACATGATGGGCATGACATCACCGGGGTGGTGAAAGTCAAGGAAAGGGGCATAACATATTAGAGACATAACTGTCTTATTTGCCTAACATGCTGTGACTAACAGGACCCTGGACTCAGGTGGAGGTCCGGAGACTTCACGCTGGCTGCATTTTCACAGCAGGGACTGCCTTTTGCCATCCAAGGGGATATGGAGCATTTTAAGCCAGAACAAGTCGCTTAACCAAGGATGCTGGAATAGGCAGAGGTTTCTTGTTCATTCCAGTAAACCTGTGGGCAATACCTTGCTGAATGTCACCGAGGGCAGCCTGAGGGCTGTGAGACTGTAGAAGGGTCTGCCAGGGCTCACAACGTAGTGGAGAATGCACCACAAAGACCACAGCTGGATGTGATAACCTCTCTGGGTTTTGCCATCTCTGCTGTCTGTGGGAGACCTGTTACTATCAAAGGCAGTAGCAAGGTTTCAGGAGTCTACATTTCTAGGGTTCAACTGCAAGGGTATGTGTGGCACTGTGGCTGGTATAGTCCTTTTCCTGCTCCAGCTGGGCTAAGCCAGGTTCTTTTTATGGTCCCTTTGTCAAGTGCCTCAGTGCCAGGTTGCTGAGGTGGCTTTGGCAAAGCATGTTTGGAGATAGATGTAGGCCTGACCTGGGGTCCTCTAGCATGAACTGGGTCTGAACTTGAGCCCTGGGTCTGCCAGTGACTGGTGTAGGTCCAGCACAGGTAGAGATGTTAGGTCACCTCCATCTTTTCTTTCCGCATGACCGCACCATCTGCAGTGGAGCTGCTCATGAAAACTAAGGAGTCAGGCTGTCCCAAGGATTAATAACAGGAGATAGGGTCTTCCTCAGCAGTCTGAATTTAATTTGACGTAGTGGCAGTGCTGATGGCTGTTTGGTAACGTACAAGACATGTCATCAGAGGCTACTCACTTCCATTTTAAGTGTTTAGTTGCCTTTGAGGAGGTGGGCCTGGGTTAGGTCGGAGATGGTTTTCAGCCTTCCTCAGTAGCAGTCAGTGGCAGAGGCTGAGCACCCCTGAGGCTTCCCTGAGGAGGGAAGATGCTTTTGATGCTTGGTGCATAATTTTGGCTGCTTGTGTGACAGGTTCGTGCATTCCTGCGTAGACTGACTCTATCATCTGTCTAGGGAGTGTGACTGACCTTCCACAATGTCCATGGAGTGTAGAGTAACTTGGGTGTGACCTGTCTGATACGGGAAAGGCTCCAGGACCTGGACTTCCAACAGCCTTACTATGGTCATGGCCAAAAGGGAATGAAAGTGAAGTAGTCTATTCCCCTCATAATGGAGCTTTCAGGACACCAAGCAGTCCTCGGTGGGCCTTACGGGAAAGCTGACCTTGAAGCTGCAGGATTGCTTTTCTCTGTCCAATGGAGTTGTGAATCTGGCATGTTTTTGTCAACACTAGATGAAGGTAGAATAGCAAAAGGGTGGAGGAGGGTTACATTATTAGTGCTGTATTGGGACAGGTTTGTCCTTGAGACTTGGGTGATTCCTGTGTGGAGCAGCAAAGATAGTGGTCAAGGATACTTAATGTCCATGGGTTACTCCTGTCAAAGGTGTAGCAAGGGTTGCTTTACTGTTTCTTCCACTGGGTGAGTCTCTTCTATGCTTGCTTGTGGGGAATGTCAGATATGGAGCGACACTATTGCACTGAAGCTGGTAGCATTTGCAGGACAGGATGCTCAGAGCCAATGCAGAGATGTGGTCCCCCACAGCCTAGACACCTACTGTTTGACTCACTGCTTGCTTTCCATAGTAAACCCTGGCACAGCTCCTCCCAGCTATACCCTGTGCAAGACATGCAGCCTCAAACAACATCTGGCAAATTCCTAGGAGCTATAAATCTTTGCTGAAAGCAAGGAACCCATGGGATCTATTCCAGCCACAGATTTGTCTCACTGAATCCAAGGGCAGGCAGATGAATTGTGATTGCTGGTTTTGAGCAGGCAGACTGTAGGGTTGGAGATGTGATTTGTCATGACAAGCACTGATTTCTGCACTTGATCTGTTTTTTAAATATTGAGGGATGTGTGTGTGTATGTGCGTGTGCGCATGATTTATTACACAGAGAGGCTTTGCTTTTGGCTTTTATATCTTCAGAGCCTCCTAGTTGGGTCAAGATTAGCCTGAAGGAAACAGTGCTGTGCTGCTGGAGGAGCAAAGTGGGCCAGACAACAGTGTCTCTGAAAACAGATCTATTAATAGGTGCTTTGCTGTGTCCTGTGTTTTGCAGACAGATTTGAAACTCATGGCCCTACTGACAAATTAAATACGAAGGGAGAGGGAAGTAAGTTTGGAGTACAGGAGAAGAAATCATAGGAAAGCCTTCAGGAGGTCACCTAATCCACCCTTTCTCATCACTCTAGGCCTCCTGTTTTACATCCAGTCCAGCTTAGAAATTACTTAATTTCCTACAGTGTATTTTGACAGTACAGTGCTGATCTAACAGCAAATTTTCCTCATTGGGGTGGCAAGTGGAGATGGTCCCACTTACACCTCATCATACCCCTTCCCATGCACAGAAGCTCATCTCACCTCAGAGCAGGCTGGTGCCAGGAGACAGACCAGCAGAAAACAAATCCTACTGAAAAAATGTCAGTAATTTTCTGCTGGTTTTAACTTTCAGCCAGCTCATTTGGAGAACACTGCTGCCTGCAGGGAAGGGCTGGAGTAGAGGCCAGCAGCAGTTCCTCCTTGCACAGCAGCTGGTTGCTCAACTAGCTTAGCTGCACTGATGGTCTTGCTCCCTCCATGGTCTCTGTGGGTCTTCTCCCAGTTTGGGGAAAGATTTCCAGTGGGAGCAGTGCTTTTTCTCACAGCCCAGTTTGCCTTGCTTTTGTGGTGGTAAAGCAGAATAAGCCACTGAGTGTGGGTCTGGCTGGACAGTATCAGTGGGCTCCTGTGCAAGAAGGGGAGTAAACCAGACTGGTCCAGAGCTCCTTTCGGGGCTGAAACTGAGAGGGAGTGGACATCACTGCTAATAGCAAACCCTGCTCTGCTGCTACCTAGAGTTACACTGGAACCAAAGGAAGGGGTCATCCAGGCATTTCCTTCTCTAAGGGTTTGAAAATAGATGACGTGTCCTGCCCTTGTCAAAGGAGGACGAGTACAGTAATGCTGTCTAGTTCAGAGGCAGAGAGAGCAGGTGCCTGCATGGCTTTTCTGAGGTATTTCTGGTCCTGTGTCTTGTCTTCCCTGGTCCAGCAGAAGTGACAGTGTGTCAGTGGTGGTGTTTTTACATATTCTCATGTTACCCCTCAGGTGAAACGACTCATGTCCCTGTGTGGCCCTGCACTCAGACCTGGAGCTGACCTCCTGGTTATTATGATGGGTTGATTTAGCAGGGAACTGCAATATGGATCGCTGCTGCTGTGAGTGTGCACCCTTGTGTCACAAGGGGCTCACCAACACTGGAGATTCCTTCATCCCTGTCTCCATCCTCCTCCTCTTCCTCCAACCAGCTTATTTCTTTCCCTCATCCCCAGAATTCATCCTTGTGCCTTATGCACCTAGTTGCCTACCTGGGCAGACTCCATATGCTGTGCAGTCTCCTGCACCTCAGCTGGGCTGGGACTGGAAAGTGGCTGCCAGTTCCCTCCTGAAAGCCTTGCTTTCAGGATCTGGGGGAGACCAGGGCTGGGTCAGAGACAGTAAAAATGCTGCTGTGATAAATGCTCAGCTTGTCCAAGAGCCTCTCGAGTTGAGGCCTTCTCCTTGGGCTCACTGCTTGGAGCACACCTCCTTCCATCCTGGTGTTCCTCTAAGGAGGCAAGGCTGGGAGAGGTGTACCAGAGGCAGGGTTTGGTGAACAGCTGACCACCAAAGGTTAAGCACATCTGAGATCCTGAAGGGACCAAGGTCCTAAAACTCTCCCCCAGGAATCTCTGGTCCTGAGATAGTATTTTTGCAGATCTTGCAACCTGGATCTGTAGAGGATAACTCCTGAGAATTCATCCCAATGTGCCTTATGTTATTCCTTTTCGGGATTCATCCTGAAGGAACCTGAGGCTCACAGGCAGCCTCTCTGCTGTCTGCCGGTCCATGGGTGCTCTTAACTGCTGATAGCCACTGACAGAATTTGCTTGGTGTACAGAGCAGAAGGGAAGGATGGAGAGAGGTGCCTTAAACTTGTAATTATGCCTAATGATTTGTGTAACAAGGCAAGGACGGGTTCCTCATGTGCCTTGTAATTTACGTCTTTTACTGACAAGATTATTTTTAAGCACTGGTTGTTACTAAACAGAAATACAAAAGAACTTGTATTTTACTCCCTGGGAACAGGGAAGGGTATGAGTTTTAGAAATTAACCACCCCCTTCCCAACTCTCCTCTGCTGACTTTGTGTTGTCGAAAACATTGATAATATTTTAAGCTTTGTACTGTACTGATCATTATTTAAAAATTTTAGTGAAAAAAAAAGAAATCTGTAAAAGCATAACGAGTGGTGTGGTATGAAATTCCCAAATGCACAACTACAGAAGGTTATGAATCATTAGGAAGAAAAGTGGATAATAATTACAGAGTGGATATATTAGACTGGATAATAATTATAACAATAATGAACAATAGGGTGTGGTTTTATCTGTGCATCTCACAGCACTTTCCAGGTTTCACAGTAACTCTGTGATTTCATTCCCTTTTCACAAGGGAGGTACAGAATGGCTGCTCTGACACTGCTTAGAGGGATTTAAGTTCATTATCCACAAAAGTCCGTGGGTGTCCAGTTTTCCTTAATTTCTATCAGAGGTGAGCGTCTACTCATTTGTTGGCCTAGCACCAAAGCAGTGCAGCTTTAGTGGCCAAGCAATGAATACAAGTGCCTGCTCAAGCACAACATTTCAGTGCCTGCTTAAAATTAAACTGAAGGGACACAACCATTGATGGACAGAAGGATATCAGTGAGTCAGATGTGAACTTACATGAAATAAACCTAGAACTTCCATTCTTCTCGCTGATAGCTGTGCAGAATCACAGAATAGTTGAGGTTAGAAGGGAGGCCATCTGGCTCTGCTCAAGCAGGGCCAGCTAGAGCCAGTTACCCAGGACCATGTCCAGACAGCTGTTGAAGATCTCCAAGGATGGATACTCTACAACTTCTCTGGGCAACCTGTGCCAGTGCTAGGTCATCTTCACAGTAAAGAAGTGTCTCCTGATGTTCAGAGGGAACTCCTGTGTTTCAGTGAGTGCCCACAGCCTCTGGTCCTGGCATCAGGCACCACCGAAGAGAGCCTGGCTGTGTCCTCTTTTCACCCTCCCCATGTTCTGTGTAAGCAGCTCCCACGTCTTGCCAAGCAATGGGCCCACATTTTTCCTAGTCTTCCTTTTGTCACCTATGTACCTATAGAAGTTCTTCTTGTTGTCTTTGACATCCCTAGCCAGATTAAATTCCAGCTGGGCTTTGCTTTCCTAACCTTGGAAATGGATGTTTGGATAATGTCTCTGTATTCCTCTGTATCCATGTACTTGCTTTCACCCTCTGTATGCTTCTTCTGTGTTTGAGCTTTGCCAGAGCTCCTTGTTTATCTGTGCAGGCCTGCTGGCATTTTTGCCCAACTTCCTGCTTGCTGGGATGGACTGCTCTTGAGCTTGAAGGAGGTGATCCTGGAATGTCAGGCAGATTTCTTGGGCCCCACTCCTCCCCAGGCCTTATCTCATGGGACTCTACCACACAGGTGGAAGTCTTTAAAAAGGCAAACTCTGCTCTCCTGAAGTCCAGGGTTATAAGGTTGCTTTTTACCCTTCTCCCTCTCCTCAGGATCCTGAACTCCACCACATGGTCACTGCAGCCAAGGCTGCCTTTGACTTTCACATCCCAAATAAGCCCATGTTGGTGAACATGATGCCCAGCAAAGCACCTCCCCTTGTTGGCTCCTCTGTCACTTGGAGGAGGAAGAAGTTACCAGCACTGCACTCCAGGAACCTCCTGGATTGCTTTATGCCCTGCTGTGTTGTCCCTCCTATCTGCCTGTAGAAGACCTTATGCACTTGTTATTTCTGGTTAGGCAGTCACCCACATTGGTCTTCTCTTTAATCCTTACCTATAAGCTCTCAGTTGGCTCATCACCCAGGCAGTGCTCCATGCACTCCAGCTGTTTTCTTACCACAAAGGGCAGCTTCCCCTCCTCATCTTCACCTGTGCTTCCTGAAGAGCCTGTATCCCTCAACTGCAACACTCAAGTTGTGGAAGCCATCCCACATCGTCTTCCTGATCCCAGCAAGATTGTAGCCCTGCAGCTGCACACAGATCTCTAACGCCTCATGCGTGGTCCCCACACTGTCTGCATTACTGTACATGCATTTCAGAGAGACACCCCAGCCAACTGATTTCCCAGACCAGGTTTTGGGATTTCTCCATACTGGTGCCTTTCAGGCACGTCCTTGCTTACATGCAAGTGCTGAAGATGACCCCGCTTAAGTCCTGTTCTGTTTGATTTTGTGGTCCCTTTCTGTCACATTTCTCTGTGTCCTCTGCTTATCAGCCCTGTCCATTGCTCCATGACAGGGCTGCTGGTACCTCTCTCACCTGTCTTCACTAGTTTAAACCCTTTTTACAAGGATTGCGTGCGATCATGTACATACCCCTTCCCCCAGGATGTACACTTAGTGTGAATTTCAGTCCTCTGAAAAATCTGCTCTTTTCCCGTCTATTACCACCACACTAATAATTTTAATTATTCTTTCTGTAACATGCAGACCAAGGCTTCTGTACTGTTGTGTTTTTACCCACCAGAGGGCGAGATGTCTTCATCTGTGGCCGAAGAGGCCTCCAGTGTGAAGAAAGCCGAGCCTCATAAAGACTTCCTTTTCCCTTTCAGGAGTAGACAGCAAGCGATGTAGGAGGCTAAAGAGGCTTGTCTTAACCTTGGCAAGTCAGACTTGCAAAATACAGAATTTGAGATCAAAGACGCAGCTGAATCCAGACCTTTTGAGTTCCGCTTTAATTCCTCATTCCCCATTTCTTCTCTCTAGTGCTTTATGGTCATTATTCCAAAGTACCAGCTTCTGCTATGGCTTTGCTTAATCTCCCTTAAAACACACAGGAGGAATGTACTGGGACCACAGTCTTCCAGTCCTGTCCCTGCTCACATTCAGAGCCTAAGGGCCTGCTTTGTGACCCTGGACAAATCCCCTGGCCTTAGTCCACCACTCATGCAAAGAGCAGGACAGCAGCACCCCTGTCCCATTGCAAGCTGTGCACAGGGGCACTCTGCCACACAGCTGTTAAAAAATTGCTGTCACTCTCCTAGAGGATGACCCATAACCCATGGAGGCAAGTTTCCTTCTCTGAGGAAGGCCCTGGTCCTTGCTAAGTTCAGGAAACCTGCTAAATGGTGCTTGGATATCACAGCATGAGAAATCAAAGAGAGTGTTTCAGTGCCAGCACCTGCATCTGAGTCAGCAGTCACATTAGCAGCTTGCTGTCTTTCAGATCCTGCTCTTTCAGCCTTACTTGGCCTTCACTCTATTATTTTCCTTTCTAAGCTCAACAGATTCATTCTTTATCTCCCACCGGCTGGCTTTCTTCTCTCTCCCATACCATGCTTAGACAGTCTGGCTGCATTTCTGTCTGCTTGACTTCTGCTTACAAAACGCTCAGATCCTGCTGCCTGCCCTTGAATCGCAGCCTGGCCTGTCTTGTGTACTGCTGATAAAGACACCAAGGGAAAGTCATACAAAACCCTCTTTTCTCAGTGGTGATTGACCTAGCTTTCTTGAGTGTGGGAGTGACTTTTGCACAACCATCTTTTCCTTGATGGCTCCCCTGCTGCTGCGTTTTGCTGCTTCCTTCAGAAAGAGGTAAAAATTGTGTTTGTAACAGGAACTATGTCAGTGCTGCGTATTACAAAACTCACCACTTCACAACTAATATACATACTGTATAAATAATAAACCAGCACAATCACTTCTCCTTTTAAGATGTTTTGAGCGCTCCAGCCATGGAGTCGGCCCTCCACAGCTACTCCTCTCTCGGGTCATGGCACAGGTCAGGGACAACTCCCACAAAGCAGCCTGCATGCCACCACCCCTTTTGGAGGCCAAGAGATTTTAATAGCACGGACATAGACCAGCTGTGCTGAGGGGGTGAGGGCCTGGCTGAGTCAAGCCTGAGTTGACGCTGCGGGATCCTAAATGGCGCCGGCTGGCTGTGAGGGGGGAGGAGGAACACGGCGGCGGCCTGCGTCGGAGCAGGCCGAAGTGTGCCGAAATCCGTAAGAAAAAAAGATTAATGCCTTCCACCGCTCCCGCCACTGCTGCTTTTCCACACTGCGGGAACGAGGGCGCCCTGGACCCCCTCACCGCCGTTCGGGGGCGGCCCGGCCCCCCCAGCCCCTGCCCCGCGGTTCGGAGGGGCGCCCTGCCGCGCTCCCGCCCTCTGGTTGCTATGGCAACCCCTGCCCGGGCTCACTGCGCAGGCGCGGCGCGGGCCGCCCTGCGCGCATGCGCACCCCCTCCGGCGAGCCTGCGCACCGAGCCAGCCGCCCGTTGCCACGGAAACGGCGTCGCCGTAGCCCGCGGAGGGGGCGCCTCCGCCGCCATGAGCTCGAAGCCGGTGCCGGGCTTGCCCTTCCTCCCGGGCTATGCCTTCAGGGATCCCATGGTGAGCGCAGCCGCCCCGCTGTACCCTGCATCCCGCAGATCCCCGCCCACGTCCCCCCCCCAAGATGCTGCCCCTCCCCCCACGATGCCCGACCCCTCCCCCCCCATGCCCCTCCCTCCCCCTCGATGCCCCTCCCCCCCAAGATGCTAGGACCCCTCCCTCCCCCAAGATGCCCCTCCCT
>JAVJGJ010000059.1:74805797-74844386 GCA_035590215.1 Microhierax caerulescens | reverse complement strand
GATCCCCGCCCACGTCCCCCCCCCAAGCTGCGGCCAAGCCCCGGGCTGGCCTGGCCTGGCAGGTGCCTCCCTGAGAGCCGGGCCTCCACACCCCTGCCCAGCTCCAGCGGCTCCTCAGTGACCTGCACCCTGTACAGCTCCTGCGGAGGCTCTGGTACCCTCCGAAGACCCCCCCTCTCTGGGAACCTGGTTCTTCCTCAGACCCTCCTTTAACTCCCCGGGAGACCTGGTGCCCCTACACTCATCTAATATTACCCCAGGGGACATATTACTTCCTGGACCCACCCCAAGTGAGCCTCCTGGCCCTCAGACTGCTCTCTGATTCCCCCCAAAGGCCTGGTACCTCCTGAATTCACTTGATATCCCTGAGGGAACTTGGTGTCCTGGGAACCTGGTACCCCTCAAACTCATCAGAAGCCCATCAGGGGACCTGGCACCTTATGAAGTGACCCCCAAAGGACCTGGTGCCCAGCAAACTCATTGCTGCTCCCCAGCAGACTTCATACCCACTGAACTCTCCCCCAGGAGGTCTTGATGTTTCCCAAAGCCAACAAATATCCGCTGAACTCACATCTCGGGGACCTGAACTCACTGAACCCAGCTGGTATCCCCTGACCCTACCCACAGCAGACCTGATACACCCCAAGTTCTCCCAATGTAATTGAAAGTCTTTTCCCAGGGGACCAGGTATCCCTAAGCCCACCCTCCAGAGGACTTGGTACTTTTAATCTTGTCCCCAAGGAACCCATTGCATCTTTCACCCATCTGATAACTCCTGAAATTGTCTTGATAGCTTTGGAGAGGTAGGTTCGCCCAGCCTCATATGAGACCCCAAAAGCTTTCTCTGTAACTGCAGAACTACTACCTGCAAACTCTCCCCATGGACATTTAGTACCCCTGAACCCATCCAGTAGCTCCCCTGTCAGTTCATGTGATACCCCAAGGGAAGGAGTATCCCTAAACTCACTTTACAGTCTGGAAACCTGATTCCCCCAGGAAAACTACTGTTTCTCTGAACCATCTCAGTTTTACCAAAGGGATATGTTCTGAACCTATTACTTGTTCTGAATCTGCCCTGAACTGGGACCCATAAACTCACATGATAGCCCCTCAACAGTCTTGATATACCCAGGAGAACCAACATTGCCCAAACCTAAAGCAGTCCTCTGCTAGGATTTAACCCCCCAAACCATTTCAGTACAGTTATGTCCTGGATCCTCCACCACCCTTACAGGGACAAATAACATCCTGAAGTCACCAATCTCCTCTGTAGTCAGTACCCTTCTGATACCCCCTCCTCCGAAGCTCTGATACTTCCACAGATGCTCTCCCAGTATTGCCTGGAGAACTGAATCCTTGATAGTCCATAGGAAACTAACGGTCTGGAACCTGAGAACCTGATAATCTTCAGAGGACTGGTATCCCTCCACAGAAATGATATCAACACAGCCTCCAGGATCATCCCAAGGAAGTGAAACCCTCTCAGCTGCTCCCAGGTTCCTTGGAAGAAGTGTTCTCATCCTCATTCTCTGCACTTGAATTGATACTAAATCAGTAAGCAGTCTCTCCTTTTCCCCATTCCCAATGGCCCACACACTAAGGATCTGAAAACCCCAAATCCTTCCAATATCCTCTTGAGGAAGCAGTACCACAGACAAGAACAGATACTCCCTGAGTTCCTTCCAGTACTGTTTCAGAGCAGCTGACAGCTCTGCCCTTCCTTCTCCCTGAAGAACTAATCCTGATACCGTTGCTCAACTTCAGCTCATTGCTACCAATGTCACTTTGAGAAATCAATATCCTGGCTGCTTCCCTCAGAAGCAATGCTCCCAGACTTTGTAGGGAACTTGCTTTACCAGGGCTTGCCTTACATTTCCCTGAAGCTTAATATCCTTAAGAACATTTTCATAAGGCTTTGTGTTCCAATTGAGACCCTGTCTTTCCTCTGTTCCCACCCAATACATCCAAGTTGCCTGGTCATCAGGAGAACAGGGCCCCAGTATGCTTTGGTATTCCAGGATAAGGAAACTCATATACTTGTGTGTGAACATTTGTCATGGGATATGCTGTACTGAAAAAAAGAAGACACATGCTTTGGGACAGTACTCCTTGTCTCATTGAAAACTGACACTTCTAGAACAAGCAATTCTGTGTCTTCCTGATATGTCCCCTGGATCGTGCTCTAGAGAACCTCTTACCAATCCCGTCTACCCTTTGCCAAATATTCTCAAGTTATGGTAAGCCCCACTGCAGGCCAGGCTGCTCTGCTTTTCCCATCTCACTCACCGAACCTCTTCCCAGGACACAGATCTCATTGAATCTTCCAGTGGAAATGCTATTTCTTCCGAAGGAGAAAAGCTTCCCTCCCATCTCCTGCCACTGCAATGCTTTCTGGTATTTCTAGAGGACACTACAGCATTTCATAGGTATCCTTGTGACAGAAATTTCTGTAGCTCTTGATTGCTTCTCAGATGGAGAGGGGAGGAACCTCTAAAGGGTCTTAGCAACAATGAAGGGATCGAGTACTCCGTTAGGAAGATACTGTCCTATGTTTCTTAGACCAGTGGTGGTATTGTCACTAATACCTGTCTGTCAGATGTGCTCTTGACATGATGTGCTCTTGACGAGGACTGTGCCATGATGGGCTTTGGTAAACCCAGTCCAGATCATTCTGGATGCCTTTGTGGGAACCCAGTTTTCTCTGTTTTCCTAAATAGGACCCTGTCTTGTCTTTTATCTGTTTATGTGTGGATTAGGGCCACCTAAGAATAAATTCTCACTGTACCAGTCTTAGTAGTGCCTTCTCGCATGAACAGTCAAACTATTTTCTAAACGTCAGTGATGACTGAGTTCTTCAACAATAAGCGGAGTCATTTACTCCTAACGAATACTCTTAATCATGCAGTAATAAAGGTTAACTCAGCTTAATATTATTTCCTCAATATAATTTATGATGTCTTGGAAATCTGCAATGCAAATTTCTGCCCCTAGCAAAATATTATTTCCTCTATCAGTAAAAGCCTGCCTGCTTTAGGCATGTGAATGCTTCTATTGACTCCTAGCTGTGCTGTGTGTATGTAAGAAACAGCCATAGGACTTAGCAGAGCAGATCATTAGTTTAAAGTAACTTGAAGTATTGAACTATTGGTAATGTTTTAAGGAGATCCGTACTCCAGAAATGGTTTTGCAGTGTTCCTCAGGATGAGCTCTAGTGAGTGCTATGAACTCAGTTTGCCTTAGTTTTCCAGTCTATGAAATGGCCATTGCAATACTTGTTTTCCAAGTGAATGCTGAGAAGCGCTGAAGAAAACCTCTGTGTTCAAGTAAGATAGTATTGTTACTGCTCAGTGCTCATGTGACAGAGAAACAGAGACACTGGGAGGGGGAATGGTGTTTGTACGAAGTGCTATAGACTTGGCAAAAGAAGTACTTAATGGAATTTCTTCAGATATGGACTGGCAGCAACTGAGATTAGGAGTTTACATTCTGGGTTTTCCCTTTCAAATTTACATTAGTCACCTGATGCTGTGCGATGTTATCTGGCATCCATGTTCACTTGGGAGAGCTTATCAACTCTAGTAGTCTTATGAATTTATGAGGTGTTTTCCTTAGGGAACTGTGGGCCCTTAAAAGCCTGTGTACTTCTGACAAACACTGATATTGCTCAATTTAAAGACAAACTTCCTGGTTTCCCTTAAATATTTTTTCCCACAGATTTCTCTTAGTATTTATTTAACAGAAGGAAATGGCAGTTCTGTGGCAGGGCTAATGTTTATAAGAGGGTCTGCTAACATGTCTTCAGTAAACTCTTTTCACCTGAACTGTTTTCCTAACTGCTCTCTCCACAGCATTGCAAGATCAGTAGTACCAATTTAAAGAGAAAACAGGCAATTATGTGAAACTCAAGTGGGGGCCTTGAAGGTGTATGTAAGATTAGAGGTTTAACCATGAGGGGTGAGGTAGGGGGTGGAGAAGTGGCTCATATGCCAGAGGTTGGACTGATTGCAAGTCTGGGTCCGGAAAAGCGCTTTAGCGCTAGAAATGCGTACAACTGTTTTACTTGGCAAAAGTCAAGGTAAACCCGGGGATTTTATTATCAAGGACTCAATTTCTCCTGCTTTTTCTGGAGCATTAAGTGTTGAAAGCCCAGTGGGGCCAGCCAGGCTTGCATTATTTCAAATGCTTTCAGAATTGCAGGTGAAGTACCAGGTGTGGTGGACTGTACAGCAAGTTGAGTAGCTTGGTGTCACTCAAGTCTGATCCTAATCTTCAGCAGTGAAGAACAGGACTTCACTGACAGAGATCAGGTCCTGTTTCACAGCTCTGATATTTTTTTGTTGTGTGTCCTTAATCAAAGCAGGAACCTACCTGTGCCATCTGGGTAATTATTTAGCTTGAAGAATGGCTCAGAGTAGCTGACATGAGGCAGATAGCAAAGATAGGTAAAAGGCTTCAGGAAGCTCAAAACCAAGATTAAACCAACAAAACAAAAAAGACTGGTGAATCCTACAGCCAAGCATTATACAGTGCTCACGTAGATCGAATTCTTCTTGTCTTACCAGGGTTCTAATTAGTCTGCTATAGGGTCTTACACTGTCATCATTATTTAATGTGTGAACCTTGCACAGACTGTGAAGAGAGGTAATGAAAAAGCTAACATGCTTTGGTACATTTCATAATTGCAGTTCTGTGAGCGTGACACACCTTGATCTAGCCCAGCAAAGAAAA
This sequence comes from Microhierax caerulescens, assembly GCA_035590215.1. Classification (NCBI taxonomy): domain Eukaryota; kingdom Metazoa; phylum Chordata; class Aves; order Falconiformes; family Falconidae; genus Microhierax; species Microhierax caerulescens. Next base: position 74,839,658 of record JAVJGJ010000059.1, on the reverse strand, counting down.
TCCTGTGAGCATCATCCCCAGGAGAGGGTTAAGAAAATAAATAATAATGGAAAACACAGAGGGTGCAACAGACAATAGTCAAGGGAGCACCGTACAGCAATAACAAAGTGGGGCCCTGTGATGCTCTGTACTGCCATAACACAAAGTAGGGAGCAAAGAATGGGTGAGAGAAATGCTGAGGCATATTGAAGTGCTGTCACCCCATTCTCAGCCCCGAGAATGTTTGCAACAGGGAAATTAAGTGATTTATGTTCTTGGGAAGTATGTGCCAGTGCTAGGATTTGAGTTCACTCTGATACTTTGTTCCTCCAGTCACTTAATGTTTTTTCAGCCTTCTTAATCTAAGTGTAAAATCTGATTGTAAATAACTGCTTCAGTAGGCTGTAATAAAATGCTGAGGGGGCATTCTGGATGTTACACTTTTACTGTTTTTCTGTGCTTTCAGTAGCTGTATCTACTAAGTGCATGCAGTATTTTAACAACTGGATTTCCTTCTACAGAAAACATCTTTTCATCGTCCCCAGACACTGGGCTACAAAAATGGATTTGCCTTTTCTCGGCTGCCCACGGTGGGGATTGGCAGGGAGCGACTATATACGAATCAGCTTTCTCAAGCTGAATTAGATGAATTATCCAACAAGAGACCCACGCTGACCTACGGGCGAGCCAAGAAGGCTCCACCTTCCCGCTTCATTCCAGCACACGTGGCTTTTGACAAAAAGGTATGAAGAAGCTTATTCCAGGAATATCACTGGCCAAGTTCAGAGACATAAACAGTCAGCTCTAGAGTTTATGGGACAGTGTACAGCAGTTTTCAGATGCCATAGCCCTTAGTCAGAGACAGCTGAGCCGCAGACTGAAAGAGGCTTTCTTTGCTTGGGAGGATTATAATACGTAAACGATGTAAGACATTCCCCACAAGTTACACTACAGCATTTCCAGCAGGCGTTGGAAAGGAGGTTTGATTAACTCTGGAAAGCTTCAGTTTGTAACCACAGCCCTGTAAAGTCACAGCTTGGCCTTCTGTGTTTCCAAAACTACATTGAAATTGTAACTGAGCTTAAAATGTAAAAGGCAGCCTGCACTGGGGACCCTCTTTGACTGGTTTAACTGTGGTCTGTCTATTTATGATTGTGTTTGTCACCACAGCCTGTTACAGCCTATACTGCTCCACTAGTGCTTCCTGTGTTACATCTTGGTGGTCATATCAGGCTAGGAGGTGGTTATGTGTCTGCTTGGAGCAGTCCTGAGCTGACCCTTGATTTTAACTCTGCCAGTGGCACAGACTGCAAGCTGGCGAGTGCAGCCACAGCCACGGACAGAGCAGTCACTGCAGAGCATGTGAGCTCAGCAGACTTGAGCACGTGTGGGGATTTGCACGCTGCCTGGCAGGCCTGGTAAAGCAGTCTGCAGCCAACCCTCAGCCCATCTGTGAGACAGTCTGGGGAACAGATGTGCTGTGTTAATTACCGAGGCTGTTCCTTTAGAGTAATGTAGATGTTGCTGGTTAATCTGTCAGATACTTTTCTGCCCCTTCATTCAAGCCAGAGTAGCAGCAGGGGCCTCAGTGCTGCTGGGGGAAGTCACGGTCCCTTTCGAAGCACTTTTGCTGGCTGGTAGGAGCTTGCTGGCTTTATCATCACTTAATTACCCAGCCCTTTGGGTTGATGTAGGCTGGATATGCAAGGCCCGATTGGCCACTTATATCCTCTTAGGGGCATGAAACGGTCTTGGAGGGAATACTCCTCATACTTCTGCCAAGCACAGGAGCTGTGATTGACTGGCTGATTTGTCTCCTTGTTTCTCACACAAGATTAAGCTAAGCTTAATGTGTGAAAAGCTAAGCACAGATTAGATTTTGTGTTCAGTGCTGAATAGATGTGACTTCAGATGACACATGCAGATATTAAAATCCACAGATGTGGCTGAACGCTTCACTAAAATCTCCTGATAGATTCCCTAAGTCAGGGTCTGCAAAGCTAACAATAGTAAAGAAAATAATATGTGTCAGTAAACTAGATTACTGGCAGTAACTGAGCACCTGGCAATAGGTGAAATAGCAGGTGATCTAGAAGGAGTAGGGAAAAAGACTGTATTTTTTATACCTGTGTAATGCATACCAAATTTGTAAAAGACAAGTCTTGATAAAAGTCCTCATGATGCCTCTGCCATCAGTCACAGATTAGGCTACAGTTGTCTTTGATGCTTTTGTAGATGACTGTCCTGTAACTTTGCACTGCCAAATCAAATTACAAATAAATTATTTGTCTTAATAGACTAATCAGGGTATTCAGATTGTTTCTTTCTCTCTCCCTTTGCTATATGGCCCCTTTGGCAGATTTTGAAGTTTGATGCCTATTTCCAGGAAGATGTTCCTCTCTCTGCAGAAGAGAATTACCGGATCCGCCAAGTGGTTATCTATTACTACTTGGAAGATGACAGCATGTCCGTCATAGAACCTATTGTGCAGAACTCTGGTCTTCTTCAAGGCAAACTTGTCAGACGCCACCAGGTGCCCAAGAATGACCGTGGGGATCATTACCACTGGAAGGATCTGAATCGGGGCATGAACATCACTATATATGGCAGGACATACCGAATAGTCGACTGTGACCTGTTCACACAGGTGTGTTGCTTGTACAGAGAACACTGACAGAAAGAACCCTGGGAGTTACAGGTGGACAGACCTGTTAGAGTACAGTAGTCTGCATCTGTAGCTTTCACAATAAGGTTGCTTGCAATCTTCCAGTTTGCTTTTTTGTGAAGACTTCTTTCTTCAGATCAAGGTAAACTGTGAAAGTGTGAACCTGCCTTGTGAGAACCTTCAGTGTGGTCTCACATGCCTGTTGGAGATGTTTGCATAGGTTCTTCCTGGGCTGAATGTTTTCATGGGCCACTTCCCAAGGCCAAAAAGAGAAGTCCATTGACTTCAGAGGTTGTTTTGGGTGACTGATGTGAGTCCACAAGTAATACCCTAGAGTTTGTTGATACATCCAAGGTAAGCAAAAAATTTATAAACAAGAAGATTGCTCTCTTTCTGTGGGAAAAGTACTCCTCCTGAAAGACGAAATGAAGCTGCTGCTCTGGCACATACCCTCGTGGCCTAAAGGGCCTTGGTGGGCCTAGTGTGGGTAACACCAGCTCCCACTCTCTGACGCATTGGGTCAGAGAGATCTCTTGCAAATTTAGACTGACTACATCCACAGTTACGCGGTAATTTAATCTTTCTTTATACGTAAAAGAGACCAACTGACAGTTATCCTCTATTTAAAGCCCTAAGGCCAAGAAAAACTATGCTTAAATAAAATCTGAGCTAGGATGTTGAGGACAGGACTGCCCTGATTAATTAAAGGGCAAGCAAAGCTAAGAAGCAGCTTAAAAGGAAACATCTTCTATTGTATTTGCTATTACAGTAGAACAACTACTCCTGCAACCTGGTGGTCCGTGACGAATGAACTTGCAGTATTCTGACAACACTCATCTCAGCCCATCTGTAATCTCTAGTTACCTCTTACCTTCAGAAATTGCGGCACCATTAATACCTCGGATGACCTTTCTAGGTGTTCCTGGAGAGCCAAGGAATTGAACTGAACCCTCCAGAGAAAATGGTTTTGGATCCTTACACAGAACTGCATCGGATGCCTATACGCAAGTACACCACACCATCAGATTTCGACCAACTGAAACAGTTTCTGACTTACGACAAGCAGGTGAGAGAGCTGGTAGTGATTACCAGTATTACAGACTATATGTTATTGAAACCCGAGTCTTGTGTCTGCAGCCTTATTCTGAAAAATCTCAGTCTGCTGCACAGACTCTAGATTTGCTCCATTCTTGGCTTTAGTGAGGAACAAAACATTTTAGTTTTGCTGGGCTCTGTGCCTCGTAAATAGCATCTCTTTGGGTTGCAGAGCCTATGCTCTAGACCATCCATTTCTCTCTTGCTTTCTGTTGGGATGAGATAAGCCACTGGCCTCAGGAAGTTAGCAGCCAGATGCAGTTCTAGTATGAATGGGTGTGCTGCATCCACTCGTCTCTTCCCCCAAAACATCGATGGCGGTGCCAGGGTGGACAATTTCAGACAAACACAAATGCCCCTTGCTCTGACTGAATTCTCCCTGTGCACACAGTTGACTAGCACTCCTCTCCCTGCTCCCCTGGATCTTCTTTTCATCTTGCAACAATGTATGAAACCCTATAGATTACATCTATACTAGAAAATAAAATAGGGCTGGACATGACCTGAGTTCTGCATGCTGTCCCTGGCCAGCTATCCATCAAACTCTTCCTGGCCATCATCTAGCTGTTAGCATAGGTCAGGATCATATTCAGTTGCCATTTTGGATGTGTTTACCCTGTTTTGAGGGAAGAAGACAGTTTTGCTGTGTGGATGCAAGCTGGGCCAAGCCTACCATTTTATTGCCAGTTTAGCCTTAGTGATACAAATCTGTTCTGGGCCAACTCTGCCTGCAATGGCTACTGGGCTGTCTGTTTGGGAGCTGTACCTTGGGGAACTATTGAGCATTGCAGTGTGAGGAGTTTGATTTCTGTAGCATTAAAAGACAGTATTCCCACTAGGCAGAAACAAGATGGGGTCTGCAGTGAATGCAGCCTCCTCAGGACTGCTGAGTGCATTCCTCTCTGCCTTCCTCAGCATAAGAGTAATGAAGAATTGGTCATGAAACCTCTAAGATGTTTAAGAGTCAAAACAAGATTCTATCTTGCTGTATTAAGTTTCATTATAAAAATCACTTCCCTTAACACTACTTCGCTACTTATTCCTGGGCAATTATTTTCGGCTGCTTTTTAATCACTCCTCCCACCATTTTTCCTCATGTTTCCTGAACTAAATATTTTGTCTTAGCATAAAATGTTCTCTCTCACTTGCTGCTGTCAAGGTAAGACAGGTCTGTCCAGCTTTCCAGGTCACTGCTGCCCTTACCACTGCTGCCTTAGCAGCCCATTCATACAGAACAAGGGCTTGGTTCTTCTGGAGAAGATAGGTTAGATGCCTCCAATCACCCAACTGATTTCAACCCACTTCATTTGGACAAAGGATTAGTAATTCTAATCCATGTTTGTCTTCTCTGCCTTTTTTTCTCCACCCCAGGTCCTTCGCTTCTACGCCATGTGGGATGACACTGACAGCAGCTTTGGTGAGAATCGGCCTTACATCATCCATTACTACCTGGCAGATGACACGGTGGAGGTTCGGGAAGTCTACAAGCAAAATGATGGTAGAGACCCATTCCCAATACTGATAAAACGCCAACGCTTACCCAAAACCTTTGTGGACAAGAAAAGTAAGTTTAGATTGGCCAACACATCTGTCTCTGCTAAAGTGCCTTGCTGGATACATGTATATGTGGTGTCTGTGTTAGAGGTTCACTGAGTCTGGAGAATTTTTGCTGAGAACACTCCAAGTGTCATTGTTTTTTCGCCAAAGAAAAGTTCTTTAAATGATCACTACATTCTTTATCTTTTGGGAAACTGTGGCAGAACAGCAGTACCAACAGGTCCCTGGACCTACTTACACAGCTTGCTTTTGTAGCACTAGAAAATGTTAACATCTACCTGATTGGTTTTTTTCCCTTTTATTCCCTTGTTCTTAGAGACCTTCCCAAGCTGTGTGCTGGAGATCTCTGATCAAGAGGTGCTTGAGTGGTACACAGCTAAAGATTTTGCTGTCGGCAAATCTACTACCCTCCTCGGACGCACCTTCTTCATCTATGATTGTGATGAGTTCACACGAAACTTCTACTGTGACAAATTTGGCATCACAGACTTTCAGCCAGTGGAAATAAAGAAGAAACCACTTGAGAAAGTTCCACAGGTACTGCAAACAATTTCTTAAGGAAGGGAGGGAAGGAAGCAGTCAGTATAAGCTCTTGTAAGTGAAGTATAGGTTCAGCTTAATAAGAACCTATAGTAGGTAAGTTTGGCTTAAACAAAAGAGCAAGTTTCTTGAAAAAGACAAGACAAGAATGGTCATAATTGATATCAAAATGAAAATCTTCTGAAACAGCTGATTTCTATTACTGTAAAGGATAAAGCACCTGCTGATAGTGATGGGAAGAACTCTGGTTCTGTCTATACTAGAAAATTACACAGTGTTAGGGTTTGGTTTTGGCTGGAAAGTCAGCTGGCATAGTCTGACTACACTCATACAACTAAACTCTCCCTCACACTCCAAAATTGTTGCTGAGTCCAAACTGCCTCCCAAGGATGGTCACAGGCCTTGTTACCTCCCAAACCGAGCCTAGGAATGGTTTATAGTGCTAGCTGGCCTAGACCACAAACAGGATGGGGATTAGGTTAACGGTGTAACCATACGGATGATTGAGTTCCTGTGCACAGGAAAGTTTGGTTATTAGTATAGCCAGTCTCTTTATTCAGAGAAATTACCTGGCTTTCTGAATTTCCATTTTCTTAATTCTCTTAAATATTTTCTATAAGTAAGGGGTCCAACACATGGCCAGGCTAGTAGTGGTCTACTGGGCAGGATGTCACAGCTATTGCTACCTGGTGAAGAAGATTTCATTCCAAACAGATGGTTTCTGATAAACTGTCTTGCAAATATTGTCTTGTTCTAAGTTTTAGCTGTTTGTGCTTGATATCTCCTCTGGATGCAGGTAATTCCTCCCTATAATGGGTTTGGAACCCTTGAAGACTCTCTCCAGAACTGCTTTTCTCTGTTTCCAAAGCCTCCCTGGAAAGATGTAATTAAGATGCTAGAGAATGACCACAAGGTGCTACGATACCAGGTGGCTCTGGTAAGTGCTTTCCATGATGGTATAGTCCCAGCTTATGCTGTAGAGTCAGAAGGATGAGAGGAACAGCCTACTCAAGGCTGTCAGCAAATTCTCCTCTGTGCTGGTGGGAAGAGAGCTCCCCAGGCCAACACAAGTGCCTCTCAGGGGATGCCATTGGGTTATTGTGTACTTGCTGTGACAGTTAGTAGGTCGCAAAGGTAGAAAAAATAAAAAAAACAACAAGGCCAGAAAGTACAAAATAGACATGCTAGAAAACCACAGCCATTTATGGAAAAACTCCCACTGACATCAGCACGTGACAGATGGCCCTAACATAAACAGCATTGCAGCTGGGCACTGTGCCTCTGCCTGCCTTCAACCGTGGCCACAAGCATGAGCTTGCTGTCTCTCCACTCCTGGCTCGCAGCACTTGTTCTTCTCCAGGCAAACCCTGGCCACAGAAGCCAGCAAGGGGCTGTGCTAGCTGAGCAGCCACGTGCCAGCATAGAAACGGGGGAGTCCATGGGGACGGTGCTTTCCACACACAACAATGGCATTCAGGCCCGGGCCTTTGTGCCATCTTTATGGTTGGTTTATGCAAGGAGCCTCTGGCACATCCGGAGGTAGCAATGGCATTTCCTGTGCTGCCTGGTGCTCGCCCTCTCCAAACACTTAGGGTGAATAAGGACTGATTTCTTTTTCCTATTGTCCAGGAGATCCTAAAGGTCACAGCTGATCCACTTAATTTTAAACTGAGCAAGTAAAGCTGCTGGTGTGTCAAGGGAGTGTCTTCCTGTGACTAAGAGCTGGAAGCAGCACCAACCTCTCTCAGGCACTCATTATAATGAAAAATATAACTCTAATACTGAATTTTACAGCCAGTCTCTCTCTGTAATGAATCATTCTATATATGATATTCCTTTCTCTTGGATTACTCAGTCTGTGGAAACACTGAGTATACTCGGTCACTGCAGCCCAGATTCTGCTTCTGTTAGCCTGAATAGCACAAGTAACATTTGAAATTCAGATACTTAATGGTGTCTAGGGCTTTGTTATGATATGTCAACGTATCTGTAGCTTTTGGTCTACATCAATTGCTTTGTTTAGTCAGCTATAAAAAAAGTCATGAACTCTGGATGCTTATGAGTAGATTACTAGGTACTCCTAAGCACCCCAGGAAAGAAAAACCTTGTCCAAATGTTCTTTTCCAAAGCCACTGCTTTTCTTCTAGGAATCACCAAACCCCGAGGACAGAAAGCGTCGTTTCATCCTCTCTTATTTCCTCTCCAATGATATGATCAGCATCTATGAACCCCGAGTCCGTAACTCTGGCATCATTGGAGGCAAATACTTACACAAGACCAGAGTTGCCAAACCAGGCTCTACTACAGAGAATGCCATGTACTATGGGCCCTCTGACTTCACCATTGGTTCTACAATTGAAGGTAAAATCCAGCCTGGATTGATAATACTCTGAGCATTGCTTTTCAGTGTCTGCTCTGATATGTTTTTATTGCATGGACAGTGCATATACCTTCCTTCACTTGAAAGACGGGTTCCTTCTGGGCATCATCACGTTTGAGTTTCCAGATCACCAGCTGGTGCACATTCATATAACTCCGTTACTGTCAATGTTTGGGCCTTTGACATTATTATGAAAAGAGCTATGTTCTCCATAGTATGTGTTCAGTTTGCATTTTGGGACCTGCCAGGGTCCGCAGGGTTAAAGCTATGCCAGATGACTACCAGCATCAAAGGCCATCAATCTATCCTGTAAGGAAAATAAATGTAATACTGAAATATTTAGAAACACACCAGTGCTAATGGGGGAGTCATTGTAAGTCCAAGCATGGGTCTTTGCTCTCAGCAGCAGCTTTTCTGGCAGAAAAACTCCCTTTGAGATAGTGAAACTATTCTTGTGTGAAGGACTGAAACAAATAGCAGAGCTCGCTCAAACCTGAGCCCAGCCACAAGAGAGAAACTGTGCTCTCTCCTGGATGAGGAAGTAACTTGCCCATGCTGAAAGGCAAGTAACACTGCTTTCTCTAATGTCTCTTCCCCAGTGTTTGGTCACAGATTTGTTATCACTGATGCTGATGAATATGTGCTTAATTACTTGGAGAGCAATGCAGAGAGTTTCCCTGAGGCAACACTGCAATCCCTGAGGGATCATTTTCACGCACGGCAGGTGGTAAAAGAGACTGCCAACAGGTAAGCTTCAAAGGATGACATTGTGAAGGTAAATAAGACTCAGGGTTGACAGCTAAGGGCATTTCCGGCAGCCTCCGTGGGCTCCAGCCCGCTGTCTAATGGCTGCTCAGCTGATTATTCAGCTCCAAGAGCCTGTGTCTGGGCACATAGAGGGTCAGGTGTGTACAGTATGATGTCGTGGCTGCTGCTGACTCAAAAACCTTGCGAGACAGCTCTGGCTCAGAAGCAGAAACACTTCCAGCTAAATGGATGCAGTCATCTTTTCCCAAAAGAGAGCAGTGAACTGTATCAGCTGCTGCTAACAGTATCTCCATGTGCCACTAGATGTTTGCAGGCTCTGCAGAGGGTTGGTGGAATCCTTTTTTCATTCGTTCTGGCTGTGCTTATTAGCTCATCAGACCCTGGACCACATCTTCTTTTTTAGCTGTGTGGACCCATTTGGGGTGAACCAGTAACAACCCTATTACCTCACAACACACTTTGGAGTCATTTAGTATCAAGTTCAAGGCCTTTGGTTGAAACTAGAGTTGCATACAGTTCCTGGGACTGTATGGAGCACATGAGCAAACACTCCTTGTCCCAGAGCACTTGCAGATATAAGGTCTGTGTGGGAAATACCCTGCAAAGGGAAAATAGGTTACTTAATGCTCCAAGATCAAGACTGAGCTTCGTCTCCAAGCCCAAGCTGAGGTGAGCTTGCCATAAAAATCAAGCACCCCAGAAGCCTGCTGAGTATTCAGAAATACAGTCTGGCCAGCCATGGTGGGCAGCCAGCACACAAGTGTCACAGTAAGGCTGCCAGAAGTAGCTTTTATATGAAATCTTGTTCTTCCTTTCTTCTACAGTGACATCCCCACCTCTGGGACCAGCAAGCAGGAACTGGATGAATTAATTGTGCAGGTTCAGGAAGAGCTGAAGCCCCTTAAGTACTTGAACAACAAAAACATTTGGGAGGCATTTCTTCAGTGTGACAAGGATGGCTCTGGCGTTCTGGACAAAACAAAATTTTTAGCCCTCTGTGACAGCTTGAGTGTGCCGACCAACACCGTTCTTCTTAACAAGGTCAGAAGGAAGGGGCACTGTGCATATTGATTTCCCCTCGTATAGCTTTTCCAAAAGATCTTCTACAAACCAACCCTAGCTAGGTGAGACCAACAGCTCCTTTACCCTACAAAGGAGAAGAGCTTCAAGAAAAGGGCAAGAGAGTCCCAGTTCAGAAAGGCTTCTGAGCTGTTGGACTGGGCCTGTGTCTTAAAGGAGGACATAATTGCTGTCCTCTGAGTAAAGGGTAGAAATGTACCCAGGCTGCCCCCCAAATGAGCAGCCTGGTGTTTGGCTGCACTATTACATGAACCCTGGAAATGCCTGCTGGCTTAGGTCTCAGAGATGAGCAGAAGAGGTTGTATATCATGATAGAGATTAGGCATAGGGTACTGCAATGCTTCTGAGTGTCATGACTTAAGCACACCTGGTCTTGAGCAGAGATGACAGCTTAGGGAATGAGCCATAGGAAAGCTTAGATGCATTCTGGATTTTACAGCAACTGAACTGAAGATCTGAGAACTAAGTATTATAGAAAAAAAAAAAAAGACAAATAAATTAGAATCATAACCGCTTGGTTAACACAACTAAAACATAGGCTTGCTGGGCACTATGAGCAACAGCACACAGAGATCACAGTCTGCGTAGCAGAAGACATGAGGGGAAATGAAGAGAAAAAATCATGTGGTGGGGATGGAGGATCCTTTCAGGAATATGACTGGCAAGGATGCTTTTTAGCATAATGTGATATGCAGTAGATTAGTGGCCAATAGAGGCAGACTCAGAATTTAAACAAATCTAGAAACCAGAGGGAGTATTTCTATTGATTAAAAAAAAAATAATAGTAATTCCTACACCAGCCAACTGTGAGCATTGCCGCTGTGGTTAGAAAGGTGCACAGGCAGGGTAGTTTTTTCTCTGAATGTGCACTGAATAAAGGCCTTTGACCAGCACCCAGGGCTTTGCTGTACTAGTGTTCATCGGAGACACTCTGCCCTGAGGAATTTACAATGTGACAGTCCTTCCTGCTTCCACTTTGAGAATGGGAGATGAAGTGACATGCCCAAGAGCATGTGGACAACCTGTGACAACTGAGGCTAAACCCCCATGTCTGAATACCCATCTAGGACCTATACACTAAAAGCATCCTCTTCTCTCTTGAGATCTTAATAAGAGTGTGCCCAGAGCCCTCAGAATTGTGGCTGTGCTATAAATTAAACATATGGCAGATAGTTAACTACTGCCTGGATTGCAGAGGAGCACAGCTGTCAGTCACACAAGAGCAACCCTAGTAAATTTGTCTCCAGGCGACATGGGAAAGAAGAATCCTTTCAAGGAACTGTGATATTAGACCTTTTCCATCTCCCTGGGTGTCAGAAAGAGATTAGTTATGCAATTAAAGAAACAAAAGCCCTCTTTCTTCCCCTTAAGCACACAAAGGATATAGCTCTGTAACACAATGCAGGGTCAGGCACGGATACCAGAACTGGCTCATTAGTAGGGCTGTTGCTGAGCTCAATTATCTGTGTCTCCACTTTATGCCATGTGCACACACCAAAGCGACACCAGTGAACAGTAACTGGTCAGATATGCTGCCCCCATCCCACTTTTGGCAGGGATTGCTATGGGGTTTCTGAAAGATTTGCTGTAGCCTATGTCAGTCTGTGTCGTACTTCAGTTTTTTGTGGATCTGTTGCCACTGTGGTGATACTCTGAAGGCAATCAGGATTAAACTCAAATACTTTAACTATTCTTCTTGCATAGATTAGTGTCACCTATAAGCACTCAAGGTTACCCGTGATTCAGGACGATAAGGTGGGAGGCTCTTCTGCACAAGGGGAGTTAGATCTTCTGCTCTGTCACAAAATTAGTACCTCTGGGCACTTTCCCCTAAAAAAAACCCAAGTTTGCAGCTTCTTCCAACTCTTTATGGTGTTTATTTTGTGATTGGTTTTCCCCCCCCCCCCAGCTGGTTGACCTATGTTCGTGTGGAGAAGACAAGATAAACTACCATGACTTCCTCAGAGCCTTCCCCTCGTGAACTTTGCCCAGAAGCCGAAGCACAAGATCAGCATTAAAATTCTTAGCTGACTTAAAGACATTGTACTTCAAAAAGGATGCTCCAGTCTTCACGTTATTTCATTCACTCTCCCCTTTCCATCCTCACTAAAGCTAGCTGATTTCACCCTCACTTTGTTAACTTCTTTCCCCTTCCTAACCTCTCCCTGCCTTTTTAGCTACCACAAAACTCAACCTCACAACTGCTGGATATTGAAATGAAACTCACAGGAGAAAAAAAACTTTGGAGAACCAAAGCCAGGTTCTCCTGTTAATCTCGCAACTTTTTAATGTAGTACAGCGAGGCTTGCTAGAGTTAAACTCTCTAAACCCTGGAGTGATAACTACTCTAGATTTCTCTTAGAGTCAAAAGGGGCCTTTCACCTCCAAACAGCGAAAACTGCCAGTTTAAATTGTTATTTACATTGCAAGAAGATCTAAGAGCCCTGCCATAGACTGCGATAAACTCACACTTGCTATTCTGAATGTAAGCGAGTTATGCATGGCTGCTAAAAATTGTTAATAAATCTGTTTTAAACAGAAGTGGCTGTTTTCAGTGTATTCAGTGGCTGGAATAGCTAAAGATTAAAGAGGGGGTGTGGGGGAGAACCCCACAAAGTGTGATACTGGGCTTACTTGAAACCAAGTGGTGAGTTTAGTTCTCATATAGCTATGGAGACAGCAGGGGTCTGTACAGAAATCTGCTGACAGCAGCTTTGCATATTTTAACAAAAGGTTGGGAGAATGGTTTTAGGACTGAGATACTATCTAAACTCATCTTATGCAACCTGTCATCTTACCAGACAGGTCCAATGAAAAGGGAAAACTGGCAGTTGGCATAGCAATAGAGTGATGACACAAGCTCCATGTAAGAGTCACATTGCTCATCTCTCCATGAAGATAAACGTGGCAGGGACCTTCTCACCCCAAATGACACCTGCCAAGGTATTGCCATTGAGCCCATATGAAAGGCAGCTATCACGCACACAGTAGAGAACAAAGCTCTTTGGAATAAAATGCTTATTTAAATCAGCTTTTGTGCTGTGGATCCCCACTTCCCCTCAGACAGCCAGGAGTCTCCACATGACAGCTCCCTCCTGTCACCCCTTGTTCAGAAAGGTCACCGCTCTGCCCTTCTGGGCCCGTTTTGTGCTGCTGCTCACTCTGACCAAGAATCACCACAGCTCTCTCTGGTCCACGTTGGATTTCAAAGCGTGGGTTGGGGTTGCATGAGGTGTGCCTTCCAAGCATCAGCAGACAAAGGCTAACTTTTAAATGCAATCCTAATCAGCTTTCCCAGAGACCCAAGAATTTACAGATGAAATTACTGGAGCTATAGGCTTTAGAAAAGAAAGAAACTGTTTTCTGCTTGTGCTGCAAACCTAACCTAATACTCAGCCAAATCATGTAGTATGCCCAGGGCCAGCTGCAGAAAGTATACAATTTAGCTCACCGTTTTAAAGTATGCACCTAAACCACATCAGATAAATCATATCCTACAAATGCCCTTATCCTCCATTCCCAGTGATGAAGGCAGCCGCAGATAACTAACTCAGAAGCAGCTGCCTGTGCCGAAAACAGGGGAAATGCAAGAAGATGAAACCCAGCTGTGGAGAATACGAGGAGACAAGATGCTGCGCCAAAGGGAACAGACTAGTCCGGTACAGCAGGAGAGAAAGTACAACCCATCACTGCCTGCTTGGCAATGCATACAGCTTAGCAGAGTGCTAAAAGCATCAGCCGACAGCAGCAATGGAAGAATCTATGCTTTTTATTTATTTATTTCAGAAAAATACTTTTGTTGAGTTTAGCACAAAAGTCATGTAACAACAAACAACAACAAACAAAATCCATACAAAAAACTTTTAAGTGACAGGGAGAACGAAACAAACAGGATAAAATATCAGAGACTCTTACTTCCCCCCCACCCCCTCCAAAATTAGGAAATTTGCACTAAAGCATAAATATGGAAGAACATTTTCCTCAGGTTCCTTTGCTGGAGTTTGGTCCATCGAGTTCAACATATTCAAAGAAAAACTGCGTGCCTCTGCCTGGCTTTTACAACAGCCGTTCTTCCCTGCTGCAGGGAACCCCCCCACCCGCCCCCAGCTCTGAGGCAAAGTAACATACTTCACTGTCTGGAGTATAAAACCCACCCATCAGACAGTCTATTACGCACGCACCAGGTTTATGGGAAGGCTGTAAATCAGACCCCACAATCTCCATCTACTGTTGACACAAGTCGGGGTCCAGCTAAGAGACTGAGGCTGCCGTAAACCCCCAGGCACTGCAGCAAAGGCAGGGCAGCTGCAGGCGTCAAGAGTCACTTGGAGGCAAGGGGGAGGCATTCTAGAGTAGTCGTTCTTCCCTCCAACCAGGAAGCCTACCAAAAATACATTTTTGAATGGTGAGTTAAGGGTAAAGGGACCTGCAGGGGAACTGGAACTTGTTTTCTTTACTACTGACCCAAACATGATGAGTAAGAAGAAAGAATCCTAAACAAACAAACAAACAAAAAACCCAACATAACTGTAATGCCCCGTAACATAAGTCACTCAAAAATTATATGTGAAATGCTACATCTGTTCTTCCTCTGCCCCTTTTCCCAAGCTCATTCCCCAACTATCTAAGACAAAAAGAGAGAACTACTCCTGGTATTCCATAGCTCTTCTAGGCTAGGGCAGGAAAACACTAGGCTTCACACCAAAAAAATCACAGATTCCTCAATCCCCAACCTTCTTAGGTTGAATAATGGACACAGACTACAAAAGCAGCCTCAAGCCCAGAGGAAGGGTGCAAGCAATAGCGTTATACTGGAAGTAAGGACTTGTAGTTTTGCATAGTCTCCAACGCTTTCTGCTCTGTGGTGGACAAGAACTCCTGTTTGGGGTTGGAACTTTTTTGCAGAAGACACAGGGCTTGACAAGATGGGGCATGAGAAGAGCATCCGCTCAAGGAAAGTGAGCTTGTGGCATCTCTGTACGCAGAGCGGTCAAGGAAAGCCTGACCACTAAGGGCTTGCAATGAAAATACTGTTTGGGAAAGAAAAAGCTCTTTGGGCTAACGAGAAGGCTTGGTCTGCTGAGAAGTGACATGGATGTAGAAGCAGTTACTGCGGGCTTGCAGCCAAGGGGACGGTGTTCGCACTAGAACACAGAGACAGAAGTAGCCCATGGCAGCTTCGCCAGTGGAGGGCAGATTGCAAACCTCTGGGGTGACAGCACTTATTACCTTGCAACAAAGGCTCAGCTCAAAAAAACCCCAAACCAACAACAAACCTGCCATGTTTGGGTATAACAAGAGAAGGATGGGGATTTCTGAGGACTAAATACAGAGGAGGGCAAAAATGCCCCATTATCTATAAGGTTTTTTTTTAAAAAAAGAACACATGGAAATGCTTCTGAAACAAACTGTCCCTTTTACTGGTAGCTCTATCAAAAAGAAAACAAAAAAACACATAGATGTAGCATATGTTGTACATACATTGTAAAGAGGGAGGGCATTCAGCTACTGATAGAGCACACAGATCAAGCGTACAAGAGACTACATGGCAACATAAGGCACTTGGGATACAAAGCATAATTAGTTACTGCATGAAGATGCAGGATTTTGTGAATGGAAAAGCTGCCTGAAGCAAAGCAGGCAGGAGGAGGAATCATTCAGCAGCCCATTTTTTGGGGGGACCGTTATGTGTCACCTGTTAACAGAGTCAACACGTCAGCTGCCGTGAGGCACCGGCTTTGCAGGAAGGACTGGCTGAGGCTCTGGAGAGATGCTGGCCAGCAGTTATTATCAGAGGGCACATGACGGGGGGTGCCTGGGGATGGGAAGAGGCAGCAGAAAGAAAAAACCTCTCATGCTAGACCTTTTCCACATCCTTCCTAACGTAAAGCTCTTTTCCCCCTCTGATCACATTGCACCGCAGGTACTGTCACTGCCTCTGAGCCAAAACGTGCATCATCTACCCAGCAAGGGCTACGAAGAGCAGTTTCAAGATACCATCAAGGGCTTTGCTCCAAAGTCTCCCTCCTCAGTTCCCCTGAAAAAGAGGGGATCCCTCTCCTGCCAGTATCTCTCAATTGACACTCAAGAGACTGTGGGGATGACCAGCTGTCCTCGTGTCCCTGCACATTTTCTCCCTCCAGTGCCCAGTATTAGCTGGGGCTCAACAAGAAGAAGGGGAGGAAAGGACAACAGGAACCTACAGAAAGAGGATAAAACACCTCGCTCAACTCAAAAGAGGGGCAGAAAATCAACTGTCACCCATTCCTCAAAAAATGAATGATGCAAGGGACAACTGTGCCAGCCTCAGGCTAGGAATGCACTCGGACAGAGCCAGAGTTCAGCTGCTCCAAGGGCTGAGCAAATGCCACGTGAAGGATAACGTGCTTCCCTCACCCGCAAGGAAGGTGGACCTCAATCCTGGATTGCATATTGAAGAGCACCCCAGCTCCCCCCAAATCTGTGCCCCTTCTCACCCAGCTGGAAGAGCACACTGCTCGCCTGTTCCTGCTGTGGCGAAGCAGAACTAAAGCTACAGCCGGCTTTGCTGCACAAGAGGCACCAACAGCAAAGCCTGGCTACTGAAACTGTCCCCAGAGGAGAGCGGTGGGGTGAGATGCCCATCCACTGCAAGCCAGACAAATCTAGAGCGGTGCATGGCACCCCGAAGAAGCTCAGTGAGATGGCACCGACCCATGGAACCCCAGGTAGGAGATGCTGCTCCCCAGCAAAGCAGCAGGGGACTGAGCTGGTGGGACCTGGGGTTCCCACGAAATCTCCTGCCAGCAGATATAGGTGGCAGCAGGCAGGAGCAAGAGGGGAAAGTGGTCTGCACCAACATGGCCTCTGAGGTAGATTTGAGACAACTCCGTCTGCTAACAGCTATGCGTCACATGTTAAGCTTTTCCTAATATGTGAGCTGCTCCTTGCAGCCCCAGCTTCCTTCCCCTTCCCTGTCATCTCATTCACAGCTCAGAAAGGGATGAAGGGGCTAAGTTTTTTGGAAGAAACCCTGCATTTGATAGCACCTTGGGTGGATACAAGCTCTGTATCCTTTGGAAACAAAGAGTGAAGCTGGTGGCTGCCGATGGCACTGCCAGACTGGTACGGTAGGGATGAGGAAGGCTAAGGTGACAGCATGAGGGCCACAGTCCCACTGATGCAAAACCCCTTTGCAGCAGCTAGTCTGTCACCTGGACATGATCATGAGCCATGAGAACACCTGGTCGATGAGGCACACGCCAACTGGCAAAGGGCCTGGGCTGCCACAAGCCAGGCAGCACTCAGAGTGGGGCAGGACTCAAGGTTTCAATATGGACCTGAGGATGCTGCTGCCCCACAAGGCACTGCAAGCTGCAGAGCCCCAAGCCCAGCTCTTGGGGCTGGGAAGTCCAGAACAACTATGGGGCAGGTCACCCCCTGCAGCAAAGAGGATAAGAGACCCAGCTGTACCAGAAAAGCTTGGGCAAGCATAGGCTAGGAGGTGAATTTGAGCTAGAATTAGCTCAAATCCAGGGGTCAGGAAACCCCCACTTAACCAGAGGTCCACCATGAGACAAGACACAGCTGAGGTTCCTTCCTCAGACCCTGGTTGCGATTTGCAGCAGCACCATCCTAAGGCACTTGCCAAGCACTGGCCAGACGTGCCCCAGGAGTGGCAACCCTTGCCCAAGAGCACCCCTGAGCCTCAGGGTCACAGAGCCCCAGTGCATTCCCCCAGGAGCCTGTTCCCATAAGAGACATGCGGTGCCTTCAAGCTGCCATGGCCCTGTCCCAGGGGCTCAGGGAAGCACCATGGAGAGAGGGGAGGAACATGCTACAGAAGAAAAAAAGGATTGGTTTGGAAGCACCTACAATGCATTTGTAACAATAATCCAAAATAACCAAACACTAAAATAGAAAAGAAAAAAAATTGCACGCTGATGTACGATGAAACAGAGGAAGGCAAAACCAGGAGGGTTGGAAAAGGCTCCTACGAGGGGAAGGGAGCAGGGGAAAGGGACCTTTTTTGGTTTTATTGCAAATGGTTCGAGAGAGCAAGAAAGGAAGGGAGGAGAGCGAGAGACACCTTGGGAAGATGACTGGTTTCCAAGCCGACACTCGCAAGGACCAGGAGGAGGGGCCACTTCTTAGTCCCGGTATCTCGCCCTCCTCCCCAGGAGACAAGTTTTTGCTTCTACGGCGATTTCAGCTTCTTGTTTCGTGGCGAGGTGCCGTTCTCTGCTTTCACCACTCCGTTTTCATGGTAACCTGGGGACGGAGTGAGAAAACTTTGTCCCTTGCACAGGCCAAAAGCTTCATTCCCTTGGGGCTGGCCCACAGACCGGGGAAGGCCCCCACCACGGCACGACCCTGCTGGGGACCCGCTGGGCTCAGCATCAAGCAGGAGGCGCTGCCAGAGCACTGCCTGCACAGGCAGCAGCCTGCTGAGGCGATGCGGAACCACAGGATTGATGCCTCCCATGGTGCTACCCCATGACACACCAGTCCCGGCACTCACCCGAGTCCCTCTTGAGCGGCTTGGCTTGCTGCTTGCTGCTGGTGGTAGCAGCGGCTCGCTTCCGACTGCTCTGCTCGTTCCAGTACTCCCTCCAGCGCCGCAGCTGGAAGTGGATGAAGCGCCACATCACCGAGGCCTGGAAGAGGCACACCAACAGCAGCACACTCATTCTGGTAGGGGTGGAGAAGAGGCAGGCTGAGAACAGGGGAGCGAGGCCACCACAAGCCCAGCCTCCCACCCACAGCAGGGCTCCGGCTGAGGCACCCCTGGGTGGCTGCACGGAGCACCGGAGGCGGGCACCGTCCCTCCAACCACCACCTCTACGTTTGGCCACCCCCTGAGCTCAGGGCAGCCACGTCCCCCTCCCTCCCCACTGTAAAGCTCTCAGGTGCTCACGGTCAGCTCAGGCATTGTTGACCCAAGACTTCAGGGCACAAACGGATCAATAGGATCATCCCAAACAGCACTGCCCAAACCACTGCACAGGGCAAGATGTCCCCAGCTGCTCCATACAACTAAAAGGTGGATGTGTTTGGAAGGCAGCTAAGAAATCCCCCAAATCTTCGGGCGTGCCAGCAGTCCATGGCTTCCAACAGTTTGGGAATGACCAAGCACCTGTCCTAGGAACTTCTGAACTGAACCTACAGCTGCTGTATGGGTGAGAAAGGCTCCCAGTCTTGACAGACAGACTGCAAGACAAGAGGAACCTATCCCATCCTCCTCTTCCCACGTCAACAGGCTGCAAAACATGGCCTTGCAGAAGGGAAAACACCTTTTCAGTGACCACATCTGCGTAAAAATGCAGTTACAGGTGCAGAAGGGAAAACCTGCAAGCATTTCTCTAAGATAGGCTCGTGCTTTATAACTTCACCCAGTGAACAACTTCCCTACTGGCTTTTCCCCTCCATTGTGGCTCTGTAGCCCTTAACCCTGCTTTGCTCCCTCCACACCCTCCCAGCTTGTCAGGACCTTCCCTAAAGGGAACCTAGATCAGATCCCCACTGGCATTTCCAAACTTGGCAAAACCCACCTCGGGATAACACAACCAAGAAAGATGTATCAGGGGACATTGCTACCTGAAGAGGATATTGTTGAAGAGAAAGCTGAAGAAGTTCCCTCTCTCGGGGTCCAGGGCCTGGTTCTCCACCCGTGGCAGCCCAAAGCCAATGACCAGGATGTACAAGGTGAGGGTGAAGAGCCTGGTGACCACGAACACGACAGCCCAGACATTAAACCTGCAGGAGGGCAAGCACAGGTGTCGGCAGGAGCAGCCTCCAGCGCTGAGCTGGGAAGTGAGAGCAAGCCCCAGGTCACGCTGATGGCTCTCTTGGACACCGGAGAATGGAAGCCACGGGCAGCTCGCCTGCTTACAGCTTCTCGTTGTTCTCATCCGTGAAGTAGACCAGCCGGGCCATGTGGAAGAAGAACTCGGCTAAGTACTGCAACAGCAAGAGGATCAGCCCCAAGCGGGTTAAGCTAGTAGGGAGGAGAAAGAAGAAAAAAAAAAAGAAGCATCACTGCGCTGGTCAAACTCAGTCCTTCATATCCAGCAACAGCATCTCCACTGCCAACCCTGAGCTGCAGCACCAGCCCAAAGCGGGACCTTCCTGCAACAGTGGGGGCAGGACTGACATGGGGGGAATCCCTGCCCCCAGAACATCAAAGCAGACTGAACCAGTAGCACGGCTGGGATGGATCCAACAGAAAACCCTAACTGCTGGCAATGCTGTTCTGTGCACACACACTCAGAGGAAGAATAAGAGCTTGCCTGGCCACGCCGTGCTGTGAGAGCACGCCAGCGTGCTTCCCACACCCAGGGGAGATGCACCTCTCAGCCTGCATTTTGGGTCCTTGGTTAACATTTGCTCTGCAATGCCCTGTGAACAAAGATTGCCTGTGCACTCGTGTAACATCACTGAACTTCAAAATCAGCCCTGCGGGTCTGTGAAAACGGTCTGACTAACGGCCCGCCGTCGGGAGGTGAGCTTCAGCACCATCTGCTTTTCAAACACTCGCCTTTACTCCCTTTAAGCTCCCCGCCCCTCTGAGGCTTCCCAGGTGACTAGCACTGCAAAAGGACCTGCTCAGCACCACGCACAGTGTGGGATGGGATGCCGAGGCAGCCAACTCACTTGAGGAGGTACGCGCCGGCGATGTGCACCAGGTAGAGAGCAATGCACCGCAGCTGGCGGGGGATCTCCTCCTGGCAGGGGCAGAAAGCCACATTAACCTCTTGTCCCTCTTCACCTGCACTCTCCCAAAGCTCACTTTCCCCAAAGTCAGTGAGCAAACCACCTCAAGCATCCCCAGGGTGCGTGGGAATACCTGTCTGGCTCTCACCTTGCGAACTTTTTGGAAGTAGAGTTCTGGCAGTGCATGCAACCAGTACGCTAGCTGGCACAGGTAGAAATACTTCACCTGGAACCTGAAATGCAGGGACAAGCCACGTGAGCCATCCTGGGGCACGACAGGACCCCAAGGACCTGGGTGCCAGGGAAGGAGTCTGGCCACAAAGCATTGGAGAATCCCTCCACCACTTTGAAGCCACAGGATTTAGGAGGCATCATTTCTGGGCTGAAATTATACATTGAGCTGAGTTAGTCATGCCCAGAGTTTATCCAGATGCTCGTGCTGCGGTCTCCATGCTCTCAGCTAGGCTTGCTCTTGCAAAAAAACAAGAAAGGGAGGATTATCTCCCACTTCATTTCTACCATGAAAAACAAACAGCGACGCGACTTGCCCAAGGTGATGCAGGCAGGAAGCAGCCACGATGTGTAACCAAGCCCAAAGGACCTTCCTCATGGAGGAAACCCTCCGGCAACACCCTCCCCAGGGCCACAAACAAGATATCCCCCATCCCCTGGGATCTCACTGCAGCATCCTTGCAGCAGGGTGTGTACACAGGGCACTGCGCTGTCAGTGCCTTGCTCCCAGCCACAGGGAAAACCATACAGAGGAAGGAAGTGGTCAGTCCGAGAACCAAATGCCCTTGTGAGTGCTTACGGAAGATAAACATGCGGGTAGTTTTCCCACAAACTCCGGGGGTTAGATATGTATCCTTCCTGAAAAAGAGAAAAGATGCAAGCCTTCAGCAAAAGAAGGCAGTTCATGGTTACGACGAGGTGGGCTACTGCTTCAGCAAAACTAGGAACTGGGGATGACACCAGAGTCCTTCCAGCTTGCAGTAAAAACCTTGTCCCCTGTGAGAGCCATATTCACAGGTGTCTAGCACCCCACTCAAGTTTCATTAGGCCCCTGTGTTTGGGGGTCGAAGGCTTCTTGCTCCATTGCACAGAGAGTCCCAAGTTCAGGATAGGATGTTACGGAGTTTGGGCAATGCAAGAGGGATGCTCTGGAGCCATGGGGGCAACATGCCTGTAGCATGGTGCCAAACAACTGTGTGCCTGGTCTGGGGACCTTCTTCCCCACCAACACTTCCAACCCAAGTATCACTTAAACTAAAAGAAGTACTTCTGAAAAGAAAGGGGAACAGAAAACACCTAAAAAAATATAATTGAATATGCATTGTATAGTTTAATTTTCCACCTGCCTGCATTCACCTATAGCCTCTTGACTTATGCTTGCAGGACAGATTATGGGATGAGGCTCCCTTTTTTGTTCCATGCTTGCAGAACTCCTGCCACACTAAGCCTTGCAAAGAGATGCCAGCATGGCAAGTTCATCCAGCCCAGCACCTACCTGTCACCATTGTCCGTGCCCTATCTGCTCTAAGCCCTTTTATTTAGTTGGGGGAAGCCAGGGGAAGTGCAAGTGCTGCAAATGGTGACCACCTCTGCACACATGGGGCACCTGGGGAGCACGTCATGGAATGGGGGTTTGCAGAGGAGGCTGGTGCCTTGCAAGTGGCGAGAGATGGGTCTGGCACTGGGCGAGGGCAGCCGACAAACAGCGGCATTGACTGTTTTGCCAAAGCTTCCCTCGCCACAGCCCTATGGGGCAGGAGTAGTGTCAGCAGATCCCAAGAAATGCTGGTCTGGAAGGGGGTAGTGGTCCTCTAAGTGGGGCTGGCAGAACCTCCTGAGGGGGGGGGACGGGACACGGACGACTTACCCCTGAGCATCCACCCCCAGTGCTGCTGGGAACCACAGCTAGTCCCCAGCGGCCACCAATATCAAAGCATCGTAATCACTTCACCCTGCCAAAATAGCCAGATCTCTCCAACGATGCCTGTTCTTCCCTCCCCCTTACACCACAAAATGAAATGTTTTCACTCTGAATTTGTCACCCAGTTGCTTTGGGTTGAAACATCCCCAATGCAACGCAAGGCATAGCGTGGTTTCCCTGCTCTCAGCAATCCCATCACTACCAGCTTGCCAAGAGAGGGACCACAAAGTGAGGGATCACAAACAGCTCCATTAGCCCCACAACCCTGCAAAGGGCATCCAAAACCCCCAAGGCACTGGACGTAAATAAGAAGGAAAATAAGAGGCTGGGAAAGATGGTAGGTTCTGGAGCAGAGGATGGAGATGATGGGGCCAGGCAGGATTTCTGGGGTCCAGCTCCCAAAATATTTCACAGCCCATTTGCTTGTGCCTTGCATAAAGCAGAAGGATGTCCCCAAAATGCCCTCACTCAGTGGCTGCAAAGAACCATCACACTCGAAAACTAAACTTGCCGAAATGTTCTCATCTTGGCCCAGGGACTAGCTGGGGACTCTCTGCTGCCATCGGGGTTTTGCACTCCAGAAACCACCAATCCCACCCAGGGAACCCAAGGCCCCGCCAGCCCTGTGCCTTACCGTCACCACAACGTACAAGCACCAAATCACGGAGGTGAGGTGGAAGGCAACCAGCTGTCCCGATTCATTGAACTTGCTGTGTTTGACCTTGGAGAGATGGAGGCGCCTGTTGATTTTCTGGGAAGGAGCAGAAGGAGAGAAACGGAACAAGAAAACATGAGCCACTGGGTCAACAACCTTCCCTTCTCTCCCTCCTCCCTGTCTCAAGCGGCTCCCAGACCACCACCTCAACCCCCAGACCACCCCCAGAACAGCATTTAACTGCAGCAGGATCACATGCCCCCACGGTAGCTGAGATATCCTGGTGACTTGAGACACCAAATGGCACTCACATCCAGGGCGTACTCCTGCACCACCGCATGCAGGATGATGGCAATGAAGATGTAGAAGAGGATGGTGACCAAATCCTTCAGTCCATAGTGATACTGGATCAGCTCCCCATCTGCAAAGAGACCAAACGGTGGGTCAGATCCTCATGACCCAAACGATTTCCAGGTAAGAGTTTAAGGGTTAGTGTGTGTGGGGGGGGGCTATTCCCAACACACAGCTGGGGGAGGTGGAGGCAGAGAGAGGTCATGACTGTGCCAGTTGCCGCAGGGCTGGAAGAAAGGGCTCTAGCCAGGGTTACTTAATCGGCAGAGGGTGGATTCCCCCTCTAATAGTTACACACCTCGAGGGAGGGGACACTCAGGACACTTCAAGCCTCCCCTGCCAGAGGTGAGGGGCTGGGGACAGCCCAGCTGCGGAGATGGGAGTTTATCAGCCTAGAGGGATGAAGACATGGAGGCAGTGCTGAAGCAGGTGATGGGATCAGGGACAGCCCACTGGGAGCATGAGGGCTTGGGATGTGATTTCCACCACCCCCCCCCAGTTATCATCCAACACCCAGAGTCTCCCACTCATGCCTGAAAGCTGCTGCAGCAGGATTCAGCTGCCTAACTGCAGATGCCTTGCGCTATTAAGAGATCAAGACAGCGGCACAGATGAGAAATAGGACCCATGGGAGGCCCTGCTCTTCTGGAGCAGGAGCACCCAAAATATCCCAGACGATTGCATTTTAGGCAGCTATTTGCAGCCCTGCAGCTTATGGGTAAGAAGCAGAATCGGGAAAGCTGCTGTTGTGGGACGCTGCAGAAAGCATCGTGATGCGAAGCTCAGCCCACCTTCTCTCTTACTTGCTTACTTGCTGCTCTCCCTTACCCTGATCCTATCCATCCTCTCCTAATATCAATGCTGGGAGATGACTTGTCTGCCACCATCCCTGTTTACCCTCAAGCAAAGATTCAGTTCAGATTTCTAAGATTTGAGGTATGTGAATAAGATTTGAGTCGGACATATGAAAACACCTGATGTAGGGATGTGAGAACACTCTGCCCTTCAGAGCTCTCAGCAGAGTGCTGTGCAAACCCAGAGGTAAGACACTGACTGTATCACAGAGCTCACAACCCCAGTGCAAGATAAAAGATAGAAGTGCAAGTCTAAAGAGAGTAATATCATGCACATGTGCAACTGCTCTGCCTCCTCTCCCCAGGGTATTTCAGAAGCTGCTCCAGCAGGAGCTGTGCGTGCATTGAGCACAGGAGACAAAAGCGAGATCCGCCAGCTCACGGACAACAGCATCCTTGTTGTGAGGGGTGTGAAACAGCCTTGGAAAAATTCAGGTGAGCAATAGCCCCTCCTCCGAGCAGGCTTGCTACATCAAGGTCTCGCTCCTCGTGGCTTCAACTTGCTCATGCCCTATATTGATACCCCAGTACCTGGTCCTGGTGAGATAATTATGCAGCCCCCTGAGATTTCTGGCATCAGCAAAGAATAAATACCTTAACACAGTGGCAGCAGAAATTGTCTGGACTGTGCCATAGGGGAGCGCAGACCACAATCTAATCTAGAAGCTGGGTGATTTCTTCAACCATAATGTTCAAAGATTTTAAGGGGCAGACATTTTATCTTCCGCGTGTCTGCCTCATCATAGTTTCACTAATCTTAACAATCCTGCTCCTCCCTTGGAGGATTACTCAAACACTTCTAATTAACTGTAGTTTTTTGCCACCAAGCCAGGCTCTGTGCCTCGGGCATTTGGCTCATCCTGAGCCCAGGGCTTTACCCAAACCACCCCCTGCTGCCCCCACACCAGTGCCCAGAGTGCTGCCAGCCCCAGAAGGGCTCTCAGCTAGGAAGGTGGCTACTAGCAGCCAAAATACAAACAGGGGCTGAGCCTCCAGCTGCCTTCTGGTTGGGACCTGGGGCACATCCTCTGGTCCATCAGACTTGGACCTGCACCAGCTCGGACACTCCTTGAATTACTCTCCATGGGCATCAGGACCATCAGCTGCCTGGAGCAGGGATGCTGTACACCACGGGCATCTCCACACCCTCACCTTGCACCCTCCCCAGTAAACAGAGACAGCAATTACCTGCACAGCCCCTGCTGCTTAGCAAAGAGCTGAATGCCTCCTGCTACCTGGCAGGGCACAGACCTACTCCGGGCATGCAATAAGGCAACATGATCTTGCCTGACCAAGCCTGGAGGAGAATCCTCGCTCTGTAGAGCCCAGAGCAGCCTGACTATGGCAGAAACATGGTAGAGAAGAAGTCCTAAAACCCCCTGGAATGCATTTCATCCCAATCCTGGCAGCATGAGGGCTGGCAGACCCAATCAGTGTGCTCTGAGCCACTCAAACTTTGCTTTTCCTCCACATATCTGATATTTTAGATTTCTTTTACTAGCAGAAAAGGGCCCGAGCAGGGTGCATCAGCAAAGGGTGAGCTCAGGCCAACCAACAGTGAGGGTTTGGGGCAGACCACGATTTGACCCTCCCCTTACGGTATCCACAGCAGAAGCATCTCTTACCTGCTGTAGGCACGCTAACATTATACTGAGGTAAGATAAACAGGAAGGCAGTCTTGGCTGTAACCTGTCAAAGACACACAGAGAGGAACAAAAAGCAAATTAATTGTTGAATCTACTCCTCTGCCACCTTCTAGTCCCTTTCCCTATTCTGCTGGGAGGAAAATCATCCAGGGAGACGTGCAAGCTTTAGGGAAGAGGTTTGCCAACAGTGACTTGGGATATGGGAAGGAGAAATGTAAGTCTAAAAGAGGAAGAAACCTGGAAAAACAACGCACCCATAAAAGCCACCAGCCAACCTGACGGGGGATGCTTCCTGCTTCCCCTCAAGGATGAACATCCCTCCAGTAGCACAAACCTGTAGCAGAGACCTGGTGTTCCGGAGACACGGGGAACCAGACCCAGCAGTCCATTTGCATTAATTAAACCCATCCCTCATTCCCATCTACTCTGGGCAGCCACACTGGGAGCCTGGCCTGGGTAGGGAGGGCAGCACTCAGCACCCAAGCAAGCTCAGGAGCTGCAAAGCCCCACGGCGCACATGGATTTAGCCCACAAATTTTTATGGAGAGTCCTCTAATAATAGCAGCCATGGGACCGGTGAGGCTGGAACCCTTTGGAGACCGTGCAGGTGCTCATGAAGGTCCCATGGGGGGGGGTGTGGGAAGCAGCTTTGTCAAAAGAGCTAAACTTTGCACAGACCATGCACAAGATCTCAGCTGAATGTCCAGCATCACAGGCTGGCTGGCCCAAAAAGGGAAAAAAAAAAAAAAAAAAGCCTGGGATGAGACATCAGCCCGCCTGCAAACCAGGGCTGTGCTGCCCACTCTTCCATTTATTGCTTTTAATTCAAGGGAACGATCCCCAGCAGTGAAGCAGGAAGCTTTGTGGGGATGGGGGCAGAGCATCCCATCCCGGCACATCTGCAGGATGCCCCAAAGCAGCATCTCCGAGACTGACGCACCCTCGAGCCGGGGCCACAGCAAAACCCAGTGCACAGACATCCAACACCACACATGCCTTCATCCTGTCCAACCCCACACTGCCAGCAGGTCACCAGAGGTTTTTACCTTTCTGATGCCTCCTCAGCCACCCTTCCAATGCTTCACAAGCGCCCAGCCTTATCCAACCAGCCCCCCCCAAAATAATCCTGTGCCCGCCAATGGAGATGCTGAGCTGCATTTCACACAGACGTAGCTACAACTGTTTCAGAGCTGTAGGCTATTAAAAATCCTGCTGGAAATACTGCTTCACATCTTGTGGGATGTAGCTGCAGGGGAGGAATGTGGGGTTTTGCCAAGTGTTCCCATCCGGCCCCCACGAGCATTGAGCAACTGGCTGGCGGCTCCCTGCTGCTGGCTCAGGCAGTGCTGCCCATCCTTCTGCAGTGCTGGCTGGGGGATAGCAAACTCTACGGCATGTCTTCATGATGTTTGGGGATTATTATTTTTTTTTTCCCCCACTTAAAAAAAAAAATCCCAAATGTAACGCCCTGCTGATGGAGGACTAGATGAAAGAAGCACTCTGCCAAGGGAGATGGAGACCACGGGCAGAGTTTGGGGCGGTAATGGAAACAGTGCATCACCTGGCCTCAAGCTGGCCTAAGGAGACACTTCTGGCTCTTGCAAACCATGCTGGCTAGGAAAAAAAAGTTGCTTCATCCCAAAGCAGTGCAGCACAAGCAGGAACTGGACCCTACATCCAAACCCCGTTACAAGCTGGTGCAAGGCATGAAACAAATGCACAAAGCCAGCGATGCCCGTGATGCTGCAGGAATGGATGGCCGTGTCACAGACGTGCCAACAGCAGCAGGCACTGAACATTTTACAACTACCTGAGTACCTGGCTGACATCCAGACATTTAAACTGCTGGAAACAAGACATCATCTCTAGATGAAGCCTCCTAACCTGCTAAAGGGGCCCTAAGCCAGACTTGTGGGTCCAAGAAAACGAGCCTGGCACATCTCGGGGGAAGGGAGCAGTGCTGCACAGTGCTCAGCCCCAACAGGGTTTGCAAGGACTCTCCCAGTCTTCTTTTTTAGAGGGCCTGGTAGGAAGGTGTCCTCCATCCACTCAAGGATCAAGCAATGCTCTGTCCCACCTCCACACCTGCCTTCGCTTCCTGTGGGCCAGAGGACCACCAGCAGCTTCATGGGCCGCTTCAGCACCCCTTCACCCCTCCACCTTTCATTACAGAGAGGTAGCAGGTTATTTTCTAAAGCCTGTGAGAAATGTTTTACAGCCTAAGATAAATGTAACCTCCTGGACATAGGCAAGCTCCTACAGACTGATTTCCAAAGACAAGTTGTCTCTCTTCTCCATTTGGCGGATGGGGAAGCCCAGGCACACACCTGCGGCCACTCACCAAGGGCCACAGCAGCAGCTTCAGGGGCCAAGTCCAAACCTTGGAGCATCCAACCTCCCCATCCACCTCTGGAAATCTCACAGCCCTTACATGGAGGGGAGGTCTCCTCCCAGGCATCAAAGGTGTTCCTTTCTCCCACAACGAGCTCGAAAGCGTTCGCACTGACCATGGATATGTGAATATATCTGAATGTGTGCAGGGTTTCACCCTTCGCCCTCGCACCATTCCTCCGTGGGCACCAGCAGGACTTTAACAGCCAAGGCAGCATTTCCAAAGTGTCCTTGAGCTTTCCAAGGGCTCAAAAGACTGCATCTCATTTTGTGGGCATTTGTACCTCTACACTTTCTTTGCTGGGACTGCACAGGGAACCCAGAACAGTGTACTTATGGTCCTGCTCAGCTCTGTCCTCTGAAACTCACCACCTGCCAGGCCACCAGCATCCCAGTCGTGCCACACACTCTTGGCTGCTTCAACTCCACCTCCCGACCACTGCCACAAGGACATCTCAGTTCAGGTAGGCAGTGGCAGTTTCTAGCAGCCAAGGCAGATGGAGCGCGGAATGCATGGCACAAGCCACCTTCAGTAGGACACTGGTGACATCCCTCGGCTCTTGAAGGTGAAGGACACCCTGCACATCCATGGAGGGACCTGCATCTTTTTGCCATCGCTCATAACACACCCCTTACCAGCGGGCACGGAGGGATAGATGACTTGGCCAAGGTCACAGCTGAGCTCCATCAAGTGAACATCAGGCCCCAAAATCCCACGCTGTAGCCGTAACCCCCACAGCATCCCCTCCACCACATCAACCAGGAGCACCCACAGTGCACCCATAGCTACACAGCCCTGCAGAGTGTATAGAGACAGAACCACCACTGAGCAGCTTAAACCTCCTGGAAAACGGGGAACACTTGAACCACGACTTCCAGCAATGCCACCTCCAGGTCCCCTGCAAGGCACAAACCAGGTTTCCTTGGCTCAGGAAGGAGCACTGAGCACTGGGGATGGCAAAGCTTTGGAGCTCACATTGAGCATTTTGCAGGCAGCCAAAGAAAGCAGAAGTTTGTAATGGGAAGAGCAACATGAGGATTATTCAGAAGCACAAGACGCTCCCTGTCTGTTTGCTCTGAAACAAGATGCTGGTATGGGAAAGGAAGTACCAGGCACGCTCCCGTGAGCGGAGCCAGAGCTGCCACAGAACTGCGACGGGCACAGACAGAACGGGGCCTCTCCAGGTTGGTGGGTTTGTGGTTGGTTTTTTTTTTGGCGATGCTGTGAGGCCACTTCCTCAACCTGCTTCTTTGGTTTTCCCCTCTTCAGCCTTTTCTCAAAGCAGCCAGATGTCCAAATCCTACAGAGCACCATGACTTGGGTTGGGATTTTTAGAGGGTGGGAGAGGGATTTGTCTGCATGGGAAAAGCTGAGTGGGGAACATACAGAAAAGGCTGTGTATTCCTTGTTCGCTCCCTGTCCTGCATTAAGGGCACCCCTATGCAACTCACCACCGCCCAAGGGGGTGAGGGAGATGCTCCTCATCCTGCCAAGCACGAGGGATGTGCCTGAACCAGCTAAATTTGGGAAGCAGTTACTCTAGGGGCTCTCTAGAGCCACGCAAAGCAAACAGCATCTTCAGCAGCAAGTGGCTTTCTGGTGGTTAATGACACAAACCCGAGGACCAAAGGGCAGCTGGACAGTGAAGAGGCAAGACTGAATGTGTCTATCAAGATCACAGTTTCCTGCGATGCTCAGAGCAGCCAGGACAGGGCTTTGGCTCTTTCTTATAGAGCCATATGGCTAAAAATCAAATCAGTGCATCAACCTCACAGCTCTGGATGGCAGAGCGATGGATAAAGCCAAACAATCCCAGCACTACTATGCATTTACTATGCATCTGCTATCCACTGCTATGCATCTACTCCCTGATAATGCAGCGACCAGAAAAATTCACACCCCCATTAGCGTTAGCCTGGAGTGTGGCTCACTAATACAAAGCAGCAAAGCTCCCCCAACCCTTTTTAGAGCTGGGGGTCTTTTTCCCTGCCACAAAACCCTGTAAAAGCCCAAACCAAATTCCCAGTCCCACATTTGCAGGCATGCGAGTAGCTTTTAATAAAGGCATCTAAGCACCCGCATCCAGGCAGCTCAGCACCTCTCCCAAAACCTACCCTCTGCGACTCTCAAACCCTAATATTTTCTGGAGCATGGGATAATTTTTGAGCACCCTGCACAGAGAGGCACCGGGTCACTATAAAACACGGTTCCCTTTCCCAAAGCCTCAAACCAGCATGATCCTGCAGAGCCCGTGCTGTCCTCACCCACCCTGGAGCCCCCCAGGCACCCAGCCACCCCTGTGGTCCCGCCTGGGTTAAAAGTGTTTCAGAGGAAGGAAACGGCTCCAAACGTCTGGGGGAGTTTCTGAAGTCTGAGCCGGGAAAATATTTCCAGGACTTGAAAAACAACTCAACCTAATTAAAGATAAAATGCTGTCCGAAGGCTTTTCTCACAACTTAGGGTGGTTTTTTCCCCCTCCACTGGCTGGAGTGTTTATTGAAAGAAAAACTTGTTGATCCACGGTATGGATTGACACAGGCCCTATATGTAAACTAAAGGCCAAACTTTGGACCAAAGCCTTCAAAAGTAAACAGCCTGTTTCAACAAAAAACCCTCCCCCAGGGCAGCACAGCCCCCCTGCTCCCACAGACAAGCTTGTCCCCCGGTACGACACGATTATCATTGTCCCACGTTCCCTCCTGTTTATTCTCTTTTTAAAAGCAGACCTAAATTCTGCTTTTTTTGCCCCTTTTTTTTCCCCCACCTATTCAGCCTCTAAACCGCCTGTGTGCCTCAGCTCCCACATCTGGCAAAGACCGAGGGAGGCAGAAACACAGTTTTGTTTTCCCTTGTTAACGATAAGAAGGCCTTAATTTTTGCAGAGTACTACAGAAGGGAGCAGGGAGGGGAAAGTATATTTAGTAGGAAGCCTGGAAATAGCAGCTCATTCGTCAGCCGCCTTCGTTTGACAGTGTCACAACCCCGGTGTTTGGGACACCGTGACTCATGGCCACAGCTCTGTGCATGGGGGAAAGCGCAGCAAGGGCACGGCACGTCTTACAACGTTTTGTAACTATTACCATCACCCCGTACACAAGCATCAGGAGCTGTCCCCAGCTTCGTCCGTGAGCTTGTGGCAGCCAGTTCTGGGCATAAAGGAGAACTAAGGCTGAACCTCAGTTTCCCCATCTTATAGAGGCCATCAGAGCATCCCCTGAATAATATAGAACACACACACCCTGCCCCAGCAAAACCAGCGAGGTCTCCCCCCAGCTCAACTCACACAAGGCCGGTCGATCCGGTACCACGCACAGCAGCCATCCCAGATAGGACACAGGTCACTGGGCAGCTGCAGGTTAAACCCAGCCTGGCCCTGGCTTCATTTTTTTGCAAAGCAGGTGGAAAAATATATGCAAAGTGATTATTTCTGCGCGAGGATGGAGAGCACCTGTTTCACACTTTTATACACACTGTAAATGCTTTTTGCCAAAAAAAAAAAAAAAAAAAAAAAGTTAATTTTATTTTTTGGCCTCAACAACGTGGATGGAGCACACACACACAGAGACACACACACACACACAGAGACACACACACACAGAGACACACACACAGCAAAATCCCTCCCTGGCACCTCGCAGATGTGCACCGTGTGTGTTTTTACACCCTGAAGGCCTTGTGCTCACTGGGAAGGCAGAAACCCCTGCAGAGCCCAACTCAGGGCAGCCCTCTTTGAGGGCACCCCCTCCACGCCCTGGGCTGCCCTCCCTCAGCAATGCTATGATCATCTAAAATGTGCACAATACTTGAATAATCAAGCCCAACACACCTGTAACACCGTTGAGCAGCCTCATGCCATGCTCCGTGCCCCAAGATCCCCTCCCTGGAGCTGCCATGGCACTAGTGGCGCAGATGGCAGTGAAGCTGAGCATCAAGCAAGACGTGAACGGTATCTCCATTGTGACTGGTACCCACACCTCGCTGCCGAGGAATTACCGGGCTGGTGGAGCCATCAATCCATTTGGATATGGAAGAGGCTGCACACCCAAAAGGATGCTCAAGGCATACCTCACATCATGCTTGGGGAGGGGACAGACCTGCAACAGCCCTCGAGCATCTCCACGAGCAGGGTGACGGTGCAAGCAAGCACTCAGCTCCTGGGGGCTGCCTGGGAAAAGGTTAAAAATATCATTTGTGCCTCCCCAAAGAAACCTCCCCTGCAGGAAACAGCCTATTGTGATCAGGATTCAGCCTTTTCCGCTAAGCCTGAGCCTGGCTGTGGCCACCAGCATCAGGGAAAGTGGGGAGCCTGGCTGCGGGGTGGGAAGCCAGACAGAGTGAAAGGGGAGGAGAAGGGACAGTGACATGTCCTCCCCACCATTGCAGAGTAAGCACTGAAAAGGTGTCCAAAGGCAGAAATACCCAAGCTCTACTCACAGCAGAGGTGATGTCAATGGGCACAGATGGTTTGGAGGGCTGGGGGAGAGCAGAGCCTGACTTCTCCCCCAGAGGAAGAGAAAGCAGAAGGAATAAATAAATAAATAAATAAACAGTAAAAAATCCACAAGGACCAAAAGAGTTGTCCCAAGCCCCATGCCAAGGGGAAGATACGGGATGGTGCTGCTGGGCAGGGATGCAGCTGGGCAGTGCAGAGGGAGGACCCTGGCATGGTGAGCAACCATCTTCCCGAGGTCTCTCGGAAGAACGGTGGCACCGGCAGGGAAACTGCTGCCTCCCAGCTACTGAGGGGGACTGAATTAAAAGACATTAGAAAAAAGAATCAGAACCACCACAAAACACTCCCTGATGCCACCTCCACGGGGGGTTCACCACATCACATTTCAAAACCACCCTTAGAGCATTACACCAACCAAAAGCCTTTGCAGCAGGGGCCTGGGTACCACCTCTCCGGGATGGTGTTCCTTATAGACAACCACAGGAACCAGAACCCTGAAAAAAACATCTGTGGGGAGAAACCCTGATAGAGATGCAACCTCCATGACTTGTTTTTTCAACCTCCGTGACTTGGTTTGGTTTTTTTTTTTGTTTTCAAGTATGAGTACGAAACTTGCAGCCTAACTTTGCAACATTTGCATGTGGTTTTGGAATACAGCTGGCCCTCTTGGGTTAGTTTTGAAACTCCTCTGACCCTTATATATATATACATATATATATATATACATACACACACATACACACAAGCACATCGAAAGGGGTTTGTGCAATGGAAGCGACTCACTCATTCAATGCATTTGCAGAAAAAAAAAAAAAAGGGGG
>JAVJGJ010000059.1:74786617-74802120 GCA_035590215.1 Microhierax caerulescens | reverse complement strand
TAGGTGTGTTCCAGGGCAGAACTTGGGTGGATGAGCGATTGTCTATAACTGGTACTTATGTATGTAAGGGGGGATCTTGCTTCCTCGCCAACCTGGGGTCTGTGCCTTCATACGCCACGCTGCACCTTCTCATATTGTAACTCCCTCTTGAAGTGGAAGCATGAGTGGTTGCAGAGACCTGTTAGCTGTGCTGCTGGAGCTGCACACAGAGAGGTTTAATGTCTTGGTGGGGCTGATTCTGGATTCAGTCTTTGTGTGGCTTTGGGCAATCCTTTTTTGGGGGTCTAAAATGGGAACAAATATTCCTTTCTGTGCAAAATCTGGGTTTCTGGAGGCAAAGATACATCTTAATGAGATCTGAATGCGCAAACACCCTGAAGTGAACCAGGACGTGCACATGGTGGTTGCTGTGGCTGAGTGGTTGCTGAAATACCCACCTGTCTGTGCCACTCATGGAAGAGATCGTGCTTTGGATCAGGGCATGGAAGCCAGCAGGTGTTAGTGTTATGGGAGTAGTTCCTTTTGGAGTGGGGACATGTCATGGTATCTATGCACACAAGAGTTTGTAATTAGAGGTTACAACGTGCATCCTTTAAATATATTGTTTGGATCCAACTGCAGTTGCTAAATCCCTGCAGATCACACTCGTGAAAGCCTTATTGCAGGTTAATTCCTCCCTCTTGCAGTGTCTCTTGCTCTCAGCAGCTTTGTGGTGGAGATTCAGCCGTAAACATACTCTTGCTGCTGCTGCTGCTTCTCCCCACAGTGTCCCAGGCTGGCACAGGTAAGTGTAACTACAACCAGTGGGCATTTTTGTATTCAGGGAACAGGGATCGATTCTGTAAATGAGGAATGAACTTGTGATAACGTATGCAGCTGATGTGATACTTGGCATTGAACCTGCCTGCCTAAGACTGCGCATTGCCCCGTGCCCCCTTATAATCATCTCAAGAAAAGATCTTTTATCTTCCACCTTTCCCATCCTGTATTCTCAGAAGATGCTGTCCTGGCTGTCATCTGTCCAGCTTCTCAGAGGACCTCTGGTTGATTCAGACCTATCCTGGAGGGGAGGTCTGGTCAGCTCTCATTTGACCTCTATCATCACATAGCAAGGGCTGGAAAGTGAAGCCTTCAGGGATGTTCTGCTGCTGTCTTGCAGGCTCTGCAAAATATCTCAGCCTTTCAGTATTGAAGCAAACTGTGCACTTTTTCTCTCCTTTAACACATATTTGCTGTGTACAAAGAGATGTGATTTGCAGACTTTGAGTTGTGTAAATATCTAATAAAGCATGAATAGTAACACAAATCACTTTAAACACTTAATTCATGGGGAGTGTTTTGATCCCTCTGGTTTCTGAGGTGTAGGGTCTAGGTCCCATGGATCTTACATCCAGCCTCATCTCGTCAGCGGGTATCTCCAAATCCTAGGAAAGGTTTTCTAGGTCATCTATGCGAGTCCAAGCTAAGAGGAGGTTATGATTAACTCTACAGGTAGGGGAGCTGAGATTTGTTCTGCTCAGGAAGATGGCTTAAAATCAAATCTCATCAGCCACCTATGCTGCTTGTGGTGTAGCAGGTTCTCCAGGCACAGCTAGCCATGCAAATGCACTGCAGCTGATATTATTGCCACTGACAAAGAAAAAAAATAATTAATAATAATCAAACTCTCCAAATCTAAAGGTGGTATTCCAGCCTTAGTCAGTCCGTCCACCCAGTGATTTGGAAGTCCTTTGTGCTCCTGAACAGGGACTTGCACCACCCATCGGTAGTAGGTAGCCAAACAGAAGGTAGCTGCTGTTATAATTAAGCCAGGCTCTTCCACCTGGGATTAATTTAAGCCCTTTTAGTTCAGGAAGAAGAAATAATAATAGTAAAAAGGAAGTATTTGGTGGTATGCCAAAAAGTTGCAGTGACTCCATCATGGGGCTGGCTTTCAGGAATAATAAGTGAGACTGCTCAGTGGTTATATAATGGTTGCAAATTTTAGGGGAAATAAAAGTGCTTTACAGAGTATGTAAGAATTGCTACTCACCTTGCACTGATGAAGAAGCTTAGGCACAGAATGGGGAAGTGTCAGCAAGGTCATTGCCTCCTGGTCACCCACAGCCAGGAGGAGGAGAAAGATCCTGGGAGCTGTGCTCTGACATGCTGATATGTTTAACCCCTTTGAAAATAAATGCAGACATCATTAACAAAATAGCATGCAAAATCCTTCTTAGCTGTGACCAGCAACGGGGGACAATAGGTCCTTTGGTGCAGAACATGACTGCCGGCCACCGCATCCCAGAAATCTGAACAACCGTGTCACAGGTGGCATGGGGCAGGCATGGAAAAATCTCTTCTTCACAGAAGTCAGAAAGTTTTACTCCATGGGAAAGATGGAGAAGGTAAGAGTCAGGGATATACTGAGATGGAAATGCCTTCATCATCTGAAGGGGGCTGACAATCTGAGGCTCAATGAAGCCCAACAAGACTGGGGAGCTGGACGCTTTACTCATTCAGTGGGCAGGAACAACGAGGAGCATCAAACCCACCTGCACAATGACATGACCCGGTTAGTATTGCCCCCGTGGATAGGAGAGGAGGCAGTGAAGGCCCAGGGAGCCTTGGCTTGCCTACAGATGATATCACACGGACCCAGCTGGCCCCCACGTGCTGAGCCACGCGCGTGCACTTGTTCCAACCTGTGTTTTGCTATGCACCCTAGCTGCAAATATTTCGCAACACCTTAGAGGTTTTAAGCAATAGTCCCTCCCTGCTGGAGCCAGTGAGTCACATCTTTTGGAGATCATTCTCCCACTTGAGGTGATGCAGCAGAGCAGTTGTGAGGGGGAGCTGTGGATGATGTTAGGAGACACAAAGATCAAATTTTTGTTGCAATAAAATTTGTGATTCTTGGAACAACTAGTCCCAGCACCCACAAGACGAGTTGCCTTCCTGGATTGCAAAGGACCTAGTTCAAAAATTGTGAGAGCTGCTCGGTCAAAGTGACCACAGTACAATTAGGCTTAACTGTGTTGTGGGACCAAATACATTGAACATGTGAATATCTAATCTCAAACAAGCAAAAATGAGGAAAGAAAAGCAACAAAATGAGCAGTTCAGAGCAGCAAGAAGCCTGCAGGGGGCCTGAAAGCTGTTAAAAAGGCTGTGCTGGAAACCTCAGTAAAATATTTGCTTTGACTCGGGGAGAAAACAAAGACATCTAAGAAAAATGTCTGCAGGGCATGAAGGGCAAGTCAAGGGAGGCTCTGGCAGGGAAGAGCTCAGTGGTGAACAAACAGCTGACAGGGGAGAAAGGCAACTCCCATAAAACGTGGCAGGTCAGATTCAAGTAGGAAGGAGGCCTAAAAAGGAAAGTGAAGATCCCTTTGCACCCAAACTGATAGCAGAAATGTCTGTAAATGCATGGAAAGCAGGATGCCGTTGGGGGAGTGCTTGATGAGAAAGGAGTAGGAGGACACGTAGTGGTGGTATGGTGTAGCTCAGTACACTCTTCTGCACATGGCAAGGTAGTAAAGGCTATGATGAAAATAGCATTGCTGAGCGTGGGCTGTGACCTTCTGGATGTTGCTGGCATAGGACAACACCAGCAGGCCCAAAAAGGGGTTAGACAAGTGGAAAGCAGGTGCTTCATGGAGGGCAGGTCCTTAAATGGGGATTGAAAGGATGGCAAGGATGTTCCCTGCAACATCTGGAATTGCAAAATTTTGCAATTCCAGATGCTGGGGAAAAATGAGAGGACTGGCCCATAGACAGCACCTAGGCTCACATGCTCTCCCTGAACTGCAGGGAAGGCATGGAAAGAGAAGGCAAAAAGAAGCAAACAGAAGGCATGGAAAGGAGTTGCAAAGAAGGAAAACTAGTAGCCAGAGACAGGCAAGGGAGGGTACTCAGTGTCTAGAGCTGGGTCAACAGCAATATGCTGCCAACTGTGGTGTTTAATTGCAACCAATGAATCTGCAAACCATTCTTCTGCTCAGTTATGAGCTGTGAATGGGAATGTGCAACCCCTGGAAGAACCTGTGGTCTGGCCCACTTGATGGCAGTGCCCATGCAAAAATGACAGAGGGGACTTCAGCTGCTGACAGCTTTCTCATGAAGAAAACTCTGGGAAAAAACCTAGACCGGATTGCTCACACATCCCTCAGCTTTTATGAGTTGGGTGCCCATGGAGGCAAGCCTCTATGGGCTTTGGCTTTTGTTGGGAGGCTGAAACCCCTTCTGCACCCAATTCATTAACTATTTAATGAATTCAGTTGCTCTCTGGACCACCTCTCACTAGATGGCTTTGAATTGCAGACTTTTTACCCCAAGTAAGTCCCTGTTTTGTCAACACCTGAGTGTTGACAGACCCCACAGTCACAAGACCTAAGATACTGCTTCATGCTTTTGGAGGTGCAGAATCTGCAGCAAGGCCAAGGCAGGAAGCAAATAAAGCTTTAGCCACAACTAGATTAGCCTCAAGGCCTATGAAACCCTCTGCATTTGGAGAGAAATCAGGAGCAAATATGTTCAAGGTAAAATGTCAAACGTAACCAGAGCAATGCCTTCTACACTTTAAGACAGTATTCTGCTCCTCACTGTGCGGAGAGGTGTAAATCAGAAGAAACTCTGCTGAAAGCATCGCACCAATCCATCAGAATCAGAATCCATCCATGGCTGAGCATGGAAAGACTCACCAAAAGGAAGCGACGCTGATCTTCTAGCCTTCCTCTTCTTGATAGCCCATTGCCAAGATGTCCCTGGGTCTGAGCCTGCTGGGCACCAGCAGCTCCAGGCTCAACTGGTGGCCAAGCTCCACCTATGGGCATCACAGGTGGAAAGTACCTTTGCACCACCACATCAGACACACACTTTGGGGTCCCATGAGGCACCTAAAACCTGCTTTTTTCTGTCTTTTGTCCCTCTGTGCCTCAGCCTGGGAACACCACCTTCCTCAATGACAGATGAGGAATCTGTAATTGAGGTCCCCTCAGATTAACTGAGGAAAGCTGGCATACGTGGCCTTGTGGGGCCTTTCCAGGCACATGGTACTGGATCATCCAACACATGGCATCCCTTATGCCTAGTCCTGGAGATATGGAAGATGGCAACTCTTCCTCCAATATCTCCTTGAGAACTTGCACCACCAGCAGCAGAAGCTACAGAAGAATAAATGCAAACTCCTTCCCATGTCTGACAACTTCACCCAGCGTCGGTTTCTTGTTCCAGCTGAGCATGGCTCAAACCAGAGAGGAAAGTACCCGGGAAACTGGCATGACCAACATGCAGGAAGAGGAAAAAGAAGATTTAAAATATCACATCATTGACGTGGTTCAAGTAATAATCTCCATAAATAGATGCGATTTAAAATGTCTGACATATGGTTCAGGTAATTAGAACTGAAAATGTTTTGGCGCAAAAGTTAAAAAAAACCCAACCAACCCCACCTTTTCCTTTTTTCTTTTTTAATCAGAACTCTTAGATTTCTGTTTTACTTTCTCACTTTTTTCCTACCATTCCCTACTGCAGATCATTTCCATGTTCTTTATCAAAATAAAGAGAACTGTCCAAATTTTCCCTTCCAATAGCAGAAATGATGTAATATTAATGGCAGCTCAGTCCTCTTTCTGAACTTCCAAAAATCTACTAACTTCCCATTTAATGCAGTGGGTTTTTTAACCTAATTCCGGCTGATAATTCTTTTTCTTTTTGACATATTTTTCACATTTGTAAGGAATTCATACGAAACCTCTGAAAACAGAGGGAGACAGTGCTTCCCTACTAGAGAGTTGTGGGCATTTAAAGAGATATTAATGCTGAGATTTATTTGATAAATGAAATAACCGGCTAGTTCATTAATAACACTCAGATACACATAATTTTCCTCATCAAAATCTGAAGTACTTTGCTGCAGAAGGCAAAATTAATACCTAGAATGAGAAATCATTATGTATCCCTCAAATGACTGGTTGACATGATACTAAAACCTACCTTCTTTTCTCTCTCTTTTCTTTTCAGGTTGCAAGGGCAAATGCAAGCTTAAGCCCAAGAGCTTTCTATAATTCAGCCATGGGCTCTACGATTCTATGAAAATAACCCCGGCACACCTATGCCAGTGAGTCAAAGAGGGCAGGACCTGGGCACTGGAGCACAAACCTTTCTACTGCACAATTCTCAGAGCTGCCCCCTGCACAAGCTTGGCTCTTGCACTCTCCCTGCGATTTCCAGATGCAGTCTAAAAGCCAGCTGAGATCAGGGACCGTTCCCAGCAGGCAATTCAGGTGAAGCCAGTACGTGCTGGAGGCTGCGTTTAATAGTGTGGACATGGCCAGACTCTGCTTTTTGGCCTGGAGATAAACCTGGTGCAGGTTAGCTGCCTTGCAGGGATGGGACCATCAAGTAGCAACTACTTCTGTGTGGAAAGAGCAGTGAAATTGCACAACTACCTCTGGTGCTGCTCGTGCTGGCCACGAACCTACCTGAACAATGCAGTTTCAATATAGCTTCAGGTTTATGATTTTCTTCCATGCCACAGGACCAAAAGTTATGAACGAGGGGCAAGCCTTTGAAAGATACCTGCTCTGTGGAGATCCGAGTAGACATCTGCTGGGTAAATCCCACCAGACTCCACTATGTACAATTTCCCTGAGGGATCCCATCACACAACGTCAGCTTCCAAATGAGCTGTACAGAATGATCATCCAGGGGCTCGTCAGCCTGTATAGCTGTTCTTATCATGCTGGAGAGTGCCAAGCAGATGATACATGGCACAGAAATCTTGAGTGAGCTGCTGTGGCCAAATGCATTGCACAAACGGAGGTGGCCCAGGGTGGTTTGCATGCAGCTCTACATTTCCCAAGGCGATATTTTGAAAGGGATGCCTTGGTTCCTCATAGGAGGACAGTAAAGGAGAGGGTTCATTGGACCTCCCTGATGTTCCCCAAAGACGTGGGGACTGTCTAATTGGCCACCAGAAGGCTGTGAAGATCAAGCATCCTTCTCCACCCTCCAGAAAGAGCACAGAGTCAAGCTCTGCTCCTTCATCTTAATGAACCTGGGTGGCCAGCACTGATCCAAGGACTGTTCCAACCTAGAACCTCCTCTTACCTGGTAATGACCAAAACCTTCTCATTATTCAGCCTCTCTTAAAAAGTTCTGTCTTTCTTAAATGGGCTGGAGACTTTATATCTTTCATGTATAGCTGCATTTCACTGTTATAGCCTTAATCGTGCTATTACTCCAGTCTATCAAAAGTCAATTCTAGAGATTTCAGGTATCAATAAGGGGCAAGAGTTTTTGTTGGCTGCAGGAAGATAGCTGAGGGGAAATGCAAACACCCAGAAATTTATCCTAGAAATCATGTAATTCTTGAAGTGAAGGAAAAACAGCCTTTAATCAAGAACAGAGAGAAGCTGTATTATAACTTAACAGTGAAGGAACTTCTGCATTTTTTTGATTTAGAAAAGCTTGAGAACATGCATAGGGTTGTTTTGTATAAATACAGAAATTTTCTTTCTGCATTAACAGCTTTAACTTCCATAAGGCAAACCAAATTTATTGCAATGTATTGCAAAGTGTCAAGAAATCTAGGATAAATACCTGGTTAATTGATACATTCATTAAAAGGAGATTTAAAATTTCTGCGTGGAAGTTTCTTCCTGTGCAACGATCCTATGTATGCTCCAGGGAACCCTTAAGACAATAGACATTATTATAAGGAAAGCGTTCAGTACCTTTACTAGATAATGCTTGGTCTTGAAGAACATTTCTGTGTGTCAGTTCTCAGCCCACTGTGCTTGTGGAGGGACAGCCCTCTTACTAATGTCTTGGTCTCCTTTCTCTGTAGTGACAAGAGTTCCCAGTCCACCCTTGCCATGAAAATCCTTTCCATTCTCTTTGCTCTCCTCTTGGTGGTATGCCATGGAGCTGCAGGTAAGGTGTAAATGAAGATGAGGGGCTATATAGAAGGAGATACTGGTGTCTCACAGAGGTCTTCCATCCCCTTTGGGAAGTGACCAAGCTGCCTCCTACAAAGGATCTTCACGCACATTGTCAAAACTTGCTGGCAGATTACAGATGGTATGAGAAATTAGGAGGCAAACACTCCAACCATCAATTCAGCACCTTTATACTGCTCTTCTGAGTAGCAAAGTCCAAGTTGAAAGCACTAGGGACAACCCCAAAATTACCACTCAGTGCCAGCGTTTTCCCCATTAAAGCTTGCAGACTCTTATACTTAAATCACCTTGTCTCTGGGTCACCCTACAACAATCATAGTCAAATATTCTTAAGCCACACAAGAAAAAATAGGCATCTCATCCCATGCTCTGCAAATATCCTTTGCTTCAGCACCTTGTATTTGATGTGGGGAAGCAGAAGATCATGAGTTACTATTGAAATGCTACTGGTAGGTTCTGCTCGGTGGAGAAGCCTGTGCAGCCGTCAGTGGTGGTGTAAGGCTGCGCCTGTTGGGGGGATGCAGAGGCATCTGGAACCCAACCCCCACCTTATTGTCCACAAAAAGGGATTGTGCTTAAACACCACCCCTGAAAATGGCAGAATTACAGTGCAGGGCACTGTGTGTCAGTGGAGGTTTGGGGGTCAATCTCAGTGGGAACAGGATGGAAAGTACCCTCGTGGGGGGTAAGGATGGGAAAAGACTGTGATGGATTGCAGAGGACCAGGAATGTGGGAGGTGTGTCATATATGCTTGCCTGATCTTATTCTTAACTGGGTCTCTGCTTATGATAGTTCTCATAGGCAGGACACTGGGCAATGTGTTCCTTAAGTCTGTTTTATCTCCTTATTTAACACACAGGTACACACAGTGGATGTTTGGGCTGTTTTCAGTAGGACCCATCCTCTGGATATACAAAAGCAAGGAATTTATCTAGAAGAAAGGGTTTCTGAGAGCTGAAACTGCTGACAATCATCTCTGCAATGTCCTCCAGACAGATAGTTTGGGACAGGAGTGGTTTATTCAGTCTTCCCAGCACTTCTTTACTGCTGTCTGGGATTTTCTGGGTGCTGCTGTGTGTACATGCACCTCACCACTCACGTGCTGTGAATCCAACACACCAGGGATGCGCTGGATCTACTGCATGTACATAATATTCACAGTCTGTTTTCTGCAACAAGCTCTCCACTATCTTGTTATGCTGGACTTAGTGTGATTGCATGGATGAACTGTGAATTAACTGGACTTAATTGGTTCATGTGCAGTCAGGTGCATCCAGAAGGCCTCAGCCTGCCAGGCTACATCTCTATTAATCAACCAAACAGGGCCAGGAAACATGTTGCCTAATTGCTAGTCTGCTCCCTAGGGTCATTTTGACCCCTGGCAACTAGCATTTTCATGGATAAAGCCTGTTCTGGGAATAACACAGCCTGTTGGCCATTCCCCAAAGGCAGTTTGAACATGGATATCCTATTTTAATGGGAAAGAAAGTTTAGCCATGTAGATAAGAGTGATGTGCTTCAGACCCAGAGGGCAATGACTGATGTGTTGTGTTTACTAGCATGGAAGTAGTTGTTTTGCATGCATTTTTTAGTTTATCCACATATAGGGACCATCTATATGGAGTGCTAGACCTGTTTTGAGACACGGGTGAAATATACAGGGAGGTAAATTGGCCAAATCTATGGAAATCCAGATGCACAGAAATCCTCATCTTTCTGCCCCTAGAAGTGTCAGCCTC
Source organism: Microhierax caerulescens (assembly GCA_035590215.1). Taxonomy (NCBI): domain Eukaryota; kingdom Metazoa; phylum Chordata; class Aves; order Falconiformes; family Falconidae; genus Microhierax; species Microhierax caerulescens. Next base: position 74,792,437 of record JAVJGJ010000059.1, on the reverse strand, counting down.
CCAGCTGAGCTGGTGCATCTCTCCCTAGTTGTGACCTACAAGACTTTAGGAGCTGGTAAGTGTCCACTTGCTGTTTACTATCAGGTCTCTGGTGTCCCTGAAAATGAAGTCCCGAAAGGAGTCTGCAGCTTGGAGACACAGTTCTTACATCTGAAGAAGGGGTTAAAGCATTTGCTGCGTTGTTCTGCCCATAACCTCCTCCTCTGAAGGTTGCATTAGGACTGTCATGACTTTGGGCACCTGTGTAGCATCGTGTCAGCTCACAGGAATTTAACAAAATGCAAAACCCTGCCAGAAATAAGTGTCTCCCGCATTTATTTTTTTATTATTATTATTTTTAATGGTACAGGCCTTGCAACACCTCCAAGACCTATTATGCGATGTGGATATCGTGGGACTTTCTGCTACTCTGGGACCTGCCCTCGTGGTAACGCTTACCTGGGGGGATGTCGTTTGGGGCATTCTTGCTGTAGATGGTAAGTTTAGGATTTGATCTAGGCAAAGATGAATTTCCAAATTTTCAGTTAAGTCTTGTGTAGCAGGATTATCCCCATCAATGTAAGCCTGAAAACACTGAAATATTCTTTCCTTTGTGTAGGCTGTAGTGTGGCTCATTGCAGAGGCTCTCCAGGGATCTGGAGATGATAACTTTTTACATCGTTGGATTCAGGGAACTGTTGTACCAGTCGTCAAGGATTTGTCATTCTTCTTTCAATAAAAGCAAGATCTGGGGAGGTTGTATGGCTGCCGTGTGTGGTGTTGTCATTCATTTCTCTAGAAGTCTTATTTATCTTCAAAAATTTGAATGAGAATTCTGAAATCAGGTTAAACCTACAGGGAATGTGTAGTTTACCAAAATACTTTCTGCTTTTGGGTTGCTGATTGAATGAATGTTGGCATGTTTTCCACCCATGCCTGCTAGGAATCCTCTGTTGTGACCAAAGCTGGGGTCAGTCACCATTTCCACAGAGAGCACAGAAGTTCTCCAGTGTGATGTTTCACAGCACCTCTGATCTGAAAACTTTGGGTTCCCACCTCCTGGTCCAGAGCTTTTAGATCTGGGAACAACACCCTGTTTTATTATAGGAACTAAGAAGAACACCCTGAGCAGAACAGGAGGAGGCAGGTGAGTATTTTAAAATTTGAAGCCTGGTTTTACCTTTGGTTATTTTGTCTGATACATATTTGGAGTAATCCTGCAAAACTCATATCAATAGCAAATCAGGACATACAAGTTAGACCTAGGACATTGCTTGAGACAGTTAGACAACATGTACAAAAGGCCAGTACCCCTGCTACTTCAATCATTCATCTTGCAAGAGGTTTCTCCTCTCCTGCCCTGAACCGTAAGAGAAAACACAGAAGGTGCAGGTTGCTCAGTGAGCTCCTGTCTCTGCAGCTGCTCTTGCATGGCCAGGAGCATCCTTGTGTGGACAAATCAGCCTTTGGACTAGTACTGGGTGGCTGTGGCTGGTAAATAGCTTTCTGCCTCGAGGCTAGCTGGCAGGGCAGAGCTCATGCACGTACAGCCAAACTCAGCCTCCAAAGCAGAGCAACCTCAGGCTGTTCCCATCTGTCCTGTGCTTACGCTCTCTCCTGAGCCTCCTGAGCCTGGGCCGACGGGGCTTAGCACACGCCAAGGACCTTTCTGAAACATCGGTCTGGATGTAGCTACCCTTGCCCACAAGCAGAGGGAATTTAATAGCAGATACGACCAGGCTGAGCCAGCAGCTTCTGGGGTACATCTTTGGGGGTTAGGGGAATACATGCATCTCTGAAATACAGTGGGAACAGACCCCAGATCTCCCATGGTGTGGGTGATGGGCAGCACTCATGGATGCCCAGCAAAGGTGGGAGCAGTAATGGTGGGATTTTTAAGGGAAACAAACAACCCCAGCGCCTGCGCACAAAGGACTGACTCAAAGCCCCAAGCTTGCCATTTTTCTGCAGAGCATCTGGCCTCCCTTCAAAGCAGATGTTTCTGCAAATGACTCTGCCACCAGTGAAACCACAACCTTGTGAAGGGCAGGAAACTGGGCCAACGGCCACCTCACAGGGATTCCCCTGGATGGAGACCTGAGGAAGTTGCCAAGTGAAACCAAACCAGCAATTTACAGTTTATGTCCTAAGAAGTTTTGCACAATCTGCAGTAGGTAAGCATTTATTTGACAAACTAGAACAGTGCATGATGTTTTGCTCAAGGACCAAGGACTTTGCAGAGAGGATTCAGCCCTTGCTATTTTAGATCCAGTGCTGGAGGTGATCCAGTGTCTGCAGCCAGCATCATGCAGAATACTGCATTATCATGCTCACCACCACAAATAGCTGCCCTTGCATTTATTGCTGGAGAATGGCTTCAAGAGACAGCTTAGAGTGAAACATGGGATGAAACCTCACCCTCTAGGATCCACGCTGCGTGTCTCCTCCATGCTTCTTTATCCCAATTCCATCAGCACTCTGAGCATGTTTGAATTCTTCTCACAGCTCTTCCCAGGAGGTGGAGATGCTGCCAAGAATGGAATAGAAAATACTAGATGGATAGCATAGAAACTGGTGGAGTGGGACTGTCCATGCCATGGCCAGATGCAAGGGTATGCAGCAGCTTAAGGTCATTTCAGTTACACATCAAACCCTAGGTAGAACGGCTGGTCATGGAAGATCACAGTGCCCAGGGTGCTCTTCAGCCTAGCTGATGGGATGACTATGTTGTCCAGCTTTTAAATCCAAAGAAGAGCTTTCAAAGACCTTTAAGAACCTTTTTTTTTTTTTTTAAAAAAAAGACCATATTAAAAGGGCTAAGAATTGTGGCTATTTTCATAAAAGGTCAAGCATTAAAATATTTTGCACCACTAGGACTCTACTACATCCCCCAATGGTACTGCTGTCGCTTTTAGCACAGCTCCTATCTCTCTGCCTAGGTCTGAGAGAGGATGTTGTTTCATGGCACACAGGCATGAAGAATAGGAGATCTGCTCACTGCAGTGCCCCAGCAGCCCTCTTTTCCCATGAAGCTTCACTGGAGAAGACAGACCTTCTCAGCACCTCACTGGAGGCACAGCAGTGCTGGCAGCACTGTCTGGGTCTCTCTCTTCCACAGTATTTTAGCTCTGTCACAGCTGCTCAGCATGGACTGATATCCCTCATAGATGTGATGGATGTGGACCAGGGTGTGGAGTTGTGAGCACAGACAAGTGTCCAGGGAGGGCTTGGGTGTGTATGGGGCAGGACCGGTCTCCCTGAAGAGCTTAGATGCAACTACCCGGGTAAGACTGAGATGCCTGGCTGAAACAGAACAAGGTCTTTAAATAAATAAATAAATTAGTCAGGATGAGTTTGGTACAATGCTCTGGGTGATGTTCTGTTTGTGTTGAGAAAGGAATGTGCTCTGAATAAGAAAAGGTTCCACTGATGATGTTAAAGAAGTGTACCGCTGACAATGTTAAAGGAACGTACTCTGAGTAAATAGAAAAATAAGGTGGGCACCTGAAGGAGGTAAGGAGACCATAGGTCAGGAAATCACTGAACAAAGAAAATTGAAAGGGTTATTCCACCTAGATCCCACCTATTATGAATGGAATGACTGGGTGTCAAAATCAAATGAATATGTATGTAAAGATGTTGTAACCTCTCATAAAAACTGTTTAAATCACCTAACTTTTCACTGAAAACTTTGGAGCTAGTTTGTCCAGTGCAAATCGGGTAGCTCCCCAACGTTGCATGAAATAAATACCTTTGCTGCTTAAAGAGAAAATTCGTCTCTGAGCAGTTACTCTGTGCCGTTTTGGCATCAAAACAGGAAACAACATTTAGGTTTTAGTGTGTTACAAGCTCTTTCTGCATACCTTCAAGAATAGCAGCTTTGGTATCAGACTGGTCTCGAAGTGTGGCTTTATAAAAAGCAGTCCTTTGATTCAGAACTTCTTAGTCCTTGCTGGCAGGCATTCTCCATCTTTCACATCAGAAAGGCATAACAGAACTGCAGGAAAAGCAAAAGAGAAAATTCAGTAGAATGGACTATGCTCAATTTAGCAGAGAAGGGGCTGTGTATTTCCAGGTTTTCCTGAGTTCTACCTTGGATATCTTTGCCTCCTGATTTAGGGAAATGCTGTGTATGCCAATAAATCAAACTCTGTTTCCAATTACCAAGAGCTGCAAACACTTACATAATAGCACTGCACTGTTCTCTTAAAGCAATGTGAAGAACTTGAAACACTTTGCAAAGAACAGTGATTTACACAAACCTGGAGAAAAATGAAGAGGGGAAATCAAACTTCCTGGCTCCTATGCCCTAACCATAAAACCAAATTTCTTCCCCAGTCTCACAGTTTTAACAAGCTCAAGGTGAACTTAATGACAAAGAGATCAGCTTGGGACAGAAAGTCTTGAAAAGAGGAGTGCACTGGGGACTTTCTGTGACTGTCTCAATCCCCAGCTGCATCTCTCTGTGGGCATTTGATGCTAGAAGGCTCTGTCCTGAAGTGTTGCTCAGCTCTTTGTCGATGAGTAGCTCCTCACTGATGTGTTCTCTTCCCTCTGGAACATACTTTAGTGAAACTGTTTGGGAAAAAAAAAAAAAAAAAAAAAGAGTTGGCAGCAGTGTGAAAATCAACCCAGCAGGTTGTACAATAAAAGAAGTCATTTAGTTACTAAGTCTTGGTCTGTTATTGCAACATCCTGCCTCTTAAAAAGCTCTCAGTCATTGTAGATCACAGTCCTAATGCAGCTGATACTGTGCTGACCACCCTTCTAAAGATATTTTTCCTCTTTATGTTAGCTGATTAATGATTCCATTTCCAAATTATCCAACCTGTTTCTATGCTATTCCAGCTGGATTTGTATTCAGTTACCTCTTCTCCTGCTCTAATTGCCAAACTGTAACTGCTCTTACATTATCTTCCTAGGAAAATTTCTCTGACTCCCCCTAGTCTAAAAGTGACATTATCTTTTACCCCTGGGGCTTCAGGCTTTTTGCTCAACTACAATATTTCCAGCCTGACTTTTTGTTACATGCCAAACCCCCAAAGGTTTAGCTGAAATTACTAATGACCACTATGAGCAGTGGACATTTATGGCCGGATGACAATCTGAAAGCATCTATATATAGGTGACCATATTTGTCTTGAGGTTTTAAACCTCAAGTTTAAACTAGTAAAGGACTTGCGTTGCCATCTGCCAGCACTTACAAATGGCAGGTTCTGCCGGTATCTGTGTGAGTGATAATGACACACAGTCACTAACAGAAACAGAATCAGGAGCATGAAATACAAAGTGGCATGTGCAACTGCTGCAATAATAGTACTTATACAGCAGCAGCACTTAGAGGCTGTAGTGAGACTGTGCTCCACTAAGCAAGGTCCTATGCAAACATACTGACGGAGAGGGCCACATGTACTCCACCTCATTTTAGTCTAGTAGCCAAAGACTGCAGATTAGGAGTGTAATTCTCATGGATTTCTCCCATAATCAAGAAAGACACACTCTAAAAGGCGGTAAGTACCTCACCTCTGCTCTCACTGTACAGCAATGGCTTTCAACCTTCTTCAGCCTGCATTAAGACTAATGCTTTCTTGGAGGTACAGAGCCCAGGCTGGCAAACTGAAGCATAAGACCTTATGAAACTACTCTCACAGGCCCTTCCAACGTACAGCATTAGATGCATGAGGATAAAAAAGCCACTGCTCTAGAAGCAGCTTGGGGTGACTGCACTCTCATGTTATGCATTTCAGGCCAATGCCTTCATAGAACCACAGAATGGGTTGGGTTGGAAGGGACCTTAAAAGTTCATCTAGTGCCAACCCCTTGCCACGGGCAGGGCCCCCT
>JAVJGJ010000059.1:74748139-74762043 GCA_035590215.1 Microhierax caerulescens | reverse complement strand
AGAGCTGGTTGTTGAGGCCCGTGTCTAGATGGTTTTTAAATATCTCCAGGAATGGAGACTCCACAATTTACCTGGGCAACCTGTGCCAGTGCTCAGTCCACCCTCACAGTAAAAAAGTATTTCCTGGTGTTCACAGGGAACCTCCTGTGTTTCAGTGTATGCCCACAGCCTCTGGTCATGGCACTGAGCACCACCAAAAAGGAGCCTGGCTCTGTCCTATTTGCACCCTGCCTTCAGGTATTTATATACCTTGGTAAGACCCCCCCCCAGAGTGTTTTTTTTTCTCCAAATTGAACAATCCCAGCCTTTTCTCATAGGACAGATGCTCCAGTTCCTTCATCAGTCTTTCGCTGGACTCTTTCCAGTACGTCCATGTCTATTTTGGACTGGGGAGCCCAGAACTGGACACAGGCCTCCAGGTGTGACCTCAGGAGCGTTGAGTAGATGGGAAGGATCACCTCCCACATCCTGCTGGCAATAGTTGATCTAAGGCAGCCCAAGATTCTTTTGGGATAATCTTTGCCACAAAAGCCCACTGCTGGCTTATATTCAGCCTGGTGTCCACCAGGACCCCCAGTTTCTTCTTGCAAAGCTGCTTCTCAGCTGTGTAGCCCCAGCATATACTGGTGCATAGGGCTGTTCCTCCCCAGGTACAGGACACTGCACTTCTCTATGTTGAACTATCAACAATTCCTGTCAGCCCATTTCGCCAACTTGTCGAGGTCACGCTGGGTGGCAACACAACCCCTGGCATATCAGCCACATATCAGCACACAGTTTGGTGCCATCTGCAAGCTTGCTGGGGATAACCTATATCTTAAAGTTTCCTGGTTTCCAGGGAAGAAACAGGATCCCTCCTCCTCTTTTCCCGTCTGGTCATTGTATGAGACCAGCCTTGCTGCTCTCTGCCATCAGGCACTGCCCTCAGCCCTTCTACAAACCAACGCACAAAGCTGTGCTGCCGCTGCAGATGAACATGTGTGTTTGTCTATGTGCAGGTCTGCATGTGACCAAAATACTTGTCAGGTAGCAGTGAGGCCAGGTGGTTCCATCAGGGGAGTCTGGCTTCGTAGCAGTGAGGCAGCTCCAGTTTTAAAATGGGAAGGCTGGTCAGCAAAGTGTACAGCCAGGATCAAAGCTAGAAAATAGCTCAAGCAAGGACCAGGGAAAATAAATTGACCTTAAAAGCTGCTCTCAAGTTATGAGTTCGGCTTATCACAGCTCTTTCTCATGCAGCACTGTTACACACAGCTCCATGTAAATTCTGGCTTTGAAAACAGACAGCTAAACCTCTGAAAGGCGTGCAGTGAGCACAGAACATTCCCTGTATGTCTCCTGTGAGATGACCCTTGGACTCAAGGGTCCGATGGCTTGGGGCTTTCCCTAGGAGGGATGTTCATCTGTGTCAAGATAGCAAAAACTGTACCTCCATGGTCTTCTTCTTGATGGTATATATGAGTCTGCTTTTTGAGTAAGGCAGAAAATGAAAACCTCTTCTGACCCTTCTGCTCAATGACTCCATCACTCGGTAGAGTTTTGCTGCCAGGCTTTCTCTCTGAAGTCAAAACTGCAGACACTTTTTTAATGTTGTCATGCAATTTGGAAAAATGAAGAGCATAGAGCCATCATAATAGTAAGTGAGAGCTGATTACGTTACCCAGTGAAACATGATGGAAACAAATACCAGCAAACAGAAACCCAGTGTCTCTGCCAAGTGCTGCATACCCAGCTGGAAAGTCAACGATGGCTGAAGGTGGCCTATTCCTTCACCAGAACAATCAGAGTCACTTCTTATGAACACACATGTTCATGAACACACCCACACATTTACTCACAGGTGGATCACAATCATAGAGGCATTTCATAGGAAGGTGAGAGCAGCTAGTCTAGGCTCAGGTTGTCTCCAGATGGATGGAGAGGAGAAGACACCCTGCTAACTCCCTGCAGGACTACCCATCTGATCCATGGGATCCCTCTGAAATGTAAGTTTGAGGGGCAACTGGACATCCAGACTGGGAGATCTACTTCTCTCTAGATTCTAGAAGGTCTCCCTGGGTGTTGCCATGGCATCTGTGCAAGTGCTGATGAGGGCAAGGCAGGTCCCTCCCTGCTGTGTGGTGGGATGGGGTGTGGAGCAGCATAGCTCCCAGCAGGGCCTGCAACAAGGAGGGTTACAGTGTGATGAAGCAATATGATGAGGAGTCTGGGACCTCCAGGAAAGGCAGTGCCCACCCAAGTGACGTACTGCCCAGCACAGACCTCCATAAGTATCTGCTACTGCTGGTACCTGTGGCTGCCCAGGACAAGAACCAGGATAGGGGTGACATTTGGCCACTCATAACAAGCAGTGTCCTGTATACTGAGGCCAGAATTTTTGTCAAGGTAGAGATGGAGTCCTGAAAATCATCAAGAAATTTCAGCTTTTGTATTGTAGAGAAACCCCAACAGCTGGTGGTCAGCTACCCACAAACACCTGCTGTGTTGAGAAATAACGACGCTTCCTGTCCTCCACTTCCACAGTGCACACTTCATTCCCAGACACGACTGTAAAAGGTTACACTGCCAAGCGGTGCCACTCAAGGGAAGATTAAGCATTTGGACAAGTTCAGGCAGAACTGCAGGAGGTGAAAGAGGGGCTGAGACAAGAAGCATTTCAGTACCAAGTATTACGTGACCTGTGAAGTATGTATATCGCACCTTCCACAACATATACCGTACGCAACACATCTGGGGGGGGGGGGATCCCATTCCTCTAATTTAATCTGGGTGGCTACAAACACAGCGGTGGCTAGGCTCCCATCACAAGCAACAGAGTCAGGAGAACCAACAGAATGGTGAGGATGGCTTCAGTTGCCTGGACATTGGCAGTAGTGCCATTTCTAGTTCTGTGTGATATTCTGCCATGTGCCGTTGTGGAAGAGTCAAGACCGCTTGCAAGTCCTGTCTATTACAGGGTTGTAAAAGTTAAAATCTGAAACTTTAAGTGTCATAAATCAGATCTTTTAAGGACCTTCTGTGTATAGTTCAGTAACACCATTGAACACTGTTTAGTGTAGGAAATCCTACAAGGGACAGCAGGCTAGTTGTTACATTTTCATAATGCATTTGAGCTAGAAGTGAATATAATATAATAAACTTGGTTATCTGGTGGTTAAGGAATAGTTAACAATTGTGTTCTCTGTAAGCTAATTCCTTTGTATGTTTGCATTTTTCAGCAAAACTTACAACTTCTGTCATGTTGACAACTGAAAACACCCTGATGTTTTCTAGGCACAGATTTTCCCTGCTTTGTGTCTGTTATGGTGTCTTTTTCCCGGTTTTGATACAGAGTGCTGGACTCACTTTTGAATATAAGCCTCCCATGCATTCTCTTCGCTTTTCTCTTAGCAGTGTCAGATCGAAAGCAAGTCTACAGCCTACACCAAAGAAGAAAAAAAGATGAAATACACATTTTGAGGCATTTTTACTAAACTCTGCCCAATCGGTTTTGAACATTTTTTTTTTGAGGGCAGACAGAATCTAGCTGCTGTAAATGCACTGAGAAGAGTTCTGAAGCACGAGATTTTGTCTGAATGCATGGCAGTGTTCCATGCTGAATACCACCTCTGTATACATTCCCTCTGAGGGCCATCAGTACCCTCTCAGCCCCCTCTGATGCGTGAGCAAGCCCTGACAACTGTCCCACTGCATGACAGGGCCAGACAGTCATCTAGCACCAGGCTGAGGGTTTACAACTTGTCCAGGCATGGATGCGCCCCAAACATGCGTTTTCCAAAGATTTTGAGTTATGTTAACTATCACCATGACTTGAGTATAGGAAATCATGCCACAGAGGATTAGAAGTTGGGTGGGATACCTGAGGATAAATTCGTTCCCTGCTAAGAAGTGCAAATAATAGTTATAGGACGTATAATGCTGCAAGAGGCAGGCAAACAGAATCGCCTCTTGAATGTTTCAGAAGAGAGAACTGAAGGGAGTGTGCCGTATGGTGGAGGGAGTGGGAGAGGAGCTAATGAAGCAAGACCAGTATAATCTGTTCTCCACCTATTGTCTTTTATGCACCCTCTCAGTGGGACAGCTGGAAAATCTCACCCAAACTTACATTTGTTGCTGTGAAACTACAAGACAAAAAACTTCTGGAGAGAAAAGAACTGGTATAAATTGTTGCAGTATTTTTTTTTTAAAAAAAAAAAGAAAATAGGCTTACATCTTTCCTGAGATGCTCATGAGTATCTTCCAGAAGCCAGGACACAGCCTTCACATGCTGATGTTTTAATGGATGGTAGGTGTCTGGGTTTCTAGCTATTTCTATTTCTCTTTCCCCAAGAAAATATTTCTGCACAGTAAGAAATAAAGGGTTTTGGCATCTGAACATATCCCACCAAGGGAAGCTGAGTCCTTTCAGTCAAACTGTCTCTTGTACTGGAGGGTAAGGTCTTCAGTCCCTGTCTGTCTAGCCCTGGACAAATATGTCTCCAAAATTCTCAAATTAAGGAGCGGCTGGCATAGTAAATTGCTGCCCTCTGGGGTTTGTGTGTCAAAACTCAGGTAGGATCATTGCCTTCAGCCCACGCAACAGACACCCATGTTTCAGCAAAGTGAATGCTAAGCAAGAACAATTTATTTAAAAGGAGGGAAAGCAATACAGAAAATATTTAGATTTATTCTACATCATAAAGCTTCTTGGAATAAAAATGAGAGATGCTTGAAGCTTTGTAGCAGGATGTGGTCATTTTAGCAGTAAGGGTATTCAAAGCAGATTCCTAGGGTTAGAAGACATTTTCATCGCTCTTGAATGGACACTCCATGAAGTCTTTATACATTCCATGGACTGCACAAAGAAAAAAAAATATTCAGATTCTCTTTCTGCTTGTATTCTTTCCCTACTTACTCTCAGTCCATACATATTGCCCTCTTGGGTATAAATACTTTTCAAAATACCTCATGTCATGTGTAGTCATGCTGGGACAGCCCTGTGCACTCATACTTGTGAGTAAGAAGAGTGTTTTCCTATTGCTTCAGGAAAAGTAGGGAATTAAATTGATATCCTTTTATATTGTGGTGAATGCGTTCATTCCTGAGTGAAAGTAGAAGGCTACCTTTCACATGGTAATTTGTTTTTACAACACTGTCACACGTGCACACATTTTTTGATGGCACTCTGCAGCATAACGGAATCCCCCCATACAGCACAGCAGCCCACTTCTACCAAACCCTGACATTTTACTCTGGCATAGGAGCTGTAAAGTGGTCAAATGTTGCTGGGACAGAGCAAGGCTGACATCTCCGACCATGCTTTATCCTTCTTGCTGGGGTAGATCATGGTGCACATATCAGGAGAAAAAGCACAGTGAAGCTCAACCTACTTCAACACTCGACTGTCCTCATGGTGTAATAGGTTTTTTCCTTATATCCAGTCAATCTCAATAGCACCTTGGGGTTAAGGACACAGGCAAAGTAGATTTGTCTGCTCATGCTGCAGACAAGCCTTGGTGAATGTCAAACTCACAGTTTGCAGCAGGAGCGGAACCCAAAGCATTTTCCAACTTTAATCATATGGAAGGGACATCTTCCAAAGTGACAGGACCCGCGTTTACAGAAAATCATGTCCCGCTGGGGTGAAGACAAACCTGCAACAATAACAAAAACATTTCCTTCCCTCTCATCCTGCAAGGCAAGTCAATGCAGCCCTAACACCAGCAGGGCTTCCCATTCCTTGAGCTGCCTTTACCACTAACTTGCCTTGAGGACTGGTGCCCAGATTTGGCCATATTGGAAGGCCATGTAAGAGGTGAGATTACAAGGCAGGTCTACACCTTGCAGGGATGGCATCCTTAGCTCACAGTGAATCTAAATGTATAGCCTTAAAGTCCAGGTGGAGAGTGATAGAAACTTCCTGACTCATTGTCCTTCACTTTATGGAAAAGTGTCATGGGTCCAGAGGCTTTACTATTGGCTCCTATCTGAAAATAGTTGGCCAGGCTTAATTTTCATCTGCAATGCACTGCTGAGTGTGCTGTCATCCAAAGATCGTGGCCACCGCAAACACCATGTTGGGCGCCTAAAACCAGAGCATTTAGCACAATCTTTTTTAGGAAGACACAAGAAGTGAAAAATTACTTTTCTTCAGAAGTTGTAATTTTTCCACCTTTGAAACTGTTCTCATAGGGGAGCACAGGCAATGAGTTATTTGACTAAATCCTGCTCAGTTTCTAGCAATTTTAACTAGTAGTGGTTAAAATGTGCTGGTGCACATTTACCTACCTCATGTGCACAAAAATCCCCTTCTAGCATCTATTTTCCATCTTACCTGGAGAAACCTGGAGTGCCAAAAGGAGGAGAGAAAAGAGCAGGTAAAGGATCTTCATGACCACAGATTTGCTGTGTCACTGTAGGGAAAAGGACCAAGAAAGGTGTATGATAGACAGTCCCTGGGATCTACAGTCTTCTGAACTGTACAAATACTCTGTTAATCAAAATAGCATTTGTATTGCCCTTTTCTTCAAACTTTCAAAAATAACCGGTAATACCCATACGAAATCACGGCTGCTCTGCCAGCATTTCTGGGAAAAAGTTAATTTATATGGGGCAACATGCTTTCAGGATATGTGATCATTAAGTTATTTTAATAGTTTGATCACTTAGACTCCTTTGCAAGCAGTCTTTAACCAAACTGCAATCATGACTTCATTTTTAGTTAAATGTTTTATCTAATAAATAAACAACAGTAAGCAAAATAAGGTGAATATACAGTCAAATTTATAAACTTCAGAAATTTGCAATGCCTTCAGTGAAAGAGTTCATAATTGAAATAATATCAGCAAAATGGGATTAGATAGCCTAGAAAGGGGCTTATGGATAAAGAAGTGGTAGTTAATGTCATATAGCTTGGCATTTGAGAATCTTCTGATCCATCAGAAATTATCTTCTCTTAAGCAAGGAAGGGAAATGAGGTTGTGCTGAGATGTCATATTTCTGCAAATGGAATGGTACAGCATGGCCAAAATCAGCTTTGAAATTAGTATTAAAACCTTACACAAATTTCTATGTATTTGAAAATATCAGAAGAAACAAGCAGGCAAAGTTAATAAATCTGAAAATGAAATAAAGTTCTTAACATAGACACATAGATATAGCTCCATCAAAGACATTGCTAATTTCTCTGGACCACAGCCCTTTAAAAGTAACCTGACCCAGCCAGATTTTTCCCTAGGACTTAGTAAGCAGAGTATTTTTATCAAAGTATTCTAGGTATTAGCACATATTTGAACTACTTATTCAACCCGTGCAATTTCAGGAAAGCTTCGATTAAGCTTTTTTTAGTAACCTACAAATCTAGGTTAATAATGCAGAGGTTTGTGGGTTTGTTTTGTGGAGGGGGCAGGAAAAGACAACATCAGACATTGAAAGAAAGAATGAAAAGAACTGAGAAGTTACCAGGTGTCAGGTAAGCCCAGAAGCCAAACAAGACCGGCTCTTGGTCCCTTCCCTCCAGAAGGCTTTGGCTGTGAGGCTTACACCCTCTTTTATAATATATTTCTTAGGGGGAGTGACAACTGCTTCCTCTTCTCAGCCACACATTGAGCCAATCAAAAAATCACCCATTTGTTTTTTTGAGGGGTTTTTTTTGTTGGTTTTTTTTTTTTGGTGACTTGTAATCCAACAAGAATCAAGTTGCTCTTCATTTCACAGTGAAAAAGCAGGGTTTCTCTCTGAACCTATCAAAGCTTTTCTTCTGGAAAATCCTAGGTTATTAATGCAATACCTCTTGTGACACTCCAGTTTGTGTAAGATACGTTAAACCACCGTGGTATGTGTCAAATGTCTTGGGACATACATTGAACTGTTCCTGCTTAACATAATCCATTGCAATACAGATCGCTTGTGTGCTTCCCTGCACTCCCACTTAGTTTATTTTCTGTTCCATAAATACAGAATATAAGAACACAGAATGGACGTAAGAAACTAAACCAGATGTCCATTGGCCTAGTGGCCAGTGGCCACTAAGGATGCCCAAGTAGAGAGCATAAAATGTACAGAAATAGGATCAGTGTGTCATGGTTATGCCCCTGTACACCCTTGCAGCTGATGGAAAATATAGTAGTTCAGGGACATCCAGTGCCAAAGGCTGTCCTTGGACCCCCAGGCTGCAGAGCTGCTGACTGAGCATTCTTCTGTGACTCTGGCTGATCTTCTTGTACTTCTGGTCTCCACAGGGCCTTCAGTTGATAATTCCACAAACGTATTATGCCTTAGGGAAGCATTCATTTTCTGCTTATCTGCTCTCAGCCTTGCCAGCTGATCATCTCTGCTTTTTCTGTCATGGGAAACAGCAAAGAAACACACCATTTCCCCCTCTCTACATCACTACTGATGCTGTGGTCTTTTCTTACACTCTCCCTTGTCTGTCTATTTTCCCCCCAATAAAAAGAGGGATTCTGTCAACCACATCTCTCAGAGAAGTCTTCAAACGGATCCAGCCATTTCAGTGGATCATTCCTGTTGTACATTTATCTTATTCTTTTCAGTTCTATTACAGCCTTCTGGGAATGGGCTGGCTAGAATTGTGTGCAATGTCCAAAATGCATCTTGTATTAGTGTAGTCCCTAATCAAATTTATTCTTTTGTTTTCAGCTCCTTTCTCTGCCTCAGTTCCTACCATTTGCCTTGCCTTTTTGCCCATGGGTGAACACTGGCATTTCAGAGTAGTATCCACAGTGAAGCCTACAATTGCATTAGTGTAGTTTTGAAGTAACCCCCTGATGGTCCCCTGTGACTTCATGCTGGTTCAGTTTGCAGTGAGCTTTTCATGTGTGCAAACTAGATTCCTTAAGAGGAAAGTGAACCAGAAGTTTTGCTTTGAAGGTACTCGAAGGTGCTCCGCTGCTTAGTGTGGCATAAACCAATGTGTGGTCTACACAACCTCAGGGTCCTGTAGAGTGTATATAACGTTTCCTTCTTTTGGAAACCTGGAGAGTTTGGACTGGGTTATCATCCATTTGAGGAGAGGCTGAAGTGCCTGTCTTTGTTTAGCTTGGAGAAGACATGGCAAAGGGTCATCTAGATGCAGTTCACAGCTACCTAATGGTAGCTATAGAGAAGATGGAGCCACACTCTTCTCAGGTGCACGGTGGAAAGATGAGAGGTAATAGACACAAATTACAGTGAAAGAAATTCCAACTAGATATAAGGAAAAAAAACCTCTCACAATGACAGTCATCAAACACCGGAATGGGGGCCCAGAGAATTTATAGAATCTTGATACTCTTGTAGATAATCAAACTCAACTCTAAGCTCTAGGCAACCTGGTCTGTCTTTGGAACTGGCTCTGTCTGGAGGGGTGGATAGACCAGACGGTCTCCAAACACCCATTCCAACTTACAGTGTTTTTTGGTTTATTCACTAGCAAAATCCAAGTCAAACCGAACTCATAAATACGATGAAGATTCGAGGAGCCTCAGCACAATCTCTAAGGTCTAGTGATCCTTTCCTTTATATTGATCTTCCATTGCACCGTCCCTTGCTGACACACCCAGTAACTATCCAAAGACACCAATACTAAATACTTACTTTTTCAAATTGTATTTTACTTTACACCTCACTTCAGGCAACAAATAATGTTCATGCAATATTTTAATATGACACCTGAAATACACAATAATAAGTTACGATACATTTGCTGTCTTGAATGACTCGTGTTTCTAATTGACCAAGATCTCTGCAAATGACACCATGTCTTATGGATCATGTAGTAACAAAGCAAAGCTGAAATATTTTAATTGTTTATTGGTTCTTTGGTTTAGTTACTAGTGATGTGATTTTTTTCAATACTTTGATACTAATTTCTTAAGTATATAGAAGTTTATACATGTGCATACATGTACAGACACACATAGAGATATATATGCATGTGAAAACATGCCTAAAAATTATTTCCCTTAAATACATACCCCGGCAATTGAGATAGTTTTTTCATTTACTACATATTTTTATAAGTAAGCGAACTGTTTCTGCAGTAGGGAAAATGGTAGTTGAATTTCTGGTGTGTCTATGAACTTCTGGCCATAAAGCAAAAAATGGAGGGAATAGAACTGCAGAAGCTGCAGTTACTTCACAGCTTGCCAAGAGTTTGTGGTTACCTTGCCTACCAACTGTTACTGTTGCTTAACCTGTTCCTCAAGGAAACAAAGATGCATCGTTAATTTTTACCATGTCCAAGGTCCTACGTGCAAGTAATATCAAGGACTTGACTTTAAGGTTGAGCATTCTTGACACGGTTAATTATAAATTCTACATGGTCGCTCCCATCATTATCACAAAAATACCTCTGCCTGGACATAACAAATGGAGAAACAGAGGAGGGATGGAGCACGTTTGGTTGTCCAAAGCTCACAGTGGTGAGGCAGGCCTTACGAAGATGTTGGTTTGTGGCTCTTGGTGTGGACAACCTTTCCATCCTCACCTGCAGCTCCTGCTCTTATAAGCAAGAGACTGCCAGTTTCATATGTCAGGAGGAACATATCAATGTTTTGCCCTTCAAAATCTCAGCAGGTTTCTCCAGTGCCTTTTGCTGATAGACCTGACTTACACCAGGATCACAGTGGTGCTACATGTTCCTTCACCCAATGCACCCGTGTAAGAAAGTGCATGGGATCCAGCCCAGGCAGCACCTCACAATAATTTGGCTCTTGACATTAGGTAATTCTTTCTACCCAAACTGTCATCTGCTTTTTCACCATTTTCAGTGCAGAGGGGAAGGGAGCCTTTAAGGAGAGTTTCCTTTTACTTAAATAATTTTTCTTCTGTTTTCTTGTTTCATCAAAGTTCAGAATATGATCCAGTTATGTTTCTCTCTTATCTCCACAGCAAGTCTTCACTCCAACTTCTTCAAGTTGGAGGTCATTTCAGGTCCAGATCACCCAGTCCTCTTTGGAAGAAAACAAATATGGTGGGGTCAGGATTTTGTATAATAAGACAGTGCTTAGAGCCCTGGCCCATGAACTGATGGATGGAGCCTGAAGCTCTGCTCTGCCAGAGGCAGATGGGATACACTATTAAGGGAAGTGTCTTCATGATGAGGCTGCAGTGTGTCGTGAGGAGAAATGTCTTTCCCTCTCTCTAAATCAAGATATTTGGGTAATTGTGCAAAGATCAGTTCCCAGAGACGAAGGAGGGTCTTGCTTCCATCTTAGGAGTCTATATCTAGCACAGCAGATGAGGCAATTGGGAGCAAAAGGGAGACTCTCAAACTCTGCTTCTAATAGTTCTCTAGTGAAAGAAAAAGCAGCAAACATTAAGGAGGTCTTTTGGTGGTGTCAGCCCTGTTCCAAATGATACAAAGCAAAATACCTGCCTGTTTTTCCATCCTCACCTCAGGAAGATGATTTGCTCATGGCAATGAAGTCCCCAGGCATCTGGAAGCCATTGTATGCAGGCGTAGCTAGAACATTGGGACCAACAAAAGGCTAAGCTCTAGCAGCTTGCCAAAGAGCAGATGTTTTAGTGTGCTCCAAAGAGGAGCTAGGTCACCTCCAACAGTGGTTGCTGGTGGCTTAGCTAACCACAGCCTGCTCCTCAGTTGTACAGTAACACCACCCCTCAGCCTCCTTCCTGTGCACTGAACTGAATTCTAACCATAGGGCATAATCACAGCACAGGAGATCAAAGTATTTTGATGCCACTATGGAGTGTATGGTACAGAAGTTCAGACTCCTCTAGATTAGCTGCAGAAGCTGTTAGGAACAGTTGCACTGACAAAGTCGATCTGCCAAAAGGAGCATAACCAGTATTTAGATGTTATTCTACAAGTGAATTTGCAAGACTCATATTACATTGTAGTTAAGAGATAAAGTTTTGGCCCACATATAGATAATCTGAATCAATAATGAACGGATATGCAGTCATAAACTTCAAACAGTACACCAAAAGTATTTAATCAAGCTCAAGACTTTAATGATTATGTAATTTTCTTGAGTACCCAGGGAGAAATGATGAGATTAACATCTGTATGAACAAACCTGCTCTCCATCTTGGTTTTGACTTGACAGCTAATTAAAGGTATCAGGGTACCAGGGCAGAGTCCAGCCACTTGGTGTACGGACCACACTGTGTGGCTGGGCAGGCATACAGTGTGTGTTCAAAGCTCCCTGGCACAAGCCATGCAGGCTACAGTTTTGAAAAGCTGAAGAATCTCTGTAAACTGAATCATATTTTCTGGAGACAAATGGCAGGAGCGATCTCACCAAACTTTAGGTGTCCTAAAGGTAAGCCTAAAAATCCAAGTTGTTTTCACTGCTCTTCCTTTATAGTTAATGGAAAGAAATTCTAAAGATCTTTAACTGAAGTACAAACACTTACAGTAAGAGCACTAGAACAAACGCAAAAGTAACAGGATACAAGAAACCCAGAAACGTTGCATTAGGAGATGTTGTGTGACAGTGTCTCCCGCAAGCTGAAGAGCCGTAAGCACTCATTCTGCAGAACAGCATAAATGGGAGGTGTGTATCTAACAAAGCCAGCATTTCCTCTTCAGAGGGTTATTTTACATACATTGGCACCTCTCCAAACCCACCCAGCAAACCATTAGGAGTCAAAACCTTCACACTCTGGTGAAGTATTTGACCGGGTACCATTCTGTGCACATTCAGCAACTGCTTCAGAGAAGATAATGGCCAAATCACTATGTTGTACATCCATAACTTTTGGATATGTGTTTGCTAGTCCCTTTCTCTTTCCTTCTTTGTACCTTTTTTCTGGTTTGTGTTGCTGCCAAGGGTCTGATGTTACCCAAAATATTGCTGGTTTTCCCTTGCATGAGGTCTCCTCAGAAGTGAAATTTCTCAGATGCTTCCAGGCCCTCTAAAGGAAGCATCTGGAGATATCTTGGAATTTTCTACACTGCTAGGCCATGATAGCAGGGAAAAAGCGATAGAAAGCACAGATTCTGTCACTGACATCTCAGTCAAAAATACCATATTGCTTTCAAAAAGCAGCCTGGAAACTACTAGAATGCTGGACACAAGCACCCATGAAATCATCATAGAAAGAAGCTAGGTTTCACCCCGACCGACAAAGATACCATGGTCACTGCAGGAGCGCTCCAAGAATATGGCCATTGGGAAATGGGATGAAATGACCTCCCTTTTCCCTGGGGGTGCAGTGGGGTGCGAGTGGAGAAATGTCTAGCTGTAAAAGCCACCAGCCCACCTGTGTGTTACTGCTTGAGGTATGAGCAGTCCTATGAAATATTCCCTCCTTCCCTGCAAAAAACACCCAAGGCTCAACCATACGAATGCCATTATAACCAATTTTATTTAAGTGGGGGAGAGAAATAATTTCCATGGTGTTGCCTTATTCATATTGACGTTTTTGCAGACACTGATGTTTGTTTCACTGGAAAGGAAGATTCTGAGAACTTTCTGTTGCAGCAGGAGCTGGTTCCACTGGGAACAATGGGATCAGGACAATTCAGGGGTCATTCAGCCATTCCAAGCAGAAAAGATTTCCAAGGGGAATTCAAACAGTCTTCATCCTCCACCCCCTGCACAGTTGAGAAAAGAGAGTTTCAGGTTACCCACCAGTAGGTTTTCTGCAGTGATGTTCTCTTTATTTCATGACACCAGAACAGAGGCCACCATGGGATGTGGACACCCCCTGAGGACCCTCTATGCCAGCAGGTTTGGCATTGGAGAAGTGAGACAGGATGGTGTCGGGAGCTGTGCCTCTAAGATGGTGCTCTGGAGAAAAAATAAAGAGAATCATAGAATGGTTTGGGTTGGAAGGGACCTTAAAGATCATCTAGTTCCTCTCCCCCTGCCATGGGCAGGTCCCCCTCCCCCAGCCCAGGCTGCTCCCAGCCCCGTCCAGCCTGGCCTTGAGCACTGCCAGGGATGGGGCACCCACAG
>JAVJGJ010000059.1:74712711-74729432 GCA_035590215.1 Microhierax caerulescens | reverse complement strand
GCGCTTACCTGCCTTCCTCTCCTTCACAAGAGCCAGCTGCTCGCTGACGTTCTCCATCCTCCTGCCCTACCTCTCTTAAGACATTCTTCAGCCTCCTCTCCCACGTCTCCCCCTGTTTTGGCTGTTACTTGCAACAAGACAGAGATTGTGTGGAGCTGGGTGACCATGACCTGATTTACATTACTGTCAACTAAACGCTGAATGGGGGAAAAAATGCATGGGAGAGACAAGGCAAACATCAATAAGGCAGTTAAGGCCATTATAATAAATCCTGCAATACTTTTGATCCATGGCCCAAAGTTTCCCAGGCATTGGAAGAGACCAAAGGCATCCCAGCCCCAGCTCTGCTGCAGATCTTTATTTAAGGCTTTTAAGTTTTGTATGCTCTTGTGAGTTGATTCAGACTGGCCACTCAGGTTCATGCAACATGTCCCATCAAAATCTTCGCACCCATGTCCCTGTGCTAACAATCAAAAATCAACAGCAGCTCGGTTCTGCGGTGACACATGATGGACAGAATCAACATCTGCTAATAATCCAGAAAGAGCAGTGTTTGTAGCATCACTTTCTTTAGCAAGCTAGCCACCTAACTTACTAAGCGAGTTAAGAGCAAGTACTATTCCTACGGAAGAGATTAGAGAAGCAAAAAGGTGTTGCGCTGCATTCCAGAACTCCACCTGAGAACTCCAACTGCGGGGGCATACAGCAGGTGCTGGGTGGCAGAAGCTGGGTTTTTTCCTACAGAAAGACTCAAAGGTGTTTGCAGGTTGTTTCAGAATAATTTCTATTCCCCGGCAAGTCACGCCAGCCATCCTCAGTGTAACAAAACCACAGAGTGAAGAAAACAACCCAGAACAAGCACCAGAAGGGCAAGAACAACTGTCTCATCTTCCTAATACCTTGGGCAAAAGACCACAAGCCCACACACCTGAAGTTTGTCAACTTGATTCTGCCTGAGCAACACACTGCTCCCATTCCTGAATTTTCAAAATGTCAGATACTGCAAGTGCGTCATCAAGGTGCCACAAAGAAGCACGAGTTACCAAGACAGTCTTAAAAGTGTGTATTTTGGTGATTCACTGGGGCGCTGCAGCTCAAGGCAGGTTTGGGCAGATTTCAGAGGTGCTGCCTCCCATTTCATGAAGCAAGGCACCCAGTGCCACCTCAGAGCATAGCCCCCCCAGTGAATACCACAGAAGCAGTCCCAAGCATATTTCAGGAGGGAAAAAAAGGCAGGGTATTTTTTTTTTCCTGATTTATTGTGGCTAAGATCAATCACACCCATTTATCAGAAGCAATTTGCTAATTCAAATGCTGTTTGGACACTGTGCAGCAAACCTCCTCTTCACAAACCAGGTCAGCCAGCTGGGTATGAACCCATTTTTTAAAACTGTTACTCCCTACAACATTAACTCACACCTCAGCTCACTGACCTCCAGTACTTTACATTCTCCTTACCTCCAAACTTAATTCTCTGTACATGCTTTGGAATAATTTTTTTTCTCCAGAGGGGAGAAATCTTGCTTACTGAAGAGTTACCATGGAAATCAGATTGGTTACAAGAACTCTGGAGAGACTAAAAGCCACATTAACTTTTATTCTCCTGGAAGTGGAATATTTGTCAAAACATGTTCATTAGTTGAAAATTACCAGCTGAGTAGCTAAAAGGTATTTACAAAGGCCACCAAAAATCCTTTCTGAGAAGGACTGTATGTATGTTTTTTATTAGTGCATTGAAATGGCATTGCCAGGCACAGGACATATGAATAACCTGCTCATCAGTCCCTTGTCCCATTACTGAGGGTAAAGCTCCACTAACATCGCGTGCCCCTGGAAGGAGAGAGAGAAAGAGAACGGTCACAGAAAAGACTAATTATTACAGACACACACTCAATTGGAGATGCCCATCTCCCGACTGATGTAAAATAAAAGGAAACATGAAAATCGAGCTGATTCACTAAGAGGGTTCTGCAGACAGTGGTTTGACAGGTTCAGGACAGTGCAGATGTGCTTCAGGCTGGCCAAGGCAACAGAGTCCACTCTGAGTAATGCATCGGGCTGTCCTGAGGGCCAAACTGGGAATCGAGGGTGAAGGCAACACTAGGACCAGTGCCCTCAGGTGACAGAGGGCAAGCCCTGCTAGGTCCCCACCAGTCCTTGCAACCTGAACCACGGCTCCCATCCACAGCCTCAAGAATTGTAAGGAAGAGTCTCACCCCCATTTTTCTTGTAAAGACCCTTCTTCCCCAGATCAGAAGAATGATCCTCAGAAACCACAATTTGGGAAATCTTTTGAGAGTCACCAAAGGAAACCCCCAGAACACAGCTGAAATCTCTCCCTTTTGTACCTAACAGGCTGATGAGGGCCCAGGGATGATTCAGAGGCAGGCTGGAGAGTCTCTGAAGCGGACAAGGCAGAAAGAACTCACTGAACTCAGTCACAACAAGGAGGCAGCCAGCCAAGCCAGAGGGCATTATGAACCCCCAGTGCCATGGGACTTTGGAGGTGCTCCCATGGCCAGTGTAACCAGACAGGATTTCATAATACCAACAGGATCAGAAACGTAATTCCTGCCCCTCTGCAGAGGGAACAGGGCCAGACCATACAGCACCATTACCTGCCCTCCTGCAGCACAGGCAGCAACCAGGCCGTATTGTCCTCCCTCCTTCTTCAACCTGTGGGCAGCAGTAATTACCAGACGGCAGCCAGTGGCAGCAAAAGGATGTCCCAGTGAGAGGGAGCCACCCCAGTTATTGAACTTCTCCATAGGAGGAACTCCAACCTGCAAGAGCATACAGAGGAGAGGACACACAATCACCTGTCTGGAAGGAGATTGCCTGACCTTCTCATGGCAACACCAAAACTACAATGGTCCAGGCTGACTGTATGAAGTGTTCCTTGGCACGTACAAGAGCCTGACAACAGGACAAAATTGGGCTAAAGGCTTTACTGCATCACCTGCAGCCAGACAGGTATACCCCATGCTGTTAAAAAGCATGCCCAAGGACTGAGCCCCTCCCACTGTTTCTTATTCCCTCCTCTCCAACAATTACTATTATGGTTCTAAATCACCTCCTGCTCAAAATGGGAGTGCCATCGTTCCCAAAGAAACTCCTCACATTGGGATTTGCTAACCCAGAATTCAAGAAACATTGCTTCTCCTCACAGAACATAACAGCCTAGCTTTGCAGTACCACCACCACCATCCTGCTGCAACGAGGAATTCAATTAATCCTAAAGTTAAACTAAACTAAAGATAAAAGTGTCCTGACTGTGTCTTACCTTTGACTTTTTGCCCATGTAGTTTTGTGCAAACCAGTCCGAATCCATAGCTTTCAGGTTAGCCAGTATCTGCCCCTGGAAGGGAGAGAGGCCAACATTAACAAGGATAATGGCAGACCTTGAGGAAAAACTATGGACGATGCTAGTAAACAGGAGCTGTCCTGAGGCTAGCTACAGCCACAAAATGAACACAAACTAAAAAAAGCATTTGACAGGATCAGTCCTGTTAATTAATGTTATCTCAACCTTAACTAGAAAAAGACACTGTCCAAGTAACAAGCCACCTCACCACAGTAACACACAGCCCCAATACAGTTAGTAATGATGTGCAGAAGTGGTTTCTTTCATACAAGGTTCTTCGGAAAGCAAGCTTTATTTTTTTTTAATGTATTATTTTAGAACAATCTGTATTCCTTAGGTGACTTCAAGCAACATAAGCCACTCTTAGCATAGATTGTGTCAATGTAAAAATGTAACATATTTAAAATATATACAGTACTTATATTTAGACACAAACGTAGAATTACACCTATCTACATGTAGTGAAGGTCTTAACAATAGCTTTCACCAACACGAAAGCAGATGTCTACAGAATGACATTTTACAGTTAGAGGCATCTCTACTGTTCAGAGCACTTACAGCAAAAGCTTCGTGGAATTCAAACACATCAATATCAGCCATGGTTAGACCAGCCTTCTCTAGCACTTTGGAAGTAGCATATGTTGGACTGAAGAAGAGTTAAGAAACAGAATTCTTGCGTGAATACGTTTCCTCATATCATCATCCCCTTTTTCCAGTGACCCACATTACATTCCTTCTCTCTAGGGTTCATGGTACAGAGCTCTGCCTGTCACACTCTGACTAAAACACAACCCCAGGTAGTACCAACTACTAGTTGCTAGTACCAACAGACCAAGGTGCCCCCCAGCAAATCAGGGTGGGTATTTCTGCCACAGCTGCTCTCCCACGTTAGCCACTTCCCCATCCTGAGTCACACCTAACTCACCGGCTCTCACACCTTTGCGAGAAAGCCTGAACAGATGTAATCTCTCCTGATATACTTCACAAAACACAAACATTTAACAGCAAGTCAAGGCTAGTTGTCACGCTAGTACGGCCTGTTAGAGCATGCTCTTGATCATCACCACCTACCCCAGAAGCAGCTGGTCCTTTGGATCCTGGGACACATACACAAAGTCCCTGCACAGGAGAAATGCTGTTAGCAACAGAAAGAGAAGAAAGGGAGAGCAAACGTCAGAAGCCACATTGAGCAGTCCCTTTTTACCTTAGGTAGGCCTTCGGTTTGTATCCCATTGCCAGAGCCTTCTCCTCAGACATGAGCAGAACTGCTGAAGCACCATCCGTCTGAAACAGGCAGACAAAAGCGAGATCACTGCCTGAAGAACAAGCACACCCTGCACACAAAATGAGTGTGACAGCCCTCTGGCAGAGCAACTGGCAAGAAAGGACCCAAATATAGCCAGAGCTTCCAGGACATCCCCCTATGATATGGGACAAAGAACAAGTCTGCATGACAGAGCTGATGGATGGATAGATGGATGATCTCCGAACGGTGTTAGCACACACATTACTGAAGCACTTCCTTAGAGTTCTGACTCACAACTCCCCCTGGTTTCAAACAGGACAGAAACCCCTAAAATCACTGCTTCTCCTGAGAACAAGCTGGTTACCCCAAACACTCACCTGTCTACTCGGCTCCATCCCAAAACAGGAGTATAATTCTGGGATGACACAAGCCACAGGGGCACCACATTATTGCAAAGATGAACATCACAGCCTTGGCACATGACCACTTATTTGGGGCTAATAGCCTAAGCTCACCTATAGACCTGTGGCACAGAGCACACGAACAGCTTTTCCTAACACCAAGGCCGCACCATTACCAGGCTTTTTTTAAGTCCCCAAGAATGCTAAGGATTAAATAGCATCGCTGCTGAAAGAGCTCCAGCAATAGTTACTTGCTTCCTTCGAAATGCTCATCACAAACTGTGAAACAGCCTTTTAAATACACAAGAACCAGTCAGGGCCGCATGCAGGAACACGACTGCCACCTTGAGTCCTCTGTGGGAGACTTCCAGTGGCAACCACCTATAAGGCTCAGATACACCTCACCTAATTTACACAACTACCTTAGACTTCAGCATCTAAAAAAAAGCTTCCTTTAAAAGCACTAAATAGAAAAAAAGGAGGATATGCAGAAGAGAGCTCGTCATAGATATGCTAGAGAAATCTCTCCTTCCTCTCTATGGATTACAGGGCAAGCCTTAAAGTGACAAGTTTAGGCTAGTTTAACTTCTAGACTTAAAATGTGATCAATCCCATCTGGGACAGAATTTTCACATGTGCCTTTGAATGCTCAACCCTTATAAGGCAGCTACAGAAAAATCAACAGGTAAGACAGACCAAGACTTCAGGTGTTTAGTTATTGATTTTAAAAAGAAACATTCCAGTACCCAAGATAATCAGATGGTAATAGAGATCAAAGTTACTCTTGAAAAATCTGAAAGCAGGTGACATTACAAAGGGGACAACTAACTCCCACAGATTGTAACAGCTTGACCTACACACCTATGGGAGGCAGAGGGTAAACCAGACAGTTCTCCCCTCTGGCTCACAGGGATGGGAACACACATTACCAGGAAGGAGGAGTTGGCAGCTGTGACGGTTCCATAGGGCTTGACAAAAGCTGGCTTCAGCTTGCCCATCTGCTCAAGTGAGGAAGGACGGATCCCATTGTCTTTGGTAACTGTATCTTTGCCTGTTGATGAAAAAAAAAAATTAAACTACAAAAGTCAGCAATATACATGAGTTTGCACATCAGCAGTCGAGGAGGGGAGAGGGGAACAATCAGAAAACTGCTTTTTATTAAAAGTAGGAAGAGGAAAAAAAGGAAAATCCATTCATGGTATCAGCATATTTAACATGGCTAAAAAATAGCACTTAAAAATTAAAGCTGCATTACTTTCTCTCTGAAGATTGCAAAATGAAGCACTGCTATTTACTGTAAGAAAAAATTAGTAGATGGAAAACCCACTTGATTAAAGAATTTAAATTCAGATTATAAAGCCTAAATGGGAGAACTGGGCCTAAACCAGTATACATTTATGTGCCAAGTTTTGATGAAGTAAGAGCTGGGAAGAACCAAATATATACACCTTCAACTACACCAGCTGCTTAAATAAGCCAGTTAAGAAAAAGTACCAATTTTAGTATAAAGACTATAGGTAAGCATGGATCTAGGAAACTAAGTACAGAGTAAAAGTACCCCAGATTAATAGGTATTATACCAAAGCATGTCCACTGGCTGATGGGAGATGAGGGTAGAAATCAGGCCACAGAAAGGACAGCTTAAATTTTCTCCCCAAACTATTTCATATTGGAGCAATGACTGTGAGGCCTGGGGAACCAGAGTCTACCAAGCTAAACACATTTCAGCTCTTCCTATCCAGCGCCTGATTGATCAGATCAGGATTTTATTAGGCTTTCTATTCATTGTTAGTGGTTTGGGCTATAAACATGGTTTCTCTTGTCCAATTGAAAGAGCAGGGGGGATTCTTGGTCCAACCGTTCTGATCTTCCTTGCCGTATCACCACTTAGCATGGATATGAGATGGGTATTACAAAATTTAGATAACTAAGGATATGTTTATATATTTAGATATGTATGTTTAGAAACATGCTCCTATGTCAGTAGTTTTCCGAGGAGACAGAGTCTCTCACGAGTTAAAATCCATATCAGATATACAGAACATTATGAATCTGACCCCAGTACTTCCCCTCCTTTACTAAATAAAGTATTTCTTTATTGCATGAAGTGCATGCTAACAATGAAACATGCATTTTTACCTGGCACTTTGAAGGGTACCACATCAAGTAGCAAGCCTCCATCCTGGGCTTTCTTAGCTAGTGTGTGTGAACGGAGGGCATACTCATCTTGCTCCAAACGGGAAATGGCAAAGGCAGCAGCCAAACGATCAGCAGAGTGCCCCATAGTCTCGCTGGTGGAGAACTCTGCCACAGCTGGGAGCTACAAAACAGAAAAATAAAGTCAGCGCACACCAACACCCATCCCTGAGCAGTTCAGAAGCTGGTTAAGCCCTGTGCAGTCAGCCAGTGAAACCCTTTTGTTTATTAAGCAGGGCAGTTTAGTATTAGCAATTAACACACAGTAACAATACCAGAAGTGACTTGGTCAAACATATTAGAGGAAGCATCACTTTCAAAGATTTTAGAAAAAAAATGGATAAAAATGAGGTCCAGACTGCTGCTTACTGCAGGGGTTCAAGAACCGTATTGCATTTGCACATGCAGACAAAAGAGCAGCTGCCTTCTGCATTGAACAAGGAATCCCCTCTGAAGGGTGACCAGACTTTTTGGGCTAAGGTGAAACAACACATCCTGGGACCTTAAAATTCCCTGTCAAATACCTCCTCAAGCAAAACCAGAGACAGCAGGTGATTTCAGCTTAGTTTTCATTCTTCCAGCAGCACACAGGAAATCCCTGCATGCATTTAAATCTGCAGTTTTCATATCTTTGCTGGGCTTTGGACCTCACCTCTGCTGTAAATACACTGTGCTTCACTGCACTCACACTAAAGGCAGGCGGCAGCAGCACAGACACACAGTTTTCTTGTGAACAGTTCGGTGATGGTAAGGAGAGAAGTGCTTTTCCTTCTCATCTCCACCATGTAGTAATTCACCCCTCTCATGCCACCAAGACAAAGAAGAGTGGCTCCCTCTACACAGACTCCTGCCTTTAACAAGCAGACTGCAGATTCTCAACAGGGCCCAAACACAGGAGCTGAACACATTTAGCACCTGGCAGGGTTTGGCCAGGAACAGTAATCATAAGGCGCATTTAAGATGCATTAATCAAACAACAATTATATTCATATAGTAAGGATATTCCTCTCTGATATTAAGCATGTTACTTCTATTATCTAGGAAAATAAAATTATTCTGATCCCTTAGGACCCTTGCATAAGTTTTGTATTTCTGGGAGTAAAAGTTTCTACTTTTGTAATCTCCAGCACAGTTTGTCTAGGAGTTGCAGAAGAGGGAGGTTTCAAATTTAGTTAGGTTTACTGAAGACATGCAAGACAACAAAGCAGAGAGTCACAATGCTATGAGATCCATTAATCAACTGCAGTTTTAACCTAAAGCACAGGACAAAGATCCAATAAAGGCAAGCCACAAGCAGCCACCTTACACTTTTTAAATCCTCTCCACTGAGACTAGAAAAATACCTAAGACAACATGTTTTACACCTCTATCAAAAACAGTTTAGCTAAATATCTAAATGTCTCGAAAAAAATTACCTCAGGAGCAAAGTAGTCAGGGCGAATTTTGGAAATCAAGGAGAGCTTTTGGCCCAAGGTCTTGGCTCGGTTAAGAGTCAGCATAGTCTTCCTCATCTTCCTACTGTGACGAATGGGAACATCTGACATTAACTCCACACCACCAGCAACCACAACATCACACTGTCCAGCTGCAATCATACCCACACCTGCAGAACAAGACAAGAGTTTCCCATGAGAGCTGCGGGGAGAACTGACACTTACAGCCTGTTAGTGCTTTGGATACTACTACATTTTATTTCCTTCTTCAGCCTCTGGCTTTGGCCAAGCTATACAACACATGCTTAACAGAGACTGAGCAGGTTGAACAGCCATTTTCTGAATCACGCTAGTTTTACAACTTTGCTTCTACTTCTCTTTGTCACATGCAGCAGTTGGGAAAAGAACATCCCCAGTAATTTGAGACAGTAACCGGGTCTCAAATTTTTTTTACTCCATTTAGGCTAAGTCAAAGACAAAAGTAGCCTGAAAGATAGCAACTTCCTTATCATGATGGAGTATTTACCTCCCAAGCTGAAGTGGACACTGAGCAGAGACTACTGCTGAAGGCAAAGGGTTATCAAGCTGCTGGCAGGTCTACAGCAGACACTTGATTCATATTATATTTTGTTGGTTCAAAAACTTCCATTCCAGAATTTCTTCAGATGCTTACTTGTATTCACTAAGCAGTGCAAGTTAGACAAGGTACACAGAGGAGTTGCTAAGCTCCTTCTCAAGCCCACAGCTTCTTCCAGCCAACATACCTGTGGTCATAGCCTGGTTTGAAGAAATGCAAGCCATGGTGACTGTGTGGGCTGGAGTTTTGTCAGAGAAACCTGCTCCCAAGGCAGCCTATAAGCAACAAAGAATGGCTGTTAAAACCAGCACCTGTTTGCTCCACAGGGTCAGAACTACCTTCCGCCCAGCAACACATCCTTCCACACTAAGATGAAAACAAGTACATCAAGTTTTCATTCAGCCAACTACTCATCCCCTCCCCAGACTCTGGGAACAGGAGGAGACGGCAACTGACAAGGTTCTCAGTTGCATCATGCAGACAGTCACTGGCCACCCCCATTAATAAAGTGACAAACTAACTGCACACCTCACAATTTCAAAAGAACTTCCAACTACTTGGCATCATCTTTGCTTCACCTTATTTGCAAAGGCAACATGGGAAGGGAATTATTTAGAGCCCCTCAGTACAAGGCACCGTGACCTGCTTCACACGGTACAGGAAACATTTCCTGCAGTTCAGAACAACCTCTCAATCTGATGCAGCTGAGAGCACGGCCTCCTACCACAAGAGAGCTGCTCACAGCAAGACCTTCCCTAGTTGAGACGTGGCCAACTGGTTTAAAGTTCAACAGTTGTTCCCAAGTTAAAATTATACCACAGCCTCATCTGACTGACAGGTGACCAAAGCAAGTATTTGCATACACAAGGCTGAAACTGCTGATGGAACTGGACAGCCTCATAGCCTCCTCTTCAGTGGTTCCAGCCCAGCTTACATCATGGTTTTGCCAAGCTGCAGAGACCAGCAGCAAAGGCTCCAGATTACAGAAAATCACATGCTGCCTCTGTAACATTACTTCAGTAGACCAGCTTCTTTCTGTGTATAATATGCAAATTGTGTTTTCTAACTGCCAGAAAAAAGGGCAGGTAAGTTACTCTATTTCAAATCATTCAAAAGCTGCATCTGATCAGCCAATAAAATAAATAAATACCACAGTAATCTACCACAGTACACTCTAGTCCTCTCAAGTACTTTGGACAAGCCAGCATTTAAATCAGTTAAGAGCTAAGTGATCACCAATCACTAACAAAAGCTTCCCTCTCAAGGAATAATCAAGTAGAGGCCTCACAGCATTAAAATACACTTGATCTACAGCAGATTTCAACAGGAGGCAGAGTCCCATACAGCTATTTGACATACAATACTGCACAACTAGTTCATACTTGAACCATAATACTGCAAATTTCTTTTTTTGCGCCAAGCGTTTGTCATCTTCATGCTAGCTGCAGAAATCAGACTCACAGAGGAAATGCTGCAAGTAACCTACCTCTCTGGCAACATTACTCGTTTTCACCTCCTGGATAACTGTGCCATAAACAATGTAATCAACAGCATCCTTTGGGACACTGGTCCGGTTCAGCAACCCCCTGAGGAGAACAAAACAAAGAATTTGCACTATGTAAGCAGTAACTATGTCACAGTCCTCCAACATACTCTTTCTGCCAGCTTGGCTGGAGAGCAAGGCAACAATGGAGCTACATCTTCTGCCCCTAGTTAAGAAGAAATCTTGCATGCATATGTACTTAATGAAAAGTGTAATTGGCTATGGACTGCAAATTATCATGGTGATAATATCAATAGAAATTACTACATAATTTCATGAAAGCAACTACTCTACACTCCCTCCACCCCCAAAAGGGCTGTTAGTATCTTCCCCAAATTGGAGTATTCTGACATCAAAATTAAAAGGAACAGGGCCTTAAGAGGTAGGAACATTTAAAAATTCAGTAAAGACACACAGAAAATAAGCAGTGTGTTTTCACCATTTGCCAGAAAAAATACGGCATCATTTGCCGAAACAACTTGACAAACATGTCACCACAACAAATCCCACTGCAGGCAGTGATTTAAAGCCACTGGAATACAAATGCAGTTTCATGCACTAAAAAGCACCAAATAACAATGAAACTAAGGGCTCCTCAACCAGTAACTTCTCTTCTGCAGCACACTAAACCCCCCTCTACATCCGGGCACAGCCCACACACACGACTAACACGCTGCCCATTCAAACAGATTAGCCTACCATGGCTAAACATGGCATTCAGATTTGGCACGATCACACCAACCTCATGATCTTTCTCTGGGCCTTGAGATCTCCCTTCCCCCCCAGTAAAGCCTTCTCTCTTTTCAACAGCACTTTGCCCTGCTTCTCAACACAACAAACCCACTCCTAACAACCTACAGCTTTTGTCACATCACTGCAGAGTGGAAAGGACAGGCAAGATGATAGAATTAGCTTGTTATTCTTTTTGCCACTTAAGTTTTTCCCTGCATTGCCCAGACTGTTTTTCCCATTAATTGTAAGCACACCTCAACAGCAGCTATGACTGTATTTAGCTCTGTATTTAGAAACTACAGTCAGAATTCAAACTAACTAAAGTTTGTCAAGCAGGACAACAAAGCTATCTCTTTCTAATAGCACATTTTAGTACAAGCCTATTGTAAACCCCACTGCTTAAGCCACCCATGAAGGTGGTGGTGGACCATGGAAAATGAAGGCCCTGGATCATGTCATTTGGAGTCTGAGACAAAGCTAGAGCCTTGGCTTTCAAATCTGTTGAAGCCACCATACCAGCATTGGGACCCCAGCATCTCAACAAGTTTTTTGGGCCCTTCTAGTGTTCAATTTACTTACTGCAGTGCTGCTCTTGCCAAGTCATGTGGCATAAGATCCGCATACCTGAAAGATAAAGAAGAGAGGCAGAAACTTAGGGGTGTCAGAAACCGATATGGATGTCCACTTCACCACTGTAAGTGCACATCAGTGGCAAAGAACTGGTGACATACCAGAAATGCTCTGCTGCATTTATAATCAAACATTTCATACCCCAGGTTGTGAGGACTATCGGTGTGTAAGCCAGCATGCAATTGCTATAGTAAAACCATTGGAGAGCAGTAGTTACAGAATAAAGAAATCCCCTATCCATCCTCAGTAAGTTAGGTCTGATTCTAATTCAGCTGTGGATTTGGTGGCATAACAGTCTAGCAAGAAGAGGAGCCTACAGCAGATTCCCTGCACCTGTCCTGCTAGTTTTGTGAAACCTGTTGCTTTATTTGCTGTAAATTTACCAACAGGTTCCTCTAGACATGCAGCACAAATCCTCGTTCTTCTCAGAATTCACATACATGGTCAACCTTCAGACCATGTTTTTTCATTAGGTAAGCTGGAATAACTGTAGCAGCCTAACTGGCATACTTCTAGGCATAATAACTACATTAAAAAGAAAAGTAAGCCAATTTTTTTTTCACAGAGATTCTATAATTAACCAAGTCAGCATGTATTTTTTTCTTATTTTATACTTACGAGGTGCCAGACTGCAAAAATGGAATACGGACGCCATCTACCACAACGATATTCTTTATGCCACTTTTGGCTAAGGTCTTCTTACTCTTAGGCTGGGCTGCTGAAAAAGAAGTGATGTTAACAAGAATACCAGCAAGCTTAAAGTAAGACCCTGTAAAAAACTACTAGAAAACTTGGGAAAATGTTCTCTTTTGGTGCATAAGTCAAAAGCAGGATAGGTAGGACACCTGAGCTGTAATCTTGTCTCTCTTTGGCTAATTATGAGATGTGTGAAACATGATTTAACAACTTGATACATCCCACATCAGCAGAGAGATTCATCTATAGTTACACTGAAGCAATGGTACAGCTGAGAACAAAGCCACGTAACTCCCAGTCTCTGTTACCACTGACAAGAACACTGCAGGAAGACATCCCTCTAAAAATGCTGCACAGCTTACAATATGAATGAAGCAGACCAAATTCAGAGTGTGAGATCTCCCACTTGGGGAAGGACAGCAAGGACTTCAATTAGCAACCAACTTACTTTCCAGAGTAACTGCCTGTATACATGCTCTTACTGCACAGTGAAGGTGAAATAATTCAAGGTAATCAAAACAGTTTAGGAAGTCAACTTTCACTCCCAGAGGAAAGCAGTAGCACAAAGAGTGCATATATTTGCTGTGGGTAACTTGTTACTTCTCTGTACGGTGTCTGAGCACCTCAGGTTCAAGACAAAGCATGTCACGATAGAGTATTTTTCAACAGGATGCTGGCACAACTCTTCTGAAGTAATGATTAACAAAGGCTTCAATCAGAATTCCCTAATACCACGAGGCCTGCAAATCTTAATGAGCATATGGGGCAGCTCCTTTTACAAGCAGGAGAACGACAGAGACACGTAAAAGCAGATTAAGGCCAGTGAAATACTGTGCTCAAGCAAATGCCAGCACCAGGATGAAACTCCAGCACTGTTCTTGGGTTGTATAAGGCTCTCTGTGCAAAACCAAGGAGACGAGGGGGAGCTGCTGTCTAGGCCCGTTTCCAAACCCCAGGCAGCTCAAAGCATTAGTCACCTGAGCCACCCCCCACAATGAATCCCAGAATGCCAGATCATCCTGACTGCTCGCTAAGGGCCACAGCTAAAAATCTGTGTAACTGTGCATGTTCAGCAGTTCCACCAAGACCTGAGCCTCTCACTGGTCTTGTTGGACTTCAGAGCTAATTCCACAAACTCCTCCTTGTCAGGGACAATCCCCTCCCCTCTGGGCAAGTGAGCTGATTATGCCCAGACAGTTCATAAACCCCGAGTTCAGCTTCTCTGTTTAGGTTCTAGAAATAGCTATCTGTCAGGTGACGACAGAGTGTTAGCTCTGGACTGGGCAGAGCTGCTGAGAGCCAGGGGCATTTAGAGGTTGATGGGACTCTGCTGCAAACAGCAGTTTGCCTGTAGTTTTACTTCTTTGCAGTTTTTGACCACTCAAACTAAAGCAGTCTGTGCCGCTTGTCTGAGATTTAAGCGGAATGAAACTCTGGAGAAGGGTGGCAGCTTCAAAAATAGTCTTCTCTAGCACAGACCCACTGCTGTTCCTGGTGTTTTCACTCTACCTGCAGCTTGTAATGGTGAAGAACAGCTCAGTGATCGAGCAACTGAAAAACAAGAAAGAAAAAAATAGCGTATGTCAAACAGGAAATGTTAAAAACATTTCTAGTTTCTGTAAGAACTATTAAAAAAATAAGATAATGTCATAGTAAGACAACTGCACCAGAACATCTGTGAGCTCTTTATTAGTTTACTTCATTCACAAAAACAACACAGGTCACATTACCTGTTAACATGAGATTCCTCCCACACCTGATGTGGGAAGGGACAAATACAGCAACAACAGAATTAGTTAGTTAAAAAAAGCCACTGTCATCTTTTTTAAGATGAAAATGGAACAAAGATTCAGATACAAACAACCATTCCAAACCCAAGACTTAAAACCAGAATTTTATGAGCTACCAATTCAAGCTTTTAATAAATGTAAAGATACTTACAGACCCTGGAAGCCCATGCTGAGGAAGCAGGGAGGTTTCTGATGGCATGGGTCAGCATGGAACTCATTTTGATACCTAGAAAAAGACTGATCCTAGTCCAATCTAGTCTATGCAGAACAATTTCGGGTTAAGCGATCTGCCTGCTTCACACACGGCCAAAAAAGCATAGAAAGAAAAGACATTCCAAGGCAACAGTGCAAAGAATTACTTCCTGTTACATTTTTTGAACAGCATCTAACACACGAGGAGTCTGGCTTATGACTGTGGCCTGCAAATGTTCATGTAAATAAATACTCATCTCCCCAGTGACCCAGCACTATACTGACAGCAACCAGTGCAGCCTTCAATTCCCCTCCCAATAACTGTTCTACCACTTCCTTCCCCACTGGAAAATTGTCCCAGTGCCCAGCCAATCTCACCACCAGCATGACTTCCCTGACGCATTCTCCTTGGCACAATTTCATGCTGCTACCTCTCATTTTAACTGTTGATGCTAACCTCAGTAACTCCCTGTTGAATATCCCCACAAGAAGCAGAACAAGTTGGTATCCACTACCCCAAAAACTTCCTCTGTGGCCTTCATGAAGGTAATTACTGTACAGGGTTTCCCTATAAACAAATCCTCAACTACAGTTTTTATTGCCCAGGACAAAATAAAAAAACCAGACCTCACGCTCATTCTTTTGCTGCTTCACAGCAACACCCATCTCACTCTGTCTGTCACACTTCTGGCATTGAAACAGCGCTCTTCCTCCAAAATACACACACTTCCCCTCAAGGGTTGCAGAAGCACCTGCAGTCCCAAGCCCAGCACACCCAGGTATTGCAGCTCTCTACAGTTTCTCAAAACTCTGTGTAAGTAAGCTGCCAGCCACCCCCTTCCACTCTGACACCTCACACCCTACAGCTCCACACCTGCAACACGCCATGCAGCATTCCTCATTCCCCAACCTGCTCTGGCTATGCTGGCATCCCAAAACCCAAACCTAGACCCCTCACATCAGTAAAGTCCCAAAAATCAAACCTCCTCCCCGGCATACTTCTCTGGATCGCCTCCCCACAACAGTGCTCGCCCTCCACCCGTGCTGAGCTCCTTCCCCATACTTTTTTTCCCCAGTTTTCTCTGCCCAACTGACAAAACTCCTCCTCTCCGGGTCCCCAAGCCGGATTCACGCCCTGAACACCGCACAGCCGCTCTCCTCACAACGCACCCACCGACCTCGCCCCCCACCACACACGCTGTCCCCTATGTTTTTATAAGTCAGCCGCTCCCCTGGCACCCCAACGAGACAGCACGCGAACTGAACCGGCCAAAGCTCCTTCCAGAGCCTGCAGGATCTGCCCCGCTTCCACAGCAGCCCCTACTGCCCTTCCCCTCTCTACACACAACACCCCCGACCGTCGCACGTTTCGCACACACACGCTGCACATCCACCCTGTGCCCTCACGGAGGACACAAGCTACACCCCCACGCACTACACACTCGCTTCTGTCCCCACCCCCCCAACAGCCGCTCCTCACCCCACCAACAGCCCAGAACCGCTACCCATCCACTCCTCGGCACGCACACACCTCACAGCCACCTTCACCCTTTGCCCACCTCCCCTGCATCCCCAACCGACCGCCCCGACGGCCCCCTCACCCCCGGCCGCCCCCGCCGCCCGCGTACCTCCGCCGGCGCCCAGCACCGCCCCTCACTGCCGCCACCGCCTCCTCCTCTCAGGAAGGACCCCGCGCCCTCCCCAGCCTCCGGGCTGCCCGCCGCCCATCCCGCAGCCCCTTCCCGCGCCCTCCCGCCCTCCCGCCCTCCCCTCAGCCTCGGCCGCCGCTCGGTACAGACCAGAAACTTCAGAGACCTCTCGGTGAGCCGGAAAGAGCGAGGGACGCGGCGGCGGCGGCGCGGCGGACGGTGTGCAGCACCAGGTAGGCGTCCCCCACGTAGAAGTCGCCGTGGTGGCTGGG
>JAVJGJ010000059.1:74692432-74708069 GCA_035590215.1 Microhierax caerulescens | reverse complement strand
TGGCACATGAGGGGAGGTGGGAGGATGCATTAATAAGGGAAAGTTAAGCTGAGGCTACTGAGAATTCCTTTAATACTTGCAATATCTTTTCTTTAGGTTATGCTTGCCGTAACATCTCCACTTCCACTGCTCTTCAGAGTAAGTGTAAAGCTTTTCTGTGTAAGTTCATCCTCTTTCTTAAAATCCACTGAGCATAAGCTGATAACACATTTCTTTGTTTCCAGCTAGAACCCACGTTAGCTATGATATCAAAGGAGATGTTGCCGTTGTACGCTTCAATTCACCAAATTCAAAGGTACTGTTTTAGCTGGCTGTGGTTAATAGGCATAGCAGTGGAAATGGCAGGAATAGCAGTCGTACAGGGAAGGCACTGAAAATTCTGATTTAAGATTAAGAACTTTCCTAACATGCAGCCTTTCAAAGTTGTGAGCAAAGCAGAAATAGTAAAACGAGCATTAGGATGTTTAATGAGACATCTGAAAATGCCTCATGGAATTATTTTGTGTGTACTAGGCTAACTTGTCTCTCACTGGCACAAGATACTGCTAAATTTTATTAAGTTCTTGGATTCAAGGTTAGGAGAGTGTCTGGTATATAGAAAAAAAACAGCTTAGAAGCTCAAAATCTGTGTTTGAGGTCACAAACCCACTGTTGGTGAGGTTAAGGAGAAACATCTTAATAAAAGATTATTTGGTAACCTGCTGCAAGGCTTCATCTTGGAGGTGTGGTTTTTTGCTCACAGTATCATGACTCAGAACGAACTAACTTGGATAGCAAATCTGGGCTCAATTTGAGCACCCCAGAAGTGTTACAGTTGTGCCAAGTAATGGTCTGGCTGTTGGGTGAATTCCTGGATGACTTAGTCTCATCCCCCCTGTCCCCCCACAGAAGGCAAATCTTGAAAGGTTGTAGAGCTGCTGCTCCTGCTGGCTTGGAAAATCCATTCAGGCCTGCCATTGGCTTTGGCTTTTTGGTGTCACTCTGTCTTCTGTGCAAGTTTCCTGATGATGTGACGATTGAGTCCAGTACTTAATCAGAGGTTAAACTGTGCTGTCTCATGGGCTCCCTATTTACAATGCCTATTTGCTGCTTTCAGGTGAACACTCTGTCCAAACAATTTAACTCAGAGTTTACTGATGTAATGAATGAGATCTGGGCCAATGAAGCTGTCAAAAGTGCCGTCCTCATCTCTTCAAAGCCAGGTTCTTTCATTGCTGGAGCAGATCTCAAGTAAGTACAGGGCATTAGAAGTTATGCTGATGGAGCTTTCTCTGAAGTCCAGCATCCAGGGCCAGCTCTCTGGTGTGCTGTGAAGTCTGAGCAGTTTGTCGCTGACATCTCCCAGGGGTGAGGCAGAGGCTGGGAATGAAATCTGTGTCCACAGAATGCCCAACTTGCTCAAATGAAGCTAGGACCTTGATAGAGGAACATGACAAGTCATTAAACCCCTTTTGGCTGTAACACTTGGTCACTCCTTCCTGCATGCTGGGGTGCAGCCAAGGAAACCTGTCCTAGCTCTGGGGTAAGCATTGTCCTTTGCTTTGGGATGCAACAAGAGCAGATAATTTATATGCAGGACTTCATTTAAGCTGGGTTTGAGTGCCTGGCAGTCTGCCAGCATGGCCCCTTGATTAGGCAGGATTTGGCGCTCTGCCACGTGGAGCATCTGAGCAGCCTCCCAGGCAATTCAGCATGGGTAACTTTTGCAGGGTGTGGGACAACCTGTGTGGGTCCTCTCGCTGGGACCTGGAGTGCCGTTGGCTCCTAGTCCAGACCTAGGGCAGGACAGAATAGTTGTTTAAAGATGTTAAAAGCCAGAAAGCTCTGAGGAAGGAATGTAAATTATAAATAGACCCTTCAAAACCTTTTTGGCTGGCCTTATTCAGGGGCAGAGACTTGATATATGTTGTGGTGGGAAGGAGGCAGTAGGTAGAGCTGGTAAGCAGAGCAAAAGGACAGGCTGTGTTTGAGGTGTCTGCTGGTCTCAACACTACGAGCCTCTTGAACTGCGCCTGCCTGGCAAATGCTGCTAGCTTCCATGAGAATAATTGGCACAGGGAGTCTCTAATTGGCAGAGTGCAACATCAGAGCACTGGCCATCTGCTCCTCTAAAAAGTGATCCTTGCCTCCCCCCTCCACCCTTCCTGGCAAGTGCTTTGAGGCTTCCTATGACCCTTCCTCCTCTCCCCCAAAGGCTTTCAAAGCTCTGACACAAGGAAACTCATTCACTGCCTGCAGGCACAGCCCAGTGTCAGCGTGCAGTGACTTAACCCACTGAATTTAGTAGTCTTCCTGTGTTGTCTGTTAATCTAAGACTACAAGACTAAATAGCTCTTGCCTGCCTGTCAGTCACTGGAGCTTTGTGGGAAAAGAGAACAAACTTGTTGAAGCACCCTTATTTTACTGCTTTTACTTTCTCAGTGCTTTTCCAATTCTGATCAGCCTTTCTGCCTCACTGCAGCATGCTTGAAGCCTGCAAGACTTCTCAGGAAGTGACTCAGCTCTCTCAGGAAGGACAGAAGATGCTAGAAAAAATTGAGCAGTCTCCAAAGCCCATAGTTGCTGCCATCAGTGGGTCCTGCCTGGGAGGAGGACTGGAGGTACTGACCAATTCTGGGTCTGACAGGCAGGTGTGGGAGTCGATAGCACTGGTTCCCTAAACTATACAAACGATGCCTGCAGGGCCACTTCCTGTGAGAGTGATTTGAGACTTGATGGGAGTTCTTTACATCCATTCAAATGAGTTTGTAGCAAGTTAATGGGTTGCTTGTGCTTCAGGGCTCTCCCATGCTAATTTTTCTGCTTCTGTTGAGAGCAAGCTAATCAAATATGAATCCGCGTGGGCTGGCTAATATTTAGATAAGAGCGTCCCAGGGAAAAATGGCTGTTTCCAGCAGGCCTTGGATCTGGATAAATGCTGCTGGCAGAGTCCAGGATGGAAATTGCTGCTTTTCAGATGAAGCAAGTCTCGTATCCCAGCAACTTCTATTCTTTAAAAGGTTGTTGCGAGACAGATGAGTGCAGGGAACCTGGCCAGGCTCCACCCTGGCCTGCAGTACTTAGCTCCATCACTTGCTGCTTTGACTAGGTGCAGTATTTGCTTCATAATCTCCATCTAGGATTTTGTAAACTGAAAGACTTGCAATTTCTGGAGCAAGGTTACTACTAAAGCAGAATAACCTTGTGTGATTGGAGTTGCTTCAGTCTTGTACTGATTTCTCCAGCAGTCACAGCTTTTTACAAGCACTGTGGTGTCAGATCTGGACTTGGTGATCCAGTGATAAACCAAGAATCATGGCTGATGTGTAAATGGGACCATGCTGTCAGCATAGTGAATGAATTTAGTCCTTGATGGTCTAGATGAGATTTAAAAATAGCTTGGCTCAGTTTGGTAGTTTCACGTTCATGTTGTAACTGCTTGCTGTCATCTGCCTGTGTGCGTTCTTCTTGCTGGAAGAAGCCATAAGTGAGCCCAGAGGGAACATGGGCAGTTGAATTAGGGAATTGGAATAGGGTTGGGAGGAAAGCTGAGGCAGTGTGTGGAACAGACCTTTGTGATGAATGTCCAGTTTTTCTGTGGTCTTTCACACGGAAACGTTCAGTTTTCTCTTCCTTTTCTAAGGTTGCCATTGCCTGTCACTACAGAATAGCAATAAAGGACAAGAAAACAGTTTTGGCAACACCTGAAGTGTTACTGGGTCTCTTGCCAGGGGCAGGGGCTACTCAGAGGCTGCCAAAGATGGTAAGAGGAAAACTGTACTTAATAGCCTGTTCTGCTGCATGGCACGCTCCTGTTCTGAAATCCCCTTTCTGCCCTTCCAGGTGGGACTTCCTGCTGCCTTTGATATGATGCTGACGGGAAGGAACATCCGTGCTGACAGAGCAAAGAAGATGGGTCTGGTTGACCAACTGGTGGACCCACTAGGTCAGACATGACGTCTCTCAGTTTTCTGATGTGCTGCCTGTCAGTTAATCTCTTCACCTTACTGAAACGGGTAGAGAAGCCATTGATACAGCTAGAAGTCTAGTGGGGACAGCATGTATGGATTGCAAAGTCCTTGCTGTGCTCTGCAGTGCAATCTCCATTCCTACCTTAGAAGAGTATGCATGCAGACCTGGAATTGTCAGGCTCCTGCTAAAGCTGAGTGACCAGGGAAAAGTTAGCATAGAGGGCAAGCCTGCTGGCTCTCTTGCATAAGCTAATTATACAGATAAGAACCTGCATTCCTCGTTTATCATGTCAGAGGGACAGATTGCAATCCAGAATGAAAGGAGAATAGATGACCAATGTCTATATTTATGCAGCCTGTAAGTGTTAATCTGTGACAAGATCTTGAGAAGAAGCCAACTCCCATGGCTTAGGTGCTCTGAATTGCCCACTGACTTTCATCTGGGTGGAGAAATTCCTTGCAAACTGCAGACTTCCAGGTGCTGAGCAGGCTAGTGAAAAATTTCTTGCTTCTGCTGTTTCTTCACTAGGGCAGCTTTCTTGGAAGCTGACTGGAGGGGCAAGCCCTCCACAGCTGCCTTGGAGAAGCCTGGGCAGCTCTGGCCAGGAGTCAGAATGGAAACCACTGTGCCAGCTGGTACTGCCGAATAGTTGCAGGTTGCTGAGTTTGGTTCCCCCAGGCTGAGCACGGCCAGAGTACCTTGGTGGTTCTTAACTCATGTAGTTGAAGAAAATAAAAAGGTGCTCCTCCCTACTCTGAGAAATGCAAGGGAAGCCTTTGTGTCTGTTCTGTCTCATGTGCCAATGTTCAGCTGGATAAGATATCCTTAGCTCTATTCTTGCTTTTAGAATGAATCAGTGGTACCCAGGCTTGAGTTAAAATTGCTTGAATAAATTTTACCACTCTATACTTGTTTAAATGTGAATTGGCTTTTAAGAGCCACCAAATGTGGGTTTTTTTATACCAATGATTACACTGGCTTGCTTAAAGGAAACCTGAACTTTCTGAAGAGCTGTTTGGAATCCTGGCTGAGACCAGATAAGCACATAGGAGGAACACAAAAAACAAATTATATGCAAGCATTAGAGTCATTCCTCCTTCATTCAAATAGCAGCCAGAAGGCTTTCTGCTGAGTATTCACGTGTTCATTCTCAATGTCTGGGAGAAAGCAGCTTTAACTGGGGTGATGCTTTAACTGATTGTACAAAGCTTTTGAGAGACAGCGTTAACCAGGAGGCAATTTTATGGGGTGCAATCAGTCCTCCTTCAGCAGAAAGTTTTACAGTGTTCTCTTGATATATTTACTGCTGTGCCCAGATCTAATTCTGGCATGTGCCATTTATACAAGAAAGCAGATGTGAGTCAAGAGCTTGGAGTTCCTGGGTTAGGACACTACAAAATGTTAAGATGCAACCGCAAGTAAAGTAAACCTGCAGATGTAAGTTTGACCACCTTGTCTTGAATAGGTCTTAGAGCTCTTTTCTTCAGCTGTAGTATCAAAGTCCAGTGCCTGCTGGTGTTTAACAGCCGAGGTGATCAGGTGTTCACATCTTGTAGCACATCAGGTCACTAAAGCTCAAGGTCTCAGGCACGTTGCTTTGAAGTGGTGGAAAGAGAATTTGAAAGCTGGTGAGGTTTGGGCTCAGAAATCCCAAATGCTTTCAAATTTCCAATAAATTCTCTAAAATCCACTGGGTATTGCTGAAACATAGATTATGCAGCAGCTCTGGATTGGTTTCTGTGCTGCCAGTAAAATGAAATATGTTGTTTTGTTTGGATAGTTTTCCCCCAGGCTGGCCCTGACTTACTGCCAGGGTATGAGTGAGACTTCCCAACAGGGAGCTTTCATGAGCTGGTTAAAATGTATGTGCTCCTTTACTTGCTGCTTGCTGAGAGACCTTCCAAGAGGCAGCAGCATCTGGGGTCTGTGGAGTATACGCTCTCAAGATTTTATGCAGAGAGATGAAACTTAAAAGTTGAAGACCTCAGCTTTTGGTGGAGGGAGGGAGTAGCGGGAAGTGAAGGAGCAGGGTTTTCTGTTTTGGTTTTGGTTTTTAGCTGTCTCCTGTGTCAGGGAGTAATTGTCTGCTGTGGTGTTTTCTTAGCTCTGAGGACTCTGCAGCATCTGGGTGCGGTTGGGGCAGTTTATAGTGGAGGTTAAGGAGGTTGCCGAACTGTAAGGATACAGTTG
This sequence comes from Microhierax caerulescens, assembly GCA_035590215.1. Taxonomy (NCBI): domain Eukaryota; kingdom Metazoa; phylum Chordata; class Aves; order Falconiformes; family Falconidae; genus Microhierax; species Microhierax caerulescens. The sequence continues at coordinate 74,701,928 of JAVJGJ010000059.1, read as the reverse complement.
TAACCTCATCATGTTTGTTCTGCTAGTTCAGGGGCAGCCAAAGGCTGCACTTCTAGCTGCAGGCTCCCTGTGGTGACCGTGTGCAGAATCACTGGGCATTGCTCTTTCATTAATGACTCATTGTGTTTGCTTCTAGCAACCTTACACAGCTGCCCTTTCAGCCCTGTACTCTGCTCCTGCAATGATGGTACAAGTCCTGTGCTTGAAATTGTGCACCCATCCTCAAGGTTGCCAAACCTTCATTTTGTGGTGACTTGTTTCATTATTTGTGGGACAGCTTTAAGTTAGGCTAGGTGTTACTGTGTGTTGCACTAGGTAAAGCAGGTGAGAGTTTTCCTGCACCTGAAGTCAAAGATTGAGGTTTCTTTGGAGATAGCTCCAGTACAGGTAATTTTCAGGGGCTCAGTGCTTTGTATCTGTTGTTGATAAGTTTACGAAGCAACAGTGTTGGCACAAGTTGTGCAGACTTACCGCCTAAGAAAGGAGAGGTGCAAGGAGGGAGGGGAGGCAGGACACTTAGTTTCTCCTGAGATACATGTGTGTCTGCAATTATGCAAAGTAAAATGTTTTGATTTGGGTTTAGGTTGAGGAATGAAGAGCAGAATTTGCAAAACGATGGTCAGGTGCTGAAACAGGGACCCAAGAGGGGTGGTGGGACCTCCATCCTTGGAGGTGTTCAGAGACTGGCAGATGTCCCTGAACAACCTCATCTAATTCCAGAGTAGGATTTAACTCTGAACTTGGCCCTGCTTTGAGTGGCAGGTCAGCCCAGATGGCCTCCCTTGTCCCCTTCCAACCAAAGCTATTCCACGGTATTATGAAAGTAGCATTGATGTTTAAGTGCATATGGCTGTCAGTTCCCATCGGGAGCAATTTTGGCATTTCTGTATAATGCCAGGTATATTAAATGCATTGGGGTTTTCATATAGGTGCCTGTTGAGCCTTTCCATCATTGTTCGTGATCAGGAAAAGTCAAACAGGTTGGGGGGATAGTGGTAATCGAAAGAACATCGTGTTGCTGTCTCATCCTTGCTTCTCTGCATTGGCATCCATCAGTGATAACTTCTGCTGCATTTCATCAAGACTTCTTTTGTATTCACAGGGCCAGGCACGAAAGCTCCAGAAGCACGAACAACTGAGTACTTGGAGGAGGTAGCAATTGGCTTTGCCAGAGGACTAGCCAACAGGACTGTGTCTGCAAAAAGATCGAAAGGGCTAATGCAGAGTAAGTGTGAGCATCATGGCCAAATCCCAAGGGACTGTAGTTGAATATAATCCATCTTTGCTTCTAAGGGGTATATTTGTGCTCCTACTTAACTTTGTTTTGAAAATGGAATTACGTTGTAGTTGTCTCTTGATCCAGGTGGGTTGGTAGAGAAAACATTCTTCTGCAGATCAGGTCTTCAAGTAGTGTTGCCAGAACTCCTGAAGTGTACTAGAAGGGAGCCAGGCCTCAAGGAGAGAGCAGCAGCTACCTCCAGAGGCCTTTCCATCTTCAAAGATTTAGTAGCAAGTTCTGCACCAAGCTTGTGTAATCAAGTGGGTAAGAGGCACATAGGTCTGGCTCTGCCCTAACCCTCTTTTTAGCAGAGCCCTTAGGCAGTTAGCAGAACCCAGAAACTGCCATCTTTGTGAGAGTTCTGCTCCCCAGAGTTCAGTCTGTCACCAGTTGTATTAGGAGGATACTTCAGCCCTAAATGAGACTTGTTCGTGGAACAAGCAGTAGAAACCCTTCTGAGCAGGCCAAGTTACCTGTGGCTGAGTTTCAGGTGCATGTTTCTATTGCAGATAGGCAATTCACATCTATACGTTTTAATCATTTAAAGGCTGATTGTGCATATAGCACTGTGCTGAGACATGTTTTGTCCCATCTTGCAGAGATAACAGACTATGCCATGGCTCTTCCATTTGTGAGGCAGCAAGTCTACAAGACAGTGGAGAGCAAAGTTCAGAAGCAAACCAAAGGACTCTACCCTGCTCCGCTAAAGATCATTGAGGTAACCCCTGCTGTGAGGCATAAGAAACTACAGTGAAGGTGGATCTGTGGGATAACTTGGCAACAGAGGGAAGGTGGTTCCTTCCTCCAAGTCAAGCCATAGCGTCCTGATCTTCACATATGGTCAGACTTGATGAGTGCTAGCTGTGTGGTGTATCCAGCAAGCAGGAACATAAATAAATTCGGAATAGCTTCCCAGAATATGATCGCCATTTTATTTGGTACCAGTAAGGGGTAGATAAGAATCCCAACTGAGGGAGGGCTTGGCTGGAATACTTTATGAAGCTTTCAGCTGCAACTTTTCAAGGCTTCCTGTAGAGTTTCTGAAGAGTTGTGTTGAACCTGTTTGAAGCTAGGAAAATACAAATTGCTTTTTCATAGCACTAACCACACAATACTTTGAAAGTTAGTCCTGTGAGTTACACAGGCATTGAATTACTTACAGACACTGTCCATGGTTGAATCCTTAAAGTGACTTTTCACTATTTAAGTTGTTGCTAAGACTTCTCTAAAACCTGTGAATGCCCCCCTCTTACTCTGAGAACAGTGACATTACAGGAATACAGTCCTACTGACAACTGCTGAAATGACAAGGGGTGTGTAAAAATTAATCTGATGGAACACTCCTTGCCATCTATCCTGTGCTAGAAGGACAAGGTGATTCATAGCTCTGCTTTGAACAGCATGGACAGGATCCAGAGGGTCTGAAGTGTGCCTTGAATGTTGGGGAGGGGACACTTGTAAAAACAAGAGGTGCAGCTAAACAAGTAATAGTAATCTCATCAAAGCGTAGATGTTGGCAAACATGACTTCAGTGGTGTATCTTTATTGTTCTTTTTTGACTAGGTTGTAAAGACTGGTCTTGATCAGGGGCGTGACGCTGGATACCTCATTGAATCCCAGGTAAGGAGATTAGATCCCTGGTAGTAATCAGTAAATTGTGTAGTTGGGGGGGGGGGGATTTATTTTTGACCACACACAAAGGATAATATTCATCACAGGCTGCTCAAAATGGTGTCTTACACCCTGCCCTTTCTTCTGACAGTGGGGCTGTGAAAAAGGCCTGTACTGAACAACAGAACCGTTTATCAGGATTCTTTGTGAAAACAGTTTGTGCCTTTTCTCATTCCTGTCTGTTATCTTTCTGAGTGGGAAATAACCAGACAGAGTTCATTGACAGACAGGCAGAGTTGATTGTTAGGTTTCACCTAACAGGACTTTGATTCATCTGTGTCTGAGCACTGTTCGGGGTTTTTTTTCTGGTTGTCAGATGGGACAGGTAACCTGGAGATGTGGGAGTTAGCACTCTGTGTCATCAGTGTTTTCAGGCAGTTTGGTGCAAACAAGTAATTTCCTCCAAGAATTAACTTTCATTTTTCCAATGCTCTGCTTACTCTGTCACCCTTTTTCATAATCACCTTTGTTCAGGATGTTGATTCTCCATTACACTTGTTTTGGTATTTGTCCTGTTTTCTAGGCCAGGTACTTTGTGCTGGTCCTTTTTCACCCATTGATAATTCTGGGTGCTTCTGAAAATTAGGTGGGTTTTTTTCAGTAGTAGTTTCTCAACTAAACAACTTAGCCATTGGTCAAATTTAGCTACTTAGTAGCCACTCCACTCAGTATACTGGCTAGTAGTGGCCACTGGGGAACCTCATCAGATGGGAGAACTGGGCAGACAGGAACCTCATGAAGTTCAGCAAAGAGAAATGCCAAGTGCTGTCCCTGGGGAGGAATAAACCCATGCACTGATACAGGCTGGGGGCCAGCTGATTGGAGAGAGTCCAGTAAAGGATGATTAAAAGGCCTGGAGCATCTGGCACACGAGGAGAGGCTGGGAGACCTGGGACAGGAGAAGAGAAGGCTTTGGGGATCTTACCAATGTGTATAAATACCTGGTAGGAAGCAGTAAAGAAGGCGTAGCTGCACTCTTCTCAGTGGTATCCACTGGCAGAATAAGAGGCAATGGGCACAAACTGAAACAGGAAATTCAACTTCAGTATGCAAACCAACTTTTTTTTTTTTTTAAGGTGATTGAATGCTGGAACAGGTTGCACAGAGAGACTGGAGTCTCCCTCTGTGGCAATACTCAAACCCCAGCCAGACACACTCCTCAGCAGCCTGCTCTGGTTGATCCTGCTCTGAGCAATGGGGTGGGACAAGATGATCTCCACAGATCTCTTCCAGCCTCAACTGTTCAGCGGTTCTGTGATTCTATGAAACGAGCCTCTTATTTAATTCTTCCTTTCCCTTCAATTCTTTAGTTTCCTGGCACATGAGTTGAATTTAGCACCCATAATGACTGTTAAGGGTAACAAAGTCCTTTGCATTTTAAGGCCCAGAAGACTTCACCTGTTATTCTGCTTGCTGCTTTTCCCCTTTGTAGGTCCAGCCAGTGGTGAGACTGAGCGGGTGTTAGAATCATAGAAGAGGTGTCCTGTCGCTGAGGTGTAGGTACACACACATACATGCTCACAAACACAGAGTACACACACGGCTGGCTGCACAGATAGCACAGTGCCTTTACTGCTGACACCCACGCGAACACAACCCCCTTGCAGGCATGGCCAGTGTGGATGATCGATGCTGTTCCTCCTGATCGGCTGACCAGAACTGAAGTTCATGTGCAGCAGTAAGTGCACGTATGTGCGCACGCATGCACAGCCCTTTAGTAGATGGCTTTAGGTGTTTCATCTGTCAGCTCACTGGCCTCAGGGCCCAGTCTGACTAGCTGCTGGCACACGGACCTCGTGTCCTAAATGCTATTCAGTCCTCCTTGGGGTTTGCTAGTGACACACCTGGGAAAGTAGAAATAGAGTTTACTATGGAGGTAGGACAGACTCTGGTGGGCAGGTCATGGGTTTGAGCAGGCAAGCCTACTTGCCAGTGGCTTGCTTATGCATGACCCTTCTATTCCATGCACATACAGTCTTTGTTTTCCCATGCTTGTTCATCCTCAGCCATCTTGATCTCTCCCTTTCTCTGCCCTTGTCTCTGCCTTAATAAACAACCTGCCCCTAATTAGTTTTTCCTCACTGGTCCCAGTTTTTCTATGTCTGAACTCAAATGTGTTATTTCTGATACTGAAGAGGTGATTCTGGCTGTGTGTGGTGCCGCTGTTGTGGTTACCTGGGTACTCTGGCTCTGCCAACCTGACTCACCAGAAGACCCACAACACTCCTGTCAGAGTCATCTCGTGTTGCTGCCCCTTTACTACTGGTGAAATCCATCCATCCACCCTCTCCAGTACTAGCTGTAACTTTCACCAGCTTCCCACACTGCTGTCACATCCTGCAGTCTTTCCTTTTGTTCTCTTCTGGTGACAAGATCCCGGTCTGAGACGTAGCTATCTGCCTCCTACCTTAACAGAGACCTCCTGGGTATACCCCATCTGTTCTGGTTATGCATTCCACCCACGTTTGGTCTGGTGCTGAATAAAAGGCTTGGGATACTCTGTTCCTTACAGAAAAGAATGAATGTTTTTTTTCTCAAGAATAGCAGCAGGATGGAGATCTTTCCCAGAACCCTCTAAAGAGTAATAAATGTCAGTGTCATGTCTTTTGTTTAATGCCTCTCTCTTTCCCCTAGGATAGGAGAGCTGTAGATTCTTTTACAGGCTTTGTGTTTCTGATATTTTAACAAGCCTTGAACTCACAGGACAGTGGTTGAAGGAAGATAATAGCCTGCTCTAAACTACATTGCATTGGTGGCTTTCCTCAGCTGACTTGGCTCAGACAACATTAGTTTTCTGTCGCCTTACACTGTCTTTTGTCTTCCTGCCTACTTTCCTGTTTCATGCTGAGTACTGGGAAGTTATGCAGGCCTTAGGTTTTGTTGCCTGTCTGTGATCATCTGGCAATAATATCAGGCTACTGCTGTCAGTGAGAACTGGCCCATTTAAAGATTGTTTTTTTTCTCAAAGCCTGAGAGCAGGGCCCTTTCACCTGGAAGCCACTGGGGCAATGGCCCCGGCTATTGCAGGATGCATGCAGGGGAGAAAGGGTCCTGTGTCACTGAAATACACTCCTGGCACTGGGGAAGCAGAAGTGACTCCTGCATTGATCTCATACAGCCCTGCAGCTGCTGGCTGGCCGAGGCAGCTGGGTCACTTCTGGCTTACCATCATGCCAGTGAACTGCCAGGGAATGCTCCTCCCAAAGCTGTGCTGGGAGAGTGGAAATGAGCTGTGAATGGTTTTGTGGATAGGAAGGAGGTGGACATGGAAATACTATGGCTGCACTTGTTCCCTGGCAGAACCCCTGTCCTTCCAGATATGAGTGTTAGAGGTACACGCTCTTTCCCGTGCTTTAAATTATATTGTTCATGAGGAGGGACATTGAACAAGCAGGTTTTTGCTGCTTTCTGGCATCCCATGTGGAAGGTAGTGGTACAAAGTGGGCTGTGCTTAGCAGAGAAGGTGCCTCTCTGCAGAGGATATATATGCCCTGTCCATTCTTCCTTTTCTAACCAGGTTACTAGTCTGTGCAGCTACACAGGTGGTTGTGCTCTCCCCTTGCCATGTTTTTGATGGGTGTATGCTGGAAGTGAGACAGTTGTTGAATGCCAGACCTCTCTGCTTCCCTCTTCCCTTTCTTCCAGAGCTTTGGCCAGCTTGCAGTGACTAAGGAATCCAAGGCACTGATGGGGCTTTACCATGGGCAGGTGCTCTGCAAGAAGAACAAGTTTGGAACACCTCAACGAGAGGTCAAGTAAGTGGGATGCCTGAAGGAGCAGTTGGAAGACCTCTGCTAAAAGGCTTTTGGGACCCAGTGGCCTAGTGTCCTGAAAAGCAGTGTAGCAGAACAGAGAGATTTCCAGCCTCTAGAAGACTGATCCTCTGTAGTTTGAAGGTCTCACCCACAAGTGAAACCTTCTTGCATGACCTTGCTAAAAATCGTGCTTGTGTGGACAGGATATGTACGAGTCTGACAGCAGCAATGGAAATTCAGCTATTTTGAGCTTTGAATGTGTCCCCTGGTCCTTTTCTGTGCAGGACGCTGGCAGTGCTGGGAGCAGGGCTCATGGGAGCTGGGATCGCACAGGTTTCCGTGGATAAGGGCCTGAAGACCATTCTGAAGGACACAACACAGCAAGGCTTGGACAGAGGGCAGCAGCAGGTCTTCAAGGGGTATGTGAGTTAAAAGGCATTTGCTCAGGATGACTTGGGACTGCCTTTAGTGAAAATACACCTCTGCTTTCAGGCAGTCAGGAACTTCATGACACCTTTGTTCCTTTGGAGTCTTCTACCACCAGATGTCACAGAAATGCTTTCTTTTAAGGTTGCCCTATGCAGTGTGCCGGGATATTGCTACGAAATAGGCACAGTGTATTCAGCCTTAGCTCCTTAGGTAGGTAGATGACCTAACAGACGACTGCTTTAGCTTTTAGATTTAGCAGTAGCTTATAGAGCTAAGGGGGGAGGGAGTCATCCTGGCTGCCTAAAGGCCACGTGTCAGGGGAGGCATTGGGTCAGTCTTCTCAAAAGCTGGATTTCTTTCCCCTGTCCTTCTGGCTCAGCAGTAATGGTTCTCAGCTGTGCATAGTCAGGAGTGTCAGCAGCTGACCTTCAGACTTACATACCAGCTGAGTTGTGTGAGCAGGGCTTGCCTTTTTCCATATGGAAGGAGGGGCCAGCATGCAGAATGACAGTTATGCTGGATTGGAGATGGTGTCTTGGGTCCCAGCTCCAGGAGGGAGGGAGGAAGGGAGGGGTGCCCTTGGCGCTGTGGTGCACCTCCAGCAATCTGGGCTGGCCTGCTCAGGAGCTGTGACAGAGCTATCCTTCCCTAGGCTGAACAGCAAGGTGAAGAAGAAGAGTCTGACATCATTTGAGAGGGACTCCATTCTCAGCAACCTTATGGGCCAGCTGGACTACAAGGGCTTTGAGAAGGCAGACATGGTGATCGAGGCTGTGTTTGAGGACATTAACATCAAGCATAAAGTGCTGAAGGAAGTGGAGGCCGTGAGTATGGGTTCTGAGCAGACTCTCCTAGATGAGGCCCCTGTGCAGTGGAGGCTCAGGGTCGTTCTGTCCTGTGCTGTTGGGTTTGTTAAGTCTCCTTCGTGCTGCAGTTTGGTGCTTGGTGCAAGTTTCTTATGTCAGTACGTGGGTGAGTGTCAAGGGCAGCCCTCCTATTTGCTAAGGATATTTGTTGCTCAATAAGGAGACCGTAGTTCCTAGCTGAGTGGGGCAGTTCTGACGCAGTTCTGACTCCTGGAAGCCGCTCCAAAAAAACCTTCCATTTGTCTGAGCATATTGATACAACAGTAATGTCTTTTGGTATCTCCACAACTTACATTCCTTCACCTGCTATCCCTAGCTTGCTGGCACTGTTCTTTTCTGTTGAGGAGCGTACCTGGGGAAATAACTGTATTTGTGAAGGAGCTGGTCAGTGCACCTTTCTGAAGTCCCTTTCTGCTGGTCTAATGTGGTTGCAGTGGTCTGGCAGAAACATGGGGGCTCTGTGACTAATATTGCAGGCCTGGGGAGAGTTCAGGGGAAGTCAGATCTGGCTGAGTTGGGCTGCTGCTTTAGAATTAGTTTCTAGTGCTGTCTGCCCTGACAGAAAAAATCAAGTTTGTCTTGTTTGTCAGGCTTACCAGGTGCTGTTCCTCTCAGCGCTCTCTGTACATCACGCTCTGTATGTGACTCGAGCCTGTGCATTTACACTGCCTCTTTCACCCCCTGCCACAGGTGATCCCTGCTCACTGTGTCTTCGCCAGTAACACATCTGCCCTGCCAATCAGCCAAATTGCTGCTGTTAGCAAGAGGCCAGAGAAGGTGAGTACCCAGTGCCACACGCCTGCTATGAGTCTGCTTTGCGCAGAGCTGCCTGTTAGTGGCAAACTGGCTTTGCTGTAGGTGAGTGTTGGGATCTTCTGCTTCCTCCTCGGAACGTGACACAGATCATCCTCTGACACCAGTGCAAGCTTTAGACAAAGAGCTTGAGATCTTTGAACAGGCGGGAGGGGGATGAAGGTAGACTCAATCAAAGTGTGGTGCTGGCAAGGCAGGGTGCAGCAGGGAGGTCTTTGCACTTCAGGAAACAGTAATGCACATGGGGGCAGAGAAGCTGTGGAAAGATTCAAGCTGAGAGAATTCCAGCCAAGAAGACTTCTGTCATTTTGGTAAAACAGTTAGACATGGGAGTGACTTGCCACAATGGGAAAATGCCTTCTTCTTGCAGAAGGCACTAACTTAGAAGCAAAAAGGGAAGAAAAGTCAGTGGCTGGAAGCTGAACTTGGAAGATGCTGAAACTGAAGCCTTCGTCAGCCATGGGATCAGCTCCTGAGGGGGTGGTGGGTTTTTCTGTCTGGCTCCATGTCATCCATGTGAACAGGGTACCAAAGGCAACACAGCAGCCTGTGGCAGAGCTTTGGAGCAGAGGACTTCTTCATAGCTTCCCTTGAAGGGATGCCTCGCCTTACTGTGAGGGTGGGGGGGCACTGGCCCAGGCTGCCCAGAGCAGCTGTGGGTGCCCCATCCCTGGCAGTGCTCA
>JAVJGJ010000059.1:74647029-74660966 GCA_035590215.1 Microhierax caerulescens | reverse complement strand
CCATCCCTGGCAGTGCTCAAGGCCAGGCTGGACGGGGCTGGGAGCAGCCTGGGCTGGGGGAGGGGGCCCTGCCCATGTTCTAGATGGCCATTAGACACGTGTTCCAACCCAAACCATTCTATGATTCCACAAGGTAGAATCAAAGGTGTCCTCAAATTTAAACTGGTCTAAACTGGGGTTACATATTCCCTAACCATCCTCAGAAAGCCACAGCATTCCCCCCTTATCCAGAGCCATGTTTCCTCACAAACCTGTAACCTCAGAAAAGATGAGAGACTGCAGTTGAACTAGTTCAACTCATTTCCCTTTCAACTGTTAGTGAGGTCACAGCAAATGCCTTGGCAGAACACAGACACCACCAGGCACTGAGTCCTGCGAACACTCAGCTCTCCACACCACCCTGTCACCTACAGTTGAAACAACAAACACTGACTGTTGTTGCCAAATCAATTTGTTTAAGCACACCTCAGCTTTTCTGGCCAAGTATCAGTTGGCAAATGAGGAGTAAATGAAAAGCCTCAAAATACAAAGACGCCACAAAGGAAAAGTCATGAGATGCAGTGGAAACACTCTACAGTGGTCTCCCACTTGGGTCAGACCCCAGGTCACTGTTGTAACAATACAGTAGCTGTCAGAGAGGCTGATTGCTCCTGATCTTTTCTCTCCTTCTGGGAGATGACAAACACCAGGAAGAGAGCAAAAAGCAGAGGAGGAGGAGGAACAACAGGGGCAGGTCCTAAACCCGAGCACCACCTTCTTCAGAGATTTTCTGAGAGGCCATGCTGTGCAGTGGTCTGGCTTGCTGGCAGTAGCTTTAAGAGACAATCTAGTCCATTCCCTGGCTCTGCAAAATGTTCAGGGATACCCACACTATTCCTGAAACATGCCTGATGTTCTGCTGGAGACCTCTGATGATTGGTGGCTTGAACCTCCCTCTCACTTCCTTTCTGACCCATTTGGAAGTTTCTTCTGATGGCACACATGGATTTTCCTTAGCGCAAATTACAGCCATCAATCCTCATCTTTTCATAGGTAACTAGAGGAGTTAATTTCCTTTCCTTCTATGTTCTTTTTTTTTAATTACATACACAAACACAGCTCTTGCACCTTCCCTGAATTTTCTCAAGCCACCAAGTTCTTTAGACCTTACTCACTGGCCAAAGGTCTAAGATATGCAGCCTCACCTATTACTCTCTCCGGACTCCCTTCAATTTGCCTATGTCTAAGCAAAAACCAGGAGAATACTCAAGCCAAAGACTTAGCAGCCTCATATAGCGATATTTTCGAGACAAGTTGGGCATGCCTGTTTGTGCATCCTACTCCCCTTCTTCATGATGCAGAAGATTTTTCTGACATTCGAGTAACTGATTACACACAATGAACTTGGCAGCTCTGCATTTGTCTTTACTGAATTTCACAGGACTGTTTCTCAATGACATTTCTCCAACTAGTCAAAAGCAATCTGAATTACAATCCAGGCTCTATAAAATGTATACTCTGCAACTTCACCTTTTCCCACTTAAATAAAATAACCACACTCTCTATCCCCTTATCCCAACCATTAAAGAAAACATTGCCTATCATGACCTCCTGCAGACTTGCAGACTCCAGCAAAATACCTCAACAGAACTTGTTACACATCATTTATTTTCTTTCCCCATGAGTTTCATATCCACTTGACAGCATCTTCACCTAAGTCATTTCCCCCTAAGTTGCTTGTATCAAGCGGGACAGTGCCAGAAAAGCCTCACCAAAAACCATCAAGACATAAGGCACCTGCGACCTCTACCCTCCTGACAAGGCCAGTAGCCATCACAGTACGATTTCAGATTGATTTTACACAACTTGGCGTGGGCAACACTTGTTACTCATTGCTTGTCACGTCCTATGTGCCTACAGCTAACTTGCTTAGTTAACTCCTCCAGTGTTTTTTTTTGGCAACTGAAGCGAAGCTAATGCATGAAAAGAAAGCTGGGGAGGGAAAAAGCAAAGAACCTGGAGTGGTGGTGGTGTTCCCCCCCCCCCTTTTTTTTTTTTTTTCAAGTACTATATTTGCCCTTTCCCCTTCTTAATGGATTCTCCATTCATTATTCAGAGATAAGTCTTAATGGATGCAAGATTAGAGAACTGACTGAAGCAAATAGAGGAAATGAGTTATGGTTTTCAAACTGCCTGTGACTGATGAACCCTGAGCAAATAGCACAAGACAATCTGAGACTACATGGCTTGTTTACTGCCCTGGCTTTCCATTCTTTTGTTCAGACCTCTAGGATGTAAGAATATGCTCCAAAGCTGGGCGTGTGCAATAAATCCTTGATGTAGGCAAAAATATTTGTGGAAACTAGCTAACTCTCCAAGCTAACATAAATGTAGACAAGGACTATTAAGACAGCCAAGGAAAACGAAGCCCTACTGCACAGGAAGAAACTGGGAGAACTCTCTTGAGCTGCAAAATTAAGACAAAGAAGGTCATCCTTGGGGACTAGGGAAAGGAGAAGCACAAGGCAAGTGAAAAATCTATTTAAATTATTCTCATGCCAACATTAAAGTATGCATAAGCTATATCATATTAGAGATTTAACCAACACAGAAAGGAATTTATGGGACAGCTTTCCAGTTGACCGAGCAGAGACTGAAGAAATCTTAAAATGTACTATGCTTTATGAAAGATTTAGACAGATGCAACAAGAAGAGATTATATCTGATGACCTGTGAAGATCCTTCCAGTCCCCATAGCTCAAAATAAGTCTTCAACATATTAAACCAAATAATTCCTAGCAAAATAATCCTAAGACTTTTATTACTGTCCCACTGTTTCTTCTTATAATATTTTTAAAACTATGCAGCAGAATACTGCATTGCAACTGTACTGCTGACATCTGGCACACTCTGGAAGCTTTAGCAACTGGGTTGAAGACGTTCCTTCACAAAGGAACATCTGTCTAACACTTCATGCACTAGCAAGTTTCAGCTTTTCAGGAAAAAAACCCAACTAAACCAAATAAAAAAAATGAGTGAAGTATCTCGTTTTATAGGAAAACTGACTGGCATCATCTTCCTCTTCCATCTTGAGGCATGCGTATAGTGAATAGTCTCAAAAGTTCTCAGCAGCAACAGTTAACTTTTAGACATTCCTAGGGTAATTGCACAAATTCATGAGACTGATGGTATATTAGGTGCTGCCCACAGTTTTTGCTGTTCACCACAATACTTACTAAATGCAAGAACTTGCATTTATCAAGGAATTTCCACGTGTCACTATTTCTGATAGCCATGCTGCTGTACACTTCTTTCATCTGGACAGCTGTTCCAGGTCACGTGGTAATTTCTGCAATTAGCTCATTGCTGAATAAAACAAAATTCTGAGGACACTTTTCTAGCCATATAAAAACATTCCCAACAAAGACACGTGGATAGAAAATATTAACTGTGTAGCAGACTATAAAGCAAGAGCTGCATACTAAAAAAGTAAGGCTGTTCCTAAAATTTGGAATCAGTCAACAAGACTGTAGGAAAACAGGCTGGCAAATTTTTTTATGTGAAGTCAGGAGGGTCAGAGCGTCAGCTAAGTAGAAAAAAATGTCTTAGAATCTCCGAGTTAACTGTTTTTCAGTTTGCTACAGAAGCAATTTTGTCATTGTACTGCTTCCATACTAATACAAAACTGTCAAGTGCAATTGTTTCGTACACCACTGAAGATCAACAGATCATTTGCCTTACCCAGCTCTGGAAGCTCTTCAGAATCTAGCCTTTTGGACCTCAACTTTTTAGCCTTAACGACAAAACTCACCACCTTGTAACAAACCTGTCCGGACACTCCTGGGGCAGCAATTCTGTGAACAAACCTGTCCCAGGCAAAGAACAAATCAAGCACTTTGCTGACTTGTACCTACTGTCATCCACCTCAATCTATCAGAGTTCCTTGTTCTGGCTTGATAACACACACAATGTGTGACACAATGCCAGGAATGTGCATGCAAACTGGTAAATGGAAAATTCACAAGTGAGGAATCAACAACTGTGAGTTCCCCATGAACAAATGTACAAAACCCCAACTCTTCATACAGAAGCCCCACAACAGCAAAACAGGACATATCATGATCCTCTTATTTGTCAAATTCTATTCTGAAATACCTGGCTAATTTGTGTTTTCCTCCCTCCACGTTCCCCTTTCTCTAGCTTGTTTTCATTATACTAAACCAGAGCTTCTCCCAGTCTCTCACTCCTGCTGGTGGATTTCCAGCAACTTTAATTTCCACTGGCCTAGAGCTTAAAGCATCCTTCCCTCTCCTCTGTGTCTGCTATCACTATGTATTTTTTAGATGATAGTAGTATTTCCTTTCACACTTCGCTTCACCAGGACAAAAAAATCCTAGATCTGACTTCTGTGCATTCTCACAAGCATAAGAGACGCACTTGCTCAGGCCAGAGGTTTTGCAGCTTCCACTTCTGTGCAGTTCAAGGACTTCTGGAGCCAGAAGTCACTTCTGTGTATTTCACAGTCCAAACCAGACTGTTCCTTCACGAAATCCCCTGTGAACCCACATACATCTGCAGCTACTAGAACATCTTGCGATGAGGAGTTTCACAGCTTCACTTCATTTCCTTGTGTTGTTTTACACATCACCTTCTAGACTTACACTAGAACAAATGCTCTGATATTGGAAAAGGCAATGAGTTCTATCAATCTCTACCTACCTTTTCCAGTATGCTCATGATTTTAAAAATGAACTTTGGTCACTTCTCTGACATCCTGAAGAATCCTCAACTTTCCAGTCGTTCTTCCTAGAATAGTTATTACATCCCTCTGATCATCCTACTTGCCACTTTCTTTCTAGAGCATGCTAATCAAAATTGTGTATTAGACTAGACTGTGACGATTACTTCCCTGCCCTCTGGAGATGATCACACCCACAGTAGCAGAAAAATCACGTTTAATTTTTCAATTGTTACATTAATGCTAATAAGTTTAATGAATTACAGGATGCCTAAGCCTTTTTGTTTCCATTTCAAAGTGATTCTGAGTTCCTGGAGTGTATAATACATTCTTCGTAACTGAGTGTTTAGCTCTACTGCTCTATATCTCTAAAATATTTCATTGCTTTTGCAATGGTAACACCATCTCTTCCTGGAGCAGTAATCTCTCATCTTGGATCTTTTATTCCCCCTCCCTTCTCTGTACTATGAGCATTACTGCTCATATATCAAACATTAATATTTTTCAACATATTAATCAGTGTCAACTCTTCCAAGTCCCACCCTTTGTAATTATTTCTCCTCCCAAATCCTGTACTAAGCCCACCACTGGATTTTTCCATATGGCATCGCATCACATACTGTCACATCAACAATTTTTCTGAACAACTAGTACCATAACCTAACCAAGAAGATTCCCTATTCTTTGTGCTTCCACCCAGAATTTGACATACCAGTAGTTCTCCTGATGGATCTGCCCTGAACAAGCTCATTCCTTCAGAAGGCCAGTCTTGAGAGCTGTGTCCCATCCTCCTCCTTGTTTGCAGCCCATGCACCCACCACACCAGGCTCTGCCCAGCCTAGCTGAGGATCCTCCAGAAGCTGCCTGAATACAGACATAGTCCCACTTGCTATGCAGTCCCACCATTCTCCACTTCCTTGTCCCAACCTCCCCTCTCCCCATTTCAACACCATTTTGCAACAGGCATGTCTACATTTGGAGCAATATGAAAATGCTTTAATTCCAGCTTGATCCTTGTTGAACAGCAACCCACTTTTTAATTGCTATGAACTATCAAGGTGCTTATCACCTCTGGCAAGGTTTAACTCGGCCTGACCTTTGAATTCTTGCTTTACTGAAATAGATATACATACATCTATTTTAGAAGTCAAGGCATGACAGATACTGCCATGCCTGCTCATTTTCCATACCCAGGAAAAGAGGCTGGTAGCTACCCCACTGCGTAAGAGAGGAGCAGAGCTGTATTAGAAAGTGCTGTTTTTTTCTGTTTTCTGTAAAACTAACCGCCCATTGAGACTGCACGCACACACAACCTGCCCCCCAAGGAGTACAAAAGCCAGTACTAGCCACAGTAAAATACAGTGACACAGCTTTGCAGCCAGACAGAGTGCAACTCCTATACTGGGACAACAGTATGAGAAAGATTTATTATGTGGGTGATGCAGGATTATACAGATCAGCAAGAGGCAAGTCACTACAGTAATTTTAAACTGAGGAACAGTTTATTTCTATTGCTTTTTGCATGTGAAAAGAAATACACTCTTCACCTATGTAAATAACAAATGCTGCATAATCAAATAATCACTCCCACTGATGTAGAAACCTTATTCTGTGACAGGTTTGTCTGGTCACCGCTTTTGCCAGTGATGGCTCACTGAACACAGCTCCTTCACAAACATTGAGCAACACTATGTAAGAAACTGCATCATATTTGGGAAATGGCTAACACATACTAAGCTCTCTATGGTACAAATTTCTGTCACCACCTGTCATTTTGCAAACAGCTAAATGTCACCTGGGGGAGGGGGATGCAGGAGGAAGAGTTTTCAACCTGAATAAGCACCAGTAATAATAATGACAGCAACAATGACAAGACAAAAATGCCTTTGCTTCTAACAATAAATGGGACCGTTATGAAGCCAGAAAACAGCATTACAAAGGCTGGACGAAGACACGGTGGCACTTTGGAGAGCCACGGCTGGACTTTGCAAACATCACTGCACCCAGTGTCCAGTCCCTGTAAGTGACCAGCAGCAGCTCACATGCGCATACAAGAAACAGGGCAAATTTACAGGCAATCTCACACATGGAACATTCATTTGGATAGGGGGAGACCCACAAATGAAACAGTGGCCATTCCTCCTCTAAATTCTGAGCATGGATATGCTCCATAAATTACAAGCATGCCTGCAATGCAGCACTAACTGAAAGCACACAAATGCCAAGGGTCTCATCTCCTGTCCTTAACTGAAAGTCTGTATTCTCTTCACCATCTGTCTTTTATTATCTTCTGATCAGGTTAATCAAGTACAGAGATTTCCCCCACTGGAAATGCTACCCATGACTCAGAAGACACATACTGTTAATACAGCTATATTAGCTCCTGTGCATTTACTTCAGTTAAAAAAGCATGACCCACACTCTGGATGCAAGAAAAGCTACAAGAACTGCCTCGGGTATACACGGGAAACGTCCCATGAAATGCATCCCTTGCTTACTGAACTGCTGCAGCGGGAGTGAAGTGTAATTCTGGAAATGTTACACAACTCCTAGAAGTACAGGGCAAGTTTAAATACAGGAAGAAGTAGATAAATATAGATGCATTGCACAAAATAACTTCAAAAGACACTACTGTTCTAGCCACCAAACCACTGTTGGGCAAAATTCCTTGTACAGGGAAATTTGGAAACTACAAAGGCTTAGATTTATTTTTTTTTTTGGGGTGGTGGGGGTGGGTATCAAAAGCGCATGCCATAGGAACTTCATTTTCTGCTTTCCAACATCTAAATATGAATTTTTAAATTGGCAGGAACAAGAAGCAAATTCAGGCAACAGCTGTGCAACTTTGCAATGTTTAAAGGCTGCAATTTCATAAAACTCAGCCCACCCAGAGTCCTCTTCATTTCTCTAAGCCACTAAAACCCACAACACACACAGCTTCATTACAGCTTGCTTCTTTGTCTACATACACATTAAACATCCTCAGCTCTCCATATTTTCAGTTTTTACACTTAACGGTGACTTATTTCCTAAGTTTAATCTAACACTTCCTTTAAGTCATTCCAATGTGTTATTCTACCCTTCTATCCCAAAATAATTTGCAGCACCCACCCTGCTGAGGTAAAAAAAAAATATGACACAGAACAACTGTGAGAAGTTAACTAGTTTGATCTGGTTTGAAAATCCAAATGTTAACAGTCTGGTGAACTCACATAGCAAGAGCTGCCCAGCAAGTCAATCAATGAAGCTGCATTACACCTGAATGCCTCTTTAGCTAATGCTCTCAGTTCCTTCCTTTCCGCTTCTCTGCTTTCGGTTCCCAGTTGATCTATACCATCCTTCCTCAGAGAGCTCCATCTAAAACACTGCCCTTATGGAGACAGTTACCCTTTGTGGCTCCCCACTGAAGCATTCCAGCCCACTGAGATACTTCATCATCCAAGTGCTTCCCTTATTGACTGGCTATGCAGTTTACACAACAGAACGATCTTCGACAACTCTTTCCCTTGCAGGGTACAAAATAACTTAATTTGGCCAACTTTTGCTAAGGAGATGCTTACAGGACTGGGATATGAAAAACAAGTAGGAGACAAAGTGCATGCTCAAAGTGGTGGTAACAAGAAGGATCCAGAACACATTTGTTAGAAAGGATAATCATTTAGCTGGTCCTACAGTACTGAAACAACTGCCCAGGGAGGAAGACCTGTGCCTCCCCCTAACTAGAACCCACTCATCTGCATCTACAAATGTCAATGTTATCAAGCCATAAAATATTTTTATTAGTCAAGGACAAGATGGGCTAATTCAAGTTCTAAACAAATACAAGTTCTGACCTTTCAGTAAAGCTGGAAAAATACATCAGCAATATGGGTACCTGGTGGAGGAGGGAGTCTAAACAAACATACAGGCTATGAAAAGCCATTAGCTTTCCTGACCTGAATTGTTACACGGCTATTAAAACAGAAGAAAAATCTCTAGTTAAGACATGCAAAGCAAACTAAAAGGAAAAAGTTTAAGTTTTACCTCATGTTACTTTCCTACAGAAAAGCAGCCATGTTTTCAGCCAGCTGAAAAACTCTCCAGTTTACCACAGAAAAATACAAACTATATATAAAATACAAAAAAAAAGTGCAGATGTGGATTACACTTTCTTGACACAAACCAAGGCTACTAGTCAACTTATAGTCACAGATCTGAGGCAACTCCTAATTAAAAAAAAAATCCATTTCTAAAACACTTCCCACTAAATCATAGACTGTGAGGATCCTGTCCTCCCAACAGGAGATTTGCCAGCAGTCTGTCTAAAGGAGCAGTCAGTAACAATGGTTCTAAACACAACACACAGATCCCTTCCCTATTTCTTAGAAACAGTTTAGGGGAATACACATGGAGCTTTATCACTACTGAAAATACACCACACAGTTACAAAATTGGATACCTGAAGGTAATCTCAGAAAGAGTAAATTCTTATCATGAAAACCTGCTTCTGAAAGAAGCCATCCAGAAGGATGCCACCCCACAGCTTCTTGGGTGTATTACTCACCATATCTGTAGCTTGATCTTCTTTCCTTGTAATTCAACAGTTTTAATCTTGAAGTCTATCCCTAAAATAAACAGACACATAAATAATTTATTAGGATTTATTTAAAAAAAAAAAAAAAGCAATTCCACATCAGCTCAGAATGGCTGCAGACACAACAGCAGCTTTTTTTTCCTTCTTCTAACAAATTGTCAGGTAAACCAAGGGCATCTGAGTAAGCTGGAATGTGAGAGGAGCATGCCGACCAACACCAGCAGGGCCCCAAAGGGTGTACAATCAGTCAACGGGCACCATCAGGCGGCACTGTTAAGATGATATGGCTTGTAAAAGCTTCTAGGTTTCTTGCTTATTTTTAAGAAAGAAAAAATACCCATTTTTTGCAAAATTTTTTCTGGAGAACTTCCAAAAATAAGAAATGTTCAAGTTTGAGTATATAACTCAAAGGAGTCAGTGCGAAAGCCTACACCAGGAATATGTGACAACACTCCCACCTATTAAAAATAGCCCTCTTGCTTTTTACGCCATTGTAACAAGCAGAAGCCCTAAACTGTCTTGAGCTAAACACACACGTGCACGGTTTATAGACAGTCAACCTTAAGCTTAAACCTTTCTGCTCACATTATTGAAGAAACATGCAGCTTTTAACTAGCAATAAAAGGCAAGTTATCAGCAAAGGTCTCTTTGCCCTGGTCCAGCCCTGACTCCAGCCCCTGACGCGGTACAAGCAAAGTCAGGACTTGACAGAAGCACATAGCTGGGACTCTCAAAACTCAAGAGTAAGCAGAGACCATCTTGATGGAGCACGAGCAAGGTTTTTACTTTCAATACCAGCCAATACAAAAATCTGCATGGTAACGGGTGGCAATGCTGAAATGCTATCACAAGGAATTAAATGATAAGTCTTCTTTGCAGGGACTGAGGAGATGAAGGACAGCTGTCCTGAGAAGACTTCGGGATGAATAAACTATCAAACTGAAGACAGATCATCAGCTGAGATCAATACCAAAACCAGTATTTAGTATTTTCATTATTAATTCTGGTGTGGCAAGTTGTTCTACTTGAAGTCTACTGCTTACAAAAGTGAGAGGCACTGTACAAAGGACGATTAACTGAAAACCTTGAAGACAGAATAAAAACAGGGATGGGTGTCAGCAGTACAAAATGCACCATTACATGCCTGTTGCCTAAGAATTTCTTCTGGGAACCAGCAGCTGTTTTCAGATGACAAAGAAGAAAGACCACAGGCTGAGAGATTATCGTTTCACTTTCACGGAGTAATTATGATCTGATAGAGAGGCAACCTGAGAATAAGCAAATACCATCTTGCAGGCACCTAGTGAGAAATTTTCATCCAAGGCAGGGAAATACCAACACTGATGTGTAAGAGCTTGGTGAAACCTCTTGTGCAACGCGTACACACTAACCACTCTTCCCCAGAAGAGATGGGCTCAGAGGCAGATGCCATGCAAGACAAGCCAGAATGAGGATCTCCTCCCCCAGCTCCTCCATAGCAGAAGAGACTTGAGGATCATGTTTTGTTTCATCTTTCTCTTCCCAAAACTGCCTGCAGGAATTACTAGCTCAGAGGAGCAGGAACACTACAAACCATCTTCTCAAAATGCTCTAACAGTAATTTGATGCCAGAGTTCTGACTTTCAATTTGAATCAGAGAAACACTGCTGACAATTTTTCATGCTTTCCAAAAACCTGTTTACATTTAGACTTTTTAAAAGGCAGCAGCTGCAATCACAAACTTCCCTCCTAAATCTACAAGGTCATTTTATACCAAGTAAGATTAAATAGAATTTATGAAACACACTATTACGTAAGAAGTCTGCATGGGAAGTCTGCTTTAAACTCCTTTTAGCTCAACACATTGCCCATACTACTGCATTTTAATGTTGAAATATTAAATAAGTAAAATCTTTTCACAGAAAAGTCAGGATACCAGAGCCTCTCTGGGAAAGGCTAGGCAACTTTAGATGGAGGGGAAAGAATCCCCCTCCCCACAAGCCTGTGTCATGCAGGGACAGGAACAGGGACAGCACCTGCTACATAGATACATGCCACAAATATGGCCAAAAAGGAAAATTAATACCAAATGCCACTCCTCACTGAGCCTCCTACCATTACCAAGTATTTCATAAACGTGAACTGGAGTGTAAAGGGGCAAACTTCTCCATTTCTAAGGATTTAAAGCAGTGCAGTGACTAAAGGCTAAGGCTGTCCACTAATTCTTCATCTCCATCCCACAAGGATGTCAGCTTGGAGCCTTCAGACCTCAGTTTCAGGTCAGTGCCCCATTTTTTTCCAGTTCGCCAAAGCAGTGCTTCATTCAAGTTAAATCTATGAATCAATATAGGTATTATCATAGGTATGTAGCTTGAAAAATAAATGCACTGAATGATTAAGAGCCAACATACAAAGTTGTCCCACATACACTTAACGATCCCTACATTTTGTAGCATTTATCCAAGTTGTTTACTATGATATAGTGCTCCACAGCAATGCTATCAAACAAATGAACACAGCAACTGCCAAAAGATCTTAAGTAAAAGTATTTTATAGAGCAACACTTTTAGGCTCTGCCCAGATAAAGCAGGATGTTTGACAGACACTTTTTATGTGTTAAGATAAAGGAAGCTATTAACCCAGCCAAGGAAATTAACTCTTGCCTGCACTGAGAGGGATTTAGCCAACTCAAGTATTTGGGGATAAAATAAATCTCTAATCCCATGTTCTACTCAGCTTCCATTCCAATTACAATATAATACTAGTTCAGCCTTCGTAACAGAAAGACTGTTATAAATAGAAACAACTATTTGCCTCTAAATACTTTTAAAGGAGTTTTAACAGACTGGAAAAGCTAGAGTTCTGCATCGCTATAATGACCATTCAGCTCCAGGTCTTTCTAAAGAAGTTGCTGGTGACATTACACTGGCAGAAACACAAAAGCTTCAGAGAGAGCAGATTACAGGTATGGGGAGTTTCCAGTAACATTAAGTTCAAAAAAGAGTTTAAGAGGGTAACGGGTATAAAAATTGAATGGCATGCAGAATAGACATATTACTATCACAGGAGGATAATGACAGAACTAATGAACTAAAGATCAGCATGAAATTACTCCTTCATTAAGTGTTGATAAGATACTCATCAACTTCAACAGGGCAAACTGGAATTCACTGAAAAACCTGGAAGTGTACCGTCAGTTTATTAAACACTTAATGTTTAACTCCATACTTTCAAATAAAAATCTGGAAATGTTTGTCACTCTTCACTATAGCTCACATAGTTTAACAATGAAGTCTCCTTACAGGCAAGCTTCTGGCTCACTTCTGGGTTTCCTGCAAATTTCAAGTGTTTTACCAGTTGGTTACAGCAATATATGAGCCCAGGTCTGACCAAAAACTGAAGTCACAACTTTTTAAAAAAGATAGATGGATTCTTTAGGTTACTGGTCTTGGAGTAACAAGGCTTAACAAGTTCAACCATTAGTTGATCTCATGGTATATTCAGACAAGATCTGCCCTTACACAAGTATTGAAAGTCACTTCTGCCTAGTCACTGTAAGCACACAGACCAAGCGGAGTTTCAGAAGCTGGAAGGTCAGAGTTGTCATCAGTCCACCTAAGTCAAGCTCTTCCATCCCTACATCAGCAGAGGTTATTGTCAACAGCTACCGACCAAGCACTCCAGTTTTATTTGTGTAAATTTAAATATCCAAATGTCTTGGCAAATACAGAACTCAATGGTTTTACGTTTCCATTGCTCTCAGATGAAAGACATTAATGAATACCCACGACTTGCATCAGCAGAACAGTGTGTTTGAAATCCATAATCACTGCATCCGAACAGTTATATATCACTTTACACCTTGTCAAGCCCCTGCCAACGTTTTGTAAAGATCATTCTTCTGTTGCTAAATCACAAACTAACTATTCTTGAAAAGTAAAAGACAGAATGCCATCAGTAGAAGAGGGAGGGAGGGAAAAAAGTTATTTTCCAGTCCGTTTCAGAGCTACAAACGATGAGCTAGCCCTTTTCAGACAGCACAAATTTTGTTTGCATTCTTTCCAAACAAAGACACCATTCAACTCAGTGAGGATGCTGGGTGGTAGGAAGTGGAATGTAGGGCAAGAGAGGGGCAATGCTGCAGTGCCAGGAGCCTGAGTCAACCTGCATGTCAAATCACCATCAAACACAAACTGTAAGAAGCATATAAATAAGCACATTTTGTATTTCATTTCTTAGTAATTGCTTTGCAAATATCCTTTAACAGCACTACATATTTTCAACTCAGGAAAAAAAGCAAACGTGTACAAATTCCTATTCAAGTCTTGTATCCCCAAGGTGCCCACCTTTATGGTACAGGCTCTGGCAGCAGCAACTATTCTCCTTAGCAGTGTACTTACACTACAGCTATCAGCACTGAGTTAACACAGCAGAATTCAGACCACATTCAAATTTTCAGATGAGCACCAAAAGCCACCTGGATGGCTGCTTTCACCTGCACCCCTCCCAGGGTCAGTAATCACAGAATGGTTTGGGTGGGAAGGGACCTTAAAGACCATCTAGTCCCAACCCCCTGCCACGGGCAGGGCCCCCTTCCACCAGCCCAGGCTGCTCCCAGCCCCGTCCAGCCTGGCCTTGAGCACTGCCAGGGATGGGGCACCCACAGCT
>JAVJGJ010000059.1:74618655-74630944 GCA_035590215.1 Microhierax caerulescens | reverse complement strand
CCAGGCTGGTTGGGGTTGGGAGCAGCGTGGGCTGGGGGTGGGGGCCCTGCCCGTGGCGGGGGGTGGGACTGGGTGGTCTTTAAGGTCCTTCCAACCCAAACCATTGTGTGATTCTGTGAAGCCCATGCTTCACAGTCTACATTTTTGTGCGCCAAGTACTATTTGCATTGGTGAGTAACATGGAGTAATAAAGTCACCCTGCAGAGGGAAATTGGTGGTGAGGAGGAGCAGGTATCAGCTCTGTCTGCTACAAGGTTTTGTGTCGGGGTAGCTCTGGTTTGACCCACAAGGCTGAACTTTTGCTACTACCTGTTACATACTACATGTGCTCTGAACTGAGAGGTGCTCCTCTGCTTTCATCCAAAGACAATCCTTTGGCTTCTCCACTAGCTGCTCTGGAAAGTGAGTTGAAGCGCACCAAGTGCTCAATTGTCTCAATTGAAAGCCAGCATCGTACGTGCTGCTCTGGTCAGAGTTCAAACTATAATAATGTAGACATGACAGGTGTTACTGCCCAAATAACTCCAATGCTGAATGAAGATTGTCCTGTGGCTTTCCAGTTCAATTCTGCATGTATATCCATCCATCGCCTACAGTGTGTGTTAAAACACCAGAAGCAGATGCTTGATATAGCTGGGTTTTTTTCTGTGATTGTCAGGTTTTCTGCTTATGTGGTTAGCTTAAACTGCTTGGAGAAGTAAAAATAGAGGGCTAAAACCAGCTGAGACATTTAGGCTAATTCTTCCTGTGTCTCTAAAATGTCTCTGCTGTGGGATCTTCTCAGAGGCCTGATCTGAATTTGTATCCTGAATGAGACAGCGTCAGTAGGACATAGTGAAAATACTTTCACTGTTATTGAATAGCCTTTCAAGTAAAATATGAGAAATTGGATAATTATGCCTATGACATGTTCTGCAGATGCTACAGAACTCTGCTTTACAGAGAAGTAGAGCAGCACTGCTGTTGTGGAATTGAGTAGGGCTGAAAATTTGGAGGACTAAGTATGTGAGCTTATTTGATAGCTGTGGCTGTAAGATTATACGTTTTTGTTTGTTTTTTTTTTTTTTTTAAAGAAAAAGCCTCCAATGGTACAACATTTGTTGTTTCAGTGCAGAAACCAAGGGGTGGCAAGCGCTGTCTGCCAGCCTTGTGTTTAGAGAGTGCGGGAGAAGGTGTAAGCTTTGGAACTTGCTTTTATAGGATGCTGTGGATGCTAAAGACTTGCATGGGCTTGTGGAAATGTGTTGCGGGTTACTAAAGACCTGGAAACTTCTTTTATTTTTGAAGTCCCAAGGAGCATGGAAAATGGGAGAGCAGGCTCCTGTGATGTTGGGATGCTAGATAGTTGCACAGAAGATCCATCAAGATCCACTATGGCCCCATATGGATTGGTGTTTTAAGTATTTAATTCAACTTCAGGCTGGTTTCTTGCTCATTGTAAACAAAAGATGTTGCTGATGTGCTAAAGGAGCTGGCCAATATGATTGCAAGCTGATTATTGTCTGTAAAGGGCTGTGGTGAACTGGGGAAAGTTCCTTGTGAGTGGAAGAGGGGAAAATGTTGCACTCCTCTTCAAAAGGGTGAGAGGGAGGATGTGGGGAAATAGGCCTGGCCATCCTTATTTGGGTCCTTGAGAATGTGTGGAAGAAATATTCCTGGAAGCTGCTTTCTTGTGCATGTAGAAGAATGTGGTTTTCGGCAGGGACAGCCGGTGTGGATTTACCAAAGGTAAGCTGTTGCTGAACAAGGTGACGAGATGGCTGGCTCTGTCAAGGAAGACAGAGCAGTGGATGGTGTTTACCTTGCCTTTAATATGACTTTTGGTGTAATCTTTTTCCTATAGTGTTCTTATGACCAAGCTGGTGAGGCACAGGCTGGATAAGCAGGTAGCAAGGTTGTTGCTAAACTGACTGGACAGCCAGGCACCGAGGTCTGAACAGCCATGCAGAGGTCCACTAGCTCCTGTGTTTCAGTGGTGGCCCTTGGGTTTTGGTACTGAGGCTGATACTGAGCTGATAGTCTTCACTGAAAGGGTTGTCCAGCGCTGGAACAAGCTGCCCGGGGAAGAGGTGGAGTCCCCATCCCTAGAAGGATTTAAAAGACTTGTAGATGAGGTGCTTAGGGACATGGTTTAGTGGTGGGCTTGGCAGTGCTGGGTTAACGGCTGGACTCTTATCTTGAAGGTCTTTTCCAACTTAAATGATTCTATGATGCTTTGCGTTGGCGTTTGGATGTGTACCAAAGGTTCTTGTTGTGATGGCCAGAACCCTAATACAGTGATCATCAGGGCTCGGTGACTTAGAAATGCTTCTGCAGAACAGCAATCCAAACCACGCTTGGCAACACAGACGCGCTACTTCTCTGGTTTGCTCTAAAAGCAGAGGAAGGACAGTAAACTTGACCACCCACAGACAGTTATCTGTGGTGTCTGTTGCAGCCATAGTGTAACATCTTTAAATCCTTATAATGTGGTTGTGACTATCATATTCCCTTGCAGGGGAAATGGCAGCCCTGCTAAGACAACTGCTTAGGAGCTGGGTATCTTTTAGATGCTGAAATGTAATCTAATTTTGTAATAGCTAAGTGTTGACTCTTCTAAAGAAGTGTACAGTGTGATTATAAATGTACGTGATAAACCTCCCAATTTTTCTCAAATTAGCATGAATTTATTTGCCCAGTTAAAACCAAGTATATACCTTTAGACTGCAGCTTCAGAAAGTATGTGTGAAACTGTTCAGTCAGATAGGTTAGGTACTTAGATGAGTTTTGCTTAAATTAAGAATTCGCTTCTTTTTCACCTAAGTGTATAACAGAAAAATTCAGTAGCAGCAGGATTAAGGTCTGTTTGCCAGCTCTACAGTAGGTTCAGTATGCTTTTATCTTCAGGTAAATTTAACTGAAAGAGCTTGAGAGTGTAAGAGAGCTCTGTCAAACTAAAGGGCAACAGCCATACCTGTTTGTAGGGCTTTGATGTGAGCATGATGTTTGCCTCACATACAGACCATGTTTTGTTTGTATATGGTTCTGCAGTTGTTCCATGTAAGAACATCCAGAGGAATCCGTGATTAAATGCATTTTTGTTCACTCTAGGCCAAACTGATGTGACTGCTGGTGACTTCCAGCCAGGAAGCCTGACTGATGTCATTGCAATGATGAAACTTCAGGGCAGGAACTGAACTTCTGAACTTCTCTCTTTGGGACAGATTAAAGCTTTATTTTCAAGAGCACAAAATACTGCAATGCCATTGCCGCAAACTGTGTGTTCTCCTAAAACTGTTTTCAGTGGCTCTATAGGTATTGCACACAGTTTTTCCTTCTAATAACTGCACTGGCTCTGCTGGAGTCTGAGTGCATTTATTTGTATTTTACTGGATTCTGAATTCAAAATGGGTTTGTTAAGATCACTTTGTAAAAATGTCCCTGTTCTTTTTCTGGCAAGTCAGGCAATCTGTGTTCTTCTGGGAGGAATTCTTTCTTCCCTGCTTCCCATGTGGGGAAATTTGAATTTTCTCTTAAACTTCTTACAAGGCACAGCAATAAACATTATCTCTTCTGGCTTGCAGTTGTGCTGTTCAGAAGCTCTTTCTGAGCTCAGTCTATGCTCAGTCCCAGTACAGCATCCCCCTGACAGCAACAAAGCCTGTTTACTCCTTTTTTCCCCTGTGCTTTTTGGCACGTGATGCACCAATGGAGCATGCTGGGGGATTTGTGGCCGCTGAAAATGCTGCGATAGACTGGTGTTCCTGGCAGCGGTGACTTGGGCAATCTGAAAAGACTTTAGCAAGTAAATTGGTCAGTAATACTTGCAGGGTGCTGACTACACTGATCCTGTTTCCCCTGTGGCAGGCGGTGGGCACTTTAGCAGAATCATACTGGAAAATGACAGTTACCTCTTCATTAAGGAGTGTTTGAAAACATGTGTTTACTTTTAGCAAACCTGGCAGATGATGCTTCAGATGGATGGAATCCTGCTGTAGCTGGGAGCACAAGCTGGGCTCGTGTGCTGTCTGTCTGGTGGGATACGGTGTCCCCATGCACCTCTGAGGGCTTTGCTCCACTGTCACCAGGGGTATTGGTTCTACAGCCTGTGATTCTTGAGCTGCACTTGGAAAAAGCCTGTATGGATTTGGGCATTGCCGTATCTCCTCTCCTGTAACTTCTGCAGAAATTATTCACAGAGCAAGGTGAAGGGCTGAAAATGGCTAATCACTGTTGTCTGGAGAGCATACAGGCTTTTAAGTAGGATTCCTCCAATCTTGGCTCCAGCCAGGTACTTTGTGCACAGTGCAAATACTTTGAAAGGTACCGCACTTTGTATTACGGTTGCTGTAGTTGCCAGCATTTAACTTGCCTCTGTCTTCAGCATTTATTCCTTCTTAGTGACCCACCGTGGGACTGAATTTTGAGAGGGGCTTCTGTAGCAGTCCTTCCTTAAAAGTATGTGCAATTATAAATGTAGTTCTACTTTCTTCTGTACAGTCTTACTAAATATCAGTGTACTTCTGGAAATACTAAATTTGAAGTTTACTTTGTCTTTATGTAATATGGACATAGCTCTTCTGGTGGCCAGAGGGTCAGCAAATAACTTCTTGTGCACTTTGTAATGGAAATTAAATGGCACAATCTTTGCCCTCTCCCAAGTGTTCCTGTTGGTATATCAGCCAGAATTAATTCCCCTCTCCATAACCTCCATTGAAGGTTAGATCCCATTCTGCCATGAAAAATTCCGTGTTTGTTTCATGGTACTGAAACTATCTTTCAGCAGCTAGCAGGCAGGAAAACATGAAATGCTTCTGGTGCAGGCTGTATGAATGACTGTCTGCCATTTGAATAGTAAGGTTTAAAGGTTTCAACCAAGATTAAAGTCTTGCTGAGCTAGATAATCCCTGTTATAAAGTATTAACACACACTGTCACTTGCAAAGTCTGTTTCTTTCCTGTGTAAAATCTTTGAAAGGCAGCTACCGGTCTTTAGGGTATCTGCTCACCTCCTTGCAGCTGTTTCCATCTGAACTTGCAGATCTCAGTTCTTGCTGGAAGGTCGAACACCAGAGTTGTTCAGAAAATGGCAAAGCAAATAGTCCCATGCCAGCAGCGTCGTTGCAATAACAGGTTTATCCTTAATAAAGATGATTTTCATTCGTGCCTGAACTTGGATGGCTTTTCACCCACTAAATAAACATCTGTTTTGGAGAGGCAGCTGAAGTAAAAAACGCATCTTTGCATTTGGCCTTCTTGCTCTGGGACGCACAGTGAAT
Source organism: Microhierax caerulescens (assembly GCA_035590215.1). Taxonomy (NCBI): domain Eukaryota; kingdom Metazoa; phylum Chordata; class Aves; order Falconiformes; family Falconidae; genus Microhierax; species Microhierax caerulescens. The sequence goes on along the minus strand of JAVJGJ010000059.1, from coordinate 74,625,687 downwards.
TGACAACCTGAAAACCACAGGGCAAGGCACATATAGAGCCCTGGCTGTTATCAGTGGTGGTCTTAAATCCTGGTGTGCCACTTGAAACATGCTGAAAATGCTGTTTTTCCTTACTTCCCTTTATGCTGAAAGTGTTTGCAGGGGGTTACTTTGCCTACCTCTGCTGGAGGCTTTCAGCTCTTTGCTGTGCAAATAGAAATTCTGCAGAAAAATGTTGTGTGTTTGTTTGGTTTTTTTTTTTTTTTCTGACAGAGCTTTTGGGTTGTAGATGAGCCCTTAACTCTGGTGAAAACCCATTTTTATTTACATGGTTCTCTACAAATGATGTAATTCTCTTAACCAAGCAGCTAATGTACTTCAAATGCCTTTTATTTTGATGTTTCAGGCTGCTGAGGCTTCCTGTCTATCTTTGACCTAATGTCTCCTCTGCAGCTGTATGCACTCAAATGTCTTCCAGTCTTTAAAGGAGAGAATGAGTATTAAGGTTCCCTCTTTGCTCTAGGGGAAGGGATGTGGAAAAGCAATATTTTCCTGGTTCAGGTTGTCCACCTGTATCTTCCATGGTTACTTGAACATGGAAATCTCATGGTTCCAGTTAGCCCTGACTTTCAAAGTAATCTCTTTATCTTCATGTTGTGTGGGTGTTTCAAAAGCTGGAGCTCCTTACTGTTTTCTGCCACATCTGCATACAAGTGAGCGATGGGCCCTTGTCTTCTGCACCTCCTCCTGCCTTCTGTCCCTGTGGACTTCCCACCCCTTGGCCTTTAAGTGAAATCTTGTGAGATAGTGGTGTCTTGCATGAAATCTACTTATCCCTCTAGTCCTTTCACCAAGAAACCTCTTGTGTATGCTCCCTTGAGCTTTCTCTGCATTTTTGTTACTTTTGTTTTGGCCCATGTAACCAGACAAATAACACGGAGCCCTGCAGTCCAAATAACGCCTTGTAGTTGTCTGGGTTTGTGCTGATGCCACCCTAAACCACCAGTAGATCTGCCAAGGAAATGGGGGATCCTGGGGGTTCTGCTCAGCCTGACCAACTGGTGGTGGCAGGGTGAAGATGGTGACAAATCTGCCTTGTGCCAGCATGCATGGAGAGCATCAGTGTTATGTGCTACTTGTACAGGAGTATGGAAGAATGGGAAGGTGGGAGAGTTACAGTTTCTTGGTATAAAGCATACCGCTTCGTTTGGAAACTGCCTAGTGACTTACCAAAATGCTGTGTTTGTGGCTTGTTGGGACTGGGAGTTACTGAACAGGAAAGGAGCCATCCCCTGTGCTGACAGATTCAGAAGTTTGCTGCTACCTGCTGTATGCCTGTTTGGGTTTTTTTTGAGCTGTATTTAAACATCCAATCTATTTCAAAGAGTGCTCACCAGCGCTGACACGTAGGATTTGGCGACAAGCACTTCTGCTGCTTGCTTCCCTATCAGTAGCAGAATGGATGAAATGAAATGCAAAGCCTTGGTTGCAACATTTAAAAAAAAAAATGAGAAACTGAGTGTACTTCAGCAACCTTACCTCTCGTTGCCGGTTCTCCCAGCCAGATGGGAAGGTATGCAGCAGCGGTTTTGGGGTGAGACAGACATGCCTGAGCACTGACTTCAGAGCAGCCACTGAGGCTAGCGGCCAGGCAGCGTGGGACCTTGCCAGCGCTCACCAACTCACTCTTACAGTAACAAGAAACTTCTGCATTTCAGGGTCTATCAAGCTGCATTCAAATGAGATATTGAGGATCTTCTGTTCTGAGAGATTTCTCTTCAGAAGAGAAAATTAACTAGGTGAATAGCTTCATCATCAACTTCAAGTTCAAGGGAGGGTCTGTGGTGTCAGTTCTCACTTCAGGTCAGTAAGCAACAGATATCCCACTGTGTCTCCACTTTCTGACAGATGCAGAAGCTGAAGTAGGAAAGAGAAGCCTTTTTTCCAGCAAGGGTAAAAGAACATAAAAGATGGTAACAGTCTTACTGCAGGAAAACAGGTTGATATTCTGGCTCTAAAGATAGGACTAGAAATTTCAGAAGTTGGAGTAGCATTGATACTTTATTTTTTAAAGACTTAACTATTAGGACAAGGTTGAGTTTTAAATAAGTTTTTTTGCTTGTGGTTGGTAATTAATATTTCTCAATTGGTGCATGTTCTGGTGACTTCAGTTAAGCTGGTGTATTTAAACAACCTTAAGTATGGTTAGCGGAATGATGTTTACGGCTAAAAATGCTTTTCAGTTGGACAGTTTGTAAATACCTGTCCAGCAGGAACAATCTGTGATGTCTGTTGTTGGTCTTTTTGCTAAAAGGCTGGCTTTCTCACCTCTGGAAACAGTGCCAATCAAGTTGTTTTTTCCAGATCATCCTTAACATGAACTTGTTGACTCTGTGCATCATAGCACAGGCACCCGAGGTCTAATGTGCAGGGTAAAAATAGCTGCAGCGGCTTTGGCTCATAGTGTGCTGCTTGCAATTGAAAACCAGCCTGCAAATGTGCGTGTAACATTTTGTATATCTAATAGTGATCTTGCGTTCAAGCCTTATTGCATCAAATGGTAAAACCTAGAGAGAAATGCAGTATTATAAGTAAAGGTTAACAAATCCATAAAAACCACATCAGGAAACTCGATGATTTAGTCTGTACCACATGCTGTCCTGAATGTTTGTTTCTTACTTTCCTTTTTTTTGACTCTCCTTACCTTAGTAGAAGGATGAAGCTGGGCAGCATCCCAGGCTGGTACCCACAGGGAATGCAGTTACCCGCTTTCTGCAGGGGCTCCTGTGTGATCTTTGCAGGTCAAAGACTGGTTTATGAGCTGTTGAAGCTGTTGCTGCTGCCAGGTGGGGAGGTGTGTGTCAGCTGCCCTTGCACTGGCCTCTTTTTCTAGTGCCACATGAGTGTGTGAAGCAGCTTGGCAAACTCAATCGTAAAGCTGTTCTGTTTGTTTTTTTTTTTTTTTTAATTAAAAAAAAAAGGTAAAATTATTTTTAGCTTGGATTACATGCCTGATCTTGTTTACCACTTTGCCAGCCCACGTGGTTATGCAGCCTGGAGGAAGGGAGATGTGCCAATGGTGCATGACCGTCTTTCAGCATCACTGGGGACACTTCAGCTCACAGAAGTTTGGTGTTCTAATAGGACACTCAGCATTTGAGACAAATGCGGTTTCTTGGCAATAAGTTAAGTGAAATAACTCGTCAAAGTTCAGTAGCTGGTTGTGTTGGTTTTAACATGCCCATGTTTTCATACACAAATACTGAAGGCTCTTCCTGGTAGACCTGGTGTGCTGCCTGATTCAAGCAAGATTTGGCTTCAACTTAGCTATTTGCCCGGTGCAGGATGGCTGGGCTGAGGGCTGCCTTTGAGACTTCCTTGTTGGGCTGCTACACAGGTTCTGGGACTCTGACCTCCTTGGTGTTTGCTTTTCAATTGCATTGACATTTATTTTCTTACTGGGAACCAGTGACCTGCATCAGACCTGCACCACCTCGTTGCCTGTCCCATGATCTCCTTTAACTAAATGTAGGCACTACTACAGGGCTTAAATTTGAAATACCAGTCTTGCTTCCACAAATAATTATTGGGAGCTTAAGACTATTTATACTGGAAAGAGTACGTATGTGTAAAGATGACAACTTTGTAGTATTTTTGTATCTGAACCCTGAACTTGTGTTGTGTGGATGAACCAAAATGTACAGCCAGGAGCACTTCAGCAAGTATTGCTTAATGATTGTCTCTTGCTAATAATTGTGAGCTTCTTGTATCATTTTTAGATTACTACCATATCACTCCTCAGCTGTGTTCAACCTTTAGAGATAACGCAGAGGGGTTCTTTTGGAAAAGGCCACTCAGTCTCCACTGATAGGCTTCTGCCCCTCTCCCATCTCCTGCATTATTGCTGAAGGCATGTTGAGTACCAGCCCTTGCCTCAGAGCTGCTATTCCACTTTTTCTGTTCTCTGAATTCAGGGATGCAAGCTCCAGGTCCAGAAGCTTTGAGTTGTTCTGTAGGGATAGTCTCTTCTGGGTTTTCCCCGCAGAAATCTGTCCTAGACATCAGACTTCTTCTGGTCTTTGAGGCTGATGTAATCCTGTTGAGCTTCTTTCAAACCGTTTGTTCTCTGCTTAAAGCTGAGCTTATCAAGCATCTGAGTGGGAGTTTTGGAAGTTGGGGGGAGCACAGGGTAGTCTGCAGAACAGTCATGTCTTTTGGTTGAACAGGTTTTTCACAAACCCAGAAATGGTTTCCTGTCAACCATATCCTTGAAATGAAACAGTCACCAATACAGACAGTTTTGGTTCCTGCCTGCACTGTGTAGTGGTGTACAACTTCAGACCTGTGTCCCTGTTCTCCACCGTCTCTCCAGTGCTGTATCTTAGCAGAAGCAACGAGCATCCATGGAGCTGCTGCAGCAGCATAGCCTGGTGTCCTCCCCTGTTGTCCTCCCAAGTTTGTGTTGTGCTCTAGATTGTGCAGCTGCCTGACTGGGTCCCCGAGGTGGAACGTGACTCTTGGATCTCACCTCTTCATGCTGCTCTTCAAACACATTTAAAAAGGTGTGACATACAACGCTCTTAAGTGCCACATAAAATGATAACATGCACTGGTATTTAATGGTACTTGGTTTCTAATACATGGAGTTGTCCATTCCTTCTTGACCTTGTTTCTGGTTAAAACCTTGAATAGCATTTGGCTAATTGGATGAGTAGAAAAGATATTGCAATCTAGGTCAAGTCCTTTTAGTCCCCCTCTTCACTCCTCTCGTTACTGCCAGAGTGAAATGGTATTTTGCATGCTGCCTCTGCCCAGCACACTATTCTGGAGTGACTGACTGAAAAGGAATTTCACATACACTTTGGGTTTTTTTTGTTTTTTTTTTATAGCTGACCCACTTCACTGTAAAAGGTTTGCATTGCATAAGATTATTTCTTGCTGAAGGAGTGTATAAGAGAATTTGCAGCTATGGGTTGCTTCTGTAGCTGCAGCTGCAATTCTCCTCCTAGAAAGGGATGGCCAGGAGGGAAGAGGTCCAAGTTAGATAAGAGGTTAAGATGTGACCTAATGAGCAGCTATTACTGCTTGATCCTCCAGAGCATGCAGTGGATTGAGTTAATAACTTCAAGTTGCCGTGGATTCATGGCTTTTATGAAGTTTCTATTTCTAGGAAATTATGGAATTCTGTTTCCAGGAAGAGGCCCAAGTGTAAGTGATGGTTATGTTTACAGCAATGGGTTGCCCAATTTTAATTCCCCCTTTATGTAAGGGAATAATCAATAGCAAGAATTCCAAAGTGCGTTATTACCAAAGCTTGCTGAAAATGTTAATGGACAAAGGTGCTCTTTCATATCCAGTCTTGGAGAATCTCTTGCTTAAACCTTGATGGGCCAATTGCTGTAAAAGACAAAAAAACCCAAAACACAAACCCAACAAAACCCCCCAGCCACTTCAAACACAAGTTTCCATGAGGCTTTTATCCTACAGAATTTTGAATACTGGCATGATACACTGTCAGAGTTACATGGGCAGACCATACTCTGATCACTTAGAACTCTCTGAAATTGAAAAGTACAGCCAACTCTTACTTCTGGCAAGAAGGAGTAATAAAAGAAAATTTAACAGTATCACCCAGTAAGAGTTTTGTGCTGGACAGGTCTGGGGGAAGGGATGTCTTTTTTAAATTCCCTTAACAAGGGTTTCAGCTCCTGTATTCATGAATGATTCATTGCAGCCTTCTAAGGAGCTGCTTGCCTGTGGTGTAACTGCATTTTAGTGACGTGCATGCTAATTTGGTGCCCTGAGAATGCTCTGGAGCTATTAACTAGCCTTGAACCTTGGTACCTGTGAATGAAGGTGTTAATTCATTGCATGTGATAGATGGAGTGGATTCCCTGTTGTCATAATGTTCATCCTTCTTTGCCTAGTAATCAGGACTAAATGTTCAGTTTTGTTCAGCAACTACTAAATTTCCTGAAGACCTGGCACTGAAACTGGCAGGAGCTCATTCCTGATGTCATCTCCAGGAAGACACAGCAGTGGAAGCATTCAAAGTCTTGTTTCTAACCTGTAGTTTCTACAGTATGTTTTAATTTTCTGTTAGCTTTTTTCATTTTGGTCTTTAAAGATGGAAAGATAGCAACATAGTGAAGACTCACAGAGAACTTGGTGCTGTGGCACTTTGGGGTGGGGGAAATGGTTGTGCACTGTTTCAACAAAACTTAATATGGATGCTGTTAGTATTTCTGAAACCTAGTACTTCTCTGTTTTGTCAGAATACCAGACCATAATGAGAACTGTAGAAATTCTTCATTCAGAAGGGTGTTGAAAGCTGAATTGAGAAAATCCTATCCTTCTAACTTCCAAGAGCCCCAAATAGCCAGGCGAGGCAGCGAGGGTATTAAAAGGCAAGGGGGAAGGCTTGCTGATAGGTAAGTTTGAAATGGCTTTGCCAGAATTTATTTTCTTGCTCCATTGTTCCTGCTAGTAGCTGGTCAGATTCACAGATGCTACAGGTTTATTCTCAGTAAAAATTAGGGGCTTGGAATATGAAACAAGTAACAGGTAATTAGGAAACACAGATTGCTTCTGTATCAGGTTTAGCCTAATTACAATCTAGTTAGTGGGTTTAGAGAGGATTGAATGGGCAGCTGGAAAATCAGGAAAGGTTGACCTCTGGCAGGTTCCCCATGCCTTGACAGCGAGGTGGTAGTGCTGTGGCACTTTGCTGGAGCGCTGATGAGTTCAGTGGAGTTAAGCGATGCAGAAACCTTTTATTTTTTAGAAAGTTTCACCTAAATGTTGGAGATACTAATAATGAAAGAGTATTGATGTGGGAGTAGGGCTACTTTCTGCAGAAGATGCACCGTGGGCCAATGCATCCTAAGATGCAGGACTTCCCAGGCAGGCATCTATAGAATCATTGAATGGTTTGGGTTGGAAGGGACCTAAAGGACCTTAAAGACCACCCAGTCCCACCCCCTGCCATGGGCAGGGCCCCCTCCCAGCAGCCCAGGCTGCTCCCAGCCCCGTCCAGCCTGGCCTTGAGCACTG
>JAVJGJ010000059.1:74582692-74615107 GCA_035590215.1 Microhierax caerulescens | reverse complement strand
CCGGAGCCTTCTCTTCCCCAGGCTGAGCCACCCCAGCTCTCCCAGCCTGTCCCCACAGCAGAGCTGCTCCAGCCTCTGAGTATCTTCGTGGCCTCCTGACCTCGTCCAACAGGTGTCTCTTCTGTTGCCTGTGTTCAGTCTCTGGTATACCTGAAACGCCCTTGAGTTCTCCCTCTTAGGTAAAGGAACATGTCATGTATCTGCTCCAACAGTTTGGATGCAATTGCAAACTTAATTTTTTGTTGTTATTGTTCTGTAAACAGCTTGGGTAAAATGTGTTTTTGCTTATTGGGCTGTAATTTGTGGTGCAATAGTCTTTCCCTTTTGTCAATGCTTGTAAATCAGTGATATCTGCGAAGTGTGGAAAAACAGAGGTGCTCTGAAGAGCAGCAATTTTTCATGTATTTCGTTGGAGATTGTGTTCAACCACAGTTGGCTCATAGGGGACTGTCTTGCTTTTCTGGTCTGCTTGATATAGCTGCCTACCTTGCTTCTGAAATGTAGTGCTTTGAATTTAGTTGCTGGTGGTGAGAATAAATTTTTCACACAGTAAATACTGTAAGAGTAAGAAAGCTGCCTTTCTTCCAAGATTTAAAGTTAGGAAATATCTTTTCTTCTGATTGTCCTGTTTTCTTGGAAACCTTTGCAGAAACGAGGACAGCTTCAGGGTGCAAGGCATTGTGTGCTATAAAATAGATAACTCTGTTAATGGGTTTCCTTAACAGTGAGCCAGCTAGAATATTTCTACACCTAAGGCGGCATAATTAGATCATCAATGGCATCATCTCAAGTGTATGGCTTCACTTATATTGAACGCTGACACTTTTCAGTGTTAATAGCTGGGTTCAATTAAGGAAACTTTTTCAGTACCCAGTGTTGGCACTTGCTGGTTTGTTCTTTGGATTCATCTTGGCTAATGCTGAGCATAGTACAAAGGTAGCTTGTAAATCCTGACTCTGAATTTTAAAATGCCCCTCAAATCCTGTTCTGTGGCACATAGTAGTAGTTTTTATTTACACACAGTAACTAAGAAAGGACTCTAAAGATCTGATACAGGATTAAAAGAGCAGGATAGGGAGAAGTTACTTAAGGTGCATGTGTTTTTTTAAGAATCTTTTTAATCCTTGTACCTGGTTCTTCTGGATCAGCTTGTAGAGCAGCACAGCATTATTACTGCATCTGAAGATGTGAACTGCTTTGCTTATCTAAGTAGGCTGAGAGTTAGTATTAAGTTTCTTAAAGAGCATGAGATGACAAGTGTTACCAGGATAGTGCGAATTAATCTTGGTCCTGTGTGGCCAGAGCTAGTAGTTTTAGGTGTTTCATCTGTGGTGGTGGTTGCCCTACATGAGAAACTTTGATCCTGCAGTGCAGGAATAGCTCAGGTTAGGAAAATCAGTGAGCCAAAACTCCATGGGGCAATGCCTGGGTTAGTGTCACTGGGCTTTTGTTGGCCTCTGTGTGCCTTCCTTAAAGGCAGTTACAGACAGAAGTGTGCCTGTTGGGTTTTGATATGCGTGAACCAGTCCTGCAGTGGTGTGGCTTGTGCAGACTTAATTGGTCATTAGCCCTCTTTGGGGTATTTGCAGAGCTTAGCGTGCTGCATAGAGTTATTTGATGGGGTGGCCGTGTGCCTTTGGGAAATGAGACTGGTAACTCGAGTCTCCTGACCACTTTCAGGGGTGGGTTGTCCAAGCTCTTAATTTCTGGTTTGTCCTTAGATCTGGTCAGGGATCAGGCTGCACAGGAGATCTGTGTGCTTTGAGGTTTTTGGGAAGCATCTGACCACTGTAAACAAGTCTCTAAATTCTCTTGCAAACTTTCTGCTGTTAGAAGCAGCTATGGCTGCTCAGCCAGAAAAGTTGTTTTTCCAGATGAGCTGTCTAGACTGAATTTGAGTATCAGGCATGTGTCCTGAATCTTAGACCCTTCTCATGATTTTGTTCTATTTAAACCATACCTAGTTGCTTAGTAGTCACAGGATAAGATGTTTTCAGTGATCTGAAAGCCTTTAGACAATGTTCCTGTTTGTGCTTTTACAGCAATGGCAGTGTTTTATTTTTCCTCATTGGATGTTTTCTTGAATCTGCAGATGATGAAAGGGTTTGCAACGCCTGTTTTCTGGGACAGGAATAGTGAATGTGAGGACCTTTTCCTGCAGTTATACCTTACATGTCAAAGTTACAGGTAGCTGTTTGGACTGAAATCCATACAACTTTTTTTAATCTTCCTGATCATAACTTGCTTTATTTTGTTAGACTTGCAACTTCATGTGCTAGTTTCTCCAGTATTTTGGGGTAAAGAATGAGAATGCTAAGCTTCCTGAATATTTTTCCTGTTGTGTATCCTCCTCCCTCCTTCCCATGTTTCCAGTTATCATAAGTGAAAGTCTGAGATCCCTTCTTGCTGTGTAGCTTGTTAGACTACATGGATCTCTGCTTCCGTAGATACTTTCTGAAGGTTGTTTCTGTAATTTTAAGAATGTCTCTATTGTCTAATCAGATTTATCTATTGCAATAGTGTCTTGACAATAGATAATAACAGATGGCTAAGGAAAATTCTTAAAAAAAAAAAAGTGTGGAATGATTCTTGTTTCCTTTTTTTTTTTTCCAAAATATTCTTCCAACTGTCTTTGAGTGAAATTCTTAATCCAAAGGTGTTGACTTTATATTAATGTCTTCTATGAGTTTCCCATTCCATGCCATGCATTGCTGAGCCCTCACAACAGCCTGTGGGAAGCGTTTCACAGGTTGGCTTGGGAAATGCCTCCTGTGGATTTAACCAGTGGTCAGCTAGAAAGCCTGGGGAATGTAACATTATGTGGTGGTGCTTAACCTCAGTCCTTTAGTAACTAAGTCATCATCTTTTGATTGCTTGAGGAAGGTCTGTATCATAGAATCACAGAATAATGGAGGTAGAAAGGAACTTCTGGAGACTGTCTAGTCCAGCCAGTCTGCTGCGAGTGGGGTTCCTAGAGCATTGTCCAGTCCAAGAGTGGAAGCCCCAGCACCACGCTAGGCAACCTTTTTCCATCGTTTGACTGCTGTCAGAATAATGATTAAAAAACCCCACCAAAACCAAACACCAACAGAAAAGACCCCAGACACCAGCACACTTAACCTGTGCCCGCTGCCTCATGTCCTTCCAGTAGATACTGCTGAAGAGTCTGGCTTGGTTTTCTTGACAACCTCCCACCAGATGCTTATATGCATTGGTAAGATCCCCCTGGGCCTTGTCTTCTCCAGGCTAAACAATCTTGGGTCTCTCAGCTCCCCCTCATAAAAAAGATGCTCCAGTCTCTTAAAATGATATCTGCCATTTGCTGGATTTTCTGCAGTCTGTCTGTGTCTGTTGTAAACTGGGGAGCCCAGGACTGGGTGTAGTGCTTCCAGTAGTGCCTCACCAGTGCTGAGCAGAGTGGAAGGATTACCTCCATCAACCCGCTATGACTGTTCTGCCTCATGTAGCCTGCAGGGCCGGTGGCCTTTTTTTGTCTGGGGATATGCTGCTGGCTCATGGTCAACAAGGGGCTGTTCTTCCCCAGGTGCAGGACTTGGCATTTCCCCATGAACTTGAGTTCAGCCTGTCAAGGTCCCTCCAGGTGGCTGCGCAGCCATCTCGTGCATCAGCCGTTTCTCCCTGTTTCATAGTTGGTGACTTGTTGAGGGTGCAGTCTGTGCTGTCATCAATGGAAAACAGTCATGGACCCAGTAACAACCCCAATGTTTTGAAAGGAGGTTGTTTTTTTTTTTTCACTGCTTGTCACCAAAGAGCAGATAATCCTGCCTATGGAGACTATTTAAAATCTTCCCTTGCTAGAGATGACCAGAGTTCCATTTGTTTGTTTTCAGAAACTTAAACTATATTGTTAGCAGCATTAATTCCATGCAGTTTGCCTTTATTGGTATATTGTGGGGTGGGGAGAGGGACAAAGTAAGTCATCTGATCCATTTGGAGTCAAGAGTCAATGAAGGGTCTAGATGTTGGGAGCTCAGTCTTCTCTCCAAGCAGACAGGCAGCCTTTTGGGCTGTTTGTGTGTTCCCGAGTAAAGGTCTCGAGATACAAATTTGCATTATTTTGAAGTTGGCATTAATGGTTAACCTGGAGTTACAAATGCTTCTCTGGTGCATTTGAGAACAGGTCATTTTGTATTGATCTGTTTTTGCAGTACCCAGACTTGTGGCAATACATTAACGGCTCCAACAAAATGCTGCAGTTCTATACTTAGAAGCCACCTGAGAGTCATGTCCTCAGATGAATGTTCTTGTACATCCAGCCCAATGGAAAATAAATCAGTTTGCACTGTGATCTGACAGGTAAAACTATCTTTCAAAGATACTGATAGATAAGAATTTTTAATGCGTATCCGAGCAGTATGTCAGATGAATTAAGTCTATAAAACCTATGTTGGATGTGTGATGCTATTCTGTAGTTAACCATGCAGAGCTCTAAACTTCCTTTGCAAGACCAACAACATGTGATCCTCGGTTGCCTTTTGACAATTCTGCTGATACGTTCTTCGGTGTTGTAGACTTCCTGTTCAGAAACAGCACGTTCAAGCTGCAGAGGGAAAACAAGCAGCTCAAATCCCGTTGTTAGCTTGCTTCAAGGGTGCTGAGAGCTGTCACCCATCAAATCTGTGGGCTTCCGTCCAGTGCTGTGGTTGTTACAGCCTAGTGTTATTCATGCCTGTTCCTGAGGATGGGTAATGGTAGGCAAGAAGAAAAAAAAAAAAAATGGCTGTCCTTACTGCTCGAGCTCCTCAGAGCATTTCTAATCTATCTTCTTCCTGCTCTGTCTTGTGTTCTTTGGTGCAATCTTATAAAAGAAAGTTCACCTTGACATCGGGACCTTTTAACACCATCAAACTGAGCTAGCAACAGTGTCTACTTACACAGCAGGCTACTTCAGTTCTTCAGCTGGCACACTAGTGATGGTGATGCTGTGATAGGGTGTCAGTCCCTGTGGTGGCTGAGCACCCCACCAACAGTTTGAGAGGTCTTGTCCCAGACAAGACTGCAGGGAATGCCTGGTGCTCCTCCTGGAGGCCAGGACTGAAGATGATGGGAGCTTCAGGATTCCCCACCTGGGGTGGGGTAGTCCTGGTTATACTATAAACTGGGGGATGAGATGTTGGGGAGCAGCCCTGTGGAAAGAGTTCTGGGGGGGTTTGGGTTGATGAGAAGCTGAATGAGTCCACAGTGTGTCCTGGCAGCCTAAAGAGCCAACCGTGTCCTGGGTGCATCAAGCACAGCATACCTTGCTCCTAGAGGCAGGGGGTTGTCCCACTCTGCACAGAGGTGCAGCTCCACCTCAAGTTCTGTGTGCAGTTCTGGGCACCTCCATATACAGAGGACATGAAACTATTAGAGTGTGTCCAGAGGAGGGTGGCCAGGATGTTGAAAGGCCTTGAGGGTGAGATTTTCAAGGAATGCTGAAGTCACTTCAGCTTGGTGAAAAGGCTGAGGGGTGACCTCATCTCTAGCTTTTTCAAGGCGAGCAGTGGAGGAAGAGGTGTTGATGTTTGGTGACCAGCAATAGGACGCAAGGAAACGGAATGAAGCTGTGTCAGGGGATGTTGGCTGGACATTTGGAAAATGTCAGTCACAGGCACAGGCTCCCCAGGGAAGTGGTAAGGTACCAAGCCTGTCAGAGTTCCAGGAGCATCTGGATGATGCTTTTAGTCATAGTGTTTAGTTTTAGGTAGTTCTGCAAGGAGCAGGGAATGGGACTTGATGGTCTTCACAGGTTTCAATTCTGTGATTCACCGGTGAGCATGGGCTCTGCTGGAGTTTCTGGGTAAACCACCTGTGGGAGAGATGATCAGACTGTGCAGCACTAGGAAGACAAGTGGGAGATTAACCAGTTATTTGCAGAGATGCTGCAGCACAGCAGCCCAAGTGCTATACTGCTCAGGAGATAAAAAAAGTGGCATTCCCTTGTCAGGGACAGTGTTAAAGATGGAAGTTTTTCTTATTTTCAGCAGCAAGAAGTCTTCCTCTACATGAAGATGTTTGGATGGCGACCCAATACAGCGTTCTGACAACAGAAGAGGAGCAGTCAGTTCTGATAGACTGGCAAATCTGGGGCTGGTTGTGCCTGCTCTGTGGGTATGATCCAGTGCCACCAAGGGGAAGCAGCTGGTGATAATGGCTGGAGACATCCTTCAGTGAAGGACTGAGGTAGACTTGCTGTCTTGGGAAGTTTGTTGCTTGCCAGGAAACTGGATCCAGGATGTTATGGAGAAGTTGGTAGAGTTCTTCTGATCTGTGGACTATGACCCCTTGGGACTCGTGCAGGTTGGCACCTGTAAGATCATAAGATAATCTCATTGAAAGAGACCTCAGGAGCTCTCTAGTTCAACTTTCCCCTCAAAGCAGGGTCAGCTTGAGGTGAGACCACATTGCTTGGGGCTTTACCCAGTCAGGTTTGAATGAAAACCTCCAGGGATGGAAATAGCATAGCGTGTTCCATTTCTTGGCTGTCTTCATCATGAAAATGTTAATCCTTATAATTGTTTGGCACCTCTCTAGTTTCAGCTTTTACTTGGTGTCATCCTTCTACTGGGCATCATGGTGAAGAGTCTGGCTCTGTTTTTTTTAACTTTCTCATAGGTAGAGGGAAGGCCGTTACTATATCTTACCCTCAGCCTTTTTTCTTTTCAGCTTTCTTCAGCCTCCAGGCTGAGAAGTCCTCTATCTCATAACTTTGTCTTCCAGGGGAAACAGTCTAGTCCCCTGAGCATCTTGGGGGGCCACTGTTAATATCCTTCTCCTCCCCGCCAACCCTGATTTATCAGCATTGTCCCTATATAGGAAATGGAGTAAGATCGCCCAAAGGAGACCTTGAGCAGATAAAATAAAAGGTCAATGCCAGGCCTTGGGAGCGAGTTTCAGAGGTCTTGGTGGTGTCTTCAGGCAGTCTCCTAAATCCTAGTGGTGAATGGGAAAGGCTTAAGCAGGAGGTCAGTGTTGTCTGAGCATCAGCTTCTGCCCACACAGATAGCGTTTATAGACAGGGTGGATTTTTTATGACCATGGGACTCTTAAGGAAAGAGGACTGATGGCAAGAGATGGGATCCATCTGATACAGATGGGCAAAAGCATCTTTGCCGACACGGTTGCTAACAGTGTGGAGGACTATACGCCAGGCTTGTGCTGGGATGGAGACTGAAAACCAGAAGTATATGATGAAGCGAGGTACTCGGGTGTCTGTGACAAAGAGAGCCTCTTCCACTTCTCCAGAGAAACTCTTGCACCTCTCCAGCATGCCCATGGGCCAGCCTGAAGTGCTTGTATGTAAACATGTTCCGTGTGGGACATAAGGGATTTGAGGTCTGTGTGCAGTTTAGATCCTTCTTGATCAATTCTTGTTACTTGCAGAGCTTTGATGTTGGTGAGATTAAACTCATGGAGGGTGGATAATTGGAGTGCTTTAGGTGGAAAGAGAGATGAAAAATGAAGAAAGATTTGCCTTATGTGCTTGAACAACAGCTTTAGGAACATGCAGAGCTATGCTGTGTAACTGGTGATGACTAGATTGGGAGCTTTTCAGTTAAGTTCAGAGGGAAGGGTGACAAAGAGGACATCATGGTGGGTGTTGGCTACACCATCTGATCAAGAAGTAGTAGTGGATGAATCCTCTTTAGACAACTGGAAAAAGGTTTATGAATGGAGATCTGGTTCTGACTGTGCCCTAGCATCTGCTGGAAGCATGAGGTGATAACAGGGCACAGCTGATCTAGGAGATTCCTGGAATTGCTTGAGGACAACTTTTTGAGGCAGGTGCTGGACAGAGTGAAGAGACCTGATTGGTAAGGTGCACAGTGGCATCTTCGGCTTCAAGTGACCATGAAATAGGACTTTAAGATCCTATGGGTAATGAAGAATGTGAGTAGAAGGATAAAAGTGCCTGGATTTGGCTTGTTCAGAGAACTGATATGTAGGATACTACAGGAATCTGTCCTGTAGAGCAGAGAAACCCAGGAGAGCTGGTTGATCTTCAAGAGCAACCTTCTCGAGCACGAGAGTGGTCTGTCATGATTTGCAGGAAGCCAAGCAGGTGTGGCAGGAGGCCAGACTGATCCTCTTGCTGAGCTCAATTACAGGAAAAAGTCCTATGGAAGGAAGACGTGGGGACAGGTTACCTGGGAGAAATACATAGAAGTATCCTGTGGGCACATATGGGTATAATTAGAAAAGTTTTTCTTCCTTTCTGCACTTAATGATGAGATTCTGTGGTCAAACACTGTATTAGCTCGCGTTGTGGTTGTGCCTAGTGAAAAATTAATGAAATGTGCTATTGCCTTTCTAGGTGGGAGTGAGATGGGACTTGTCAGGAGCATGTCCATCTAGTGAAAGTCAAGAGGAAAACACAGTGCTCAAGAAGAAAAATGCATGTGTGTTTTTTGTGTGTGTGTGAGGGGAAAATGCCCTGAAGTTCATTGCTAATGGATCTCAGCAGTACTTTATTTTTCTTCTGATTTGTTGTGCTAGCTGCAATGAAAAAGTTGATGCCACAGATGGAAGTTGAGATAAACCTAACTCTTTTTGCCCTCCATGGGCTTTTCAGCACATGGTGCAGAACAAGCTTTCATATGTTGTTCCAAGTTAATGGTGTGAAAGTATACTGGCTCTTTGGCAATGCTGAGTAAACATGAATTTGGAACTGATACAAATCTAAAAACTGGTCTGACTTACATTACTCTTCAACCACCTTAATTTAGTATCCTTTGCTGTGGGCATCCTTAGTTACAATACAGCTAGAAATAAAGTGGAATGAATCACTGAGGCTGATACCAGTGTGAGTGTAAACAAATCCCCCTTAAATCTGTTTTTAAACTCACTTTTTTTTGTGTGCTACTCTGCTATTCAAGAAGTCACTAAAACTGGGATTCTGTGCTGGTGTTCAGTGCTTCAGAGGATGCTTCATTGCAGCCATCCAGCCTTGGCAAAAGTTGCACACCAGGTTTGGAAATAGCTTAATTTGCTGTGAAAGTCAGGCTTAACAAGAGATTTATTTAACATCATGAGGATATGTAGGCCTTCCATTTCTCTAAGCAGAGGCGGCAAGGTCTTCTCAAAGAGAGCTAAATCTGTAGCCATCAGGATAACTCAAATGTTCCCAGAGGTGATAAGGCGCAGGGGTTTAGGAGAAGCCATGTACTCTGCACAGCTGTTGAACGGAGAAATTGAAACTGCTAATTTCTTTCTGCCAAGTTACTTGTAGGTTTTTGTACTTAACATGCTGCTGCTTTGTTCTCTGGTTGAAGACATAAGTCAGAACTCAGGGGTTGTGCTGGGCAGGGGTCAAAAGCAGATGATTAAGAAGGAAACAAGGCATTTCCTGCCCTTCCCCCAGCACAAATATTGCTTAAAATATCCTGTTGACATATTGTAGCTGGCATTTTGGTTTATAAATCTTAAGCGTCTCTGGCTGCTCTTGTGAATTTCTGCATCTTAGCCCTCCTGAAAGGGAGGTGAGTGGTGCTTAGGCACTGGGTTGTGTTTAGTGTGGGCTGGGGTGGGTGGTGGTGGGTTTGGCAGTTTGATGTAGGAAGCATTTTTGTAGACTGTGTTTAGGAACTTAAAGCCTGAACTGTGTGCAGAGAATTTAAAATAATCCTAACAGTGTTAAAACCCAGATTTCCTTAAACTTTGATAATACTTAACAACTAAACTGATTAGTGGTTGTTTGCACTTTGCAAACCTTAAGGATTTGGGTTTTGGAAGTTTTGTATCTGAGGTATCTTGACAGTTCCTGAAGCTTTCCCAAGTGAAGCTGATGGTTGTGAAGCCTCTCTATTACTGTGATGCGTTTAATTCTCCAAGAAGCCTTGTCCAGGGGCAGCACATTTGAAATAAAATTTGGGAATTGCACTAAAGCAAGTGCTTTAGCCAGTCTTCTGGGGCATCTTTGCCCCTTAGATCCTTCAGATGGAAGGAGTGGAAAGGAGATGTGGGAAGGCCAGTAGGTCTTCCTTAGTTGTATCCTTGGAGAAGTTCAGACTGTTAAATGCAGTTTTCTGTCCAGTTAAATATTAAAGTGAAAATGCAAATGAGTAACTTCCTCTCAATCTGCTTTTGCTTATCAGGTCCTGGAGAAATATCCTAATACACCTATGAGCCATAAAGAGATCCTTCAAGTTATACAGAAAGAAGGACTTAAAGAAATCAGGTGAGTTAAACACCCATACCAGTACAAAACATTTTCATACTTTAGTTCCAGCCTGTTTAGTTTACTGTTAACTGCTGTCTCAGGGGGGTTTGGGACTGGAATGTTACATACCTGCAGAATTGGAGTCTAGGTCCCATTTGCAAACAAGCTTTCAAGTCACTTGTAATTTTTATCAAGGAAGATAAAAAGTCATAAAGATCATAGATAAAGGTCGTACTGAATTCCCAGGTCATACTTAATTTCCAGGTGTGCATGAGTCTGGTCTGCAGCTCTTTATAAACTAGACCTTATCAGTAGTGCAGACTCCAGGTATTGAAGTAAACCTAAATATTTTTTATTTCATCTTTAAAAAAATAAAAGTGGGATAGTCAGTTTAATTGAAATGACCTAATGTAAAACTTAGCTATCCAGGAAGTAAAAAAAGTAGCCTCACTTACAAATCCTTGAGCAAACTTTATGCTTTGTCCTGTTTTCTTTAGAATTATCTGGAGTAGTGAGTGGTTCTGCTTTGGAGATCTTCCTGTTCCCCCCCAAGCTGCAGACAGGGTAGTTGGTGTGCTGGGCAAAGAGGGGTGCCAGCTGGGGTGATACTGATCTGCTTCAGAAACAGCAACTCAGCTAACAAGTCCTAAATTGCTGTTACCATAGCTTATTGCTTGAATCCCCACTCATACATTTCCCAGAGATGGATAGGTGTATTCGCTGAGCTAGGCAACACGTGTCTATATGAAGGACAAAGTATTTATATGTCTCTTTTCTGGGAGCAAAGAAAAGGGGAGGGAAAGAGAAGATTGGATATGCCGGTTCATCTGTTTTTAAATTAAACAGCCATCCTGAATTTGACTTAATTATATTTTCCACTCCGCTTTGCCAGTTGAATACAGCAATCCGTCTGCTTTGCAGGAAATATCCAAGGGCCCAAGTGTAGAAACTCTGCTGTCAATAATGGCATCTTCTACTCAAGTTGTGGACAGCACCAAAGTTTGTTTGCTTTTTGGAAATGTGAGCGTATCTAAAAGTAAGGAAACCAAACATACTCATTTAGCTCTTAGGGAAATGACAAAAGTGTAGTTTAGTTTCTGCCCTGATGATACACTTTGCTCTGGAGCAATACTACAATCGGTCTGATCAAAGGTTTACCAGCCTTAGGGCTGCTTCAGCATGGTGTTAAATACTATTAATCCATCAAAGACATCTTCATAAACAGTAACTGCACTCATCAGCCCCTTGTGTGTGTCCAAGAGTGGCAATGCAGTTGTCTGTACTGGTGGTCTCACTGACGGTAAAACACAAGTCCAGCAAACGTCCAGACGCTTAAGAGGTGGTGAACCTTTTCAGCAATTCAGAGTGCTTTTTTCGGGGGCAGAACTTCAGGCAGGAGTTCAAACATGGCATGAATGTAGACGTGGCATGAAAGATCCAATCTCTGGCTGGCCAGGCCAGATTTTCACACCCACCAGGAAAATAAAAAAGGCAGACCAGAAATGCCATGGTTCCATATAGTCCTTTTCAACCTCAAGTCCTCCTTCTAGAGTTGCTTTGGGGATTTAGTCTGAGCTGATAGTAAGTTGTTTTCCTTTTGAAAAGAGCTGCTGCTGAGCATCAGGACAGCACAAACTCCTCAGTAGCTTAAATCCCAAAAGATACTGGAGCAGTCAGATGTGAATCTCAATTTCTCTAGTTCCACTATCTACCTTCCTGACTTAGCCATACTCAGATGCTGTGTAGTGGTCTTGCCCCTGACATGTTAGAACGATATAATAAAGCTTTATTTAGGAACCAACAGCCTTTTAGGTCTTAACCTAAACAATTCCAGTTAGTACAAGCAATATGTTTGTGGCTGGGTTTGGCTTCTGATAAGTCATAGCCTGTGACAAGATGGGCTTATCACAGATCAGCATTTATTAGAGAAAAAATCATGTTAGAGAAGGTACGGAGGCTGTCAGAAGACCACGTTGAGCTCGCCAGATTTTGAGTCCTCTTGTGTGGAGGTTCTGGCAGGAAACTGTCAAAGCCTGTGACAGCAGTTCCCCTGTGCTTGGTTGCCTTGAGACAGTGGGCAGCTGCAAGACTCTTAGTGTGGTGAAATGGTGTGCAAGTTTGCAAGCAGGACACGGGCTCTTCTGTTAGCACATGTGTCAAGGCATTTTGAGTTTTTTTTTTTGTTTCTCAATGCAATTTGCTTTCAATAAACAAAATTGCAAATTTCTTTGGTAGTAAATGACTTCCACAAACCATATAAAGTTTAAGCTCTATCGGCTTTGACTGCAGTACTTTGGTGTTTGGTGTTTTTTTTTAAATTCAGCATTTGTTGCCTCAAATCCTTAGATACATTTAACTTCTTTAAATCTCTGATTTCCAGAAAGACAACAGTTTTAGAAGTGACAAATGACTTTCCTACAGATGCACTGAAATGAGACAGAGAATGGGGAACCCAGCTAGTGTCCAGCAGTCATTTTTTTCTGTTTGGCCGTGCAGCCAGTCCATCTCACTTCTGCTCTAATGATTCCTGGCATGTGCTGCCACTTGGCCAGCTGCTTGGGAGGAAGCTTGAGGCATGTTGAAAGAGTTTTAGAGGACTCAAAAGCACTGGGTACTGTTGTAGAGGATTTGGAATTGCAGTGAAGAAGGGTGGCAGCTGAGATGAGTGTGGAAAAAACAGGAGTGATGATTTCTGCTATGTGCAGGATAATGTGACTATTTTTTGGACAAGGGTAGGTATTTCATAAGATGGAGGGGTTTTTGTAGCAATACAGAAACCTGGGATGAGACTGGCTGGTTCTTGCCTGTATTTATAATTTTATCCTAGTACTCAAGTAATTTTAATAATGAGATTTTTAAAGGTCAACCCAGGACTAGTACACTGAAGTGTCAGTTTTGGAGACCCTAGGGCATCCTGAAGCTAGAACTGTACTCTTCGCATGATCTGTCATCCTAATTTTCTCAATCTGCTTGTTTTGACAGGCTGCCCTAATCCTATGAGATCCTTTCCTATCTGCAGGTCGCTGCTTGCTAACTGCAAAAATAAAATACATTGGGATAAACACTCGATGAATTGGCAGTGTAACCATATCTGGCTGTAAGATTAGTCCAACATCCTATATTGCCTAATCTCTGTTGGCAACTGAGCTTGGGGGAAGCCTTAGCCTGTTGTGACGCTTATACTTTCAAATGAAGCTTTGAAGACACGTGGGATAATGCTGTTTAACCCAAGCAACACCAGCAGTGAAAGTTCCCCAAATCTGCATGCATGAGATAAATGGGTACTAAGATTGAGCAACAGAGAATCACATTTGTTTGGTGATAAGTAGCTTTTTAAATCAAAATTGTTAACTTGTCACTGGATTTCATTAATCTTAGGTGTGTTAATATCAGTGTAAAGAGTATCTGAAGAATTAGCATCTTTGAAAGATCTTTGGTAGTGCTTTCTCTTAATAGCTATGAATGTTTTGTTTTTCTTGGATTTTGTTGGGGACACTGTGTAAAATACTAGCATGTGAACCTTTGTCCTAACACAGTGACTTTTTTGCCCACTTGTTCATTAAACAGGGAAATACATCTAAACACTACCTCAGTCTCAGTGAAAATGAAAACAGACATGGTGCTCTGGCTACTTTTATTTCAGCTATTCATGGAATTTCTAACATAAACCAAGACAAACTCTTAAACCACTTTGGGGAGAGTGGGAAAGTATTGAAGCCAAAGTCCCCTTTTCACTAATCATATTTGGACTAGAGAGAACTGTGTCAGGAACAGTTCGGTTTCATGTTTTAGCTGCCCTCTGGGCAGCAGCTAATTTATGCTTCTTACTGGCAAGTTGGTCCTTCCAAATTCCTTGCAAGATGCTGTGGTTTAACCCCAGCTGGCAACTAAGCACCATGCAGCTGCTTGCTCACCCTCCATGGTGGGATGGCGTGGGGAATCGGGAAAAGGTAAAACCTGTGGGTTGAGATAACAGCTTAATAATTGAAATAAAGTGAAGTATAATAGGAATAGTAATAATGATTTTAATGAAAATACATACTGTAATGAAAACAGAAAAGGGAGAGAGGAATAAACCCCAAGAAAATTAAATGATGCACAGCACAATTGCTCACCTCCTGCTGACCAATGCCCTGCCACTCCCTGAGCAGTGATTGATGGTCCCTAACCAACTCCCCCCAGTTTATATACTGAGCATGACGTTCTATAGTATGGAATATCCCTTTGGCTAGTTGGGGTCAGCTGTCCTGGCTCTGCTCCCTCCCAGCTTCTTGTGCACCTCCTCACTGGCAGAGCATGGGAAACTGAAAAGCCCTTGACTTAGGGGAAGTGCTACTTAGCAACAACTAAACCATCAGTGTGTGATCAACATTATTCTCATACTGAATCCAAACCACAGTGCTGTACCAGCTGCTAGGAAGAAAATTAACTCTATCCTACCTAAAACCAGGACAGCATCCTTGAGGAGGGAACTTGCTTCCAGGCAAGGAGACTGTTAGGTGAAGAGGGCTGGAGTTTCTCAGTCTGATGCTTGTAGAAATGGGCTGCCAGCATTGTAACTTCAGGCTTCCATAAGGTTTCTTAACCAATTTGTTCTATTTCTCCTCTCTTAGCTGAAAATCAGAAGCCTGCTGTATTTTTGTGGTTAGCTTGTCCTCTGTGGGTCTGGTAATATGAACAGTGTTTCCTCCTGAGTGATGAGAACCACAGTGATACAGATCGCTCTCATCTGGAAAGAGAACATGGGGCTTTTAGCTTCTGTATAGTTCAGTGTTGCATTTGTATTACTCCTCCAGTAGCTTGTGTGCTATGAGATGAGGATCTTGCCTGAGTGGGGAGAAACTCTGTACTTGGTTACTTTCCTACAGGAGGAGAGAGGATGAACTTAAAAGGCAAACAGCGTTCTTGTTGACTTCTCAGAAATAAGAGCAAGACCCCAGGCTGGAGTCTGGATTAGATGCTGCTGCTTACTGCTGGAGGATATTCTTGCATTTCAGATTGAATTGGGAATCAATGAGGTGCTTTCTCCTTATCCCTGGCAGGTTTTGCCACTAAATTATGTCCCAGCCATTCTTCCTTGATTTCTTTATCTTCTGCTGCAGAGCTGGGAAAGAAGATGGAGTTGGGGGGAGCTGAGTTGCACAGTCCTCCATGCCTTGATTCTCTGGGCAGTTGTTCCTTCAACAGCTTGATGCTAGGAAATTCTCCCTCCCACATAACTCCTTTCCAAAAAATGAACAAACTCAAAACCCCCACAGGGCAGGGTGGAAGGGAGGCTTTTGAAAGGATGAAGGGTTCTTAAATTATTTTGAAAAGCATGAAGTTGGTATTGGATCCCACTGACACTGGGCGTGAGGATAGATTATCTCTTACAAAGAGTTTCTCCTCCCTGTGAAAAGCAGCCCCTATCAAAACTGATAGACCTTCCTCTTTATAAAAGCTGCTCTTTAAAGCTGTGGTGGGTCTACAGTGAAAGGCTCTACCAGGAAAAAAGAACCCCCTCACCTAGGTGAAGAGAATGAAACTAATAACCAGTCAAAAATACATTTCTCATTTGTCTGTCTTAAAAAATACCAGGAAAATGGGAAAACTGAAACTATCCAACAATGGAGGAGACATGCTGCCTTTGTCTGGCCAAGAGTGGGCGAGCTGCTCCATCTCGCTGCTGGCTAGCTGTGGGGCACGTGGGGTTGGAGCCCCACGTGGGGTCTGAGTCCACTATGAGACTGCAAGTCTTGGATTTGAGTCCACTTATACAGTTTTACCTCCCAAAAAGCAGATCTTATGATAACTCACTTCCTCTGTAAGTTCTTCAGTGTTTTCACTAGCCCAAAGAATATGGAGTGCAGACTGAATCCTTCAGCAGACTCTGTGATTGCTCAGGCTGCTTGTATTTGCTTTCCAGAAATGAAGAATTTTCATCAGCTCGGTCTGATTCTGGTCATGACCTTATAGTTGAGGAATATATATATGCCATTGTCCACCTTTTAGACACATCTGACTGATACGCAGAATTATCTTGGTGGTGTATTTGATAGTCCTTTTGATAATTTATTGTGGAGTAAGCATGTCCAGAGTTTTGTTTTGATCCTAATGTCTGTAGTTAAAATGTTAAGAAAACATCTTCATGCTATGCAGCCTGCTTGCTGGTTTCCTTGTAGTTAATATTTGCACATTGGCAACTTGAAAGTGTCTCTATAATGAAGATAATGTATTTTTACTATCTCCTTGTTTTGGCCAGCTGGAGTTAAACCACAACAGCTGATGAGCTAAATGTCCCACAGAGCTCAAATTTTGATGAAAGAAGTCAGCGTGGGTCAGACCAGCCTTCATGGTATTTCTCTTAAAATGGCTTCAGGCCATTTGAGATGCTGATGAGCTCATCTTCAGCATTTCCTTGGTGTCCTCTGATCATTGGAGATGCTGGCTAAAAAACACCTACTCAGGCAGGACCCGAGAGGGGAAGGATCTTGAAGGAGCGATGGGACCTGCTGCAGGCTTGCGTTTCCAGCCTCCTTCTGCTGCCTCCTGATTCCTTGTGACAGCAGGAAGCTGTGAGACTGGAAAGTAATGTGCTGAAGCAAGAAAGTGAATTTCAAGCTTATTTTCCTGCTAGCACTGTGTAGGGAGCCTGGTGGGAGTAGGGTGGAGGAGGTGAGAACAGCCTGGGGCGACCTACCAGAAGTGCTTCAGGATGGCCCTATGGCAGAGCATCCTCAAGAGGACGCTTGGATTCCTGTAGCGTTCTCTGACCCTGGTTAGCCACATGGCTTCTTGAGTAGAAATGAAGCACGGCAGTAACCTTTTTCTAGTGGCAAAGACTGTAATATGTAGCATCTTCCTGCTGGGTGAGCAGGCTTTTCTGTGTATGTGTTGCGCTGAGCGGCTGGTGCTCCCTACGGGAGGTGTTCGGAGGCGTGAGCAGCAAGGGCAGCACGCTGTGGGACTTGTCCTCAAGGGAACTGAAGGGTAAAATCTGCTAGGGAATCTCTTCCCAGTTTATCCCGCCTGTGTTTGTACAGGCTTCCCTAAAGGCTACTGCCTGTATCTGAGGTCAAGGTGAATTAGTTTGGTGATGGCAGCTGACACCTAGGCATCACACCTCACCAGCCCAGTGCTGCCAGGACCCTGCTGGGAGGAGGTGCTGGAAGGAGTTGCCCTTACTGGTCATCTAAGGTTTGGCAGGCAGCAGGTTTGGTACTCTTGGTTTGTTTGCAGTGTAAACTTTTTCAAATAAAGCTTTTTGCAACTTCTTAAAATAAGATTTATGGTCAAATTTGCCCAGTGATAGCTGTGGCATCCCACAGGGAGGAGGTCGGGTAACTTAGTGTTTGCCACAAAAACACCTTCCGTGTAGGCTGGTCTAGAGTATTTGAAACTACTCATTGCTTTGGCAGTCCATAGGTAACCACCCTAGGAAACTTCTGCTTGGGCTCTTTGTGCAGCAGTACATTTAGAAGCTGCTCTGTCCAAACCTGCTTCTCGTAATCTGGTGGTTGGTGTTTCTGGTCAACATTCGCTTCTCGCAGTAGCTCCTGTAAAGTGGAGCCAGGCTCTTCGTGGAGGTGCAGAGCGCTGAGCTGAGAGGCAACGAACACAGGTTGCAAGATGGGAGATTCTGATGAGAATGATGGGAAAAACTTTTTTCACCGTAACGATGAGAAAGCACTAGAGCCGGACAAGGGAGGGTTGTGATACCTCCACTTCTGGAATTTGGAGTTGGACTGGACAGAGCCCTGTGACATCTGATGTATAGTTGCATCTGCTTGGAGCTGGAGATTGAACTGGTGATCTCCAGAGGTTCCTCCCTGTCTAGATGACTTCAAGTCATTGTTCCCCACCTTGTTCCTTAGCAAAGCAGCCTTTGGGTTTCAGTGCCACTTGTAAGATTGAGTTGCTGCAGTGCCTTTGAGCCTTAATGGGCTCATTTCTGGACAGGGAGGACAGTTAAAAGGGCTGCTGCTAGTATGTGCAGCTGGGGTACAGCATGTCAAGTGAGTCATACTCTGTTAGCAGGAAACAGCTTTGGTTTTCGCCCCTTTCAGGGTGTGAAGTTTTAATTTGTGAGCTGCCTTGGAAGGTGCTGTAGCTAGCTGAAGCCATCAGCTGACAAACATTTAAATAATCTTACATGTTTTTTAATTCCCAGCTTCTTTTAAGGTCATCCTCCAGTGAGCTGGAACACCTTGAGTTCATGTGGATTTGATATTGATAACACTGGGTGTAATCCCATGACAGACAGGACAGGGTCATCCATGCTTATTTAAGAACCACCAGGGTTGGGTTACCTCAAATCTCTCTATCCAGTTAGATTTTTTTTAAAATAATTTTTTAAATTTCATTCTGCTGGAAGATGGGTATTATAAAATGATTGGATTCAATTATTTTAAAGCTATTTTCCAACCAAAATGATTCTATAAAAGTATTACTAACCTCTTGGGGTTGTCACATGCAGGAGTTCTTTCCTGATGTTTTACTGATGGGGAAAGGGGAATTTGTTGGAAGCAGGTGCCTTAGGGCTAGCCTTACAGGGTTGTACATTTTAATTGCAAGACTCTTCAGCTTTTCTCTATAATTAGTGTAAGCCTTCAGGAGAAGGGGCTGGCAGCAGCAAAGGCCAGCAAATGCCAGTGCAGTAAATTCTTGCAATTTTTTCCTTTTAGTCAGCTGGAAGTCGGATTTGGGTTTTTCTGGAGAAGATGAACAGTTACCAACTTACTTTTTAAATTAAGACCACCAGAACATGGCATAGTTTTTTAATCTTTATGTCTGAGTGAAATTTGTGTCAAGTCTCTGGTCTAAAGCACAGGTTAAAGCTATTTTTGGTCAAACAGCAGTCAAGTGTTAGCCATAGTGGCAATTACAAATTAATGTTTAATGAGGTTAGTGGTATGTTTGTCTCTTTTACCCTGTTGTTCAGGGGTTTCTGCTCTGAACTGGACAATGGGCTGCTCCATACCAGGACTTTTCCTGAAGTGAGGAAAAGCTGGAGATGTGACTTAAGCTCCCTGAACACTTTCTCCTAGCCCCACCAGCTCCAGGCCACCTCGTCTGCTGGTTCTGTATGACAAACCTTTGTCTGCAGGTAGTGCCCATACTTCATGGGGAACCTGGTTTGTTCCCCTGTACACCACAGAATGAAAAGCTGTTCTTCAGGGACACCCTGCGTTGACTGAACCCTCACAGAGCATTTCTATTTTGCTTCATTAGTATTAAGTCAACTAAAAGTTGAAGTAGCCCCAGGTTTCTGTACCACTCGGTGTCTGTGCAGAATGTGGGAGATAAGTTAGTGGATGCTGTAATACACGTAGGGAAAAATGTTGGTTTGAAAAATACTAGTTCAAACGGTATGGTTATAGAGAATAGTCACATTTTTGCCATTAGCAATGAGTGTTAAATGTGTTTTACTATATGTAGGAGAAACTCTGGCTAGGTGACTCTTTCCATATCCCTTATATGAAGGTATCAAATCCATAAGTAACAATATTCTGCTTCTCTGCTCTTAACTGAGACTGTGGTAGTAGCAGTTTTTGCTTCTCCTCAAAGTGAAATTACATGAAAGTTTTCATCATGTGAAAGAGAATGTTAGCTGTTGCGGGGAGGGATGTGGGATGTAATACTATACTGACGAACACTGCAGGAATCAAACAGGCTGACTCTTCGAGAAAATGCTAGAGCTGAGGTCTCGAAAAATACCTAGGCTTAGGATTTATCTTCAGTGTGAACTGGCTCATGGTTCTGTAGCAGAAACACAAAGAGGGGGAACCCAAAACCTGAAACTAACTCCATGCCCTAAAAGCTTTAGAGGAAGGTGGTACTTTCTGGATCTTTCTGAGATTTCTTTAATCTCAGAAAACACTAATTTCTGCGTAGTCCCTTGAAGATGTGAACAGCCTGTGAAACCGGTGCTGTACCTGTGGGCATCATGTTCCGGTGGAGCTAATGGAGTGGTGTGAACGTGAAGGTATTGCTTGCACCTGTAAACCATGTCTAAGAAAGTCAGATAGCTTCTGCAAGGGTTTTTAACCTTATCCAGGACTTAGCATCTGTTATCAGAGTCTACTGATGTTCCTGCAGGTCAGATTCAGTTGTTGTGATAGACCATTAATTAAAGATATAAAGTCCCAACTTCAGTGTGTGCCTAAGATCTTTATGGTGTCTGTCAGGCTGGTGCTCACGCAGGAGTGCCTCCTGGGTCCTCTGTTACCCACAGGCTGAGTGTGGCTCCATCTCAACACGCTGTCATCGCCGTCTGCACTTGCCTTGTTCTGATCTTGCACAAATTCCCACCACCTTTTGAGTACGGGTGTGTTAAAATTGGTTTTGTAGCATGAAACCTTCTACCTGCCTGGCCCCACTACCGTGGAAATATTGAAATGAGGCCAGTGGTGTATTAGTTTGCATTATTAATGACTTGGCAAGACCATGGATTACCCATAGAGGTGATGAAGCAGAACATGCTCGTTCCTGCACCCGAACTATTGGCTTCATTAAACTGCTAGCAGTCTGTCTCGCTCTTCTGGGTTGTAGGGCAGCTATTTTACTCAGGTTTGTGAGCTGTGAGAGTGCTGAGGATGTATGAAAGAATAAATAAATTCCTGTATCTCTTTCTGTCTGCATGTGAGATTTCCAAAGGCTCCAGCTGACTTCTCTAAAAAGTTCATTAACTGGTGGAGGCTGATGATAACGCATTTGGGAACTGCCTGTGGTTGGTGGCAGTATGCCAGCTTCTTTGAAAACGGACTGAAAAAAATCTGACGGATCTACATCTTCCTCCCCATGTCTGTTTGATATATAACCTGGGCTTGGTAGTTTTGGTATTACTGCAGATCTGCCTGAAACTTAAAATTTGGTTCTGGTGGATGGCGGGGGGTGGGTTCATATTAATGACTAGACAATTGTTTTGCTCAAGTTTTTAAAGGGGTGTTTCTCTCCTTTTTTTGGGTTGCACTCCAACTCCAGAAGGTAAGAACCACTGCTCATTGTTCTAAAGCTACTCTTCTCTATTAACGCAAGCTGCAAAATCCTTAATTAAAAGAGCAACTGCTTATTTCATACAGACTTAAGAAACCAAGTAATGGTAGTCTGTCTGGTGTTAATGCTTCTGTTACCTCGATCTACCTTTCCTGCATGCCGTTTGCATTAGCGCTTCGGTGCGATGCAAACTTGAAATGTTCATGTTTGTAAAGTCTGTGGAAAATGTCAGGCTAGTAGCACGTGAATGCTTAGTGTCTTTACAAATTAACCCTGCTGTCTGCAAACCTGAATTTGTGGGGAGGGGGATGCTTGATTTGCATGATGTGGTTTTGTGCATCTTTTGTCTCGGGGATATTTGGCATTGCATATTGGGTGAAGCGAAATTTAACAGTGAAAACAAGCCGCTTTTCTAAATGATGAATGTGTTTAACAAGCTTGAAGTTGTACAGTGGTGTCTGCTTAAAATACCTCTCTGCTCTGACACTTGCATAGGTCCAAAACTAGTGTTTTTTTAAAAACTTCATATTTTAATATACTAATAAACAAAAAGCCATTTGTGTGAATGTCTGATTCAAGTGGAAAGAAGGGGATGCTCAAAAGAACAAAGTGGGAAAACCCCTTACCCTTCCACACAGTCCGGTCCATTTGGGCATTTTTATCCAGTTACATCAACGTGCAGTGACAATGTGAAAGGAAGACATGTGCTGCTGGGTGCACTTTATATTAAGCTTTCATTTAGAGCAGAAGGGGACAATTAACTCTTCATTGTTGAGGCGGCTGAGTGCTACGGCGCCTAGGTGGTGTGAAAGCAGTGCTTTCTGAGTTGTGCTTCTGAGCCCAGCAGCATCAGGAGGTGCCCCTCTGTCTGCAGGGTCCCCTGGAGCCCTGAGGGGGGTCTTGCGCGGCAGGGGCCCTGCTGTAGGAGGTTGCAAGGGATCTGCTGGGTCACACCAAGAAATACGGCAAAACCTGCTAACCAAATGAAAAATGGCGCTTTAATATAAAGTAACATTAATACACCTTGCATGATGCTTGGAGGGCAAGGTGTTGAGAAGTTCAAACACATCACGATTGAAAAATTCCAATCCAGTGTCCTATCCACATGTGACCAAACAAAACTGATTTTTTAGTTTTCGAATTGGAACAAGTCAGCTGGGTCCCTGAGGTCTCAGGAGCAAGGCTGATGGGAAGGGATGCTCCAGTGGGATTGAAAGTGTGGGAAGAAATGTTCCACCTCCTTCCTCCTCTCAACAGGCAGCTGCTTGGAGTAGAGCCCTCACCTTAACCTTCTGTACATTTACCACTCTCAAACCCCTGTTTTCTTGCTCAGTCTGAAGAAGCTTTGAATTTAAATGTGGCGTTTAAAAAGCCGTGATTTAATGATGGCTTAAATTTGGCAATTCTCAGAAGGAAAAATTTGGTATGTACGTGTCTGGAACATCATGTTGCTTAGAAAAATACTTGTGTATTTTGTGTACTTGTGTATTTTTGTACTTGTGAGTGAGAGCTCAGATATGTGTTTCTTATGCCATTAACTGGCTTATAACTGCCTCTTAACTACAAAAATTAATTATGATGTTTTAGTCCTTTCAGCAGTCCAATAAAATAAGACAATGTGCCCATTCTGCAGACAGAGGGACTGTCACTTGCTGGAGATCACTTTGAGATTTACTTTTTAAACTCTTTAATGAAATGAAAGTGCAGATGTGGAAAATGTTAGTTTTCAGATGAGAATAAATGGTTAGAAGGTACTAAACCCCCTTGTTCAGTCAACAACATAAAAAATATAGTAGCAGTCACAGGTTTCTAAGTATAAACAGGTTTATAAATTTCAGTAAACTTGCTAAATTGGTTGGGTTTAGCTGGCAAGCCAGTATCAGAAAGAAATAATTACTGAAACAGCAACAGTAGCAGAGCAATTGGGAACTGAATTCACAACTGAACTAGCCACTTTGCAGGCGCTTAATATTTGCCCCAGCAGAGCGTGCTCAAAGGATTTCAAGCAGGGGTTTGTAAAGTACCCCCAGCTTTTGGTTGAGAGAATAAATATCGTTAGGACCGTGCTGTGTAGCTAAAAGGTTGGTGCCTGTTTGGGTAACAGCTGAATTTAAGAACATGTGTTTGCTCAGCCTGTTCACTGGGGGGTCACCTGGTAAGTATTGATGGGTGCTGCCTTGTATTGGACCTCTCTTAGCAGCACCTCTAAAGGAAGATACTCTTGCTGCTGTGGTTTACGCCTGTGCCAACGCTTACACCATTTTTGCTTTAGGTAGAGGTCACTTTGAATGGGTGAATATGTTATTCCCTAGTTTTTCTCAAGCTGAAATACACTGTGAGTGACAATGTAAATTCTGGGAAAGTAAAATGGCTTAAAACTTCAAGCAGTGAACAAATTAGCATTTCCCAGCTTTCATGATGAAGATCCTAGGTCTAGGCACCAGAGCTTGGATTGTGGCGCTTGCACCAGCATCATGAGGCCCATCTACACTGAGTTTGCTGCCTGTATTTTGGCACATTGAATTGAAAGGCTGTGCTAGGTTTAGCTTTTTTTAAAAATAAATGTAGGAGGTTTCAATATGTACTTGTAATGCCTTGGAAAGCAAATTAATCCTGGTAAAGGTCATGGTAGTTACCTTTGCACCTTGTAAACTGTTGTAAATATATTTTTTTTTACTTTAATGGAGGCTCATTTCAATGAACAAAGCCTGCAGCTGACTGTTTGCACTGGCTGAAATGATCAGCCTAAGCAACTCTGTTCAGATCCGAACAGTCCCAAGGAGTATTACTCAGCTGAGGTATGAACCAGTATAAACAAAGGAACATTCAT
Source organism: Microhierax caerulescens (assembly GCA_035590215.1). Classification (NCBI taxonomy): domain Eukaryota; kingdom Metazoa; phylum Chordata; class Aves; order Falconiformes; family Falconidae; genus Microhierax; species Microhierax caerulescens. The sequence goes on along the minus strand of JAVJGJ010000059.1, from coordinate 74,591,144 downwards.
CTTGATTTTTCCCAAGGATGCTGTTTATTTGTCAGTGGGCTGGCACTGAGCACTGGATAACTGATAAAGGTGAGCATCCAGTTTATTATCCCAACAGTTAAAATAAGTTGGCTTTTTTCTGTAGCTGCAAGCTAGTATGCTATTCCCTAATGGAATAAAAGCTTTAGATAAGACATTGCTGTCAGCGTATTAATGAAAATACAACTAAAAATCCTTTTCACTCACGGAAGCACAAACACAGCTTGTGTGTATGTGCACCTAAAAATGTGAAATTCTTAAAAATATTTGCATAGAAAAAGTAGCGATGTGCTGCTACTGTTAGAGGCTGTGTGTCTTAACCCAGAGTGCTCCCCCCAGGTGCATTCAGGGCAGTATTTTTGCCGTGATGATGAACTACAGTTGGAATGCTTCTACTGAAGTTTTTGTTGCAAATGATTGTTAGAAGCCTTAGATGAGGCACCAGTAACTTTCTGGAGGTAGAAGATGTCAAAGTCAATTATTTTTCTATATCAGGAATTTATTCACTCTTCATCAGGAAGATGCTTTTGTTGTCAGGAAAGAGGCCTGATGAAAGTACTTTACTGACATAAATTACTGAGATACTGAGATTACTTGACAGATGGATAAAGTTTCTGTGTCTTGATACTGCAGATAGTCTATTTTCAGTGCATAAATGAGATTTGGGATGAAAACAGTCCCAAGTAGATCTAGGGGCCCTGGGAATGAGACACTCTTAGAATTTGGCACAAACCGATGTGTAACTCTTCCTGCAGCAGCTCAGTAAAATCAGGGGTGTGCCCTGTCTAGATGAAGCATTTTAATTCAAATACATTGGTTTGTCTAACAAACTTCTAGCTGGGTGCCTTAAAACTGCGTTTGGCGTTGTACCTGCTGCTTTGTTAAACACTGCACATTACATCCCAGGTTAAGGACATTTAAGAGAAGAAAATGTCATTCTGATTCAAAAGCCTTCCCTGGTCTCCAAAACCAAAGCAAGCCCCCAACACCTGCCCCCTGCATGTAGTATAGAATCCATTTCAACCTCTGTTCCTAACCTGCTGGGGTATGAAAGAGCTCTGCTTTCAGTACAGTTGTTTGCACCAAATTGCCAACATCTGGACAAATATTTTGACTTTGTGCTTAACTGTGAGAGTGAGATCCCTTTGCTGTCTGCTGCTGCTCTGTAGCGGGTGTTAGTGTTGAGGGAGGAAGTGGGAGTCCGTGAGAACAGGGGAATATGGAATTTTGACACAATGGGAAAATTAATAATTGATCTTGGCTCATTTTGGAAGATTCTGAAGTAATTAAATGAAAACAGACCTATGTGGAGAGGAGGGGGCAGGATGGACAGAGCAGCCGCTGGACTGTGGGAGGGTGATGGAGGGGAGCTGGTGGAGAAGGGGTAATGTTTGTTCAGATTTCTTTGTGAGAACTTGATGATGAATGATACACCTTTCTTCTCTCCCGTCTTGCCACAACTGTGACCATGCTGCCCATCCATGCTGCAGTGAGCTGTCAAGCCTGTTGGCTGTAGGGAACTGGTAGAACAGGAGCCTGCAGTGATGCCTGCCTCACTAAGCTGAGAAGGTTTGTGTGTCTGCACCTCAAACCTCTCTTCTTCAGAGCCCAGGGTGACTGATGACCATGATCACAAAGCTGGGGGGATGTTTCAGTTCCAAAGCTTTAGCAATCAAGTTCAGGGCTTGAGCTCTTACAGATCGGATGCAGCTTCCCCTAAGGGGACATGAAGGAGCATAGCAGTTGCAAACTAGTCACGTCATAGTCTTGCTGAGCTCCACGTAATCTCTTCTGCAGGATGAATCCTGTTTTGAGACCTCCAGAAGGACTGGTGTGTTACCAGTCACCTTAATAGAAGGTGATGGTCAGCAGTGTTGGAGACTGTGGCTCCACATGTGGAACAATGTGAATTTGGGTGGCATGGAAAGGACTGAAGTGAAATAGTGGATAGCAGTGAATCTGGAGCAGGCAGGAACTTGGTTTTCACTGCATCTGCTTCTCAAAGTGCTGCCTTTGAGGTGGAATAGTGGGAACTGCCAGACAGGGGATGGACTTCATTTTTTTTATTATTATTTTTTTTTTTAAATAAAGGTAGTAAGAGCAATGAAATAAATGCCATAATAACATCTCATTCCTAAGGTTATTTTTAGGCAGCTGTTGCATTTTTAAAGTAACAAAAGGTAGGCTGGGTGCAAAACACGGGTAGCTGGAAAAAGTGGTAAGTGAATGTTAGGGGATTCTGAGCAAAGGGGCAGCAAAGAACAAGCAAGAAGTAAAATCTTTCTATTCAGAGGAGAATGAGTTTCATCCCTGAGAGTAAACTTAACCACAGTTTCACTACATGTTTACTTGTTAGTAAACTGCCAGAGCTGTGGGTAACTCCACCTTTTATCAAAGACAAATGCCCAGAGTGCTTTCCCATGGGATGCAGGCAGGTTTGGTACAGGCCTGCTGCTTAGGGCTTCATCCAAATTCTGGAGCAAGCATCTCTGCACATTTTCAAGTACCTTTTTTGGTATAAATATATATAAGGGGGGGTTGTGGGTTTTTTTTTGGTTGTTTTGGTTTTTTTTTTGTTTGTTTTGTTTTTTATGTTAGTTTGGAAGTTTGTGTATCAAATAATGATCTGGATCAGTGAAGTTGGAAGGTGCTGGTTAGGTAGCTCACATAACCCCACAGCAGCAGCTGCTCTTTTCTTCTGAACAGTTGGGGGACTGTTCAGCGGTGTGAACCGCCACCCTGCACCCCAAGTGGTGGCTTAAAATGAGTGACAGTCATGAAAATAAGATGGCTTGTATAGGAAGGGTTCGAGTGCTCATGAGTACTCACTCACAGAGACAGAAAGGATGTGAAGACTCTGTATCTTATACCCAAACCAAACACTTTTTTTTTTTTTAAGTGGGACTTGTCAACTGATTGTAACTTAAAAATTTTATGATAAGCTATGCAAAAAGCTGGCGTAGTGTTACAGTTGTGACAGCTTTCCAGAAGAGTGTGTGGAGGAAAGCATGTAACTAGAGGTGGGTAAATATGAGAAAATAATAAAGCAGAAATAGTGGATAAGCTGTTAAACAATGGAATCAATTTAGTAGGAGCAGCATAGGTGCCAGATGAGTATAGCTTTTTGTAAAGATGGGTCCTGCCAAGGTTTCATTCCTTGGTGAGCTTCCAAAGCGTAGCTCTGCCTAGACTTTTGTAAAATGCTTGGCTTAACATCGATACTCTGCTCTGATACAGTTTTTTAAAAGAATGTACTCTGTGAGCTAAAGGTCAGGGACGAGGCAGAGCTCTCCTTGCTGCCCTAGAGCTTCCCAAACATGGGCACGCTTTGGTGCCTTCAGTGATACTCAACGTGCTATTAGTGATCTGGAAAAAAGTGTAAAATGACTTCAGTTAATTTTCTAGATGCAGCAATAGGAGGGATGATGAAAAACAGTGATGGGAGAAGGACAGTTGTATTGTTTAGAGTGCCAGATATAGCTGGGCCTGTGTAAAATAATTTGCATGCAGTTCTTGCATAGTACTTGCATGTAGAAATTGCATCCAGGAGCAAAGACGAGAAGAGGGGAAGGGTGTACCCTGGGAAGCAGTACCTTTGGAAAGGATTTGGGGTTGCTGCGGGGAATCACACTGAATTGTAGCTTCCAGGGAGACCCTGTGGCTTTCTGGAGAAGAGGATCAGCCTTGTGAAGTTCTGTGGCTTTCTGGAGAAGAGGATCAGCCTTGTGAAGTTACAATGTTGCCTTGAAGAAGCTGGTGTGGGAAGAGTTGCTTCCAGCTGTGGGGTTCATGTTTGCAGCAGTTGCTTCACTCACGGGGAAGGTGCACCTAGGAGCCGTGGGAGTGGCAGGGAGTGATGAGCCAAGAGCTGGTTTCAGTGGGCTTAGTCAAGCAAGAGGTTGTCTGCGGTGTGTGAATGTATTTCAGAGAAGCTTGTATTCAGTGATAGGGATTCTGGCTGGAACATCGACCTAGACACGCTGTGTCTGGAGACAGGCACAAATTCTCGGGAGAGGTCAAAGTGAGGTGCTCACATTACTGATTTCTCTCTTGCAGTGCGGTTGGCTGCCTCTCCAAAAACCTTTAGCCATAGGAGTCACTGGGTCAGTGTAAGAATACCCAAATGGAACAGAGTTTTGCTGTGTAGGAACCAAAACAGGACAAGTGGGTGGTCCCTGGCGAGCCTGAGGCTCAGCTGCTTCCTCCAGTGCCACTGCAGTTTGCTGGAGCATCAGGCAGAGCCATCTGCTAACCCATCAGAGGAGCTTTGGGCTGGGGTTTAGAAAATTCCCTGCTCACCACCATTTTCACTAGTATATTAACGAACACTGCTGGCAAAAGCTCAGAAGGCACAAGAACCTGCAGAGCAGAGATGCATAAGTGCAGTCTGGTGAACGTGTGGTTTGGACAGGCGGCTGCTTGGCTGTGTCACGTCCATTTTGACTCTCACCGGAGAGAATCGCAACCAACAGCATCTGTTGATGCAAAGTGTGTGCTGAGGCACTGATTTGGAGAGGAAAACCCCATGGCAGCAGCACCCTGCACCGTTGTATTCGTTAACGCTATAGAGGCTGTTTTCTGACCCTTTGCATGTAGGTTTGAAGGAAGTCATCTGCTCCGGCTGTGGGCTGCAACCCCACAGCGGTCTCTGTGCATGGGGGATGACTGCACACCCCTGCTGAGGCTTCTGCCTGAGCCCTGGTGTGCCTCGGTACAGCAGCAGAGCCCCTGCAGAAGCCTGAGCACCTCTCCAAGCCTGGTTCTGAACTGGAGGAGCCAAGCAGCTTGCAGGACGTTCTGTTTGTGGCCTGCAGGCAGGGGAACCAGGACAATGCCCTGCCACAGTGCCTGCAGTGGGGGGGGACTGGTGCCTGGCCGTCCATCTGCATGGCATACGTCAGTCAGCACAGACGGCTTTGGGTCTAGCAACATAAACACCAGCCCTCCTCTTGTAATGGTATTTCTCCTGTGGTTTGTGAGCTGCCGTATCTGGCTGGGGTCTCCTGCCTGTGAGCTGGCATGTGCTGGTGTGGAGGAGACCAGACCTATTGCAGGATGTTGGCTTCTGCCCGGACAAGTCATCAGTAACTCAACTGAGCTGTTCTGCTGCTCTTAGGCAGAGCTTGGAGCCCAAATTTTTGGAGGGCTGTGCTCGTCCTCATCTTTATTTCCCTTTCCTCCCAGGGGTTGTTTCACTACTTGTGAAACAAGTAGTTTGTGAGGCAACTTGTTTCAATGTTCTTAGTATAATTTACTACAGACAAACAGCTGTAGCTCCTGCACAGGGATTTCAGTGAATCAGTCAAAATTTAAGTTTTTAGTCAATTTGATGGTTCTGGTTCCAGCCTTTTTGGCAGGGTGTTGGCACAACTTCTCATGCAAGAGTCATGCTTGATATCAATATGCTTTATGAGCAAGGACACCTATTTAGTAGAGGGTGTGATCCACCTGACCCTGTGGTGGGAACAGAAGTCACCTGCCTTGCCATGTCCACCTGCTTTTGCTTCTGTCTACAGAAGGATGGGTTTAAAAAAAAAAAAAAAAAAAAAAAAACAAACAAGAAACCCCCACCAGCACCAGTGAAAAGATGGATCTTCTGTCTCCCATTCTCCTGGTTGGGATCCAAGATCTCTGCTTTTTTCATAATTGCATGATTGGTTTCCATTCTTTATCCCACAACCCTCATTTCAGTATGATGTGGGCTTTGGGATTGTTGTTGTTGTTGTGGTTTTTATGTTTTTTGTTGTTGTTGAGAAAAACCCCAGAACACAACTTTGAATATCTGCAGTCAGTCATTGGCTCACAACAAATCTGCTCTGAGTCTCAGATGAGCAACTTTGAGTATCTGGAGCTTTAAAAAATGTGTGATTATTTTGATGTTTGGCAAAGAACTATTGGAGAGCCTGGACTTGGGGGCTTTTTTGTTTGGTTTGTTGTTTGGTTTTTTGTTGGTTTTGGGTTTTTTTTTCTGGGACTGGAGCATGGGTACCTGGACTGGTTTCACTGTTGCTTATTGTAACAGCTTCAACTTGTATTTCTCCTTGGGAATAGAAGTTGGATCTGGAATCTTTCTGCCTCTGCATGCGTGATGGTCAGGTGCCAGGGGGATGATTGTCTCCCAGCAGAAGACTAACACTGACCAAGTAACATTCAAACATTAACCCTGTCTTTTTGTTTTCAGTGGGACTTCTCCTCTGGCCTGCCTGAATGCTATGTTACACACAAACTCCCGAGGGGAAGAGGGCATTTTCTATAAGGTCCCGGGGCGCATGGGAGTATACACTCTGAAGGTAAGCGGCTCGGCGGGGGAATCTTGTTTGAATGCTCAGGTGATTTTGATCCATTAAAACATACATTGGATTAGGATAATCCTGAAGAGGGGGTGATTCCTCATTGGCATGAATTATAGCATAAGCTTTCCCTCCAAATGCAAACACTAAGTCTTTGTGCTTGCTAGTACTGAAAGTACAACTGAAGGTGCTAGTTTTGATTCACAATGGTGTAGTTTGCTGATATTACTATCCCAGAAATGAAAAAGTAATTAAAATTGTAATGACATTTTAGCCTAAAAAATAACTTCATCTTCACCAGTCTCAACTTTTATCTAGAAATGAGAAATTACCTTCTCCTCAATCTATTAATAGTAGGCAGAGAGCATTTATAGGAAAAAGTGTGGATTCCTTGATTTGCCCAATTGGCATCTTTAAAAAGAATCTTTATTTGAAACCTTCTACCCCAGTTAAACTACTAGAAGGAAGCCTGCCGACACTGTTCTTGATTTGCTGTAAATTTGACTCTAAAGACTGTGCCATAAGATAGGATTCTACTCTACACATAGACCTGTTCAGTGTAGGTGTCTCCACTAAAACAGCTTTCGTTGTCTCACTCCACGCTGAATAGAGGGAAATAATAACTTCTAAGATGAGATTCATCTCATCCTAAAATAGCCAAAATGTATGAGAATCCGTGCTTTACAAGTGCCAGTTAAGACGACCAATGGAATCAACTTAAGAATTGCCGTGGAATGGGTGTCCTCATTGTAATCTTCAAAAGTTTAGCTGGCTTGAATCCTGTTCTCCTCCCCCTGCCCTGTAAACTGGAAAAGCACATAATTCCTAGAGTATTTATATATGACATGACAACAGAGGGCTCCCTTTGGGAGGCACACATTGGTGCTGACATGCCATCAGAGTAAAAGGTCTTCAGAGCTTCAAAAAAGGCCATTGCAAGACATCCAACAAACTTCTTCCTCTGAACACTGTTATGTCAAGCAGAGGTTGACATGATTTTGGTGCATCTAAGTGAAAGTATGTAAACCACCATTTTGATAACACATATGTATAAGATGTGAGGACTATCAGAAATACAACCATCAATTACAATCGGACTTGATGATCTTAAAGGTCTTTTCCAACTGAAATGATTCTGTGAAGGGAAGGTAGTTAGCTGTTTGCTGATAAACTGGACTGAGTCTTGCACAATTTGTTTCACTACAGAAAAGTGTAAAGTTTTACCTTTTAGGAATAAAGGAAGCAGATTAGGAAAACTTTTTTTCAGAACATTATGACTTGGAGAAAAATATAATCCGGTAGTAGACAAATGAGTAATTGTTCGTGCAGCCTGTGTCATGATGTGACAAAGTTGTGCTGAGAATTTTCAGAGGAGAAGAAGAAAATAATTCAAAATTTAAGAAGAATGCCTCTTGAAAGATTGCAAACACGTTGTTACAGGGGTAGATCATAGGCAGACTCAAAACCTAGAGGTTAAATCTGAGCAAAGTCAAGTTTAAGCGTGTGTTTTGAGCAACAAAATGGACTGTCAGTGACTGTTGTAGTTCAGTTTTTCCTCATGAGATCTGCAAGTTAAAACCGATTACCTTTCTTAATGTTAAGCCTCAGCAAAACTCAATGTTACTTAATGTGGGATAGGAGTAAGTTGGTGAAATGTAATGATTTGTATTAATTAGTAGTCTGGACGAGCTGCTGAGCTATTCCAAAGGCATATTGTGTCCTGTGTATCTAAAGAAACTGTGGGTTTGTTGTCATCTTGCCTTCCTTGGGACTGTGTAGTCTGGAGGTGGTAACTTCCAAGGGGTGTTGAGAGACTCGGTATTGCTGGAGGGAGGGAGAGGTTCAGCCCTGCTGCACCAGGCCCAGGTCACCTTTACCATGCCTGGTCCCAGCACAGTCGCCAGGAGGAGCCTGGAAGTGGTGATGGTGCAGTGAATGGGAAATTCTTTGGAGGATCTATGATTAACAAAACATGATGGCTTAGGCAGCAATTAGAAAGCTTTGAAGAACAGGGCTGACCGTTCACAGCACCACAGGGTGGTCGGGCTGGGAAGGGAACCCTGGAGCCCACCCAGCCCACCCCCTGCTCCAGCAGGCTCTCCTACAGCAGGTTGCACAGGATCACGGCCAGGCGGGCTCTGAAC
>JAVJGJ010000059.1:74560572-74575701 GCA_035590215.1 Microhierax caerulescens | reverse complement strand
CCAGCCTGTCCCCACAGCAGAGCTGCTCCAGCCTCTCAGCATCTCCGTGGCCTCCTCTGGCCCCGCTCCAGCAGCTCTGTGTCTGCATTATGTTGGGGTCCCCAGAGCTGGATGTGGTACTGCAGGGGGGTGGTGACTCACCAAAGCAGAGCAGAGAGAGACTCACCTCCCTTGTGCTGTCTTAGTGTTTCAGGAACAGTGGAAATTGGCACCTTTCAGCCAATGCATTTCAATATTTACATCCTTCATTAGTAATACACTGAAGTTCCCATCTTGCCCTGCCTATAGTTTCAGCACTGTCGTGGTTTAACCCTGCAAATAACCAAGCACCACGCAGCTGCGTGCTCACTCCCTCCTACCCAGAGGGGTGGGGAGGAGAACCAGAAAGTAATTTAAAACTTGAGGGTTGAGGTAAGAACAATTTAATAATTAAAACAGAATAAAAATGAAAAACAACAATAATAATGTTATTAGTTATAATGGAAAGGCAGGAGAAAGGATAAAATCTGAAGGGAAGGGAAGAAAGGAAACCAAGTGATGCACAATGCAGCTGCTCACCACCCGCTGACCGATGCCCAGCCCATCCCCAAGCAATGATCCACACGTCCTGGCCAACCCCCCAGGTATCTATACCAGGCATGACATCCCATGGTATGGAACACCTCACTGGCTGGTTCAGGCCGCCTGTCCTGCCACTGTCCCCTCCCAATTTCTCCTGCCCCTCCAGCCCTCTTGCTGACAGGGCCCGAGGAACTGAAAAGTCCTTGACTTAGTATAAACATCACCCAGCAGCATCTAGAACCATCAGTGTGCTGTCAACATTGTCCTCACATCTAAGTCAAACCCCAGCACCGTACTAGCTCCTAAGAAGAAAGTTAACTCCATCCCAGCTGAAACCAGGACAAGCACCTGTTCATTTGACCAATGTTGACTGAATTCTTTCTTCCTTCAAAACCCTGCTCAGATATCTACTTGTCTGCAATGAGCTGAATTAGTTTTAAAAAAACATAATAAAATGTGAAGGTGAGACATACGTTGTTCTCTGAGTTGGGGAGAGTCTATTCACTATAGTGGTGTTATTCTCTCTGTTAAAAATAAGTGTGCTTTGTAACTCACGGCCTTGTGAGGAAGCATGAAGTCGTCCCCTTAGGCAGAGGCAGCAGGCTGCTCTGGGCATCCCTGGAGAGCTGCTGGTGCAGCTGCTCGTGCTGTAACTTTACCCTTCAATCCGATCTCTTCCTTTTCCCTTTTCTCCTCAGTCGTGCACAGAATTTCTTGGCTTAAAGGAAACATTATTTAAAACTTATTTCCAGTGCAATACAACACCTGCGTGGAAGCACACGAGAGATTTTCTGAAGCAGTTAAAGACTTGCAATGACTGGTGGGGTCTACTGAAACCCTTCCGTTGGTGGGGTGGGAAGGTTTATACGCAGTGGGGAGTCACTGAACGAGAACGTGCTCTTAACTCTGCAGGTGCATGAGGCTCACATGGACCAGACCTGCCTGGAGCTCTTCCTGGAGTCACAATGCAAATAACAAAAGTAGAAGCATTATGTAGACTTTTAAGCATTGAAAGCACCATAAAAGTTCAAAATGTTAAAAAACACAAGTAAGACTTCATTCCAAATTCATCCATTGAAAAGAAAGCTATAGATAGTCTGGCTAAAGTATTTTAATTTTTAACAAGTCATCTCAAAGTATTTGATCAGTAAAGGGTTTTTTTTTAGCTATTTTGCCTACACCTCCAATGTTATGATATTATATAAAAACCTGCAAGGGAAATTATGTATCTTTTGGAGATATCTTTATGTAGAAATACATGTATACATTTTATATAAAAGTTTTATATCCTATGTTACTGAATGGCTGAAAAAGGAGGAGGATATGTGGTTTAGGAGCCCAGGCGATAAGGAAGGGAAATCTGACCCTGAAACAGCAGGCAAAAGGTACCCAAAATTAAAAGCAGAGAAGTTGAAAATGGTGGTTTTGGTGTAACTAGGAAAAAGGAATTTTACTTCTCCTTGTCATCTGGTTCTGATGATTTTTCTTAGCAGTGGCATTTTGACCTTTAGCATAAAGGTCATATTTTCATAGGTTTTAATGCATTGAAAGTCACGAGCTTTCAGTGATTAGTAAATTATAAATGACTGGTAAATTTGAGAGGCAGTTCTGGTCAGTGATGTTACTGAGTGTTTTCCTTCTGTTCAAATGCCCTCCCTCGGGGATTGTGTTCCTTTGTGTGAGCACCTCTTAATTATTAATGAATGTACCGCTTAATGTCACACCACAGCGTTACCAGTCTGTGTGGGGAAAAGACTTTCTCCTTAAGCTTCCCCTTAAGAAACTCGTAAAAAACCAACACACTTGTTTGCTAAAGCGGGGATGGCTTTTCTGTGCGATAAAGTTTTGGAGCTGCTTCTGGACTAGGAGGGGTTCAGGGGGGGCTTCAGCTGCCCGGGTTTCACCTGTACTGGCAGGGTACAGCAAGAGTGACAGCCGAAACATGTATTTACCACTCAGCTTAAATCCCACGAGCTGGCTGGCAATATACTGCATCTATAGGCGAATCTCCTGGAGTCTGTGCATGCGTTTCTTCCAGTCACACAAAAGCATGTAGCTGTGGTAGATCTTCATGAGACGGCCAGATGCCGGGATACGTACGGTACCTTGTTTTATCCTCCCAGGCACTAAGCTGTCCTGTCACCTAGAGCTTTCACCTTTGCTGTTTCTGGCAGAGATGGGCTGGTTGTGAGTTACAAGACATGTTTTTAGAAGCCTGGTTGTTCACAAGCATAGGGTAGGACTGCAAATCTCGCTGCCTGCCAGAGTACCGTGTTTCAGCTGTCAGGGTGAGGGATAAAGAGAAATAAATTATCTTTGGGAGCCACACAGCCACAGGTTGTGTTCAGTCTGACACACTGGAATGTCATACACGAGCAGGAGAGAGTCCTCCCAAAGTGAAATGTACCTTTATACTGGGAATGGGTCAAAAGCAGGGGTACGTTACATGTCAGAGCACGTTATCGGGTGGTTCATGCCTGCTGAAAGTCAGAACGTGTCTTTTAACAAATAAACGAAGTGTCTGCGCTCAGTGCTGCGACGGAGTTGCCAGTGGCCAGAAGGACATTACCCTTGCTTCGACTGAGGTCATCTGCCACAGCGCAGCTTTGCCTTCACCTTCATCTGCCTTGGTTCACAATAGGATCAAGAAATGGGTGGTTAAAACATGCTTCTCCATGTCGTACTGAGAAGATAAAGAGATGTTTCTGGATATATTTAGGTCTCAGAGGCCAGTTGCCAAAGTTGATAACATAAATTTCATGCTTCAGAACATAAATCAACCATGAGGTATTCTGCACTGACAGAAATCCCTGGTAAAATTTAAACTTTTCTGAACAAAATTACGGATGTAGCTCATTCCTCTAAAGCACCGTGTTGAAATTTTTGGGGGGGGTGGGGGCGGGGCGGGGCGGGCAGCTGGAGGGATAGCTGTCTGCTCTGCTCGGTGTGACTGTAACTGCTTGTTGTGCTCCACGCTGCCTTCTCCAAGACAGGACGCTGTGTTTGCACCCTTTGAAAGGTGCAGGATGAGGGGCACGTGATGACTTATCCCTCCTCTGTGTAGCTTGAGTGATGCACTGAGCATTTCTGCTACTTTTCGTGCAAGTAACGGGCTAAGTCAGCTTATTTCTCAGAGAGGGAGAGAATATAGGATTTATCTAAATGCTGGTGTTACTAGAGCTGACATGAAACCTCTTTTCTTTGCAGTCATTTTCCCTCCCTTTTCCATATTAAAAGACAGTGCTTTCTTTTAAATGCTAAGTGGCAGAGGCCATCCTCAACAAGAAAAATATGTTGGACAGTAGGGCATGTTTGTTTGCATAGTACTATATACCATGTTGCTTTTCTTCTCAGCATTACGATTTTATCCCACACTCCACCCCCACCCCCCCCGCCTTGGGGGCTACCAAGACTATCTAGAAGGTGACAATAAAATATTTTGGTCAGTAGGGAGCAGAGCAGGGTGTGCCTTACTTCTTAAGAGCAAACCCAACTTCATATCTAGCTGTGACATTTCTCTTAATTAAGCCATGTGAATTGCTTTTAAAAGCTGCAGTCATGACTATGTTGAAAATAGGGATGTGCTTTTAAAGGAAACAATTTATGGAGACTTGTTCCAGAGCAATACAGCCTTTGTGCACCTGCTAGCAGTGCCCAGCACTCGGGCGCAGCTTCCATAGCACTGGGAAACGAGGCGATTTAGCAGGAGCTGTTAGCACAAGGCTTTGGGGTGACAGAGCCAGGACTAGCAGATGATCATTGTTATCATTATTTCATTTTCTGGATCTTTTTCAGTTATACTATATCTTTTTTTTTTGAGATCGGTGGGTGGAAATGCCTGTATGCTTCAAAGCATGTGTTTTGTGAATGCACAGGATGACGTCTGTTCTGTCTTTTATTTTCTAACAACTCTTTTTTTTTTTTTTCTTTTTCCTTATTCCTTTCCATAGTATTTTATAAGTCTTTGCTTTTTATGACTGCTGATGAGCACTGAGTTGATGTTTTCATCTGTGCTAACTCTGGCATCCTTTTCCTGAGCAGCAATAGCTGTTTCAGAGTTTTTCTTCCCTTTGGTTCTTACATCGCCTTTTATCTTCACCGAGTTCTATCCCTTCGTGAGGTATTGTGAGGTCCTTTGGCAGTTCTTTGCAATATGGTTTAATCTTTTGTTATGCAGAATAACTTCTTAGGCCTGCCAGCTGTGTCTCGTTGCAGATCACGCATGTTGGATGGCGTGGGTGGTAGCACGCTGCCTTGGACACCCCGCTGGTACCCCGTGCCGCAGGGAAACCTAGTTGGTTCTACCTCATGTTAAATTTAATCAGTTGTTAACCTGTAGGATGTAAAGCTCTGCAAGACTTCAAGTTGACTCCTTTACTCTGTTCCTAAACCAGGCAAGTTTATTTTTAAATCTTGAGTCATATTTGATACGTGGTAAGCTTTTTCTCTAGGAATCTGTTACGGTTTATTTAAATGTCTTTGCCAGTGGTGGGCATTTTACCCTCTCAGATGTTCTTTTATATTTCTTTTTAACTTGTTTCTGTCTCCGTGTCATTTTCCTTTTTATGAAGTTGAGTATTGCTTTGACACTGTATATGGTGGTTTTTAGGAATTTCCTTGTAGATATGAATGTCTTTTACCTAAAAAAGCAAAACCAAAATCCCCAAACTACTTAGTTTAGCTAGAAATCAGAAGCTTTGTGCAAGAATAAAAATTTCTGGCCTTTATTACACAAAAGAACATTCAATAGAATAAGGAAGTTACCTGGTATATTGCTCTTTAAAAGGTTTTGATATGGGATGTTTTTAAAAAAACTTGAGTGACATTTAACTTGTAAGTACCTTGTACTATTATATTATGAGAGGGGGTGAGCAGCCTTTTCCTGTTATGGAGCATTGTAGGACGACGATGATACGCTGTCCTACTGAAATCTGTGCTTGTGGATTCTGGGATGACCTTCATGTGTGCCTGGATACGGAGATTTTTCTTTCTGGTGGGGAGGATAGAAATATGTACATATGTTTCTTTGCATAGATCCTAGCTAAATACGCTGCTCTCATCTAAAACACAATTTAGCCTCTTATGGCAAAATAAGAAATTGGACTTGTGCGGCGTGGCTGTGCGTTACCCCTCTGTTTGAGGGCAGTGTCACCCACACTGGCACCTTTGCCCTGTTCAGTGCCTGTTGATGCTGCTGTGTCAGCGATTCGCTGCAGGAAGGGAGTGACCGCACCGGGGGCTTTCCCCAAGGGCTTTTTGCTGTGCTATTCACTTCTTGAGTTTTTGTTTTGCAGCACGTATTTCCTTTGTCTGTTATTTTCCCTTTCCTCTTTCTCATCTTCCTCTGTCGGCTGCGGCTGAGGCTGGAGAGCAGCGATGCTGTGCTGCTCTGACTGTCCCCAGGTCACTGGGGCCACCCCATTTGCAGGGAGGCTCCCAAGCTTGTCAGAGATCCCTGGGGACTCCTGCAGTGCTGCTTGTCGATGGGTGTATCGTTTTGGTATCCGAGGAGATAGCAGTTGTTTTGGTTGGGGTTTTTAAAGCGAAATAGTGCGGGCTTGCTGCCACTCATATGCCCATTAAGGCCCAGTACTTAGAAGCATGTCTGACAGGCACCTTTCCAAAAGCAAAGATGCTCCAGAAGAAGCAATAGCAAAATCTTCTGCTCAATCCTTATCAAGATTAATCAAACAAATTCTTCCCAGTGAGGGTGGCGAGGCGCTGGCCCAGGCTGCCCAGAGCAGCTGTGGGTGCCCCATCCCTGGTAGTGCTCAAGGCCAGGCTGGACGGGGCTGGGAGCAGCCTGGGCTGGGGGAGGGGACCCTGCCCGTGGTGGGGGTGGGACTGGGTGGTCTTTAAGGTCCCTTCCCACCCAAAAAATTCTATGGTTTTAATCTCATGTTTATATTTTTTCCTGCAACATAGGTTTTCTTCAGAGATTGAGAATGAAAGCACAAAACCTGAAAGAATTAGGCGTATTTAGTTCACTTGTATAAATAAATGCCATCAGATGTCTGATGTACATTTTGAATGAATGGTATCCTGACCACTTGCTATGAGACGCTTGTTGGGTGTTACAGGTCTGTCTCAGTTCATGTATTTCATGAGGGATTTCAAAAATACATAGTGAAGAACATAAAAAATACTTCTTTGCAAGAAAGGCCTTTAAAGAAAGAAAAGATACACTAACCTTCAAAAAACCCTCCAAATTTATGGTGCTGTTTTCCCTTCCAGGGTATGACAGTGGATGCAGGGGTGTATGGGCAGAGTCCAGGCTCCCGTGTTAACGGTAAAGTTGGAGGCTTTTGTTAGCGGAGCTTGGTGCTGGGAGGCTGCTGTAAGGGAACAGTCCATTCCTGGAGGATGCTTAATGGCAATGGGTTTAAATTAATATCTAGATTGATTCCTCCTTTTTCAGGAAGCTTGTTTCATACTTGGTACAGCTGTGGCATGCAGTGGAGGAGCTATGAAGGCACCTGAAGTGTGGGAGGGCACTTTGTTACTGATTCTCTGTAAAAGCCATCCCTGATCAAGCAGCAAATGGGAACCTGCTCATTTATTCTAGGAAATTAAATGTGGCTGAATGTGAGGCTGATTGTATCATCTTCTGTCAGTAGCTACAGAAACCCACATACTTCCACCAAGCTGTCAAATCATGTGTCCAGAGTTGGGTGCACCTACGATTTGGGAGGGGGTTGCGGGGCTGGAAATAAGGCTTGTGCTCTTGATGTCAGTCTATTCTTAAATTGTAGCCTTTAAAACTGATTTCATCCACACTTAAAGGAATAGTTGGAGAGGTAACAAAGGTCATGACGTCCCTGCTTTTCACAACAGTCAGTGGCTGGGAAGGGAAAAGAGGCATTGTACCTGCTCCAGCGGAGCAGAAGGCTGTAGGGTGAGATATATGAGAATACACAGGGGCAGGATGCAGCTGCCCCAGCTGCAGGAGGAACTTCTTCTGAAGCTTACCTGTTTGCAGACATTGCAATTGATGGGTGCCAGGGCATAAGTGTACAGCAAATTGGGCTTTGCTAGTTCGAGGTCTCATTACTTAATTTTGCTATGATGGCTCTCAGTTTTCTGTTACTGAGACACCTGGTTTATCTCCCCAGCTCTGTTTCTTGGCTGTAACACAACTTTGCATGAAAATTAAATGATCTGAAACTTTTAATGAGATAAAGTAAGGTACTATGATGGTAAATGGTTCAAAAAATCTTTGCATGAAACATCTTAGAATTCTAATAATTGTAAGGCACCTTTCTTAGGTCACGTGCTGTAACTCATTGATATTGTAGGGACAGTAATTTGCACTAAGTGGAACCCAGACATCTATCAGTTTAAGTTTCTTAGAGCGCGGACCAGTTGTACTCTGAGCTGACAGTCTCAGAGACATATATAAAAGAGAGTTGTGCCATGAAGCCCACAGGGAAGAAAATTTTCTTTCATTTTTAGTATTTTATTTACTTTATGCATCTGGAAGGATCCTTCTGGTTTCCTTCAGCAAAGCAGTTTCATGGTCTGGCTATATATAAAAAATAGTTTTGTGTTTAATATCCAAAAAGTTGCCGTGACAAAGGTAAGGTAATGAAAGCTGAAAGTGCAGATGGCTCCAGCTCACTTCCAGCCAGCCATGGTTCATCTCCAGGTTCTGCAATCTCTAACATTTGAAAGTGGAAGTGAATGACTGAGCCTTGCAGGCCTCCTGGCAAGGACAGTTCTGATTTTGGGGGATAAGGTGACGTGGCATTGATGCTGACAGCTTTCCTCAGAGGTGCCTGTGTGCTTTTTACCACTGCTTGCTTCTGCAAGAGCAGAAGAGTTTCTACTTCAACACAGGTTTTATTTTCAGTTGGTGTGTTTGTTTGCTCTTCTTTAAAAGAGCCAGGAAGCCATTAAATTCCAATTAGAAAGATTCCTTCATCACTGAGCTGTGTAGCATCAACTCTGGAATGCAGCACTCCTACACGGCCGCTTCCTGGACTGGCTGTGTGTACATGAAACACATAAAAAGCCTCCTTTCTCATTTAAAAAATTAATCTAGTCATTTAAATTCAAAAATAGCCCAAATTCAGCCAGAATTGTCTTGTGGTGTTGCTTGGCTGCTGGCCATGTTTTCACCTGTGTGATGGTTGAGATAGGGTTGTCACTGTGCATCAAGCCCTTTGTAATTTGAGCGATCCCGAGAGTCTCGGTAGGAAGCAGTGCTAGTACAGGGTACAGCTGCTTTTTCTATTTTTGCAAGGATCAGGGAAGATAGTTTTATTGTGAGAATACAGATTTGTGATAAAAATCAGTGAAGTGAATGCAGACTGGGGCCGACAGCAAACAGATGAGCTCTGTGTGTATTATTTTGCTGAGAGGCTTTAACTTGAGCTCTTTGAGACTGCAGTTTAGCTTAATGTGACATTATGTTTGCTCATATACATATAAAACAGGAAGCGTATTCAGATAACATCAACAGCCACTTCCTTATATGTACAAAAATAAAGTGCTCTGACAGCAGCAAAACTGACACTTTGATTTTAGAAAGGATAGAAACCTTTGTGTGTCTGTAGACACACATGGGTGTTACACAGGGCCAATCAGGAGCACAGGGGGAAAAGTTTAAAAACAAGCCCCATGCATTATTGCCTGTACATCTGTGCGTGAGCAGAAGGTGGGGGGAAGCCAGGAGCAGCATTGATTGTGGAGCTTAGGAAGCAGCGATGTTCATGGAGCAGCTTTATGCGGTTCCCCTTGAAGGTAAGACGCGGTTGTTTCAGCAGGCAGCCGCGGTAGATTTTCACTTTTGGGAATGAAGCGGGTGCTTTTCTGGCTGGGGCCCCTCTGTGCCACCCAGAGGTGAGTCAGACACCCCTTCTTCAGCCCGGAAGCGAAGCAGCTACTCTGCTGTCATCTTTTGAGTTTGATGACAAAAACGAAGCTTTTTCTGGATACAGTACTTGTAAAGAATACCGGCAAGACTCCTTGGGTTCTGTACTGTTTTAAATCATCCTGAAGTTTAAGTATAAATACCTCGTTACAAATGCTTTTACCACTGTTTCACTAATACGCTTTGTAGGATGACTTGCAGGTGGTTTGTTGTGTTGCACTCTGTGAATGTGTAATATCGTTGCTTGGTATCATTGTGTGCACCTCCCTTGTAGGGTTGCGCCTGGGCTCGAGTTTACTAATACAGTCTGTCTTTATGGTGTCTGGCAATAAAATACATATAACTTAGTCATGTTTCTGTGATCAGCTGCAAAGCTTCAGTTGACTGGAGTGGAACAGTGATCAGTGCCTACACCTGGCTTTGCAAGCTGGTGCAAATAAATAAAAGGCATTTGGTTCCAGTATAGAACTGCCCAGACTTTCATGGCTTCTGACAATGAGAATGGCTGTCAAAATTGGAATTTCCTGTAATTTCTGCCACGTCCCTGGTGTACCATTTCAAATCAGAGCCATGCTGAAAGAGCAGGATCTTGTTTATAACAGACACCTTCTGTGTGAGCCATTGCAGTAACAGGTCTCTCCTCTAGCAAAACCCAGTTCTAAGTTTGCTGTATTAAAAAGGAAAAAAGGGGAGGGAAAAAACCCCAAACAGATGGTAAAGTGATCTTTCAGGGGAAAGGGGGAAACAAACTAGGCAAGATTATCAATAATCTTTCCCCATTTACCCAACAACCAGCTTGCCCTGCATTTTTATACAGCAGACACATACTGATGGGTCCCAGATGGTCAGAATTCCGTTGGGCCAGATTAGTGTTCAAAGTAAAAAGTAACTATATTTGGCAAAATGTCACTTACTGCGCATAGACTGGAAGTTTTAAATAAGGTTAAAGTAGGGTATCACCATAAACTTCTTAGACAGGACAGTGAAGGAAAATATCTGGAGTAATTAAACTTCTACACTATGTTCACTGGCAATGGCCCATACTTAGGAAAACAGAAATGAAAAATAAACCACTGTTCTATACCTGAAAATTTGTGCATTATCTTTTGGTATAGAGGAAAACCTTGTGAGTCCAGATGCACAGAGACACCAGCTCACAGTTGGAAACCACGACCTGCTTTTACTATAAAAGCTTCGCTGTGACAGTGGCTCTTGGCTTCCTTAACACCCATGGCCTGATCACTGCCCTGCCTTCAGAAAACACTTTGCTGCGTGCTCATAACAGCTGCCAAAAAGAAAATGTAAAAAAAGAATTCTGTTTGGGTTATGTCATTTTGTTTCTTCCTGCTAAAGATTTGGTAGAAATACTGGTTTTTCTAAATACAGCCAATTCCTGCTTGTACTCGTGACTCATGAGGAAGCTGTTTCCCGAGTGCCACATTATGCAATTTAGCAAGGAATCTGCAGATGCAAAGCCAAAACTGTTCCTTTTTGCTTTATTTAGTTTAGCTGTCTTCTATTTAGGCTAGTGTATCATAGTATCCAGATTTTGAGTGAACCGTAATTTTTCACAATGGGCTATACAGCCTCCGAGGGCTTACTCTCTAGCCATCAGGCAGCTGTATTTCCATTAAGACTTCACAGCAAGCACCATATTGCCTAAGTTGCATGAGCAACAGTTGTTAAGCTGTGGTCACAGGCACTTAAATGTGGCTCTGCATTTGGTAGGCATTTTAGGCATGTAGAAAAATGGGTTGTAAGCTTAAAATCTATAGTAGATTTTTTGCAGCAACTAAAAATCCTAAGGCTTACTGAAGAAGCGACAGATCCATTTGCTGCAGGACACATTCAGTCTGTGCTTTTACTGAGTGAACTTTTGTAGTCCTTTCCCAGCACGTTAACAAACTCTCAGCTTACGGTCTTGCCTTGACTAAACTGTACACAGAGCCTATTTTACATGCCAGCCTGCTGCTCACCACCTGCATTCCCTCACTGCAGAGCATGTCCCAGTTCCCAGTCTCTTCAATAAGGAAGCCAGTAGGTACTGTTGTGTTGTTGGGAGCCAAGGGCATCATAGTGCTGTTTGCATGAACTGGAGAAGCCTTGGGCATCACTTGTGCCTTGCGTTCCCGACTGATATGGGGAGGGTAGCTGTGTTGGGGTGGTTATTCCCATATACACAGTATTTCTAAGGGGCTGTACGGCCCTGGAATGCTTCCATGGGGAAATGTGATCTCTGAGTCCCTAATTTGCTTTGCAGAAAGCTGAAGAGTGGGCAGCCATTTGATCTGGCAAGCATTTTTCAGAAAAACATGGTTTTCTCAGGGATTCTTATCCCCCCAGGCAGGTGCTGTTTGGCCCCCAAAGGTGCCTATTTGTGAGGGCAGCATCAGCCCTGTGGCTCCATCGAGCCCTGCAGGCACGTGGCCACTTGTGTGCAGTAGCTGGGAAAGGTGCGTGGTCCTTGGAGTGGTGGTCCCCCATGCTCCTGGGGACATTGACGTGTGCTGGAGACACGATGAACTGGAAGGTTTTGGCCAAAGCGCTGGTGTTTGAAGCAAAGAGGAACTGAAAGCTGTTGTGTGTGGCTGCAGCTGCGCAGAGCAAGCAGAGAAGCAGTCAAACCACTTCTGTCTTGGTCCTGAGCTTTGCTGTCCTAATGCATTTTGATTGCATTCAGCAGCTTTCTCAGATGCTTTTCTGAGCTAGAGGCTTAGGAAAATCCGGTGCGTGCGTACTTGTTGAGTTGCTGAGTATCAATACTGTTCCATTTAATTCAGACCAGGCCTTCCAGCTCTACTGCATTACAATTAGAACGATCTTCGCTGCCAAGCCTGATAGCAGGCTCTGTGATGAGGGATGGGGCAGGAACACGTCCAGGCATTTCTCTGTGCTCAGTAGATCTCCAGCTGATAGGAGATGGACACTGATAGGCTTTGGAGGGGCCACACCAACCTCAGGAGCCCCAAAGCGATGGAAAAGCTCTTGTTCAAAGCAATAAAGTCTCTTCTTGGTGACAGCCTGTGAGGATATACAGAAGTTGATTATACAAGCTTTTATGCAGAGCAGGGGGGCCTTTGCCATGCGGTAACTGCGGAAGACAGGTTCACATCCCACCTTCTGTCACCAGTGGTACATGGGTGCCTGAAGTGCTGCATGTGCAGCCCTGTCTGAGGGCAGGGGCTGCTTTGTGCATGAGCTTTCTCACCTGGGTTTTCTTGTTTTCCTTCATTGCTTCAGCTTCTCTGGCTTGTCTTTGAGATTTTTGCAGTTCATTCTGTCATTCCGTGTTGAACAAAATCGCAGTGGCTTTGATTTTCAGCCTCACGTACCACGTCATGTTCAATTTTTACCCTCAAATATGCATGCTGGCTGCCATTCCTTTCTAGAAGAAAGGTTGTGACCTGCCACTCCTCTAAACTCTGTGTTCTAGGAGAAAGGGAATACAAACTTCTCTTCACGAGGAGCCACATGGAGAAGAAAAGGGGCAATGGGTACAAGTTGCACTGGGAGAGGCTTCACCTTGACATAAGAAATTTTTTACAGTAAGAGCAATCGTTCACTGCAGCAGCCTTCCTGGGGACATGGTGGAATCCCCATCACTGAAGGTTTTCAAGACGGGATTGGACAAGGTGTTAGATAATCTCATTTGGGCAGCCTTTCGCATGAAAGTTTGGATTGGATGAACTTTCAAAGTCCCTGCCAACTTGGGTGTTTCTATGGATCTGTGGAAAGTGGCTGGGGAGGTAGGCATCAGCGTACAGCAGATGTGCCCTTCACTGTCAGGTCATCAGAGAGGCTTGGGAGCCACTCACTGGGATTCCTCCTTGGAGAGTGGTGGGCTGAAGAGGTCCTGGCCTCCCAGCCCATGGCACTTGTGTGGTTGGCACCTTGGTGCTGGTCCTGCCAGCAGAGGAACCACTTCATTCTTAAAGCAAAATGCATGCTCAGGGGATGTTTGATCTCTTTGCATGGGAAGTAATTTCTGAGTAAAGCCTGAATTTCTTGTTTCACTGGCGTGACAGAATCCTCCTTTAACCTCCCTACATCTATTCTTTCCTTATTCCCTTGACTCTTAAAATTGTTCAGTATTGAATCAGGACTGGGATTTTTTTTAATTATATGCACTGCGATGCTGAGGTCATGCATCTTCCATGTCTGCATGCAGAAGAAACCTGGCTAGGATGGGTTGGGTTTGGGTTTTCTTTGAAGGCAGAAGTTATGATCCTCAGCACTGGCAACCTTGACAGCTCAACTTAGGAATGAAGACTTCAACTCGGTCTCAGTTATGCTCGCTGAAGCTTGGTGTGCTCAAGAACGGCAATAGCAAGTCTGATCACAGGTCTGAGTAGCCTGGTAGGCTCTTCCAGCATTGATCAACAGCAGTAACCCAGCGAGGAGGTACAAGAAGAGCAAAAGAGCATGACAGACATGGTTTCATGTCATCCGCTGGTCTGTGGCTCAGGGACTTTAAGTGTAAAGAGGTTGTCTTTCGCTGGATGCCTGTCTGTGAGTTGGTCCAATCCCTCTTTGAGCTGTTGTACAGTTTTAGCATTTGCACTGCCCTACAGTATTTCCTCTGCTTGACATCCTGTGCAAAGAAGTAACTCATTTCATTTGGTCTGGTTTATAAAACCTAGCAACTTCTAGATTCATTTCATACTCCCCAGCTCTTTTATTTGGGTCTGAACTGTTGCTCTGTTCGCTTTACCACGCCGTTCAGGATTTAGGACCCTCATTGTATCACTTGTCAGTTATCTCTCCCAGGCTGAATGACCTTTCTCATTGCGCTTTTAAGGGCCATTCCATCCTTGTTGGGCTTTTCTAGCTCACCTAGATGTATTTAGAGCCAGTATAAAAATGGCACACAGTCTTCAAGGTAGGTGCATGTATATTTTGTTTCTGTTCTCTGTTTCTTTCCTGGTAATTCCAATCATTCTGCTTGCTTTAAGGGTTGCATCCAGATGATCATTAAGATCCCTTTCCACCCAAACCAGTCTGTGATTATATGACCACTGTTGGCCTGAGGCCTTTGTACAAGTGTTTATTGTAGTACTAAGGTAACATTGCTGTGTGGTCACTGTCCCCTCTCCTACCAGTTGTCTGTCAGCCCATGTGTTTTTCCCTGAATAACTTGGTATCATCAGGAAGCTGCCATCTCACCATTTGCTTATTTTTCCACACAATTTATGAATACGATACCTGGATATCTTGACAATGTCCTGATGTTCTTTGCTGTCAGATACATTTTTGCTCTACACGTGTAATATCTGGCTGCTGAACAGGTCCTGTGAGGAGCAGCCAGGACACGCAGTAAGCACCAGTTGGGTCTGGTGGCATTAGAAACCATTAAAAAAGTTTCCAGAGAGACGTGCTAGGGAGATGTGTCACTGTGCAACTCAGAAATGCTGGAGAGAAACCAGGTTAAACTGTGTGTTATTGATTAGAGGACCAGGTCAGCCTTTCAAGGAGATGAACCATCTCCTGCAATAGAACTGCTTGTGCCTGTCAATCTGTTTGTTGACAGAGTAATCGACTGTCTTGTGTTTGAGGCAGAATCTGCCGCTCTTTGAGAGCTCGCATCGGAATTAGATACAGACACGCTGTGCTGAGTAGCATGTTTGGCAATACGTGCACCGCGAGCCAATCGAAATCGGTGGAAGCATATTGGGTGTGCATCTTTTTGCCTTTGCATA
>JAVJGJ010000059.1:74516160-74535104 GCA_035590215.1 Microhierax caerulescens | reverse complement strand
AGGCCAGGCTGGACGGGGCTGGGAGCAGCCTGGGCTGGGGGAGGGGGCCCTGCCCCCAGCAGGGGGGTGGGACTAGATGGTCTTCAAGGTCCCTTCCCACCCAGCCCGTTCCATGATTTACCTGACCAAGTTTATACAAAAACAGAAAAGGAACTTGAGGTACCAGAGACTTTGTTTTGGGCTCTCTTTACTTGCTGTAATAAAAAGATGATTGTCCTGATTGAATGCTGGCAACTAACAGTGTACTAAAAAGGACACGCTCTTAGTTTCCTTTGGACATACTTTGAGAAGTGCACAGAGAAAAAACTCAGCAAGAATTTCATATGAGGCCCTTATTTGATGGGAGAAAATTGCTGAAAAACAAACTGAGCAGTGAGAATTACCCAGTTTCTGCTGATCTCTTCAAGGAATCCCCTCCCTTTGATAACTGCCATGTTGGAAAAGATCCAATTCTAGTAACTCTTTCTTCCAGTGCTAAAGAGCACAAACAAAATGGTGTGTGAACTGGATAAACCTTGAGAATGAATCAAGTCTTGAGGCTCAAGGTCACATGTCTATCATCAAAGCACTACAGTTGTGTCAAAAAAGCAGAGTTTCTTGTCTAATGATGAGCTCTTAAATATTAACATATGGTCTTACAAACCTTAATGGCTCAAAGCTGCCTCGGGGAGGGTTCAGACATGACATTAGGAAATATTTCTTATAAAGTGCAGTACGTGTATGTGTGAAATCTGCACTTCAGATGTGTGAGAGGGGTTTTTTGTTTCCCACCTGCCTGTGACAGAATAGCATCCGTTGCCAGAAATATTTACTGTCATTTGTGCTGGACAAGAAGTCTTTGATGTTCTTGCATGCATGTTTCACCAGAGCCACTCATGACTGTTGTTTCAAGGTGCCATACTGCTTTGCTGTCCACACAGGCAGTATCTTTAGATTCTTGAGAAAATGGCAGTTACACAGTATGTGCATACATTTGCATATAGATTTGTATTCATTTAATAAGTGTTATTTTGCATACAGCATCTATTGGCAGCCAGAGTGGATGCTGACAGGGGAGGGCATGAAGCTGTTGCCCATCCAGTGCAAGGAGCAGGTAGCAGAGCAACACGTGGCAACTCGGGAGAAATGCTGAAGTATCACAGGCAGGGTTACAGTGTCACAAGTTGCCAGGGGGACTTCTGAGATAGCGCTCTCACCTGCAGGCGCAAAGGCTCCTGTGCTTATCCTGATTCCTTTTATCCATAGCTTTTTTTGAAGTTATCTTTTGTTGCATTTTGCAGGTGAGTTTACACCAGAAATGCAGCTAAGAATACGGCAAGAAATAGAAAAGGAGAAGAAGGTTGAGCTGTGGAAGGAACATTTTTTTGAGAGCTACTATGGTCAGAGGTAAGATGCTCAACTGTCTCTTTTTACGCTTGTATTGCCTGTCCAGATGTACCCGTTGCTGCATTTGTAGCATGCTGTCCATTAATGAACATTGTTTTTCATTAGTCCTGAAACCTGAAAAAGGTCTCCAGCTTCATCTAGCTGCCATAGAGCTGAGGAAACGCCTGAACACTCTGGGTCAGAAGTGATGCATTTGCTATCATGATTTTTAATGCTTTAACCACTGTAGTACTGTGTTCCTTAGGCGAGGGTGTCCTTTGGATTTTACATCTTAGTTTTTCCCTGCTCCTTGTTATGACACTTTGAGACACTCCCCTCTTGCGGCTGGTTCTTCTAGTGTCAGGATTCTGGAGACCCCTGGGTATGTGGTGGTTGAGCATGCTCTACCTTGCAGTAAGTCACCTGCTATGTAAGATCTTTTGTATTCCCCTATGTTTTCAGTCAGACATGTATTTGATTAAACTCCCATGTCTGCAAGTTTTTTATTAAAGTGTTTCTTTTTGCATGAAGATTTTCCCATCGTTGGGGGCTACGCAGAGGTTTCTGTGCGAGTAACTATAGTAAGAAACTTGAAAACCCACAGACACACACAAATAACTAAAAAGGAATTTCTAATCCTCCATTGTGACAGCTTTTATGCTTGTCCTTGAACCATCAGCCAGTTTTCCCCCCCATTCACCTGTGATGTTTTAACCCTCGAGAGCATTTGGATTATTGCAAGCCCTACTTCTGTCATTCCATGTTCTGATAGTTTGGAGTTTCGTGGGTGAGTAGGAGGCTGGTGCGTGTGCACGTCCATATGGCAGGGTGCAGTACTAAGTAAAGGAATACACCAGGCTGAGAATGCGAGTGATCTAGTGGCGTTGGCAAAGACCTTTACTCATCTAACTCACCCAGTTCTCTTGGTGTTGAAAACTGGAGTGTAAACAGGCAAGGAGCTCTGCGCTGGGAGATAAAAGGCGATGGCCATATTCTTGAAGCTTTAGGGGGACAGAGGAGCAGGATTGCGTCGAGGTGATGTGCATAATAGTGAGATTTCAGTTCTGTTCAGCTCAGCTCCTAAGAACTGGTCAGGTAGAAATCAAGCCCATAGATTCATCAGGCTGGCTTCATCAGACTTTATGGGTTGATGTTTGGGGGAAAAAATCCAAATTGGATATTTCATTAATGAGGGATGAATGAAGTTCTTCTGAAATCAGACATCACTCTGGGAATTAGATTCCCAGCTTGTTAATTTCTTTCACAAATAAAGGCTCGTGAATAATACAGGGAAATACTCCCAGCAGCAACACTGGTTCTAAACTAAGGGCACATCAGTGGTTCTGGCACTAGCCACATTCCTCTGGAAAAATCATGGGATGCTTCTCTGTGTCCCTTTCCGCAAATGTCACCATATGAACTGAAGCCAGATGCAGGCTGTGCGGGGTTGTTCGCGTGCAGCAGAGATAAGTCTGTGGTGGCTAACAAAAGGAATATTTACTGTTGGCCAAATTCATTTGATCTGCAGCCTGGAATGATATCTGGGTAGTGGACCAGGTCTAACATGTTCTGTGTACTTCATTTAGTTGGTTTTAAACTTTGCCGTTAAGTTTTGTTTCATGTGGAAGTACTAACAGTATGGAAGGTTTTCAAAGATCAGGCCACAGAATAAGGTGCAAGATGTATTTATTTAGGGTGTGGTGCGTAGAGAATCGTCTCGTTTTTTGTAAGGATAGTATGCTTTTTGCAAGAACGTTTTGCAAAACAAAAATTCTGTTTTTATTGATAGTTCTGGACTAAGTCCTGAAGAGTCCAAGAGACTGACAGCAAACACCAGCCCTGCTGAGACAGAGACTGAAAATCCAGCAGCTGAACAGCCAAAATGCACGCCAGCCTCTCTGGCACTGCTCAAAGGGGAGAGTACTTCTCCATTAGAGTCAAAAGCACAAGCAGTCCAGGAAGCACCAGTGATGAGAAAAGGAGGAGAGGAAAGAAGAGAGGACATGCAGCCAAAACCAGCCAAACCTGCAGAGGCCTCTCTTTCCCCAGATGGGTGTGCAGTGAAACCTAGTGACCACTCCCTCCCTACAAAAGAGAGAGTCCAAGGAGAACCCGTTCAAGAGAAACCACCAACTGCTGCTAGTCAAAAGCCAGGTGAAGAGAGAAAGCACGCTGCATCAAAGGAAGTGCTGGGGAAGGAGACTGTCAGTACCTCCGTTTTGGCCCTGAGTAAACCAAAGAGCCCCGAAGCAGGTGAAGTAGTAGCAAGCCTGAAGAGTCCAGCGATGACTCCAGACACACCAGAAAAGAAGTCCCCTGTAAATGAAGAAATGGAGATCAGTGTTGAAGCCCGTAAGAGGAAGTCAGAGAGTCGCGAAGAAGCTCTAACCACTCCTGAGAAAAAGCCACGCATCATGGAGAACTGTCAGCATCACCAGGTGTTTCGGAGCCAGCCGCAGTCCTTTCCTGCAGCAGGGACCCCGGTGCCACGGGTACCCCCACTCAAGGTAAAGAGAAACAAAGACAGACCCAC
The DNA here is from genome assembly GCA_035590215.1 of Microhierax caerulescens. Taxonomy (NCBI): domain Eukaryota; kingdom Metazoa; phylum Chordata; class Aves; order Falconiformes; family Falconidae; genus Microhierax; species Microhierax caerulescens. The sequence continues at coordinate 74,531,206 of JAVJGJ010000059.1, read as the reverse complement.
AGAGCAGCCTTACGTGGGTCAGTTCAGCTGGTGGCTCTCACAGAAATGCTTTGTCAGTTCCGTTCTAGTTATGTACGTCAATTATGTTACCTGCTTATTATAGGATGGAAATATTTGATCCAAAAATGTAAAAGCTCAGCTGTTTGCTAAAGGGAATCTGCTGGGTGGCTAATCAGTGTAACCTCAGTTACGTATCTCTCATGCACATGCATCTGTTGAAAGATCTCTTGGGCCAGAAGCTCAAAGAATTGTGCAAAAGCTGGAGAGAGAGTGTAACAGGGAGAAAGAACTATGGTTCTCATTGGAAACCAGGGAGAACTGCAGAGGAACTGCAAGACCATAATAAGAAAGCAAGCTGTGGCCCAGGAGCACACAGTACTCTGCAGATGTGCGAGTATCCCTAGCAATAGAGCAACTGGCCCAGAAAGAATGCTCTCAGCAGCTTCCTCTGTTGTATTAAGTCCAGAAATGAAATCATTTACCTGTATTTAAAACCAGGACACCTAGAAATAATGCAGTTATAATGTGTTCTTACTAAGAATTCTAGTCTCCCATTACGATTCTTTTATACTAGGAAGCATTCAAACACAAAAATTTAAGAATGGTTCATTATTCTAACCATGTTAATAAGTATAGCATGAAGGTAATAAAACATTATTAAAATTTATTAGTGACACAGTATTGGGGGAAAACTGTCAAAAAAAGAGATTTGAAATATCATACAAGAAGAATGGTTGACCTTTCAGTGTAATAAGTGGGATTTAATTTAATAACAGAGTGAATTGAAGGGTGATTGCAAGTAGTTTCCCTTGTAAGGTAGAAGACATGTCATTCCTTGGATAAGAAAGAAGTGGTGAACCAATTAATCAAATGAGTGGGAGTCAGCGAGGTATTGCAGATACATGAAAACAAATGTAACCTTAAAATATGCTCCCTTAAATCTTTGTGATGGAGACAGAAAAGAACTAACATGAGTGCACTGTTCTCTTCACTTACAGTAGAAAAAACAAACTTTGAGAAAGTAAACTGCAATAATAAGGGGAGTGGAGAATATATTTTAGGAGAAAGGACTAAAATCCTTTGATTTTCATCTACAGATACACAGTAGCGGGATTATTGTTACTTTGCATAGAGACACTGATGAGTCAAGTGCGGGTACGTGGGGTAGAAGAGCAATGCAAAACCAGGCAGGATGTCGACACAAAGCTTCATAAGGATTTAAATTAAATATAAATAAAGTATGAAACTTAGAATAAGGGACAATAGGTGATGAGTTCTGCAACAACCTTATGTTCCTTTCTGAGGGAGCTTGACAGGGTTTTGAGCAACGGTGTCTGATGTAACAGTCTGCAACTGCAAGGGATGAGCTTCCAGTCTGAGTTGCTAAGGTTGTAATAGATTAAAATAGTTGTGTCAGGTGCATGTCTTTTATCTTGAGGGAGGGAGAGAAGGGATTGCTCCAAAGGGCGACAGCTGTTTCTCCAAGACTAAACTGTGGATGCTTAAATTCTTAAATATGTGGGTTAAATGTTCCCAGTATCTCATTTGTGCTTTTCTCCTCCTCTTGTTTCAGATCCCTGTTTCCAGAATCTCCCCAATGCCATTTCCTGCGGGCCAGGTCTCTCCCAGGGCACGCTTCCCGATCTCGCTCACCAGTCCAGGAAGAACAGGGGCCAGAACCTTGGCAGACATCAAGGCAAAAGCCCAGCAAGCCAAGGCTCAGAGGGCAGCGGCCGCTGCTGCCGCCACCGCTGCTGCTGCCGCCGCCTCGACAGGGGGGGCTGTCCCCGGGCCTGGGCCTGGCGGTGGTGGGGGCCCACCAGTCGGTGGAGGAGAGAAGAGTAACGCAGCCACAAGCGGAACCAACGAAACTGGAATTCGAGGAAATGCACTGGAACTGGCAGGAACTGGAAGCAGGGGAAGTTCGAGAAGGTTTCTTCCCCATTGTCCAGGGACCCGTACCCACATGGAGACCCAGGCCACGGACCAGGCACCACCTCACAATCCTTCTAGAGCACAACTACAGCAAACTCCCACAGCGCAGCCCAGAGCGCCAGCCAGCCATACCGGCACCAGCTCCTCCTCATCAGCGGTATCGGCACTAGAGAAAATCAGCAGAATAAAACAGAGCCCCCCCTGTATGACTGTAAATCAGGTTTCAGGCTCCCCATATGCTGGCAGCAGTGACAAACAAGAGAAAGCACCTTCTGCTCCGGCGGGTCCCAGCCAGGCCGGTGGGACACCAGCTGGCAGGGACGGAAGCCTCTGCGTCGCTGCGTCCGTGGCAGATACCAACACAAACGTGACTAAGGTAGCACCTGCGGCCTTAGGAGGGACCAGCTTAGATGTGTCTAAAAGCAAATCTCCGTCCCCTCTGATGTCTTCACTAACACCCACCACCTCGGAAGCCCAGGCTGGAGGTGTGGTCACATCTCCGACATCAGTCCCACCCTCTCACGCTTTGTCAGTAGCACCCAGCCTTAAATCTCACACAAGTTCAAGCTCAAGCGGGGCCCTCCCAAAACCAAGCTCCAGTATTCCTGCTAACAACCCTTTGGTCACCCAACTTCTTCAAGGCAAGAACGTCCCTCTAGAGCAAATTCTACCGAAGCCTCTCACCAAAGCAGAAATGAAAACTGTCACATTAGCTTCTCACAAAGAAAAAGGGGCAGCAGCATCCAGCGCTACAAGTGTAGCAGGGAATAGCGCTGGAGCAGAGGGTGGTGAGAGACAATTGAGTTTACCCACACAACAGCTTGGGAAGATCTTTTGCCAGAACCGGCCTCTGCCTCACGTTCCAAGGACCTTTCCACTGCCCTCGGGAAAGGACCCCAGTCTTGAGCAGCACCAGTGCCACGAGACGCTCAGCAAAATGACCCAAGAGCAGATCCTTCAGACTCTTATCAAGAGAGTCCAGAGGCAGAATTTGTTACCAGTCCTCCAGCCTTCACAGCTGAACCTTGCTCACTCGGGTTTCCAGGTAGAAAACAGCTCTGCCAGCCAGAGATTTATGCTGGGTTTCGTGGGCAGAAGGACATCCAAGCCTGCTATGTCTGGTCATTACCTGCTCAACATTTCCACCTATGGTCGCGGTTCAGAGAGTTTTAGGAGAGGCTTCTCCTTGAACCCTGAAAACCGCTTGTGTCTGAACAGTCCTGCTGATGCTCCAAAAGCAGAATTTGGGGAATGTGAGGAGACAGCTGGCCACGGCAGCAGCAGTGATGAAGGAGATGCAGATGAGAGTACTGGTGATGAACATGAACATATCAGCGTAAAAGAGGAGCCCCAGGCTTCACAGGTTTCTGGTCAGTGTAAAAAAGAACAGGTATCCCATAACATAAATTCTTCGGATTACAGCACCCTTGCTAAAAGGGGTGTAAAGACAGAAGCAGCCACGTTTCAGCAAGCAGCTGTCGACAAGGAGAACGTGCAGGCACTTGATGGAACTGCGCTAACACGAGACGTTATCCAAGCTGCTCAAGAGCAAATGGCACATGCCATGAGGGGGAAAATGCACAGCAATCCGGAGCTTTTCAGTAGTGCTGTACCGTCCTCAGACTCTGTGCAGCAGCAGCCTCCGCTGCTTTCTTCTTCGCACCCTCCCAAACTATCTGGCAATGCTGCAGCACAGCTCATCGGGCCCAGTTACAGCGGCACAATAAATGTCTCCACCTCCCCGGATGTGAACCAAGGGTCTCTTATGACTGGGCTGTCTGAATGCAAGCAGTTGTCCAGCAGCATGGGGAACGTCATGTCCTTCTCTGTGACTGTAACCACCATTCCCACCAGCCAAGCTGTGAACTCTGGCAACCACAGTCAGACCATCCCCGTTCAAGCCTTCGCTGAAGACAACGGCATGGAGGATTCCCCTTCCAAATGTTACTGCAGGTTGAAAGCCATGATCATGTGCAAGGGCTGCGGTGCCTTCTGCCATGATGATTGCATTGGCCCCTCTAAGCTCTGTGTCTCCTGCCTCGTTGTGCGGTAACCGGGACGGGAAGTGGGGAAGAGGATGGCTTGGATTTGGTTTTGCTTTCAGAAGTACGTTGGGAAGAAACAGAAAACTTACTGCCTTGCACAAGAGACACGTTACTGAATCAGGAATACAGAGTAGAGTTCTTCTTTCATTAAAGAAAGAGCACCTTCTTGTACAGTGAGTCTAAATTGAGCTCAACTACGTGAATTGTGACAAGAGTTTGCACTTAAGGAATTATGTAAATATGTCACATTATTTTGTTTAAAAATATTTTTTCAGTCTTTTAGGAGATAGTGTTTGACTTGTACTGCAGTTTCATTAACCCCAGCCTGCTATCCAGCATGTTTGCTGAGCTCTGCTCTAGATGGGGAAACGAACCCCTGGCAAAATCTTAGCCTGTTGCTGGTCTTCTCTTGACAAAGAGAAGAACTGGATAATTGAGAAACTAAACGTTTGTACTGACTGATCACAGAGCGCTGAAGCAGGAACCCCTGAATAGGCTCACTTTGTTGCTCCAAATTGTAGTTAAAATTTTTCAGAATTGGAAGGCATTAACGTTGTGCCAGCCTTTCAAGTAATTGCCTTTCACTAGTGACCTGGCTGTTCCCGGAAGGCATACTGGGTTGTGCAATACTGGCTGGTGTTTCTGATTCGCATATTCTCTCCTCTTCAAGGAGTCAGTTGCAGTAACCTTATTTTAAGGAAGGTAGTGTCTTGATTTGCTACTGGTAAATACTGAAAAAAGCAACTGTACTAACCATAGGATTCAAGAATTTAAATCACTAAAGCAACTCAGTAACTGTGATTGTCCCAGGAACCATTTAAAGCAGAGATCACAAATATGTGCTGAACTGCATTTCATTTCTGGACTGTCAGGACTTGGCAGAAATCTGCTTTCTTAGGCATTTTGAGTGAGCTGGAAGGTGCCATCCCAGGCAAGAACCATCAGCTGTTAATGGCACACGATGCAAGTGAAGTGCACTCAGCGTCACCCTCGGTCCTGCTGTTTTCTGGGAAGCTTACTGTGCTCATTCAAACCTCCATGATAGTCAGACGTCTCTGATTTCTATAGAAGATTTTATATTTAGCTAAGTATAGGGACAGAAAAAACAAGTGTCTTGTTGGGCCTCACCGTTAGCCCACTGTGGGTGTCTCTTTGTGTTTTTAAAATACCAAATCAGGCTTGACCCAGCTTGGATGTTGCTCAGTTGAGGTCCGGGGTTGCGCTGGGGCTGGGGAAGGCTGGTGGTGGGGCAGCAGGCTGCACCGCACTCCTCGTACTGACCGTGGGACACAGCTAGTGGTGCTCATCCTCACTTCCAGTGTTCCCCAATCCATTCCCTTTGATTAATTGAATGAAAGCAGTTGCAAAATGGTACTCCGTTCTCAACAAGAACTGATGACAGGCTGGCTAATGAAGCACACGCCCATCTGCAGCTTGATGTATCGCAAATGTGTCCATCACACTGAGGATCTGTATGTTATTTCCCTTCTGAAACACAGAGCATCAGGTTCACTAATCATGTCCAGTCCCATGTTGTCGCCGTTTGGGGCGGGTGGGGGCCATACTGCATCTTGGTCAGGTAGCAGATCTATGTATCTTTTTGATGGAAAAGCACTAATTCACTTTTAATCCAAAGGCCTTTTTAAGATGAAGCAATATTAGCAAAATAGGTGGGACAGCTGTTTTGCGAGCTGGGGTCCTCAGCCTTTCTTTTGTCTTTCCATTTGACTCTGCTGATGCTTTCCCCTTTCCCTTCTCCCTCGCCCAGGAACCCAGCGTGCAGTTGGGAAAGATCAGGAATAACTGCAGGTGAAGCAGTGTGTTTTCCACGGAGCAGGTGGTGATGATACAGAAAAGAGGGTTGCAGAGTTAATCAGGTCCTAACAGGCATGTTTCCTTCCCTGTGCAGCAGAGCATGGCATCCTCCAAAGCAGGAGTAGTGGGTGTGAGTTAGCAAGAGCTGCGCTGTGTTTTGGTCACTGGTTTGCTCTTCTTAAATTTACTGGGGAGCAGTGACCCCTGCTTTCTAATTCTGCATCTCTGTGCAGACATCCAGGGTGAAGAGGATTTAAGTACCAGGAATACAGTCCACTTTTAAAATCCAAAACTAGAATCCTCCCCTAAATTACACAAAAATTACTCTTGTGTGCATACTGCACGTGCGTTGGCGGTGGTTGTAGCCCATGAAACACTCCCCTGGTCTGTGCGTGTTCCCACTACTGTGTGCGTGCACGCGCACGCTGAGGGGCAGAGCAGCAGGCATGGGCTGGCTTTTCCTGTTGCAACCCCCGACACCGTGATGGGGATAATCTCATTTCCTGGGTTGACTCGAACACTGGCGCTGGTTGGGATGGCAGCCCGTCACTGCCTGCTGCCAGCTCTTGCTCTTCAGTAAGAGGAATTTCTGCCATTTTCTTTAATTTTGTGATGCAACGTGAAATGGTTTTGAGCTGCGTGCCCTGGGGAGGCCGGTACTGTGAGCAGGGGCTGTCTGCTCCTTAGTTAACTCAGGCCTCGTCTAGACATGAAAGAAGTTACAGCAGCACAGCAGTTGAGTCCTTAGTCAGGCACATTCATTCCTGTCTAAGACAGATCCCCCGGTATAATCCAATTTAAATATTGTTGCTAGTCACAAATTAAACTGAAAAAGTCATTCCTGCCTCAAATAAGCACAAAGAGGTTTTGCTGGCATAATTGGATCAATTCTGTCCACACCGTGGCTTTTATCAGTGTAATTTTTCTAGGCCAACAAGGCAGCTTAAGAGGGGGAAGGAGAAGATGAGGGAGCAGCAGGCTGTGATGTGCTGGCTGGCTCCTGGCGCTCATGGGGCTTTTCAGCCTGTGGCAGGTGCTGTGTGGAAGGGCTCTTCGTCGCTCCTCACAGTGTTCTCTATAAACAGCTGCTGGCCCTCGTTGCGGTTCGAGCTTGTTCATCCCTTCAGATCTTACGAGCATCCCCTGTAGCACGTGGGTCCGGGTCTCAGTGCCACGGACGCCTCTTGGGAGTCTCCTCTGGAAGCACAAGAAGCTGCCGTTTCCCGAGCAGTCCTGCAGGAAACACGCCTGCTTGGCCCTTGCCGCCCCGAGTTGGGACGTACGGTGACCGGTGAAGATCTCGGTGGCTCCAGGCTTGTATTGGACAGTGCAGGCATCTTGCGTGATGACTTGGAAGTTTACAACTCTGTTCAGTGCCTTAGTTACAGTTCAACAGATCAGCACTTTTCTTGGGCTACTTTTATTCAATTTCTTTTTAAGAAAATAAATTCTTTTAACTGCATGTCTTTGATTTTAACATACGCTATGAGCTACTAGGTGCAACTTGATGGAACAGTCTCCACAAGCTTGCAAGAGGGCATTAAGTAGTTAGGAAATCATTAGAAATAACGGGGCTCAGTGTAATTATCACTGTAAGTACAGGTTTGACAGAAAACACTGAAAGCTTTGCATGTTTTACAGTGCTGGTTATTGAATAATGTATTTTAGAAGGAGGAAAACCTGCAGCCTATACAGGAATGTTCCTTATGTGGGATCAGTCTCCGCTCGTCCCGTCATCTGGCCTTCCTGCTGTTCCTTCCAGCAAGATAATAAACCTGCCTTCACACTGGCTTTATAAATAAAAGCGATGTCGTGACATAGTTTAAAGCATTAGACTTTGGTTCCCCAGGTATTAATTTAATAGCACCACAGTAAATGCTGTCATAAAAAAAAATCTGAGACAAAATGCTTTCAAAGCCTAATGTCAAGCTATGTTTGTGGCAGAAAAGCAACTTGAGTAAAGCAGGATACTCAAATTTAAATTTTCTCTTTCTGGCCGCATCCACGTCCTGCGGTGTGAGAACTAGACATACAGACCAATCAATGGTTTTAACTTTCTAATGCAAAACCCCCCGCGTACAGGTTGTTGCAACAGAGGTGTGAACGCAGCCCAGTAAAGGAGTTCAGGTTTTGAGATAGATTGGTGGCGCAGGGAAGGAATTTGGTGTGAAATTTTAAGTGTCCCTTCTTGAAAGGAAAGACCAAGATGCCGGACAGTGATGCTGGTCAGTGAAGTTGTATCTTTATATCTGGTGGGAAGAAATAGCGGACGGGGCAGCAGGTTCCTGGTGAGGTCATTAACAGCCAGGAGGTGTCCTCAGGTTGGTCATTGTGGCGGGTGGCAGTGGCGCTGCTGAAGAGGCAGCACAGGCCATCCCGGGCCGGTTCCTCCCGCTGTACACGCAGGGGTGGATTGGGAGTGGAACTTGGGCTTCTCCCCACGGGGGAGGCCGGGGGGAGCAGTGGAAGGGTGAGCACCAGCCCTGCCCAGGCATCCTCCCATGTCTCAAGGAGGGGGGGAAGTGGGTGCCGGTCTTCAGTGCTGCGCAGCCATGCAACGGCGGCAGCGTGAGAGGTGGTGGAAGCATGTGGCCCGCGCTAGGGCTGGAGGCAGAGCCGCTGCTCTGGTGGCATTCCGTGCTTGTGTCATCGGAGGCACGTGGCTCGGAAAAAGGACACAGCGTGGGGGTTTTCCCACTGCAAGGCCAGCACCGTTCCTCATGGGAACTGCCACATGGGGCAACTTGTGTTTGACTCGGGAGTTTTGCTCGGGCTGGGTGGTGTGGAGGGCCCCGCGCCTGGCTTCGCCTCGGTGGCTGTGGTGGTCTCGGGCAGGAGCGGCGGAGAGTGCACGGCTGCCCAGGTGGGGCGGCTGGGCTGGCGCTGGTTTGAACCACAAAATCCCGCATCCCAAACGCGGGGGTGGCTGGAGCAGTGGTAGAAGGCAAAGGGTGGCAGGTGGGCACTTGAATTACCTCTGGCGATACCACACATCAGTTGCCGGGGCAGGGAGGGGGGGAAAGCCGTTACCAGGACATGGCTGCTGGTGGCATGGCGCGGTGTTGAGGAGCAGCTGCGTGCGCAGCAAACCGGGGCAAGGTCCTCGCCCACACCGGGTCTGTTTGGCTCCGGTACCTCACAGGGAAAACAGCTGGAGCATTTGTTAGGATGACAATATCTGGAATTTTCTTTGTTACCCAAGTTGGGTTTTTGTAAGGCTATACATTTGATATAACTGAAGATCAATTTTAAGAGCTTACAGTAATATATTTTAAGTAATATATATTTTAGTATCTGTAAAAAAAAAGAAATAATTGACAAAGGATGATTTATGAACTAGATAAACAGGGTATTGGGAGTATGCAGTTTCTCAGCAAGGCCAAGAATAGTTTTATTAGGAGGAAGACTGAAAAGATTCAGTTTTATCCATTAATGCAATAAAAATGGGAATTCTTAAAAGAAGAAATCCAATACTGTTTACCACGTGCTTTTCTTGTTTTGACAACAGGCCTGTAAACACAATTTAGAAGATACTAAACCTTTGTCTGTGTTTTGCCTTTTTAAAAGGGACTTAAATTGGAATAGAGGGTATGTACAGAAAAATCAAGTTGACACCATTTTAAAATGTATTTTTACACAAATATAGAAAAAACATATTTTACATAAGAATTTTAAGTATTTGAAATATGTATATATATACTGTATGTACTTCATATATTCTTTATTTTACATTTTCAATGTATTAAAAAGTATTTGAGCTGGTTGGATTTGAGCATGTAATAATGTATTAAAAAAAAAAAAAAAAGGACAAGAAGAAAAGAGGAAGGAAGGATGCAAGTACTGCACCACTGCAGTAGCTGCTCTTAGCAACTACAGGGTAGTAGAGGAAAGAGTAGTTCAGGAGCAAATGAATTTTGGAAGAGTTTAGCAGTTTTAGATAGAGCATACATCAGTCTTGTATCCTGTTTGTGTTTCCATTAATACTCGCTCATTTTCCCTCATAACCACCGAAAATAATCTATGGTGAGAAGACAAGAAGTTGAGGTGGATCTTTCATACAAGCAATGCTACCTTTATAGCCAAAGAGACATACTGGTACGGAAGCTACTCAACCAAAACGAAATCAGAAGCTACTCAGTTTTGCTGTGCCGCTGAAATTTTAATAAATAGCTTGATTTCTTGTGTGAGCATCTTACAGTGCTTACGGGGAGCTCAAACAATACACCAAAAGTCCAATGATTTCAAGGAAACACTATTAAAGCAGATTTTTTTTTGTTGGGTTGTTTGTTGGGGGGGTTTTTTTGCTTTGTAGGAATTTTGGTGAAATATCACTGTAGGGGATGGTACGTTATTGCAGCTATTAGAAACAGAGTGAATTCTCACCAGCAATGGGATCCTAGAGATGCTCCCCTTGAGCAGCAATTACCTGATACACACACACGGCAAAGGGCAGCCACAGAGCAGCTCAGACAGCACAGGGGCGCAAACCAGGCGCTCACGGCGCTTTCAGGAGTCGGCTGAGATACGTGGCGCTGTGTACTGCACACGGTGCATCCGTTTCCCCTGCCTCCTGCTACTGCTTCATGGAACTGTCTGTTAAAGCAAATGGCAAATACTGCTGCTTCTGTAAATACCTGTTTCTGAAAGTCTTGTTCTGCAGCCCCTGCAATTGCCGGCCCCAGTTCTGCGTCTATAGAGAGAGAATACAAATCTCTGCTGAGAGGAAGGTGGAAATGGTTCCACAGCGTAGGAGGCACAGTGCATCTGCCTCATCCCCTTCTCTACAATGGCCACTTCGTCTTAGAGTAATCTCAGATTACGTTTACGCTATTCCAGATTCCAGCGAGCAATAGCAGGAATCCCGTATGTGAATTGGAGACGGTTACAGCAGTTCTCTGTTGCTGGGACTTACAGGGAAGGAAACAATATGGGAAAAGAAGAAGCACGAGCAAGTTTTAAAAGTACAAGTCTAAAACCTCAAAAGGCAGGCAACTAATATTTTTATACCGCTTCAATTATATTGGAATCTCTTGGGGAAAAAACAAAACATGGCACCCAATACTTTGTCCAAACTTGCTGCCGATGCATTGAGGAGAGGGGCTTTCACTTTATAAACAGTTGCACTATAAGAAAGCCCCGCTTTGGGTGTGTGTATATACAAGGAGTCAGGGTAAGGGGGGTGGGGGGTGCTGTGCAGGTGTGTGTGCATGTATATGTAGGTACACACAGCTATATTTTAGTGAAGTGTGCATAGTTAAGACCAGCTTCATCTCAGTCTTCTGGTGACATTACACCTTGCGAAGTTACCACAGACCTGAGACAGAGTGACAGCTTTTATATTTGTTTTCATATTTAAGATATATGGGTTAGACAAAATATACAATAGCAATGTGTTTTGATCTGCTGCACTTTTAAAAAAAAAAACAACAAACATTCCTTATTCCCCTGGTATTGCTGCATCTCCCATTCCTTCCTCTCCCCATTTAAAACTTAAAACCAGTTGGTCTCCTGTACCTTTCAGTTAAGACTTTTCAGATGCTGCACTATAGATTTTATATTGGAAGAGCCGGGCCAAGAGTTGAACCTTCAGAGGCCTCCAGAGTCCTCACGGCCCAGGGCCAGGGCCAGCGCCAGGAACGGCACCGACACGCAGCGTAGGAGTGGCAATGAACGCGATGCAGCTGCTGCAGTTTACTGCGGGACTGTTCCCAACGGACACAACCATAACTGTACCGTCTGTGCGGATGCTCTTAGCCCACCTGCAGCTGAGAGGGTACAGGCATGACCTTGAACCTCAGGGACAGAGGTGTCACTAACGGTTTTTTTTATCTGGTGTCTAGAGGTGTACCAAGGCTGCACCCACAAGCGGTGGACTTCGCTGGATTTGCAGCCCATTCTGGGGCCATAAATCTTCTGTGCGACTGTAAGCCGATACACTACCACTGTCCGTCTGGGAAGTCAAGTAAGAAACGTGGCGAGGTTTGTATAGAGAGAAAAAAAAAAAAAAAAGAAGTAGTTGTCGTTCCCTAAGGTAACTTCTAGGTATTTATAAACAGCACAGGCCAGTTCCAGCAAAGGAGCAACACGTCAGGGACAAACGCGGTCCGTGGTGCTGCAGCTATGCATTTTGGCAAAGGTTGGTTTGTCAACAAGTTTTTCACTCGTTTTGCTGCATAAGATTCCACCTTAGCTTCTCACCAGCATTAAGAGGGACCTGAGGAGTGCTAAAACCAGCCTATTTCTAACCTGTCACTTGAAGAGCTGTGTGCCCTTAGGAGGTAGCACTTTTGACAAGCAAAAGCCTGCCCTGTGGCTTGGGTGTTACTGCGGATTCTATTCCTCTTCCTCTCACTTATTTTTGTCATGTAAAACTACCTGCTTTATAAATGAATGTAAAATACAGTAGTTCTTCAGCACATGGACAAATGTGTATTTTATTTTAATGTTTCATTTTATGTTAAATAAAAGGCATATGATTTTATGGTTGTTAGTACTGCTAATGTTGATTTTTCAATGATTACCTTTCGTCTTTCAAGGGACCCTGGTAATCAACAGCGAACCCCATTTTTCTGGCTTTATAAGCTGCAGACATCTGGAAAAAAATTTTTTACACATTTCAAGGGGAAAACTGGTTTAATACTAAGCCTTAATAGACACTCTGTGGTTCCCTTAAGCCTCAGTTCTTGGGGTCCCGAAACACTTCAGGAGCATTGAACTGTAGATTTAGGAAAAAGAAATGGGAGGAAAGCTCTATCACGTGATTGCAACTTGGGATTCAGAGAGACAGATCTGTGACCAACTTTCTTCTTTCTGTCAGGTAAACTTTGAAGGTACTTAACAACTTAGTAAAATGAGCAGGACTGGGAATGTGTAGGAAGTCTGGGATTTCTTTTCACTGAACACATTAAAAGTAACCACCTCTATTTCAAGTATGGGAAGGTACTGTGACAGGGCTGTGACCTGCTAGTGTGAACAATCACATCAGGAGTGTAAAGAGTGAACATACAATGGAGAAAGAAAGATCTGCAAGGAAATGTGTGTCCTGCAGAGCAAAGAGCAAATACAAGAAGTCCAGCTGAGTTTGCGTTTGCAACCATTAGCAAAAAAAGTCCCCCATCCCCCCCCTCCAAATTCCACCACCTCACACAGAGAAGGACCATAAAACCAGGAAAATACAGTGATTAAAGATAGTCTTCAGGCATGGCCCCAAAAATGCCCAAATCAAAAGTAATACTCTTCCTCCATGCTTGCTGAGGATGTTACACATACCACTGCAACCGGGTGACAGTTTTTTGAAAGAGTTGACAGAAAGAAGAAGCTGTAGTTGAGGGAACACATTTTTTATGTTTATCAAGAGGACTCTGGTAACCTGTGCAGCGTAGCTCTCTACCTGTATTTAATAGTAAGAGAAAATTACATCATTCCTATGCAAGGCTCTGGAAGCTTTGACATAAAGACTGATTGAAGATGCTAATAAATGGGTTAGAAAGTGACACAATCCTGCCACAGGTACACGGAGACTGATTCAGTGTATTGTGTTGATAAATTGTTTCTCATCAGATAAGCTAAATCTTCAGTAATAAAAATGATATAAGAAATATGTGGGAAATCAGTAATAGAAGTTGAGAAGATAAAGGTAAATAAAGAAAATATAAAGTAAAAGAACTGCTTCAAAGGGGCTTAAAAGTCCTAAAAGTGGGAAATTGGTTTGGATGGAAAAGTCTATTGAAATTCCTCATGCGTCGGTCTGGACATGCATCTTTTTAAGATTTTTCATCAGTGATACCAGCACCAAAACTCAGGTGTATCCCAGCAAAATGGACTGATGACACGAATTTGGGATATATGTGCACACAGACAAAACTGGAAAACGGTAACTCAAGAAAGAGCTGTTAAGTGCAATTCAGCTGTACACATTTGTCACAAGGTATTTGGGGACAAGTAACACAAGCTTCTGCTCTAGCAGTACAAAAACTGGATGGAGCATGAGATGACCCTGGCTGTATTAATTAATCATCCCCCATGGTTATAAGCTGCCAGTCTGATTTAGCCATGGGAAGGAAAAGCAATTCTGAAAGTCTCATCTGCATACTGCCAGTAATGATGACAGCAGTGTGAATTGCACAAGGTAGTAAGATACTATGAGTGGTTCCACTCACCTGCAGGCAAGAAAAACTAATTCAAACTGGAACAAGTTCACTGAATGACTTCTAAATAATCAGGAAGGGAAAGTCTCTGACATGGTAAGAAGCCCAAAAGATTAAGATAAAATCAAAAGGTAAAGGCTATCTATCACCAGGATACACACAAAGGGAGGAAAACAGCTACTCAGCACTGGTAAAAGAACGAATGGCTATGCATTACGTGTGGGTAAACTTTGCCTAGAAATTGGAAGAAAGGAGCTACTTGACAAAATGTAAACCAGAATAGAATACACGGAGTTACAGGGATGGTATCTCTCTATTAAAGAATGGGCTCATTCTTCTAGGAAGCCCTTGATGGTCACATTTTCCTAAACACAACATAGTTTTTTTCAGATGTCAGCAGAAACATCCAGATTATGTTCTTGCATAAAACACTTCATTTAGAGCTCAGTAGTTGTTATAAGTAATTTAAATGATTCCTTTCCTTCTCATGTCTGTGTTACAAGTGATGTCACCTCCTTGACACTGCTTTTTCATCTACTTTGTTATTCATTAAAAGTTGTTATATCACATTATTATTGTTCCATCCCAGTCTCACCAGTCATGCATCATGAATGTCAGTAATGTCTCCCATACGTTTACGTTCTCTTCATCTTAAGGATTCCTACGAACCTCACATTTCATTGCTGAAATGCAGTGGTTTTGAAACATGGTGCAATCCAAAGCTCTTGTGGTATTATCCGTCACTGTGCAGCCTACCAAAGGATTGGTCCTCCCCAACCAGGACACAATTTTTTCATTTCTGGCAATGACATCAGTTCCTCATGGGTAGATAATGCAATTTATCTGTAATTCCTTGTTGCATTAAGTACTTCCCATCCTGGAGGGACTGAGCTGGTGCCAGCACCTAACAGGCTGCCAGTGGTTCCCCTGGTATGTGTGCAGGTGTCTGTTAGCAACCAGAACCTGCTGCAGCGCCCTGTGTCCTCACCCTGCAGGAACTGAGCTGCTGCCAGCAGGGTGTTAGCATCACAGAGTCACAGAATGGTTTGGGTGGGAAGGGACCTTAAAGACCACCCAGTTCCCACCCCCCTGCCACAAGCAGGG
>JAVJGJ010000059.1:74504144-74515842 GCA_035590215.1 Microhierax caerulescens | reverse complement strand
CCCCACAGCAGAGCTGCTCCAGCCTCTCAGCATCTCCGTGGCCTCCTCTGGCCCCGCTCCAGCAGCTCCGTGTCTCTGCTGTGCTGGGGACCCCAGAGCTGGATGCAGCGTTGCAGGGGGGTCTTACTGGAGTGGAGCAGGGGGGCAGAGTCCCCTCCCCTGCCCTGCTGGCCACGCTGCTCTGGCTGCAGCCCAGGGTATGTTGGCTGGCTGGGCTTCCAGTGCACGTTGCTGGGTCATGTCTGGCTTTTTTGTCCACCAGTACCCCCAAGTCCTGCTCGGCAGGGCTGCTATCAACCCCTTCATCCCCTGGCCTGTGTTGGTACCAGGGGTTGCCCTGATCCAGGTGCAGGACCTTGCACTTGGCCTTGTTGAGCCTCAGGAAGTTCACGTAGGGCCACTCTCTGGATCCCGTCCCTCTGACATGTCAGCCAGTCCACTCAGTTTGGTTGTCATCACTGGACTTTATTTTCTTCTTGAGTTTTAGTCTTCTCTTTTTTAATTCATGCAACTAATTAATTGTTATAACTTGTTAAATAAATAAATGAGACTCTAAGCTTTTGTTAGCCCCACAGAACTCCCCCTGTTACCCTTGGGAAGAACGAGAATGGGCACAACCCACAGTTATGAAACAGTGAAGCCTGAATTCTAAGAGTCAAAGGCATAAATAAATTAAGCCAGGTCACCATCTGTTGTTTTGCTAGGATTCAGAACTCCTCTCTACAGACCACATGGCAAACTGATTTCCCAAATGCTAATTTGGCTATACACTGCTGAGGAGGCACTGTGGTGTTATGAAGGGTGCAAGTCCTCCTCTGCATCTAACTTGGAGCTTAGATCTTCTTAGTAAATAGTAGATACCATCACAGAATTGTAGAGTGGTTTAGGCTGGAAAAGACTTTTAAAATCATCGAGTCCAACCGTTAACCCAGCACTGCCAAGCCCACCACTAACCCATGGCCCTGAGTGCCACATCTACACGTCTTTAAAACCTCTCCAGGGACGGTGCCTCCCCCACCTCCCTGGGCAGCCTGTGCCGGTGCTGGACACCCTTTTTGGTGGAGAAATGTTTCCTACTATCCAATCCAAACCTCCCCTGGTACAGCTTGAGGCCGTTTCCTCTTGTCCTGTCACTTGTGACCTGGGAGCAGAGACTGACCACCCTGGCTGCAGCCGCCTCCCAGGCAGCTGTAGGGAGCGATTGGGTCCCCCCCAAGCCACCTTTTCTCCAGGCTGACCCCCCCAGTTCTCTCAGCCATTCCTTACAAGACTTGTGCTCTACTGTAACTCACTGCGAAGCAGAACATCTACAACAGTTCCACCACCAGGCATAAAAGTGAGTGAATATGCACTGAAACAAATTTGAAGTCTGGGAGTCTCCACCTCCCACTGTCCTTAAATGACAATGGGTGACTTTCTGAATGATAAACATAAGCCAGTTAGTGGCTACTGGGCAATGCAATGAGAGTCTATTGAAAAAGCAAAAATTATGGGCCAGGAAAAAAAAAAAAAGTTATCCCTGGAAATAAGAAGTATTTTATGACAAAAAAAGACCAGAGAATAAGCTACAAGAAATCCGAAGGTACAAAGTGAACAGTTCAGCTCTTTCTGTTCCCACTATGAAAAGACATGGAAGTATAAACATCCAGCACTTCACAATACCGTCCCAGTTCCTCCACCTTACATGGGGAAGGGGCAGTTTTCAAAGGTCCATCTAACAGTGCTGTGAGGCTCTGCCACTATTCTCTCTATAATGCAGAACAAACACTTAGAAAGGCAGACTAGCATTACCGTGTAGTGGAACACCCTATTGTATTGAAAACCTCCCTGCTACTGCTCCTAGCTGTTGGAACCGATGAGTACCTACATTCCAGGAGCTCTATACCTTCCCATGTCTGTTTTCTTTCAGCTCTCCAAACACCTCTGCAGCAATGAGTCAGCCGTGGTAAGTTCTGTGCCCTGGGAGGGAGCCATACAAAGGATTTCCTGTCAAATTTAGACATTTCACCTTTATTTTAACAGAATCTGCTGCAATTTTACAATCATCATCTGGCTTGTTTTGTTCTCTGCCAAATTGAAATAAAAAGATTTGTAAGGGAAAGAAAAGCTGCAGAATCCATTTCTAAATATAGATAAGGAGCACAGGGCTCACACAAGGTAATTATCTTGTCACACTGAAGAGGAACAAAAAAGTTTGCTTTGCTCTCATGAGCTCAGCTTCTGCTTTATCTGTCTCAGTTACCATGTTGGCTGCTAACTGGGAATACCTGTGAGATGGAAGAGCAACTTGCAACACACAGTTACCTGCATAACAACAAATACTGGTTGCTAAGCCAACAGCTGGAGATATATATAAGGGGCTACAAGGACTATTTCTGGTACTTAAGATAGCTGTTGAAGTGTAAAAATCTGAAATTATTATGTAAATAAAAACAGGATAGCAAAATCATTATGCTGGTTTCTCAGTCGGGGCATTCTCAACGTCACCTTTCTAGTTATACTTGTTTTGGACTGAACTATGTTCTCTTCACAACCACGTACAGTGTAACTTCATGTAAAAGCTGAGGGAAGTTGACATAAGAATTTAAGCTGAGAGTCTTCTGACTTCTGAGCACTTCTTCAGATGGTGCTGCATGCCAAAAGATCACATACAAACAACAGCACAGGCACTTGATTTCTGCGGGAGGTTCACAATGGACTTTTGTTACTACTTGAGAAAAAATGAGGAAGATGTAGCAGCTTGGCTGTGGAAGATAATCAGCTAATAGCTCCAAATGAGTAATGGTACAAGAAAGGAGATTTAAGAAAATAATGTGAGGAGTCTAGAGCACAGGTCTGATGAGGAACAGCTGAGAGAACTGGGGGTGTTCAGCTGCCTGGGAGGGGGCTGCAGCCAGGGGGGGGCGGTCTCTTCTCCCAGGTCACAAGTGACAAGAGGAAACATCCTTAAGTTGCACCAGGGGAGGTTTAGGTTGGACACTGGGAAACATTTCTTCAGCGAAAGGGTGTCCAGCACTGGCACAGGCTGCCCAGGGAGGTGGGGGAGGCACCAGCCCTGGAGGGATTTTAAAGATGCATAGATGCGGTGCTTACGGACATGGGTTAGTGGTGGGCTTGGCAGTGCTGGGTTAACGGTTGGACTCAGTGATCTTAAAGGTCTTTTCAAACTGAAACTATTCTATAGTGTTACACAGTGGAGACCAGTCTCATGATGTGTTACAAACAGTGTAGATGTAACAAGAGTTACCATGTTTGAAGATAAAATTCCAGGAACAGTGAAATGACAAATAAGACTCTGAGGCTGAGGGCATGGGCATTAAAAAATACATAAATGTGTAAATGTGTACACTGTAATGGTGAAAGATATAGAGCTAATGTATATACAACTTTATATTAATTAATATCAACTCATATATATAAGTTGAAATTATGATATTTTTGAAATAAATATGATATAAGATGAAATTATGAATAAGTTGAAATTAATTAAAATCAAGGTATTGGTATATTGATATAATATAAAACACTGAAAGCCATCAACAGGAAGATGCATGTTTAGGATTTAACAAAGAATTAACACCGAACTCCTACATGGATGAAGAGGTAAGAGGAGAAAAATGGAAGAATGAAGCAATAGAAAAATATAGAGAATGGGGAATTGCCAGAACAGACCATTTCTGCTTTGTGCTTCATAAAACATTCACTAGGAACGCCAGGCCAAACTTGTCTTTACCTTCCATATTATTTGGAAGGTAATTGGTATTTGAAATCCAGCAAAGGAATACAGACTATAAGGTAGACTGGAACCTACACAAACAGTATAGAGAATTTTTTTGTTTTTAATTTAAAAAGAAAAGCCTCTAAAAGCACCCTTTTCTTTACTTACACCTGGTAATCAGCCATAATTTCTAATGTCAAAGGTATATGGCATAAAACTAAAAGTGAGCCAGTGTTCAAACATTAAAAGTCACCTTTCATCTGGAGAAATTAAATAAAAATTATAAAAGGAACTCAGAATGTCTCAACTATTTGAGACCAACACCACAAAAGAAAGTCAATTAGATGAGTCCAGGTCGAGGAAAACATTTCAAAGTATGGATGCTTAATGACAAGAAAAGTTAATGGAAGGAGCCATAATCACTTGGCAGGCAGTTACCACCTCAGGAGTATGTAAGAACTGAGGACCCAAGTAAACTGAGCAGGCAATACTGTATAATCTCTGGGCATTTTAATAGGCCATGGTCAGTCAAGCACCCAAACAGTCAGCTGGACTTGGCAGAGGCTGGGGTCCTACCATCCTAGGGGATCAGGTCTGTGTCTTCGCTCTTGTAAGAGCATTGAACCCTTTGCCTGATGCTTAAGAGCCCGTAGGTACACCATAATCACCACATCCAGTCAAAGAAAGCCACCAATTTGGCACATACCAGCAAACTGGCAAGCCAGGATGCTACATATGTTTATAGTGTTCTGGGTGTTGTATCTATTTTTAAATAGAGAATAAAGAAAAACAAACCTGAGAAAAGGTTGGTTTAAGCCACCTGGAAGAAGAATTAAACTCTGCACTGTCAAATCTCTGGATGACAGAAAAATTATTTACAGCTCCTTATATGCAGAGGCTATAAAAACCTATAGAATGAGCTTGAAATTAGCCATCAGTAAGTTTGATTTTTCCATTTTTTTTACATAAATATCTATAAATAAATAAATGTAGCTATCACTAGTATATTTAGGCATATCTGTGCAGAGTGCAGTGTACAGCCCTGATCAGCCACAACCAAGAACAGGGAGTTCATAGTGTGAGAGGGTCCATGAAAGCTTTTTAGTCTAACCAGGGGAAGAGAGAATCTGCCACTGACAGGAATTAAACAAAAAGAAGGTAAATCCTGTTGCTTTTCATAAACAACAAAAGAGATAAAATAACTACTGGAACTAAAGAAACACTGACATAGGATTGTTCTGAACAGTGAATAAATTTGAATGAAAGTTAGAAAATGGCTTCCATCTGCACAAAAGTAGGATTTGGGAACATCTTCCAATAGAAGCGCTGGTAGAAAATCCACCAGTTTTTAAACCTTATAAATTTATGAAGTGAATCATAGACATGTTGCTAGTGACATCAAGGAGCTGTTCTTGATGATCAAAGAGATTCTTTCCAGTTCTACATTTCGAATTATTAAATAAATTTTGTGCACTATGTCTCATTTGGAGTTGTCATATAACTAGAAGGGTCCAGCTCACCCAGTGTTGGAATGTGTTGCTTGAGTCACCCCTTACTGACACTTTCTTCACCATCGCTTTCAACACAGATTTAACAAAAAGACAATTTTCAGTCACTGACTGGACTGAAACCAAGCACCTGCTGCATATCTTAAATTCACTGGTTATCCTCTAAAACAACTATGTTTCAAGACCTGAGAAGCTGCAAATGAATTTTAAGCAAATTCTGCCGCTTTGCTAAGAAGACATCTGTTGTAAAAAGGGAAAAACACAAACGATTGTACGTACCAGTCTCTTCTCCGTTCTCC
The DNA here is from genome assembly GCA_035590215.1 of Microhierax caerulescens. Classification (NCBI taxonomy): domain Eukaryota; kingdom Metazoa; phylum Chordata; class Aves; order Falconiformes; family Falconidae; genus Microhierax; species Microhierax caerulescens. The sequence goes on along the minus strand of JAVJGJ010000059.1, from coordinate 74,510,317 downwards.
CCAGCAATTTTTCCTGTATTCTGCACAATTTATCTTTGAGAAAACATTTGCCCTTGAAATGACTCTGGTTTGAGTTTCCTACCTCAGCAGCAGTTGACTTTTCAATGCTGATTACTCACAGTGTTGTAGTGGGCAGCTCTTACTGCCCTCCTTGTCTTGTTTCTTTATGGTTCTTTTAGACAGAAGCCTTAAGACTCTTGTACTGCTGAGAAAAAACACACAGAAAACAAATATAGCCTGTGGAAAATACTTCCTTTTTACTTCAGAATAATGGAAAAAGTAAGCTATTTACATTGCAATGCAACTTCCATTACTACTAACATTGCGTATCCTACACCCTTTCTCGATACAAAGCTTAAGCAACTCCAATGCTTTCTTCTGTTTTCATTTCATCTTCACTGCTACTAAATTTCGTTTAGCCCTCTCCCATCACTCCTGCTGAAAACCTTTTCCTATCATCTTGCCTGAAACTGGTCCAAAACACAGTTTCTTAAATTGTTAAGTGTAGGGAAAATTAGTTGAATACTGCTAATAGGTATTTTACTTTTAAAATTCCATTTAGTGCTGAATATTTAGTAATGGAAAATCAAATGAACAGCTGATTCTCTGTTGGAGGTCCCTGCATACAGAGGCTTGTAAATTGAAGTTATAGTAACATTCCAAAAGATGCTGGGAGACTGAATTTGAGCACAGAGGTACTGATGTATTTTATATTCTGGTTTGCCTTCCGATACAAGCCGAGCGGTTTTTAAAGGAATAGTAAAGAAAAGATCATAATACTGGGCTGCATAAAGAGAAGTATTATTTGTGAGTCTGGTGAAGTGGGTCTTTCTTGAGTACAGTATCAGGATGGCATAGCCCTGGAGTGCTGCATCGTTTTGGGAATCAAAGGATGAGTGGCCCAACTAGACAGGAGTCCAGAAAAGAGTAACTGAGTATTTCTGTATAGAAAATGTACCCTACAAGGAGGGCTGCTGTTTAAACAGCATGGGATGTGGGATGAGAAAGTTTAAGGAACATCACAGCAACCTAGAAATAACTGTAAAGAGACAGGCAGTCAAGTTGCTCGATACCCAACAGAGGAAGGACAAAGGGTAGTGCAGAAATACCTCGCTAATGGTAAGGCTAATTTCACACTGCAATAGATCACCTAGGGAGATTATGCATTGCCAGAAGTTTCTTAAGCCATATTTGACAAGTGTGTTGTGGGCACATGTTCCATGTTATGAAACAAACATGATGGGCATGTTTGTCTTTCCACAGGACAGAAAGAGGCCCATTCAAGACCTACTTTCTGTGCATAATAAACACTATATTGCAAGCAAGTAGGGTGCTCTTCTACTAGAACACAAAATTAAAAAATATAATAAACCTTCTACATCTACAGTCATCTACTTTTGGGTTTGGTTTTGTTCCTTTTAATGTCTGTGACAGTCCCAAAAAATGCAAATTCAGTCTTGTGCTCAGATCTGAGGTGACATCATCTGAGGTTTCCTTTTATTTTTATGTTTTGTTCACAACTGGATAAAATGACGTATGATGACACTGAAGCTGAAGATCTCAACAAGAAGGAAAATATTTCCTATGCCAAATTTCATGTTATTTTTAAACTAGTACCACTGCTCTGGAATGCTAAGTACATTTTTCTGACAAAAACTTCTGTCAGAATCATATCATCAAAGCATACTCCTACAGAAGAATGTCTTCAGCCTCTTCTGCTTTTTTATGCCGCTGTTTCTGGATCCAAAAGAGGAACACTGTGGGCTTGCAAGAGCTGTTAGATACTACCAGCTCCAATCCATATATTCACCATTTAAAGAAAATGACATTTTGAATTAAGGAGTACCTGCAGGGTTTTACTCTCTTCTTAATGCACACTTCTGTTACCCACAAATGCAAAGAGAATTTGTATGTACACAAACTGAAGGGAAAATATATTTTTTTTAAATATCTGGCCTTTATACACAGGTATTTTTAAGCTGTAACAATTGAAAACAGTTGAAAATGACAGTGGGGCATTTCTAAGCATTGGTACTTTCTTCATTCGTACTTCTTAGTGTGGCATTTTCTGTCTCACAAATTCAGACCAGTAAGCTAATATGCAGATGTGAGGTAAACAGGTTCTCCAAATACTTGTTATCCCTGGTCCAGAAAACAAAGTAGCAGCACGAGGAAAAAGCAATTTACTAAAAAATCATAAATTTTACATTGCTGATGATATATTTAATTCTCAGTCACACAGGACATTTTAAACTGCATTTCACTAAGTGCAAATGGTAATGCTAGATTCCATTTACTCTGGGTTGCCAGCACCTTTCACAGAGAAAAACAAGGAAATACGCCTATACTTAACTACTACATGTATGCATGGACAGATTCTGCACGTGCTGAGGCTACCAAGTGTCTGACTTCCCTAGACATCACAAAAGATTGTAACACTACATATTATGTCACTACTCAAAACCAACAAATGAATCTAATTTTCTGGCACTACACTTAAAAATGGGAATATGTTCCTGTTCCTATTTTTTCCTAAGGAAGAAAGAAATTAGATTTCATTATAAGAACACAAAACAGAAAGATATGTCACTGAGAAACAATATCTCCTTCAATTATGAATGAGAGATGACCAAATTGCTTTATGGAATGGAATGAAGCCAGAGGTTTTTTTTAAGAAAAACCCACAGCCTAAAGAGACATGAACATCTTCTAAAAAAATGCTAGTGGCAAATGTCACAAACAGCAGCTCCCCTTCTCTATTAGTTTAATTCAAGTTTTAAATTTAAGTCTGTATCTTAAATAAAACAGAATCTCTGGAGGGAGAAAACTATTTTACAAATGACCTGAAACAGTCTGATCTAACTTTAAAGCTGTCTCTGTGGATCTGGTCCTTAACTGAGGCTTGGAGCAGAATGACCTCCAGAGGTCCCTTCTCACCTCAATTAGACTATGTCTTGTTGAATGGGAAGAGTAGAGCAGCATACCTGAGTCTGAATGCAGTCGAAGGATCACAGGACAGTCCAGGCTGAAAGAGACCTCAGGAGGCCTCCAGTCCAACCTCCTGCTCAGAGCAGGGGCAGCTCAGCCTCCACCAGGTTGCTTGGGGCTCTGGCCAGTCCTGGAAATCCCCAAGGATGGAGATGACGCAACCTCTCTGGGCTCCTGCTCCATAGCAGGATTGTCCTCGTGGAGAGACATTTTTTTCCTTATGTCCTGGCTGACTCTTGCCTGTGTTCTCTTGTCCTCCTGCCATGCACCACTGTGACAGGCCTGGCTCCAGCTTCCTGCTGGCTTCCCAGTAGGAACAGAGTGGTGACTACCAGGTCTCCCTCAGCCTTTGTTTTTCTCCAGCCTGAAGAATCCCCAGTCCCTCAGTCTCTCCTCACAGGGCAAGTGCTGTCCCCTGAGCATCTTGGTGGCCCTCAGCTGAGCTCACTCCTGGCTTTTTCCTTGCATTAGAGGCCCTGGGACAGGACACAGAATCAAGGTGTGGTCTAACAAGCACTGAGCAGAGTGGAAGCAAGTCGCTTCCCTTGATCTGCTGGCTGTGGTCCTGTGGCCCAGGATGCTGTTGGCCTTTGGTGCCAGGGCACACTGGTGGCTGAAGATCAGCTTGTGTCTACCAAAACTCCCTGGTCCTTTCCAGCAGAGCTGCCCCCAGGCTGCATTGTTGTCAGGGACCTTCCTTCCCAGGGGCAGGACTGGATGACCTCCTGGATGGACCCTGAACCTCACTCACTGTGTTGTCTGGGACTGTTGATGGATACTGTTGAGCACCTTGCTCTGTCTGCCACATTCATATTCTGTGGGACTATGTCCTGGAACTGCCTGTACTGTGGTGATCCTCAGCTTCTAGCTCGCCTCCCCGTGTCAAGCAGCTAGGCATTGCTGTCCCTGACCACAGGGTCTGAGTACAAAGTGAGGACTTTCTTCAAGCTCATCTGTTTCCTCTGGTTTTAAATACAATGGTATAATTCTTGGGCTTTACTTTGTCTTGGTCCACTTCTGTGGACAAGCGATACTGTTTCTTTTCAAATGCTGTCACTTCATGGGACTGAATGCAGCACTGCACAATGCAATGTTTCACAGAGCAAGTCTAAGAATTGCAAGTAGTTGATGCTGAAACTCAACACAGTAAGAAAAAAAATATCTATTGATTTAGGTTATCTCAGTTCAGGAAGACATGACTGTACCCGCTGCACTCCTTTAGAAATTGTTGCCTGTAAGGGTGAGGCTGTGGATGCCTTCATTGGCCTTAACTTTGACATCTTTTATTTAAATGTCTAAATATGAACAAGTTATGATTTCCCTTATAGTCAACGCAGATGGACAGAATTCGGAGGGCAAGTCATGTCATCATAAGACAGGTGCTTAAGGTAGGTCATATAAACTGCCATCCAAAGGTACCTTTTTACTTGACTGTGAAGGGATCATAGGGTGTTGGGATTAGACTTATTTATCTCATTTTTAGACTTCTCAAGTTAGATTATATGAATCCCATTCAGGGGGCTAGATTCACAAAGAAGATACAGGCATCTAAATGTCTCTTTGTCCACCAAAGTCCAACATGAGGACACTCCTAACACTCAGAAAACCCTTACCTAGCCCTGCAGGTGCTTAATTTTTTATTCTATATAATGGAATATTTTTTTTTTCCTAATCCATGTTAAAAACTAGCTCCTGGTCCCCAGGCAAAGCAGAAGAAAACACTGTGTCCACTGTGCCCTAAGTCTAAGATCCTACACAGCAAATCAGCTGGGGTGCTCTGAAGCATGATAGCTGCTGCTTTAGCCTTGTACCCCCCAACACAAGCCTCTCTCCACACTATTAATACTCTCAGCTCATTTTCTTGAGACTACAACAACTACAACACCATCAACAACTCTACATAAGGAAGTATACTCCTTGCACACTTTCCACTGCTGTTTTTCTTTATCTGCATAAATATCCTGTGTGCTATTGCTGTGGTTCCTCCTTCCCCCTCCCCATGCTCCCCTCCCTGGCAATAGCTTGGGAGGCTGTGACCTAGAACGGGGCAGATGGATGTTGGCATCTTGGAGGCAACTGTACTGCAAGACAACAAGGGAATGGAAAGAATTTTGTGTATCGTTTCCATTAATCTCCCCTCCCAGGCAGTGACTTTGGTTTGGGCCACAGCCCAGGCTTGGTTTCCCCTTTGTCAAGGAAAGGTTTTAAGCCAAGGGTCTAAGTACACACTAGTGTGACTATTGTCCTATTTATGCTGAGCAACCCACAGCACTTCAGAAGGGAAGGGAACAGTCTGTTCTGCCTTTTCCAGGAGCTGATGCCCACTCAGGAGGACTAAGGGAGCCAGCTGATGTCAGTGTGTGGCCATTCCCAGCTCTACGTGAGAGACTGTGGTGACCGGGGGATGTTCCTGGGGACTGGGCAAAAGCAAATGTGACTTCTATCACCAGGAAGGGCAAGGCAGATCCAGTCTCACCTCAGTCTGTGGGAAATTGATGTAGCAAGTAAGTCTGGAAACACATGAAACATATGAAGGGCAGGAAGGTGATTAAGAGTAGTCAGTGAAGACAAAAATCATGCCTGGCCAATGTTAATGGCATTCTGCAGTGAAGCAACCAACCTGCTAGCCATCTATCATGAGGGAAGAAGCAGTGGATGCTTACCTGGACTTCAGCACAGCTTTTTAAACTCACCCATAACATACTCATAGAGAAACTGGTGAAGTACAAACTAGACAGGGGGACAGCAAGGTGCACTGAACACTGGCTGAACTGCCAGGCTCAGCGTGTTATGCTGAGTGGCACAAAGTCCAGTTGGAGGCCAGTCACTTGCAGCATTCCTGGGGCTTGGCACTGGGTCCATTTAACCTCTTTGTTAATGATCTAGATGATGGGACAGTGTATAACCTCAGCAAGTCTGCAGAAGATACAAAACTGGGAGGAGTGCTTGATCCCCCAGATGCCTGTGCTGCCTTGTAGAGGGGTATCCTGGATTTAGGTAGGATAGAGTTAATTTTCTTCCTAGTAGCTGGTACAGCACTGTGGTTTGGATTCAGTATGAGAATAATGTTGATCACACACTGATAGTTTAGTTGTGGCTAAGCAGTGCTTACCCTAAGTCAAGGTCTTTTCAGTTTCCCATGCTCTGCCAGTGAGGAGGTGCACAAGAAGCTGGGAGGGAGCAGA
>JAVJGJ010000059.1:74467742-74499637 GCA_035590215.1 Microhierax caerulescens | reverse complement strand
CTTGGTTTCCCCCCCCCCCCCGCCTCGTTCGTTTCCCTGATAAGCGTATATGATTCTATACTGCTAAATGGCATCATAATGTACACCCAAAGGAAAGGAGGTAACCCAAAAGCATTGGCTTAACGCTGTTGCTTTTTGCGTTTTCTCCAAAGGATATTTTTGATTAACGGGGAATTTAGATAAAGGGGTGAACATGCTACTGGCCTGAAGACTTCCTTTTTAGGGTAGCTGGAAAAAGGAGAATTAATCACTGTAGGCAGTGTAGGGCAGGCTGAGCAGTAATTTCACCAGAACATGGATAGCTGGCGAAGGCTGTCCGTGGCCTATGCTACAGTCTTCTCTGAAGTTCTTTTCCAGACTAGTCAATTCACATCATGTTTCCGGCAACATCATTCCTATTGACCCTTACGTTCTTGCTATGCTTTCATCTGTCCAGGATGCTGCTCCAGAGGTAGCTTGTCCTATTTAAACCCTCTTTGGGGTTTCTGCTTCTTATCTTTATCGTACATAGGATTCTTGTCTTTGTTGTGTAGCTGTTTGATGTATCCCCAATCAGCTGCTGAGGTCTTGTTCGGTACCAAGAAGGCAGCTTCCCACTCTAGTGCTGGGGATGCTGGAATTTGTCGCCTGTTTGTTAACTTATCTCATAAGAGTGCACATCCAGTAGACTTCTATGTAAGTGCCTTGTGACAACCCCCTCATTGTTCATTAGAGTTTTTGTTGTGATGAATACAGAAGCCATGTCAGTATTGTCTCAAACTCTGTTTATTTTGCAGCAAACTGCTTCTTGTTTTAGGCTGTAGGTTATTTAGAATGGTAAATTCCTTTATATGTTGTCTGTGCCGCAGCTAATGTGTTCAGGCACTGGTTTACCACAGAACCTAGGTGTTTCATCCCTTCTTAAAATTTATATTGTTATTGAATGGTATAGAAAACTTAGGAAGAAGCCATAATGCAAGAAAAAAGGCTTTTGCAGTATCATAAAAGCATGATTTTTTCATCACTTTAATTATATTATTCACTTGGTACCACAGGGTGGCATTAGGACTGACAACTTACAATTCCTTGTAGCCATGGCCATATGTTATCTGTTGTATCTTGTGCAAGCTGACATGTTTTGAAGAGAGAGAAAATCAGGTCTTGAAGTTTAAACCAGCAACTTTGGATTAGTTGGCATGTTAACCAGAGTACACAGCACATACTCTGCATGCTTCAGGAGTCTGGCTTCATGTGGCTGGTCTGTTACAAGCTTTGTAGAACTTAAATGATGTGTTCAGATAAAGCACTTTTTGCAAACGATTTCCTAGAACTTTTTTTGGAAGGACAGGTAATTTTCGTAGCTCAGACATGGTAATCTGTAGCATTGACACTATCCTTGTAGTTACAGAATAGATCACCTGATAGAGACAGACACAGTTTCCCAGCAGGTGTGAAGGGTTGGCTTTCAGCATTCCACTCACAGCACAGCCTCATTCTCTTACCATTATCTATCCCTGCTACTACTTTTTTTTTTCTTTGTGGTTTCAGGGTTATTTTATCTGGTGATAAGGATTTGAATTTATAATATTTGTATTAAGTTAATTTTTTTTTCTTTTCCCATTGAGTACCAGGGAGAAGAAATCATGATTGTATTGTTTATGTTTGGTTTAGTGTTTAAACAGGTGTTTAAACTGATAAACTGTGGCTAAAGTTAATATACTGTTTCATGGATCTTTTCCAGTCCTGTGGGCTATCAGGGGCTACTAGAAGGGATGACAGTATTTTAATTTCTTGGCTGTGCTTAAGTAATACAGATTTATAAAAATACTTGCAGCAGTGAAAAATTTTTGGCAACCTAAATCTGGAAGAAATGGTAATAAACCTTGTAATTATCTGTTGTGGAATTTTATTTGGCCAGTTATATCTCTTTGGAAATGAATGGAGTTAGGAAATGTTGTATCTCTAGGAAATGAATGACAGCAGGTACCAATTCATATCTAAATTTTTAAAAGATTGGATGTGTAAAGTGTGTACTACAGTTAAAAAACACTTAAAATCATAATAGCTCTACTGCAGGTAGTTACTGACTGACTGCAAGCATGAGGTATTTTTTTTGTCTTTATCAGTCTTGCTGCTTTCAGGTGCAGATTTTTACTTCGTTTAAGAGGCTGAGGAGTGAGGAGGCTATTTTGCCAGAAAGCAAATGGTGAGGGAGCCTAGTCCCTAAATTTTTTTTTTTTAAACAAGAAAAGTTACAAAGCTAAGGGATAAGAACTCATCATTTTACAGAACACAATGGCAAGCATCATCAGTTGAGTTTCATGTTTGGCTTATTTTGGTTTTCATTTCTTAAAGAAAACCAAACTTCATTTGTGTCCACAGTTGGTCAGATAGTTGGAATGTTAAATTGCAGTTGATTTGTAAGGCAGCTTACATTGTTATATGTTGGTATATAAGTGTACCGAGTCAGTGTTACAGACATGTACATGGGAACAGCGATAGAAGACTATGTAGAGCTGAATGTTAAGGGCTGAATATTCTAAAAGGGGTTTTGTAGTTTAGTGTGCAAAGAGAAATTAGATGGGAGGCAGGGAAGGGATGAAGTTTCCAGCTCTACTATACTGTGTTCTCTGTTAATGCTTGTAGGTCAGTTTCTAGTAACAGCAGAATAGACTTTGAGAAGAAACTTACTGCAACAGTAAACATTAAGAAAGCTTGGCTGGGTAGTGGTATCTGTTAACTTGCTATGGTTGTAGTCGTACAGGTTGTAGCAGTGCAGACAGCAAATTATTTGGAAGCAGGTGTGCTATGAGGTGCACACATGTCCTGGTTTTGGCTGGGATGCATGTTAAAATGTTTCTTGCCCTGGTTACCTAGTGGATGCAACCAAAACATGGTTTGGGATGTGTTTTTTTTAATACCTTGCAATATGAGCAAGCCTGCACATCTTGAGAGGCTTAATGAGGATTGCACAGTGGAGCAACCTAGCTGTGCTCTGTTCAGGGAGAGGTGTTTAAGGGACAGGCAGAATGCTACGTTGGAAGTGCAGTACTGTTCTTTGAGTTTATTTATATTAATTTATTTTGTTGCAGTGCTTATGGAATTTAAATTTTTGTGGGTTCTTCTTTATTTATTTTATAGAATGATGACATCAAAGGAAATGCAGAGGCAGTAGGGAGGCATTGGTGGTTTTGACAACTAGTTTGGCTACAGCCAAATTTCTGAAGAAGGTATTGTATGTTTCTGGCAGCTCATACAAAACCAAAATTACCTGGGATTATACACATGTTCACTTTCCCATTGGTAGTGGCAAATAGCAGATATACTTTTAAATTTAGAGTAATATAAATTCCTTACTCGGTACTCTTATACCTTTTTAATAGTATCTATCACGGGGGTCCTCAAACTTTTCAAACAGGGGGCTGGCACTCGGATTAAGTGGCAGGCAGTCATCTGCGGCTGCTTGGTTCCCCCCCGCCAACCCCCAGCAGGTGTGTGTGTGTGTGGGTTCTGTAAATACCGGGGGGCCAGATTGAGGACCCTGTGGGGCCGTAGTTTGAGGACCCCTGATCTAACACTTCAAAAAAACCCCAACACTTTGTAGGCTTGTGAATTTGGTGAGGACGATTTTACATTTTAAGTTAACGTAGGAGATAAATGATGGTTATTTAAAATTGGGTAAGCTTTTTTCCCCTTCTAATTGAGTTGTGGTTCTGAAAGGAGTTCACTTTTCCAGGTGTTTGTCAGTGCCTCTTTGGCTGGAACTTACAATTTCTACGGGCGTGCCAAAGGAGCAGTTTCTGTCAACTTTTTCTCATGTGCTGAATCTTTTCACATGTAGTCACCTTACATTAAGTGAGGTGGGGAGGGAAGGTCTTGCATGGATTACTAGTGATTGATGAAGATGGTAGCAAGTGATACAGAACTAGAGGTGATGACAGATACTGAAAATGGTATTGTCTTCTACTGATGTGGATGAACTGGGAGGAGAGTAGTGTTTATGCACTATACTGTTGTCCACTAACATGAGATATGGATTAGTTTGTGTCCTGTCAGAGTTCACATTTGTGTATTATACTGCCAGTGCTGCATTCCTTACTCTGTTCATGCTCAATCGGTTAATCTAGGTTAATTGAGAAAAGGGCAAAAATGTAACTCAAAACACTTCCTAATAAATATTTCAGTTTGGTGAAGAGGTGATTTTAGAATTTTCTCTTGTGCTCTAGTAAGCAGCTCTGGGAACCTGCAGATTAAAATGGCTAGAAAGGTTTTTGTAAGATTCTCATTGGAAAAGCTGAGAAGCACAGATTGCACAGAAATCCCCTCCAGTGTTATAAAGAAGATGAATCTTCCCTTCCTGAGAGGGAGAGGTAAGCTATTAATTAGGGTATTTCCAAGTTCTTACTACTTGAAAATCATGGTGTAGTATTTCATTTATCTAATGTTAAAGTTGCTTTATTTTAAGGGAATAATTTTAACTGCCAAATTTGCTCTTGTTTGCAGGCTCTTGGTAAACCTTATGTGTAGACATTACTTTTAACTTCAGTCTCAAAATCAACAGGGCAGGTTGTAAAAGCCTCTTTATATTCCTTAGGCTTTTGGGCAATAAAGAAAAATTAAGAGTTTGTGATGGCTTTCCAGTTATTCAAGAAAAGCATTTTTGTATTCTAGGTGCTCTGTGTCCTGACTGCTATGCATCCTCTTTAGTTTGCTGGAAAATAGATCGGGCTATGCAGTATGTGTTTAAACATGCAGCGTTGTCCTGAATAGCTTCCAGTTTTCCTGTTCCCCATGCTTAACAATTCCCTGCTTACTAAATATGAATATGTATTGCTATGTACCTAAAATAATACCTTGTAGTGTTCTTTTAAACCTTTCTTTGGTTTTGTGACTTAAACTTCACAGGAAGTAGGCTATGAATAATACAGTGCCAGCTGTTGGTCTCATCAACCTGTCTGTAGTCTTGCACCTGACCTGTAAATTCTTCAGGGCAGGGATTTCTATCTGTTCTGGGTGTTGAGCAAACAGTTACATATATGAAGTGAAATCTTCTGTTACAATAATTGGAATGGTTTGGAACTCTACCTGGGTTTGATTTTTTTTTTTCTATTTTGTCTAGCGGTAACCTGGAACTTCTTTTTAAAACAGTGTTAAAAGAAACCTGTGATTAAATATTCTTGTTCCATCTTTGTTTGACTTGTGTCTAGTAAAATCTTTACCAATTTCTTACTAGTTGGGAAGATAAAATTGGTGGTCTTGTACTGGGGCTCAGACCAATGTTATGGGTGTTTTCCGTAACAGTAAATTAAAGCAATAAGGACTGGCTGAGGATGTATTGCTACATGCAGTGTCCTGTAAAAACAAAACAGATGGCATTTTATGCCTTGAAAAAAATCTTACTGAACAGAAGTGGCAAGGCATGGAGTAGGGAAATGTGCAGTTCTTGATACTGTTTTTTTCCCCCTGAACTACTAGATTGCCCATTCATTTTCAAGAAAGTTTACTGTATAATATTGCATGTTTTTGCAAAATCTTCTCTGAGAGTAGATTTTGAGCCACTGTATTAAAAAAAAAGTAAAGGAACCATTGACTTGCATAGAATTTCACTGCAAAGTTATAATCCATTCTCTTGGTCTTAATTTAGTGGTTTTTTTTTCACTTATGCCCTTCTAGACTGAAGTCAGTTCTGACTTGTAAAGATCTTATGCAAGCATTTGAGTCCCATACTTTTAAGAAAGCTTCATCTTAAAAATCTGTGAGATCCAGACCTTGTAAGTTTTTAGGAAACTATGCTACTAGAAGATTCATATTATTTCTCAAAGATGCTCTGTTACTCCTGTTGCAACAGATACAGAAGTAACATTTTAAAGTATTTTTAATACTTTTGTGTGCCATTGCTCTTACTTTGATTATTTATCCCATATGGTGATGGGAACAGAGTTTGAAATTTTAAGTGAACCATTCCTGATAATTGTCCTAGTTTATTTTGAACTGTAAAAGATGTTGCCAGTCTACTTGCATGAGTATAAAAGGCTTATCTTTTGTCTTCCTGGGTTTTGGTCTAAGTGTGCTAGATGTGTCCCTCTGTATTAACTTCTAGATTGGTTTCTTTTTCCTAGTAAGAGGCATTTTTTCCTAGTAAGAGGGAATGAAGGAATACCTTTAATCAATTGCATATATTAATGTTTGCAGATAAAAGGGAGATCAGAATATGAACCAAGAGAGGATGAAGAACAAAGAAATGAGTAGGCAGATTCAGGTGTTTTGGATAGACAGAGAGGGAGATGAGGGAATGAAATCAATCTTTGGGGGTTTTGTTCAAATTCTTAGTAAAGGAAAAGTAAAAATACTTCATCTTTACTGAAATCCATTGAAGGTGAATAAATGATATTCATATCATAAACTTAACTTTTATACTTTAACAAAGCATTATGGCAATTTAGAAATAATTTACTTTTTTTTTTTTAAATCAAATGACAGTTGAAGCCATACAAGTTTAGAAGCCCTAAACAGATGATTGAAGTACTAAACCTAATGTGACAGCAATAACCTTTTTCTGCAAGTACAGATATGCCCTGAATTTTTATTCAGTGTCTTCATCCCAATGACAGGTTCATTCAAATTTTTAAAAGTGAATGAACTGACAGGGGATAAAAGCTTGTTGTTAAACCACCTGTGAGATGCATTCATTCTAATTAGAAAACTGGCAGAAAGTTGCTAAGATTCCTTCAATGTGTATTGAGTACATTTAAGATTAACATATGGCCCAAACTGGTATTCTGAATTTTTTAATTATTTAATTTCTGAACATAAATAGGTGTAAGCACAATTTTAGCCTCGCACAGCAACTGCAGTTTTTACTAGTGACATCAAATATTATTTCTGCTAGTAAAATGCAACATCAAGAATCTGAACAACTCAAATTTAATAATTCATAAATTATTGTGTTTCTGTCTTCTTCTGTTTGGTTTGATTAAGCTGCATTTCAATGCAAACAGATATCTGGAAATGGTTATCAAATAAAAAAGGTCAGAATTTTCTTTGGAGTATCTCTTAAAAGTGGAAATAAAACAAAATTTACTTTAGAGAGAATTCCCCCCCGCCCCCCAACAGATTTAGTGACTCGTAATCAAGAAGCAGTGAGGAAGCACCTGAAATTGCAGGTATGGAACCCAAATGATGAAGTTTGAAGTTCATAGTCTCTCACATAGTAGGAAGTCAATACAGTAGCAGGTAGGGAAGGAGTGTGACTTCTTGGATGATGGCTCTAGTTAGTGTGAGAATATAAAGGCTGCTCTGTTAGCTGAGATTAATTACATAGTTTCCCTCCCCTCCAATTTGAGGAGGAAAAGCTGCTTATTTAGGCCGTTACCTACAGCTGATGAGCTCCAAGAAGAGCGAAACCTTTTAAGATAGGTCCTGTAGTATTGGCCTAAGAATCTTTGGAGTGGCTTGCTTGTTTTCATTTTTGTGCTTAAGCTGCAAGTGCAATCAGGATCCACTGAAGTGTGTGGTCCAGAGTCATTAGCGGCTGAAGCTGTTACAGCAAGTCATGGGAAAAACAGACGTTAGGTTTTACTTTTTATATATGTATGGTGGTTTTCTCTCCAGCCAGGTGCATATGTATATAATGCATGCATGTGTTGTGGGTGTGGGAGAGAGCTTTTAAAGTAAGGAAAAGGGGGAGCTGTGAAATAGAAGAATGGAATATAAACAGGAAAAGAGAAAAAAAAAACCAACAAGAGAAATAAGAAAAATGTTTGAAATTGTGGTGCCTATGAATATATTTGAGATGGTGACTGACTGTAGAATTCTCCACAATTACTGATATAGCATTTATAAATCAGCTTTTATATTAACTCTGTCATAGAGCTTACTCAGGAAGCAAGAGAACAGTGTTATTGTGCCTACTGAAAGAGGGAGAAGGTGAAGGCATAAAAGGAAATGGTAAACTTCTTGAAGGTTTGCATCAAGTGTACTCAACTATAGTTTTTTAAGGTACTATAGCTTATACATTTTTTTGTGCTTTAAGGTGAACATGACTTTGTAATAAGTATGTACAAATAACTGTTAGTATGTAATGATTTTTTCTAATACTATTTAATAATTAAACTGCATTTCTTTAGTGAATATTTTACTGCAGTGCAGATAACTCCCTGCTAATTCTTGACATTATGAATTTAAATAATAGGCATCTTGACCTAAAATCTCCCATGGAACTGGAGGCTAGTCTCCCCGTTACAGTTAAAAAAATATATCCTTTTTTATATACATACACATTTATGTATAAGTAAAAATAAATTAGTGTTATTATATGACAATGTCTCGGTAACTTTCAGCCTCTATTCTGAATACTTAGAAAAGCAAGTTGAGCACATGCATTATGACAGAACTGTTAAAATTGGAGCATGTTGCAGTTTACTTTTAAGTCTCTCCAAAGTTAAATCAGCAAAGGCAGTCTGCGTGGTGTCAGGTGCTGGCTGCAGCAACTTCAACTTGCTTCTTGAAAATGAAACTTTCATTTCTGATTTCAACTTGAGTGTGTTTGACCTAAGACTTCTAGACTGTGGTCAGTGTTAGTACCTATACTGACTTTTCCAGTACATAAAAAATAAACTCTCTGCCAGTACTGGGTTCATCTTACTGATTTCAGATTTTCTTTCTTAAACAAAGTTGCTGACTCTTAACATAAATCGTTATGTAACGTTAAATAAATAATAATGTTAAATAAATCGTAAGTCTTAACAGAATCGTCTTCTGTGGAACCAGCACCGTTCTTATTTAAATTCAAGCACTGTTCTGTCACTGCAGGGAGGAAATCCTGTACTTCACAGAGTCAGAGTTGAGCAGAGCACTTGTGTGCTCTCTTGCAGGTTTTCTGTACTTCCACCTGAGGTGGTGAGTGTCAGTTCAGCCCGTGCTGCTAGAGAAAGAACTGATGTGAAGACCAGAACCTCAGGAACTAATGTTTACTTCCAGTTCTCCATACTTATCAGAATCCTTGAAACTCTGGGAGACATCCAGCCAGAGGAGATTACAAATCTGGCATGCAAATTGAACTGCAGTCAGTTTTAACAGTCTTTAAGGGAAAAAAAAAAAATGTAGTAGTTTGAACCACCTCTTGGTCCCATCCTTGAGTGAACAAGAGTTTTTTTGATGCGATTGTCCTTACTGGATTGCTAAAGGTTGCAGAAAGCTTTCTGAGCAAGAAATACCTATGGAGATCGTCCAGGACAGACCACGTAGACTCACTGTCACATCACCATGGCTGGAAGCAGAGTAAGTTATTTGATTATACTGCTTTTGCTAGAACAACAAAACAGGATGTTCATCATGAAACACCTTTGTGTGTGAAACTCACATCTTTATCAGATCTAGGTTTTCCCCTCTAAAGAGACTGGTGGTGATACAGATGGCTTGTATCATTTCTTTAAGCTCTGGAAGTTTCAACCTTTGGTTGAATTGTGTGTTATTAAAGCTAAGGAAATTAATTCCAGTGTTGTTCTTTAGTTATTTATGTGGGCATCAATTCTATACGTTTTGGCAATCTGTAGACCTCTGATTATTTTTTCAATTCAGTTGTGAGGATAGTATTTCATTTGACCATAACTTCTATTTTCTTTCTTGCTGCTAAAATGACACAGGTTTGCTTTATATCATACGATATAGTTTTTTTTAATTTAGAAACAGTGGAGTGGGGAAGGGGGAAGCAGAACAAAAACAGGCTAACACATTATCTTACTGCTAAGAATGCCTTGTATAGGGTAGAGGTAAGAAAAACATACCTTTCTACTTCTAAGAGCAAGGTTACATTTTTGGGCAGAAGGCAAATGCATCTAGAGTCAGAGATCAGTTCCTTGCAGTCTCACCATCCCCAGGTTAACTGTGTCACTGTCATAAACAACAGTGGGTAATCACAAACAAGTGACTGAAGGGTGAATGGTGAGGCATCTGCTGAAAGAAATCTGTTAAAAATACAATCAATTATTAAGTTTAGGACTGTTAGCAATTGAGTTTCTTCTCTTTTATTGTCTAGTGTAGAGGCATGTCAAGTTGTGCCAATAAGAGTGAGAGAGGGGAGAGGAAAAACTGGCAGTCCGGGTTGATATGTCTGCTTCAGGGCTCTGAACTGTCCCTCAGGAGTAAGCATCCTGATGCTTTACTTTAGTTCTGTGAAAGCTTCAGACCAGTGCTTAGTCACGGTCAAAAAACCAAAACAAAACAAAAAGCTTAATAGTCTTAAAAAATATTAAGAGTATTAAAAAAGAAGAAAAGAATGTTGTTACTGCCGCTGTATAAAGCAGCGGCGTGCCTACATGTTAAATACTCTGTTCCTGCTTCATCTCTGAAAGCAGATGATGAAACAAGAAAAGGAATGGTAAAAGATGATAAAGATCAGTCATAAGTATGAGTGGTTTCTCTGCAAGAGACAGCTAGTCTTCAGATATTTCTGCCTAGAAAGATCATGTCTCAAGATCGTTTTTGTCTTCTCCAATACAGAAATGGGTGGAGGCAGGGGGAAGCATGAAATAGAACTAGCCAGTAAAGAGTCTAAAAGAAGCAGGAAGATGACAAGGAACTCATACTTTTGGTCTGACACAGTGTGGTCATTCTTATTTTTCTATTTAAAATAAACAAACAAAACCCACACCCCTACAAAGCTCCAGGAGTGCAGAATGGAATTTTACAGGTTTCTCAATCATACGGTCAGGACTTGGTATGACAACTTTAACCCTGACCTTTAAAGCCAAATCCAGCCTTTTCAGAATAATTGAAGTGTAACATCTCTGAACCTAATTAGGAATATTTATAATTTCCTGTGAAATTCAGAGGTATTTGATTTCTAGCTTTATACAAATAGCAATAAGTATTGTCTGAACCTCAGACTGCTTAGCTTTGAAGAAGCTGAAGTATTTCTACTGTTAGGTGAGAACTTTTTTGCTGCAAGGGCCTTTTGGGGAACCTAGCTGTTCTGTGTAATTATTCTGAAATTCCATGGTGTTTTAGAGTGGGGTAAAAAAAGCAGATTTTTCCAATTAGACACTACTAATCCCAAGTCTTGGTGTCTTAATCTATAGGTTCTTTTGATTAATTCTACCTTTGAGGCACTCAGAGTGTAGATGGCAGGAAGCCTAAGGGAAGAAATAAGAAATCATTAGGCCTAGTCTATAGGAAACAGTTGTACTATCTAGCATTAGAAAGTCTGAGACTGGATGGAGGTCGGGCATTTTGTACCACGGCCAAAACCACAGAAGGCTGTCTGGCATTTTTGGTATTTGTGTATGCAGTTTCAGACTGTGCTTGAACACTGAAGTTAGGATTTAACAGTTCCCTCTCACGCTTGGCCATTCCCCTTGAAGTACACGTACCAAGATACAGTATTTACTGTTGTTTGTATAAGTCTACTTAGGGTAGTTTTCTATTAGAACTCCCTCCTAACTTCATCTTCTGAATCCATATTGATTCCTGCATGGGTTCTTCATCTGCAGGTTCCAGTGTTTGTAGGCATATGCACCTTCAGGCAGCATGCAGCTACACGTACTGAAAGCTACAGGAAAATGAAATGCATTTCATTACTGCATTTCATGGCTAAAGGAAGACTTAAATTCACAGTTAGCTTATTTTGGAAAAGCTGTTTATTCTGCTGTCCATAGCAATTTTGATCCTTATCTCTCTGCTGCTGGTCATTCCAGTCATTGCTGTGCAAAGCTGTGATCCGCTGTTCTTCTTTACTTCTCATCTCCTTGTTCAGTCTGTTGTGGCTTTCCATCCTAGGCTTTTCCTAATGTCATGCACCTTAATTGCTATAGTCACCTCTTAGTTGGACCTTTCCTTGGCTGCATAGCTTTCTTGACATGCATGTGTTGATTTGGGCTTACAGGAGCAGAGTGCATTCAGTACAAGGAATGACAAAAGAAGCTGAGATCCCTTAATGTGGAAGAAAGGCAGCAGGGGAGGAGATAACATTACAGAATTATAAAATCATGAATGTTGTGGAGAGAGTGGATAGCGATTGATTGTTCTGTGTCTCTCAGTAGAAAAACCAGGAGCCTTGTGAATCGGATAGGAGGAGGGAGGTGCAGAAATGCCAGCGTGGTGGTTTGTTGAGCTGTGGGATTCATGCTCGGGAATTCCTGCTGCACAGCATGAATGTCAAGTTTATGGGCACTAAAGGCACAAACACACAGAATTGTGGGGCTGAAAAGATGTTGATGGTTACTAAATACAGAGAATCACTTTGGCTCGGCAAGTCTCGGTGCAGCAGGCTTTTGGAACTTGAAACTAAGTTCTTGGGAAGTTTTTCTGTATGCTTGCCCCTTCCTTTTGTTCTTCCCTGCTCATCTGCTTTGGGTTCTTTTTGGAAATGGGATACTGTATTGGCTGGATTCGGCCCAGTAATGTGCTGTTACTCTCTTAGTAAAACTTTGCAATAAAATAATTAAGGCTTTTAAGCATGACCAAGCATGTTTCTTCTTCTAAATCCCTATTTAGCATTTTATCTGAGTTTTTTTATGACTAGAGTCCAACAAACTTAATCTGGGTTACTCTTACGGAAACTTTCAGGTCCAAAGCCAACATCTTGTGAATGTATAAGAACTTTTTTCTGTTCACAATGTGAAATACTGACAGTTTTAGATATATGTTGCTGCTGTCCTCCTTGTAGCAATGTAGTGTCTGGTTCCTGCAGAAATGGGCTTGGGCCTTCTTCAGTGTATGCTATATAGTTAGCACATGCTGAAATGGTAGCATATGTTCAAGAAGCAGGACAGAAATGCACTGCTCTTCTCTCACATAGGCATGGATCTGTGTAAAACCATTTCTCCCAAGCATTGCTAATGTGTTGGGATTTTGAAGAATGATGTAGTTACCAAGTGTTTAGAAACAGCTCATCATCAAGTGTAAAGGACAAAACTGAATGAAAAAAAAACCCTCACAGGTACCTGTTTAAACATGTAATGTGATACCGGAGAATCCAAGTGCATTCACATTGTCCTCTGTTGGTACATAAATATTTTTGAGCATTTCTTCTCCCCATATGTTCATTCTAAGCATCCATCTTGAGAATTTTTGTCTGTCTTGTCATTTCAATCCATGCATGTTTCTTAGCACTTTTCTGATGCATTGTGCCACAAATGTTTAAAAAACACTCAATCAAACAAGTAACAGTGTACAACCAGACAAACAAACACCACCACCACCCCCCCCCCAAATCCCTACCAAAAAGCCCCACACTGCCACCCCCTTCAAACAAACACAACCAAACAGAAAAAAAACAATAATGCAGAACAAACTGCAATTTACCTTTTTTTTTTTTTTTTTTTCTGATGTTGAGCACTCTAATTTGCATCCTTAACATAATTGCAATTATTCTGGTTTTAGTTCATTCCTGGTTTGAACTTGAGATAGGTTTAAAGTGCAAAGATGGGTGTAGACTTTCCATCTTTCTCCTGCCCAGCTTCATCACCAAGGGACCCTTCTGTATCTGATTGCTCAGGCTTTAAAAATGGGTTTGTCAATTTTTCTAATAGATCTCATATGACTAATATAATTTCCACAACTTTTCTAAGTATCTGCCAGTTTGTCCCTTCTCTCTCCCGGCTATTTGTCTATAGAATGTGGGACACTGGCCCAGAAATAGAATTTCTTACGTGTTTGCCCCCTCACAGATAATAGCAGGAAAGAATCAGCACGGAGAGCTGGTGAACTGAAATAGTAACAGGTTGTTTTGGTGAGCAGGTACGTGACTGTTGAGCTGCTCACCTGATGCAAATTTCAAATCTTTTGCTCCCTTCAAGAAAGGCAGGGGACTTGGTGGAGGTCCTGAGGCAATGTTCCCTGGGACGTGATTTTCCTGAGACAGTACCTGAAGAATCTGTACAAGATAGTTCCAGAGCTATGGGTGAATCGGGCTTTCTTGATGTGTCCCTGCAGCATTCCATAATCATGGAGAGACCACTTTACTTATTCAGGTCTCATTTCAAGGACATCGATGAACAGCTAATTCATTCATTTGCTTTGCAGAGAGCGTGAAGGGTAATGCTAGCTCCTTTAAAATTTTAAAAAGCGTATGTCTTGCTCAATCTAACCTATTGAGCTATGGGTTGTATATGATAGTGTTCCCTGACCATGGCCCAAGTAGCTTGAATGACCTCTTAAAAACCTCAAATCCTGATACCTGCAAGGCAGTGAAGTGTCTGTAGGGAAAAAGCTTGATGTGACTTTCAATGTACATGTTAGCACAGAGCAAAAATTAATTGCAGACTTAATATACAGTATTAGTCTCATACCCTGCTTCATCTGTGCCTTTAGTCCTTTCCTAAGCCTCATCTGTGATACTTGCACAGCCACTTGAGTGATGGTGGTGAATGGGAGTGTTTGGCATTGCCATATGCTTTTCCTTGCAGGTTAGTAGCATGTCTCTGTGCCTTCACTGAAAGCAGAGTAGGAGGCCTCTCCCATGGGTTTAGCTGGAATCTGTGGGCTCTAGTAGGTAATTGCGAGGAGAAATGATGGTTACTGTATCTCTAGTATCACTCTGTCTTGCTGCTCTGGTGTGAGGCAAGTTCCCCAGGGTCTGGTTCCAGCTTTGCAGAAAAATGAGATTGGCTTGGAAACAGGGGGTTTGGAAGGTGGAGTGAGGGGCATGTGCACCCGAAGCCCAAGGACAAGGTATAATACTATCATGATGATTGATTATTTTTTTTTTGGTGTTGAGAAGATTCAAGTGCCGATGTCCCTTATGTTTTGATAAAGGAGTCTCTTAATAAAAACAATGTAAAAGATCAAATAACTAATTTACCTGCTGGAGTCCATCTGTTGTGGCATTTAGAGTGGCACTAGCACTTGAAGTAAAGCTAACGACTAGTACAGTAACTGGCATTCTTCAAGGTGACGTGCACGTTTTAAGTGATGAGGAGATAAGGAGAATCATAGTTAGCTCCAAAAACTCTTAGGCTTGCGGCAGCGTATGAGGATAGCTGGAACTTGTGGGTGAACAAAATTAATCATGTGGGTGACATTTCCCATTGCCCAGCTCTGTGAACACCTGCTCCAGTCCCCTGGAAAGTACAGCTCGAGATAATGCATTGTGAAGAACCTTGGCTGAGAAGATAAGACATCCCATTTGCATATATTTATTTAACTTAATAAAATTTATTTTAGGAAGCTGAAAAAATCTGCAAAATGCTATTGAAGTTTTTTCCTTTAAAAAATGTAATACAGAAGCATGTTGGTTCTGAGTATGGTTTTCTGTTTTGCTAATTTTCCTATTAGGAGAAAAAAAAAAGAAAATATATTTGCAGATTACTTTTATATCACCATACACTTATTTTCCTTTTATGAACAGTTGAGGAAAAAGGTTTTGGTGGCTTTCAAGATGAATGTGTTGCAACATCTTCACCAGAGAATAATTAATGGCAATGGACAACTGCTGAGGGAAACTGTTAATCAGAGTGTGTGTGAAGTGCCAAGACACGACTTGCTTTTCCTTGGTTGACATTTAAGCCTGATGAAATCTGTCCTGCCATGTTGCATGAGGGTGAGCTGACTAACTCCCTTAGAGTTAGATTCTGGTGTAATTGTAGAATAATTGTTTGATATTTTTGCCTTTTTTATTCAGACTTTTAAAAAATATTCAAAGAGTTGGTGAATCTGATAACCAAAGAATAATATAAGTTAGTAATTTTAAGTGAAATTTTACATTCATAGTTAATTTTGCTTTCTTTTTGCTGGAGTTGACTAAATTTAAGTGTTTGTCTTTTAGGATTATATAGTGAAGCAACCCATAAGAGGTACTAAATTGACCCTGTGCCTCCTTACCTTGGTGTATCAGTTCCACCATGTTGCTGTTACTACTTTCATCTGCTTTCCTGAGAAAGGGAGCCCTGTATGACCAACAACGTGGATGGTTGTTTTTTTTTCCCTTTCCACCTTAATTATATTTAAGGCCTTTACTTCCCTGACAAATTGGATCTGACCTCAGGCATCAGGTTTGAGAGTTAAATGCATTCTTACAAGTTTTGCTTAAAGCCGTGAGAACCCTCTGCCCCCAAACCCAGCATCCTCACAAGAACCTTAGTCAGGGAAGAGAGGTGTTAATTGACCTCTGTCAGACGGGGAAAGGAAGGTAATATTCTTTCTCCTTTTGAGCACCAGCGATTCTAACGTGCAAATCCAGAGGGCTCTGCCCTTTGTTGGCTCAGCTGCTCGTGGTGAGGACTTGCTTGCTTTGTACTGTGCAAACAAAAACTTTGAACAGGAAGGGATTCTTTACACGATATTGCTATATGTACATGTATGCAGCTCCGAGTCTTGCCAACTTAAGATTAGCAACTAAACTGTTGAGAATGAATGTTTCCTGTACTGTACACCACTTTAAAATCTATTAACAAGTCTAAAGTGTATCTCTCCGTTATGGAACATGATTGTTATGAAGAGATGTCTGTCTTTCTACTGGTCTTTTTGTTTACCAAATATAATCAAACTGTTCCAGTTGAGGGATAAAATAATGTTGTTCACAGTAAGTTGCTCTTGTAACAGGAATTCTAGCACAAACAGTGTTTGCCATTTTTGTCTTCAGAATGATTGAGGAGAGTGGGAAGAGGAGGAGGACAATGGCAGAGAAGAGACAGCTGTTCATGGAAATGAGTAAGTAAGAAATTTGAAGACATAATGTCATTTATTCTTTACTGAGAGTTTTGTGTTGATAGTTTTACCAGATCATTTGCATCTCATTTCCACAAGACTATTGCCTCATCTAGTGAAAAGCATCCTGGGTACTTCTGGGTACTGGTCAGGAGAACACAAGAGATGACTCGCAGCTGCCTGAAAGGTCATTCACTGCTAGGTTTTGTGAAGCTCTTTGTTTTTTAAGGAACATTCACATTTCTCATATATGGCAATATCTAAAGTTTGTGGGAAACTATTAAAATAAATAATGACAACAGACAGATCCTTAACCTTAAAAAATAAAAATAAAAATATTGCACCACAATGATAATGTGACTCAGAAGAGAAATAGTTGGAGGTGCTTGGGGGATGGTTGTGTTTTGGGTTTGGTTTTTTTTCTATTACAGGACCATTCTCTGAAAGAGAGGGTGTAATTGCTACTAGAAATCAAATGCCATTCCAGAGATAATATAATGTAAAGGAATGAGACATAGCCTTTTATGAAAAGACAGGTGCAGTTAGAAGTAAAAGACTGTATGTTTCCTTGGCATCATGTTATTTCACTTTCCTGTGGGAAGGCAGGACTGAATGAAGTTCCTATGTTAGTCAAGTGTATCCTGTAATTACAGTTATCTGCTGGTGAAGGTCTCTCTTAAAACAATACTATATTCTTGCTATTTTGTTGAAGAAATTCCAGAGTAATATTCTTATGGTGGTTATAGGTGTCCCATAACTTCAGGAACGGTTTTTATTCCTGGCTAATTTATATCTGCTTCCTTTCATGTGACACCAGTCTTAGTATTTCTCCCCATCTTTCCAGCTTGTTTTGTGTTTGAGTTTATAGTCTTGTCCCTTTTTGGCTTGTTCAGCATGTAGCACAAACTAACTCTTGTAGCCTCCCTGCTGTATACCTCGTCTCCTGGTCTGCTCTGCTTCTATTCAGCTTTACTTGAGCAAATGTCACTGAATTATGCATGATATCCTGGACAAAATCTCATTAGAACCTTTTGAAATGACAGTTCTTCTCCAGTAGCAATGCTTTGACTGGTGCATCAGCGTATATTACCTTTGCCTTGTCACTTTAAAGTGTTAGTCATCTTGTGATCATTTAGTACAGACGTTGTCTTGCTAGTTCTTAGCTTTGGCTAAATCGTTAAAAATATTCAGAACTCTTATTGTCTTTATACAAGGTGTCTCTTCTTGCAGCTGTGGTTCTTGCTGTTCATTATCAGTGAAAGTGCTGATGTACAGATATTCTAACTGCCTTGCTCTGTAAGGCTCTTTGGCATAGCAGTTTGAAAAATCTAAGGTCTTCAAGCTTCACCTCCCCTGTGTTAGAATGTTTGCCTATAAAGTGGACACACAAATGGTTTCCTTTCTAGGTGAGCTTCATATGCAGGGTAGATGTGCGATGTGTAAAATCGATGCTTTCAGTGGCCGTATGTTGTTGATCAACATGCAGATTTGCTGAAGTGTTTAGGTGACTGCTCGTGTGAGACAGGAGTAGACCTTGGCATTCACCCACGTGCTACCCAAGGATGCGGGTGTCGGGTTTGTAGTACCTACAGAGCTGTCGGACAGGCAAGAATTCTGTGTAAGCTGTTCTGATTTCTCTTAACTGCAGCATACATCCGGAGTTCATCTTATGGAAGGGTATAAAGAAGATGGAGCCAGACTTTTCTCAACTCAGTGGCAGGATACAAGGCAGTGGGCCCGAACTGAAACACAACAAATTCCATCTGATTGTGAGAAAAAACACTTTTACTGTGAGGGTGGTTGGTGGCTGAGCACTGGGAGAGGTTGCCAGGTGAAGTTGTGGAGTCTCCATCCTTGAAGATACACAAAATCAACCGAATACAGTCAGGCAAGTTGCTGTGGCAGGTCCTGTTTGAGCAGGAAGGGGACTAGATGGTCTCCAGCAGTGCCTTCCAGCCTCAATCATTCTGTGATTGAGGGAATAGATTGTCTTGAAAACACATCCCACTTTATCTTCAGATAGTTTAAAAGAATGGCCTTGTTTAAAGCTTTTGTATTAATGTGACACAGAAAGATGAGAACAGAAGATGGGTGACTTCCTTTTTGTCTTTGTTTCTACGTGTAGCTGTTAAATGACCTTTTATGTGTATATATAAATATACGTAGATATATTTTCTGTATAAATTGATATACATATATTTTATACAGCCAGAGCATTTTGTGAAGACTCACAGTTTGTGGAAGTGTGAACGATAGAAGTATGCACCCTAATTGTGAGTTTTGAAAGAATACTGTGTAGAAAATATGAAGTGAGCTATTTTGTTGTAGCCTTGGATCTGAATACTCCAGCTTATGTTTACCTAGGCAAGTACTTTCCTGAAATATCAGAGACTCGTTTTCTAAAGATGACGCTGTGAAATCATCCACTTAAGTTTATAGCACCATACTATAAAGCAGAAGAATGCTCCTCAGGTGTTGGCTAGTCTAGTGTCACTCTGAAGTAAGCTGTCGTGGGGAGCCTTGGATTGGGAAATTGGTCAGCCCCCTCACTGATCTTCTGAGCGCCTTTTTGCCTCAAAGCCTACATCAGTGATGAAGAGAGATAGTCCTTGTATGTCACTGTCAAGACACAGCACATGGATCTCTTAAGAACAAGCAGATGCTTTGGCATTGTATTTGCAAAATGGTGATGCAATACCTAAAAGCCAAGAAGACTTTCTTAAATTTGTAGCTGTGAGTCAGTGGATGCATACACAAAGGAATTCAAATGGGGTATTTGCAAGTTGGTTTCTGAATTCAGAATGCAGGAGGGAATAAGTTACCATCTTTGAGCAAGACCCCCCTGATACAGCAACCTGATACTTTCTTCAGGAGGATGTGGGCTTGGGTTTTTGTGTTTTAGTATAGTTTAGAAGTATGGATTCTGTAAGTCACAGTTGTACCCGTTTCTCAGTTCTTTACTCATCTAGGGTCTGGCTTTTGAGAGAAGTGTAAAAGACTGCGGCAGAGCCTGCTTTTGTGTGTTCCTGTGAGAAAACAAGAGTTGCAGGATCCACGTGCATACATGCTGTTGCTCATGTGCAACTGGATTGTTTCAGGCTACACCTTAGAACTATATTGATTTTAGGACGTAGCTGCTAATGCTGTTGAACTGTGAGCCATTTAAATGGCATTTTGGTTTAAGATTAATGGGATTTTTCAAGACTTGTTGGCTGCTTCCAAATTAAAATGATCAATATTGGACTTCAGTATCATTTATCATCCCCCCATCATGTATGCTCTTGTTTGGTCAGTATAGGAGGTACGCAGGTCTGTTTGGTAGAGGGTTAATACAGCTTTCTGAAATCGCTCAGGTTTGTAATGTTCAGAGTAATTGCTGGAGCTAGAAGATGTACAGACTAGTGATAGATTAATGGCATTCAAATCTTTCCTGATGTGGGATTGTTTGACGGTATAACAGTTACACATCTTGAAGTGGGAAGTTGTTGGTGGAGACAAGATCTTTTTTATTTTTATTTTTTCTGTGCTTTTTCTTCTGCTTCTTCCTGATTTGGATCTATTTGTGAGACCAAAAGCATGCTTCTGAAGGGGCTGTGGTGCAGAAGGTGGTAGCAGTACTAACCCTGCCTTTTCTTTTTCTCTTATCTTTTGTGTACGTGTCTTCCAGCATCAGCACAGTCCTCTTCCTTACCCCATTCACCACTTAATTCTTGCTTCCTTTTAAGGTACTCATACAAGTCTCAAACTTAGGTCAGTTTATAATACACTGCTGAAAATCACTTTACCATGACATACGTAATGAAAATCTTTGTCACGTTTGTATGACAAAGATGATGTATGTGAAGAAACACTCAAGCCATTTTTAAGTAAATCTCTCAGGGGTAAGCTGAATGTTATAGAGGAAAGAAAAACACAAATCTTTCTTTATTCATAGGAGCACAGAATTTTGATGTCATCAGACTTTCAACGTATCGAACAGCCTGTAAGCTGCGGTTTGTACAAAAAAGATGTAATCGTAAGTTATAATTACTCTTTATCTTCAAGAACTTCTCATGCATGATTGTTTCAAATATTCTACCCATGTCGATTTTAAGTATAGTGAGAGTAAGCAAGCATTTTAGCAGAAAATGGTAGTTGTCACTTAAACTAAACAGATTAAATATATAATTAAGAAGAGGCAGCGATCTTTATCCAGTACTCAAGAATATCTTCAGGTTTATTCTTTTTTTCAAAAATTTAAAATATATGGGCCAGCTTGACATATTTCAGTTGCCCTCAGTATCAGATGCAGGCATCTCAAGCGATTTGAGCTCCTGTTCTATCACGGCATGCTGTGAACCACCTGAGAGCTAGGCAGAGGTATAACTTGGGTGATGCATAATACTAGTGTGAAAGTGCCTGGATATGACCGTGGTGGCATATGTGAAATGTAGCAACCATAAACAATCCTTTAGGTTCATACCATGTTGGTCAGTGGAAGTTTTCTCATTCTCTTCCATGGTCTTTTAACCCTTGGAGAGCTCACCAAAGCAAAGACTAATCCAAGAGAGAATAAGTGATGCTACTTTGCATTCTGCTGCCGTTGCATTGGATGCAGCAGAAAGCGGAACAGACTGATGTATGCAGGAATAGGTCCCTCCTTCCAGTGAAGTGGAATTACTGCGTTTCTGGTGTGGAAGAGGACAGGAGAACAGCTGAGGAGTCCTGCAGAGGACTTGCATGCCTGCATGCTGCAAATTGTAGCTCCTCTGTAGCGCTGCAGCTGACCACAGGATGCGTGTGTCTCTTGTAGGGCTGTTGGGCCAGTACGCACAGTGCCTTTCATTTGATGGATGGCTTACAACTTTTTCATTCCTATGGAAAAGTGTCAGTTCTTGTCTTTGATTCATGCTTTTGAATTCAAAAGCTCTGTTAATCAGCGGAGAGAGGTATTAAAAAGTGCTGATTATAGTACAGTGCACACTTTGGGCCCAGTTCACTGATGCTATGTGTATGCCTTGAGTAACCTTTGCCATAGTACGTGTTTGTGTAGATGAGGCTGTGCGTTTATGATCTTTGTCTGGACCACAGGGTGATCCAGGGGCATGTGCTTGGTGTGACTAGGTAGCCTGTTTTTTGTTGGTGTGAGGTTTTTATGTGAGAAATATGAAGATAACGTTTTATGTAAGAAACACTGAAGGTCACACTCTTACTTCAGACCCTTTTATATAGGTTATGGAAGATAACAAAAGATGTGAAGTTAGCAAATAAGTCTGTCATTTGTAACTGTTGGATCATGTTCAGTTTGGACTGATGGATTACTGTTGATCCTTAGGTGCCTCCTCCCACTATCATGCATACCTTTCAAGCTCTGAAATATTTAAAAACATTATTTAATGTGGTTCTGCAGATCACTTACTGTGGTTTTGGGAAACTTTATGTTGTTAAGACTTCTTAGATATGCCCTAAGATACAGCAGGGTAATTTAAGGAAACTCTTTGGAGTTCTAGACCTGTGTTTACAAAGTATTATGCTCTGGATTTGGCAACTGGATCAACTGGATCCCGTCATAGTTTAACTGGAACATCAAGTTCCTCCTTCAGTACTTGAACTACTAGTCAGCATGAGGATGTTCAAAATTATTATAACCAGTTTGTAGTGGATTTAGAATATGACTGATGTATTTCTCGAATAAAAATACCTAACTCTGCTAAAACGCACTGCATGATGATGGAAGATAACTTTTCTCCTTTATGAAGCTTTTCTGCCTGAGCACCCAGATGTTGAAAGATGGAATAAAAGGCACAGAAGATGTCTGGGCTCTACTCTGTTACTTTAAACCAGCTGACATAAACTATAAGTATGAATTTCAAGAATCTGTCTCTCACTTTGACTACAAATAAGTAACTGGTCATTCCAAAACAAAAGCTAACATAGTGTTCTGAAACAGTGCCATAAAAGTAAACTTGCATGCGTTACAGAATAGAAGTTAATTTTTTTTCCTTTATTTTTAGTTCATCTTGTTGATATCTGGAATATGATTGAAGCCTTCAGAGATAATGGCCTTAACACTTTGGATCATAACACAGAGATCAACGTGTCTCGACTAGAAACAATCATTTCATCCATCTACTACCAGCTAAACAAACGCCTTCCTTCTACTCACCAAATCAGTGTAGAGCAATCCATCAGCCTCCTCCTCAACTTCATGATAGCAGCATATGACAGGCTAGTAACTCCTCTAGTTGTATTCTTAAACTAATTTTCTCTTTTAGTTAGATGAATGCAGCCAACAACTGCATGAGTCTCTGGCAAACTGTCCGCATGCTATTTCTCAAGTTCAAGAAATTGTGTGTTGCGCATACACACACATGTATTTAATATCATAGTTGTGCCTGCAGAGATTGACATTGTCACAGCAGCAATACTTTGCTTTAAAAATTGCTCTTAAGAAAGATGAGTTAGTGCCTTCTGGAACTTGCAGACTGCTGTGAGCTGTGATCTGAACTGAAGATAAACTGTGTTCTTCAGACTGTGATAGAACATAATGTTAACCTCATTGTAGTATAGCACTGTTTTAACAAGTGAAAGTGTGTTATTGAATCTTGATCAACAAGACCATTTTATAATGCTACCTTGTTTTGACAGTCAGCTTGCATCCCATTCTAACATGCTGTGACCCTGTAAAGGCTAATTCTCATTTCTTTGCTGGAAAAAACTTGATTTCTTCTTCAGGGTACTGTCTAGGCATTTCCTGGTGTCCTGTTTTATAAGTTTCTTTTGCAGCCTCTTTCTTCAGGGTTTGCTCTGCCAATCTTCTTGAGTAGCTGTCTGTGGATTCTCTGAGTAGCAACTGCCAATCTTTCACTGATGTTTACTGCTCCTTGCTTTTTGTCTTATTTTTCTCACGGTCAGCTATTATTTCAGTCTTATATTTCTTCAGCTTTTGCCTTCTGTCCTAGCAGTAGAGAGCTGCTTGTGGCCAGGACACTGTCACAGAGACTGAGGAGTTTTACCCAAGACAATCTGCAGCACTGAATATGCAAAATAGTTGTTCTGTTTGTAGTGTCCAGGCTTTGATCCTTTCCTAATGTGACTATTTTTTATTGTCACCAAATTGAAGCCAGGTTTTCCCTCTCTGAAAAGTCTCTCGCTAAGGACAGAGGAAAACAATACAAAGCTCACAGCAGGCAGACTGTGATGAAAACAGAATCAAATATGTATTTTTCTGATTTGGTATTAGTTGAGACTTGTTGTTAGGGTTAGCTGATGGGTTTAGTTATTTTTGAGTTACATTTAGTTATTTCTGAGACAAAATACAGAATTTAAAACCAGAAATGGTCACATTTTGGGGAGTGGGCTCAAAAGATTGAGGCTTTAGTTAGAGGTATGTTTTTCTCCCTCCGCTGCCCCCAACCCTGCAGGTTCTGCCTCATCTGGAACCCAAGCAGCACACTTGATCCCAGCACAGTACAACAGTTTCTCCTTAGGTTCCTCTGCCTGACACATGGGATTGAGACAGAAGCTGGGATGCTGTGCTGCATTGTGCAGTGTGAGAACCAAGCATAAGAGGAGAGGTAGGGCTGAGGCTCCCTCTCCAGGAGTTTGTCAACGTGGCAGAGGTTTATTTTCTAGGAAAAAAAAAACATACACATCTGTGCTGGAATTGCAACACTGGGGTAGCTGTGTGGTTGTTTGAATGCACATAGTGCAGTAGGTTCTTACAACATGGTGCTGGTGGTAAACATTGCAAAGTCGTTAGCATTCCACCAAACAGGTACAGGAATTAAAGATTTGACTAGCATCTTCTCCATGGAACTATTTAAGTTAGAGCTTAAGTAACGATGAAGGATGCTTACAATAAATGCTTCAGCAGGACCCAGCACTGATTGTGGTGCAGAAGTCATACTGCATCAGTGGTGAGTACTGAGGAACAATGGCTGTGGTATGACATCCTGTGCTCCTTTCTCCCTCAGAGCTTTGTACGGGTGTTTGACAGTTTAATCCTGGTCAGTTTTTCCCAGTAGCCTCTCATGGTTTTCCAAAGTCCCTGACCCATTACTGGGCATCCCAGAGGAACAGCTCATTGCCTGCCCCATTCTGCTCTTTCAGAGCAGTCAGGTTTTCACTTTGTTTCTAGAAATTGCATTTAATTTGACAGTGGGTTTAGTTGCTCCAATTTTTTTTTTTTTTTTTTTTAATTGTAAGTATCAAACCACACTGTATCTGGTAATAAAGCAGCCTGCAGTAAGGGGGAGGCACAGGATGACCACAAACAAGTTGAGCAGCCTGGGCTGGTGGCCGGTGTTCCTGCCCATCGCAGGGCGTTGAAACCAGATGATCTTTAAGGTCCCTCCCAACCAAACCGTTCTATCAGGAAGTGAGTTGGCAAGCAAAGTGTGATGTGATTAGGAGGAACCTCATAATCAGCAGAGCTGTCAAGGGCTTACTTCAAGCATATGCATATACGTAAGGAAATAAAGCATTATGCAGAAAGCTCTCGTGCCTCTTCTGGGAAATTGGGATGACTGGGTGCCTCTCTGAAGTGGTTGTGTGCTCTTACCTGTAGCATGGGGAACAAACAGGAGTGAGAGGTCCAATTCCTCTACAGAGGACGTAGTGGGAATGCTGACACAACTGGAGTGCTGCAGTAGGTTCTTCGGGAGGGACAGATGAGGAGGGGGAGTTGTCCTTTACGTGAGAGAGCAGCTGAAGTGGATGGAGCTCTGCCTGGGGATGGATCGTGAGCCAGCTGGGAGTCTGAGTCAGGATCAGTGGGCAGATGACATGGACATCGTTGCTGTGGGCATCTGCTACATGCTGCCTGGTTAGGAAGGCATAGAGGACGAGGCTTTCTTCAGGCAAATGGAAGGAGCCTTGTGCACGCAGCCCCAGTCTTTTTAAACAAGCATCCCAGTTCTAGTTCCATTCCTGAGAATTCCTGATGGTTACAGGAGTTTGAAAACTGCATTGAAAGTTTTGCCCTTTTTCCTTTTGTTAGCGAATTCATCCTATTGAATAGGATTGGTACAAAAAGAGATTTTGGCAAGTTGCTTAACATCACCTCTGCCAGATTGCAGGGGGAGGAGGTTTGGGTTTTTTTTGTTGTTGTTTTTTTTTCTTTGATTAATAAACAGAACATCAGCAGAAGCAGACCTAATATCTGAAGGCACCATAAGATACTGTACAAGGAGGAGACATTGATGGGTTTAGTCACTTGTTTGTTCTGGAAATTAATTCAAACCTGAACTCTTCTTTTGAGAGCGAAAAAGAATGCCTATTAAAAAAGAAAAGAGGGAGAGGAGCTGAGACTATAACTTATGGAGATATGAATTAGCTGGTAAGATTTGCTCAGGTAAAAGTGAAGGTCAAGGCCTGAAGAGGATGAACTTTTCAGACAGCTAATTTCAGATAAAGTGTTTTTTGTTTGTTTTTTTTTAACACATGGGAGTGCCAGCTTACTCCTTTGAGAAAGCTGTTTAACAGAAAAGTCAGCAACAAAATAGGATAGCTGAGATCTTTACCTTGTTGTGATACTTTATAGCTTTTATATTGCTTGAAATGAATATCTAATGTGTTTAGTTTTCTCCCTTTAGTTTCTTCGAACAGTGGTTAAAAGGGTACTGGATATCATCAAAGTGATGGCCTTTGAATAACCGTTCCTCTCCACAGATCTTCCTGCTGCTGTAGCTCTAGAGAGATTGCCTCTCTTCTGTAGAGGGAATATTTGAAAGAGACTCTCAGTCTGTATTTGAGAAATAGCATATTATATTTCAGGTTCTTCTCAGCCTGAGAAAAGTTGAGAGCCTTTACCTCACTGTGGAGTGTGAAATGTTACCAGAAGATAATATTTGCATATTAACTGAGTGTGAAAGAGGGCTGGGGGGGAAGTTATTTGATTACTTCCTGATGGCTCCATCTGGTTGCTTGTCATTGACATTAGACCTTGTCAGTACTTCGATACCATTGGCCATATTTACTTCAAATAATTCTACTCTTGACGCTTCCCAAGTGCTAGTCATCCAAATGCAAAGGTTAAATATGTATCTTGCTTCCACTGAGAAGTATTCTACAGTTTTTCTAGGACTCTTCCAACATGCATCATGTATTTTCCCCATCATTATCTTTTCCATGATAGTACAAATTATCTGTCCAATGCATTTAATTATGGTTACTTGAACTTTAATTCTTTTTCTCCTTTTACACGGGACTAACTTTCTTGGTGGCTTATCAGTCTGTACCACTGTTGCTGTTTATAGTTAAGGATAATGACTCAGTATGTTTCTGTTTGGCGATAAGTTGCTCAGAATTCCAATGGCTTTTACTCACGTTTACACACATTTCTTTTGCCTTACGCACCACTAAACCCATGTTCCACTGACTTCATGGTAACAGTGGGTTTACGCTGAGATCACCACATTGTGGGTTGCTTAATATCATGTATTGGAGGCTCTCTGACTCCTGTCTATGTTACTGTGAAAAAACAGGAATTCAGGAGCCAGGGAGGTGGGTTGCATGCCTTCTGGACCAGCACTAAGCTGGGAGAAACTGTTACTGGTGTTAACTGTGCTGTGCTTTAACCCAGCAAGCAGCCTTCTCTGTTTCTGGTGACTTAATTTCTTCATCATTTAATCTTATCTTTCTTTCTGGTAACAGGAATAATACCCGTAGCTGTTTCTACATATTATATCGTGCTGAATGGTCTTTTTTGTACTTTCTGTAGAGACAAATATATGTTCTCTTGCCGATACTAGAAAATTATTCCCAATATGTGCCATCTGTTCTGATAGCACAGCAGCTTTACTGACTTAAATTAGAATAAAACATTGTTCATGTTATTCCAGTTTTGTGTGGTGTATTCAGGTACAGCTTCTCCATTAGCTGTCATTTACTTACACATTTCATTATAAAAATAGTATTTGAACATCAGATTAAATCAAGGAGTAAAAATCTAAAGCAACTAAAAAAGGGTAGCAGGGGGAAAAAAGGAGATGTTTTAAGGTGAACAAATGTATTTGAATGGAAAAAATTAAAACATTACTGTTTTAATAAGACAGCTATGCGATGAACAAGACAAATGATAGTCTCTCTATCTGCATTTTTTTTGTAATTGTGCACGAAAATTTGATTTATGATTAGACACTTGTTAATCTTCCAGTATATTAAAAATGCTAATGTTATCACTGTTTAATGTTATATTACATAGTTTTGGCAGATCGTAGTAGTTAATGGAGGTCATTTATGCATATCCTTCCTAGGCCTCAGTATTTTTATTACTTACCATTCTATGTAGTAATTATTTGCCATGTGATTTTTTTATTTTTTTATTTTTTTTCCCCACAGTGAGGGCCATGGGAAGTTGACGGTATTTTCAGTGAAAGCCATGTTAGCAACAATGTGTGGTGGTAAAATACTGGACAAACTAAGATGTAAGTATTTTTCAAGCAGACCATTTTATGAAATATTTTGTTTCCATTACTGGCCATATATGTTTTATTGTATTAAGTTCTGAAAGCTAACTTTTTCGCTTATTCAGCAGTCTTTATACTCAAATGGAGCTTGCTATC
The DNA here is from genome assembly GCA_035590215.1 of Microhierax caerulescens. NCBI lineage: Eukaryota > Metazoa > Chordata > Aves > Falconiformes > Falconidae > Microhierax > Microhierax caerulescens. The sequence goes on along the minus strand of JAVJGJ010000059.1, from coordinate 74,471,468 downwards.
TCAATGTTTTTGTTACACATGCCATCTGCTGGCCATAAAATATATGGAGCTTGTTCCTGACTGCTTTTCTAGTGTATTTATTTTGAAATGCTTGGGCACTACTTTAAATGTAAAACTTCAGGTTTGATTTTTATAATAGCAATGTCAAATTTGTTGCCATTTCCCCTGTTTTGAGGCTGTTGGGGGGCTTCTGTATATCTTCTGCTTCATCTGAGGTGCTTTGTGCATCTTTTCATTCTGCAGTTTCAGCTTCTCAGTTCTTATTTTTGAACTTTTTAATATTATTATTTTCTTTTCATCAATCTTACTTCCTTATTTTCTTGTTTCCATGAGCCTTCTGCTGTATCAGTAGAGAATCAGTGATATCCATAAAAATTGTTTTTGTCCTTAGTAGTAATTCTTGTTCACTTTTCTTAGTGGCAAGGTGTACTGTTGTTTTGGGTGTTTTTTCTTTTCATTTCCACCCTGAAAAGTTGGAAAGTTAATCTTGCTGTCAGTGCCAGATATCACAGTTTGAATCTTGTCATTTTCACCTCACCCTAAATTCCCTTTATGAAAGTTCTGTTGTAATAATCCATTCCTCATAATCTCTGTGGTTGTCATTCACTGTAAATAATTATTTAGACTTTTCTATATCATTAAGCTTCTTTATTATATTTGCTTTAAATTTAGCATCATAAACTACATGACAAGGTTTGAAAAAAAGATAGTGAAAAATCACTGCCTGCACATACTAGGCTGTCCAGGTTTCAGTACCAGGAAAGGCCATTTTTTTTAAACTAGTAATAACTATAAAACTCTCATATTAAAAACAAAGCTGCAGGTGACTAAAGATTAGTGTTAAATAAAGGGGGCAGACATATATGTCAGAGGATATTTAAGGCTACTTAAGCATTTTTAACAAATTAATTACCTTTATAGACTATTCTAGATCAAATACTGAGGGGGGGGGGGGAAGATAAAGACTGCATGTCCTCAGTAAAAGATTACATTTTGGATTTAATGAGGATAAGATTTGTGGAGGTTACAGTAGATGGGCAGTTCAGCACAGGCCTGGGACAGAAAAGGAGCATTATTTCTAGAACTAGCAAGACAATACTGAAACACATCAAGAAAATGGTGATGTGACCTTTTAGTGGAAAAGGCAATTAACCACTGGAATTAAGTGTTATAGGAATCGGTAAACTTTTCATGTTTTCAGACAAAGGCTTGGGTATAATTCTGGTAGTTATATTAATCCTCAAGTTATTGGTTCAAAAGTAGCTAGTAAGATACTTTCACTTTAAGGACACCTCATTTAATAGTCCTGTTTAACAGGTGTGCCTAGCCTTAAAACTTAAAATTTGTGCATTTAATGTACTGTTCTCTCTGCTTTTTCATAATGTCTGCTTTTTATCTTAGCATTTGAAGCTTTTCTTTTTTTTCCTTATTCTATTGGCACCTGTTTCCTTTGCCACTGTAACTTTTTTCGTTATAACAATTCTTAACTGATATTCATACACGCTGGAAGAAAGGCTTTTGACTACTTTTACTGAACTTTTGCTCCTTATAGCTTTGTTATATTCTGGTTTTAATACCTTTTACTTATTTCTTGTATCTTACCAGCTGACCTTTAGTTTGCGTTGTACTTTGATGTTTCCTCCAGTATCTGCTGTCTCTATTTTTTTTCTTGGTGCGCTTCTCTTTAGATATGGAGCACCATTTTCAAAGAGCATGTGACTTTGTATTCAATGTGTTTTGGACAGTAGCGCTTCTGTCTTTTTTTTTTTCTTTCTTTCTTTTTTTTTTTTTTTTTTACATTGTTAAAATTCATTTCCTCTCCTTGGCTTTTCATTATTTCGCTCACACTGACTTCACACCATTTGATGTTTCTGGGCCAGTTCTGATGACAGAGCACTAACTGTTGACCCACCTGTTTAAAACCTGGTTTTGGTGAAGGTGTGTTTTATTGTCCTGTCAGGTATAATGTCTTATGAGTCAACTGAGAAAGAAGAATTTCTTCATCCACAGCTGTAACAGTAATGCTGATTTGCCACTGCTTTGTATGGTTGTGGCACTTTCTTCACATACACCACGTGCGGTGGACACTCCTCTGTCCTCCCCTGTGCTTGTTGTCTCTGCTTAGAGAGAAAGTTAAAGATTGCAACCACCTCACTGTTACTCTCTAAAATGCTCAGCGTGCCACTTTTGAGGTTAGGACAGAGGAAGAGTCTTGGCACATGATTAACAAAATTGTTCAGGAAAGGGGGATTTTGGCTAATTTGGAATTGAGATTTTAGGAGTATAGTAAATCTGTGGGGGAGGGAGAAGCTTCCTGTAAACCAGGATAGAAGTGGGCTGTTGACTTTTCAGGATAGCTCATAGGACAGCTTTCTGTGGATTGTGGTAGAAAATATGAGATTCAGGATAGTAGGATCTTGTAAACCTGAGGGGAGAGAATGGAGGAAGAGTGTGGTGCTGTTAGAGGAGTAAGTTTGAGTATCACCACAACTCAAGTAATACAATAGCTGAACAATTAACTGTTGGTTACCTGTCTTTCTGAAAACTTCGGAAGGGACAAGGGAATGGGAGGAAGAGAATGTCCTGTGAAATACGGGAGGGGAGATGTGGGGAGCTGCAGGCCCATACCTGACATGTCTTCTGGGAAAGCTGTTAGTAATTAAGAATAGAATTAGTTGACATGTAGATAAATGAGATTTTGTTTTGGAGGGAGATGGCTTTTGTGAAGGGATGCCGTATAAAACCACAGGAGTTTGTTAAAGGAGGCAAAAAAAAAAAAAAAAAATGGACAAAGGAGTTCTGCAAATACAGACTCCTTGGATTTCTGAAAGGCATTCAGGAAGGTCCCTTCTCAAACACTTTAAAGGCATTTAAAAGTGTGATAAAAGGAATGAAAGGTTGTGGGTCTTTGCGTGGCTAGAAGATTGGCTAAAAGGAACCAAAATAGCAATAAAGATGCTTTTTGTGTATTGGGATGGGTGGATAATGCAGTACCTAAGCTGCTATCAACAGTCATAAGAGATCTGGAAAAATATGGTGAAAGGTAAAAATTTGATACAAAGTAAATCAGTGTAGTAAAAGCTAAAATAGACTGAAGAGTTGTAGTATCATCTGACAGTGCTGAGTAACTGAAAATGGTAGGTGAAATTTGGTGTGAATATATGTAAAGTGGTGCATGATGCAGGAGTGAACTGTGATCTTAATGGGATGCACAGAAAGGTGAGCTGAGAAAGTTGTTTTCAGATGAGAGATCCTGGAGGTAAACTTATATAAAGATGTTGATACTCCATTTAGTAATGGCTAAAAAAATATATGAAATGTTACAGAGGGGAATGATGTGAAGAACAAAGTGGAGAGGTAAAGGCACTGTATAAATCTACAGTGTCTTTGTGCTTTGACCGAGGGGCACTCCAAGTACCCCCATCTGTTAGTCTGCTCTTTCCAGTTCCAATACATCTTTTCTGAGAACAACAACAGATTGGTCTTTCTTCTTTTCTGAGAAGACCATCAAAAGTAAAGAAAGCATTCTGTATGAAGAATCATAGAATGGTTTAGGGTGGGAAGACCTTTAAGAGCATAGAGTCCAACCACTAACCCAGCACTGCCAAGCCCACCACTAACCCATGGCCCTGAGTGCCACATCTACATGTGTCTTCTAAACACCCCCAGGGACGGTGCCTCCCCCACCTCCCTGGGCAGCCTGCACCGGTGCTGGACACCCTTTCA
>JAVJGJ010000059.1:74421675-74458808 GCA_035590215.1 Microhierax caerulescens | reverse complement strand
GGTCTCTGCTCCCAGGTCACAAGCGACAGGACAAGGGGAAACGGCCTCAGGTTGCACCAGGGGAGGTTTAGGTTGGAGACCTAACATTTGGAGACAAACATTTCTTCAGCAAAAGGGTGTCCAGCACCGGTGCAGGCTGCCCAGGGAGGTGGGGGAGGCACTGTGTAGATGTGACACTCAGGGCCATGGGTTAGTGGTGGGCTTGGCAGTGCTGGGTTAACGGTTGGACTCGATGATTTTTGAGGTGTCTTCCAACCTAAATGATTCTGTAATTGGCGCATGGCTTGCCTGCAGCATGTCTTAGCACTCTTTGACTTTGGCTCCCAAGAACAATAAAGCTAATACTTCATACTGATTCACTTTTAGAAATTCCTTTGCTCTAATTTTATTCAGCAAAACAAAATCCCTAGTGTAAGGCCAGGTTTGCAGACAGTGATAATGGGTTTTTTTTATTAATCCAGATATATGTTGTACTCTATGACAGTTCTTTCATTTATTTGGAACATTGAAACAAACAGGTCCTGGGAAGTAGACGGATAATCTGTCTTAGATTTAGTTCCATTTTCTTAGGCCTCCTGGATCTGAAAATAAGCTTCCCAGAGGTACTTGTGCGAAATTCTCCTTTTACAGCCTATCATTTTGCAAAAATTCTTTCCAGATGGTATTGGTAAAGCTGTGGGGTTTCAGACTTTTGCATTTACATAACGGACATATAAGCTACATTTATGCTAGTTAGCTGAACAGTGCCTCAAGCTGTTCTGTGGTCCTAAGGCCAACTGGAACAGTCTGACCATATCTATGCTATTAAACTCTCTTATTCCCTCAAGCAGGGTGGTTAGATGGAAGCTGTTTATTAAAAATGATTCCTAGCTGATACTAACAGCTGATCTGGATGCTGGAATCATTTGGGAGAGTGAGTGGTTAAACGAGGCACAGGTTTAATAAAATAAAAGCATGTATGATTGATGTCTAGTGCCAGGGACATTCCCTAGCGTTTAAGTAAAACTACCAAGAGACAAATCCTTCCTGGCCAGCTGTGGTTCCTGACTACCCATGGAGATCATGGTTCTGGGAGCCACTTCTTTCAGGTGCCAAAGGCTAATAATTTACTGCTGTCTGAGTGGTGAAAGGGCAGATGGGCAAAAAAAGTGTCAGTAATTGTATACACTCCACAACTCTGTTTCATTTCTTGAGTCACAGGTGGAATAATTCAAACTTGTTGCCCACACAAAATGGAGTTTATTGGGATGCTTTTGGCAAGAGCTGCATTCTTTGTGATGGCTTCCAGATGTATGAAGAGCTTCCAGTAATAGTTTAGTATTCTAGGTCAAGTGGGGGCTTCCGCAGATGTAAGATGTCATGTCATACTTTTCTTAAGACTTTTGTTCACTTGGCTACAGCCTGTCTGTCAGAGATATTGTATCACCATGACATTCCCTGCCTTAGTCGGAAACTTTCTGTATTGATGGCACAGCCTGTCCTGTTGCTGCAGAGGCATGTCCGCTTCATCTCTCATTTACAGATCAGTTTAATTGTAATGTTTCTCCTGAGCTGTGAAGTTCACGTTGGTGACTTGGGAGCCAGGAGCTTGGCTTCTGTACAGTCAAACTGCTGGTTATTCTTTTGAAACTCAGCAGCACGAATGATGGAGTCAGGCGTAGATAGGCACTGTGCATGCCTTTCGTGAAAGCTCTGCTAAAGCGTTGGTTGGCTTGGGCTTCATGGATGATGTGGCTGACAGCTGAACTGACTACATGAGCTTAACAGTGTCAAAAGGATGGTCAGGACATACAGTCTTATTAACGTGAGTAGTAAGGAGGTTATTTATTAAGGACAGGATGGTCTTGTGTATAAAGGATGGTGTAAGCAGACTCTGATACAGAGTTGCAGTTTAAATGCAAGACACAAGACAGGTACAGGTGGGGCCTAATAGGCAGCTGCTTAGCTCAGTACAACTTGTTTTGATCACTGCAGAGTTAAAAATGCATATCTTTGTGTTGGCTCAGAGGGCATGGTTTTGCGCCAGTATTTTGTGGGGAGATACATGCATTAACATCTTGTTGGAACAAGCATGTTGGCAGTGTAACAGTAAAACTGGTTGGTTTTGCTATTGAAGCAAGCCTGTGGTATTTTTCTAAATACAAGAATAGCATGCCCATGCACTCACCTGCAAGAAGATCTGAGACTACAGAGCTATTAAGACAAGTAGGTATGTTAACAGCAATTGGTAAAAACAGTTATTAAATGGGATAGAGAGTAGGCAGGTGATTATGGAGAATATCTGTGCAGAAATGCATTTGTTCTCCTGGGGAGCATTTGACCCTTGTGACTGGTTGTGCCTTCACACCTACTAATTTTCAGTTTATATTCTTGGAGGTTGGAACCTGCTGGCAGATTATTTGACTGTTGCTGCATCACAAATTGTGGCTTTTGAGTGATGTTTTTGTGGTTACTCCACGGTTGGGTTCTGAAGCCAGTAGGAAATACTAGACCAGCTACAAGAAAGGGCTTTATCTAGGCTACTTCTCTGACACATTTGTAATTTCCAGGAGATGACTGCTGTTTGCTTTCCTGTCGACTCAGCCATTTCCGAGAATGCCTATACCCAGACAGACAAGATCAAGCAGCGATAAAGCTGCATAATTCTTTTTGGTCAATAGGTTGCAAAATATCCTACCTGTTATCTGTGAAAAAAACTGAAACCCTGGGTCCCTACTGCCCTCTTGTGAATCACATGGAAGTTGCATCACTCCATACACAGGTTTTGACAGCTCGCAAGGTTCTCATTGCTTAAAGGAAACCATTTTTTTTTTTCTTTGAGGAACATCCTTGTCTATAGCAGAAAGAAACTCTCCAGCTAGGTTTAGATGGTTCTGCCACTGTGCTTATCATATATCACTGTCTAATCGTAGAGTCATAGAGTCATAGAATGGTTTGGGTTGGAAGGGACCTCCTGAAGATCATCTAGTCCAACCCACTTGCTGTGGGCAGGGACTCTTTTACTAGATCAGGCTGCTCAAAGACCCATTCAACCTGACTGTGAACACTTCCAGGAATGGGACATCCACGATGTCTTTGTGCAACCTGTGCCAGTGTCTCATTGCCCTCATTATAAAAAAATTTCTTCCTTGTATCTAGTCTATACTTATTCTCTTCCAGTTGAAAACCATTGCCCCTTGTCCTGTCGCTACAGGCCCTGGTGCAGAGTCTTTCTCTGTCTTTCTTGTAAGCCCCCTTTATGTATCAAAAGGCTGCAATAAGATCTCCCTGGAGCCTTCTCTTCTCCAGGCTGAACCCCAGCCTTCTCTGTAAGAAAAGCCTATTTCAACCCTCTGACAATTTTTGTGGCCCTCCTCTGGACCTGCTCCAATAGGTCCATGTCTGTCTTGTGCCATGGGCCCCAGAGTTGGACACTTTACTCCCCGTGGAGTCTCAGAAGAGTAGAGTAGAAGGGGAGAATCCCCTCCCTCAACATTTTGGCCTCGCTGCTGTTGATGCAGCCCAGGGTGCAGTTGGCTTTCTGGGCTGTGAGTGTGCATTGCTGGCTCATGTCAAATTTTTCATCCACCAGTTGTCCTCAGCAGAGCTGTCCTCCATCCTTTTGTCCTTCAGCCTGTATTGATATCGGGGATTGCTCTGACCCAGGTGCACCTGATGTGTTGAACTTTGAGGTTCACTCTAGCCCACCCCTCGAGCCCGTCAAGGTCCCTCTGGATGGCATCCCTCCCTTCTAGTGAATCAACTGCACCACTCGGCTTGTTAATCATCTGCAAACCTGCTGAGGGTGCACGCAATCCCTCTATGTTATTGATGAAGATATTAAATAATATTGGTCCCAGTACAGACCCTTGAGGGACACTGCTCGTTACTGGTTTCAACTTGGACATTGAAATGTCCATTTAGCGTAACTCTTTAGGTGCGACCAGCTAGCCAGTTCCTTATCTATCTAAGAGTCCATCCATCAAACCCCTAGCTCTCCAATTTAGTGGCCAGAACTTTGTCATAGACCATCTCAAAGGCCTTACAGAAGTCCAGGTACATGCCATCTGGAGCTCCTCTCTTGTCCACTGAGGCAGTCACATCATAGAAGGCCACTAGACTAGTCAGGCAGGAGTTGCACTCCATGAAGCCGTGCTGGCTGTCTCAAATCACCTCCCTGTCTTCTGTATGCTTCAGTGTGTTTTCAAGGAGGACCTGTCACGTGATCTTAACAGGCATGGAGGTGAGGCTGGCTGGTAGTTCCTAGGGTCCTCCTTTTTACCCTTTTAAAAAATGGGCATGATGTCTAATGCATCCTGAGTCTTGTCTCCAGAAAACTTGTCTGTCTGTGAGCAGTACTTATTTGGATTAACCTTCACATTCTTGGCTGTGAAACAGTATGAGAGATGAGAGACAAGGCAAAATTGGGAACCTTCGAGGAATTTTTATGAAGTCGTACAGTAACTATACAAGCAACTAGGTAATTATGCTCAGATGTGAAACACAAAATCTGCGCATCAATTACAGATGCTGCTGCCATTTAATATCATTAGCACAGTGGTTCCTGTTACACGAGCAGCCCTTTCTAATCTTAGATATCACACACCACTCTCACTTAATTCCCAGTTAATAACTGTGGTTCTCCTTCTAGCAGAAGGCTTTGTTTGGCATATTTACAGTGCTTCATGGCCTTATTAAAATGTGTATTTGTTAAAAAAAAAAAATTATTTCTTCACCCAGGAGGAGGAGAAGGCAGGTTGACCAAATGTAGTTATCAATAGCCTGAAGGATGACTTGGCCTTGAGGAGGGAGGGAGGGCTGGGGTTGCCAGGCAAGATCCAGGCATTTGTTCTTGTCCAGGTGTTCACCAGTGTGTCTGGTGTTGTGTCTGGCAAAGGGAATTCTTGGACTCTCTTATAGCAGCAGTTAACTGTTTAGGAAAAGCTTTTAATTTATTAAGCAGAGAGACTGGAACAAGGACACCTCATAAAAGTTGGAAGAAGTAAGATTAAATATTTCTTAGAATTTTCCTTAATGGTAACTGGGATAGATAATAATAATTCCATATTATCTTTCCAGGGTAGTTAGTTGCAGAGGTATTAGGTGCCTGTAATCATGAAAATATTGATGCTTTAAATATAAACCTTCTTTTTAATTAGAACAAACCAAACTCCAAACAAAAAACACCTTAATTTGTGGCATGCTAGTTTGCAAGTGAAAGCTACAATTAGTTTTACAGCTGCTGGTAAACCAGACTGGCTTTTCCTTTAGCTCTGCTTACCCTCCCTGTTGTGGATGCTTTTTAGTGTAACGCTGCCATATGCTAAGGTGAGAAAAAAGTGCCATCAGACCAGCTGGTCTTCTGCCTATGAGAAGTTCTTAAGCATCCAGCTTATTGTGTGCAAAAGCCAACCTAGTCTTTCTTTGTATCCATAATATTCTTAGTTGTTTTTCTTACCAGTTGTCTCCATCTGTTTGTATTTGCAGCAGATATTTTCTCTTGCTCACTCGAATTTGAAACCTTAGAAAATACTACTCTTAACATGCCTGACTTCCTTCTAATGATTTCATTTCAGTTTCATTTTTCATACAATCATTTAGGTTGGAAAAGACCTTTGAGATCATCAAGTCCAGCTGTTAATTGACAGTTATGTAAAACCTTAGCCTGGTTCTCCCCATGCCTCTTTTTTTCTTATTTTACCTTTTAAAAGAGTCATTTACTGTATGGATCATGTATGAATATTAGTTGTAATTACTCTTACATATGTCTACTTTTTTCGTTGCTGTCTGTATGTTTGAAATGCTGTTTTCTACATTGTTAAATGACCTCCACTCACATTTGTTGTATTCCTCTTCAAAATAAGAACCTTTCACTGTGACTCAGGAACCAGTCCTGACTGACTAGTAGTCCTCCATTCCTTGAGGTTTTCTATTCATCATTTATTTTTGTGTGATTATGTCATGTCTATACTAATAACTTCATTGTGGTGTTACTGTTTGTCTAATACAGATTGAAACTCCCTGAGCTAAGTAGTTATGTCCTGTTAGACAGAAGTTGAGTCATAGATTTTAAGGCTGAAGTAGATTTTGGTGTATAGAATTGACGTTTTTCTTATAATTAAGTTCTATTTCTCTTTTCTTTGCAGAAAAAGATCATGCTAAACATGTTTTTAGACACATTGATGGCTGATCCACCTCCTCAGTGCCTTGTGTGGCTGCCTCTCATGCACAGACTTGCCCATGTTGAAAATGGTAAATGGAATATTTTCTTGTTTGAAACATCTGGTCGGAGCAAGGTTTCTGTTCCACATATGTAAATATGCTGTTCTTTCTCACGTAATGAAGCGCTTAATACCTTCATCATTCCACTATAACAGACATAATCTCAGAGCATTTAAGCCCAGACTGTTGTTGCAGTGAAAGTGTTCTGTGCTTCTGGGATGAAGATATTCTTTTTGAAATCATCAGCAACAATGCAAAACAAGATCAGTTTTAGAGTTCTAGTGCCACTAGTAGTGGAAGATGTAAAAAAAACCCAACCCAACAACAACAACAAAAACCAGCAGAAAAACTATATTCTCTAAATGTTCTTGTTTGTTCTGGAACTTTTTAAAAAACTTCACTTGAACCATGCTTTAACATACACTTTCAAGTGCTGTCTCCCACAGATTTTGGTACCCGCTCAAATGTCTGCCTTGAATAGTATTTGGGCACGATTCACTTCAGTGCTCACTGTGGGAGGTAAATACTGAGCTCCTCTCACTTCCAGACCTCTTCTTAGCTAAAATTTCCTCTGTTTACTGCCTATGGAAAGTATTTAAGGAGCAATAAAGGATGGAAAACTGAACTTTAACAGTGAGAAAGTGTGATGAAAGAATCATCTGGCTGAGAGGGCTTTATGGAGTTCAGGGAAGCAAAAAGGTTTCCTGCAGGAGGTTGTGCAATTGTATTGAAACTCTTGCTGTGTTTAGTGGCCAAAAAGGTGGTGTGTTTAACTTGTACAGTTGTACACAGTGTATGTGTATGATGTTTTGTATGTGAATTCTAGAAAAAAACCACTTTTTTTTCCTTCACCCATAAACTAAACTTCATCTTTTATTTCCTTCCCCACAGAGTAAAGTCACGTTATCATCCTTCAAAACCCCTGTCCTACTAGCTGTTATCTCTTCTTCTGCTTAATGCCTTTATAGTCATTTCAGAGGTCCCTTCCATCCTCAGCTGTTCAGTGCTTTTTGTGATTCTAGGTATGATTGAAATGAAAATCCCACTGAATCATTCCCTGAAGTTCTCTTCCACCATGAGCTTGTAAACAAAGTTTACTTGATAAAAATGGACTCAGTCCATAAAGATCCATCCTTTAAGTTTCTGTCTTTACTATCTTGAACACCTTTCCCCGTAGTATCTGTTTAGTAGTACTCTTGTTCTGGAGTCAGTTAATTTCCACTGCAAGTTAGTTTTCTCTGGATTGCACCTTGTCAGTGTGGTACTTTTCTTTCCTAACCTTTCCCCACAGCCAGATGCTTGTCATCTTCACAGCTTGTAGATATTCTCATTAATTACTGTGACAATCACTGCTGAGTTACTGCAGAGACACTTGAACACCTCAGATGGCACCTTTAAAAAAAAATCCTGCAGTTTCCTTGGTTGTCTTCAACGCCGATACAAGCAAGAGGCAATTAAGCTCAGAACCGTTTGTTGTATTGGTAAAATAGCATTTAGAGGTAAAAAATCACATATTGTCTCTCTCAAGGCATCAAATAAATCCCATGGATTACATGTATTGATCTAAACAAATAGCCTGACATGTTATTTTTGAGAGCCATCATCTCAATTTGCATGATAATATGCAGCGTAATAACAATATGCTTTTGTGCAGGCATTCTAATCTGGTTGGTTACGCTTTTGTAGAAAGAGGGTCCTTGGTAAATGCAAGTGGAAGGAGTCTTCCGGCTATGTTTTCTCCCTCTCCCATCTATAGCAAAGGGAGAATATGGGAAAGAATGTCTAGCTTTTAATGTCACTGCTGTTATCTTAAGCTTATATTAACGTTTGTAGAAATACTTTGCTAGCTCGTAGACTCTCTAGGGTAAGGATTGTATCTTGCCTGATATACAACAATTAAAAAAACCCGACAAATGTATGCAGTAGGGAGAAAGCAGTTCCTGTTTAGGAGTTCCCAATTAAAAAGTGTTCCGTAACATTTTTTTTTTAAATTGTGTCAAGTATTTCTTCAGTCAGGTATTATAACTCAAGCTTTGGCTACCTTCTGCGACAAATAAATCTTTAACTTTCCCCAAAAGATCAAAATAACTTTAGTAATTTCTGACTTTCCTAAAATAACAAAAATTGTATTTAGCAGCTACTGAGCAGCCTCAGCTGGGATAAATTTTTTACTTTTCACAAGGGAAGATAGAGGCTCACAGTGGAGTTAATTTTTGGCTTTCCTTTGAAAAAACAGGAAAGAAAATTAAAAACAAAGCTTAAAAATCTACAGAACTGTGATGGTGCCATTTTTCTTTTGGGCTTTTTCACATTTCTTGAGAGGAGTAAGGTGATTTCCTAGGAGGATATGCCAGTCGTGCTGATGTTTTGACAGGGATTCTGTTGTGCACAGGCCGTCTTTAAACTCCCCTCTAACAACATGATTCCCCTCATGGGAGGGTGAGTGGAGGCTGGCTGAGGCCAGGCTCTGCCATTGCAGAGCTCTGGCACCTCTTGGTGCGCTGTGTCCCATCTCCAGCACCTTTCCCTTTCTTCCCCTCCTCACTTCCAGATGGGCAGGTCAGTGGCTGAACAGTGTTTCCATGTCTGGGTGGGTTGCGTTGCCATTCCTCTGCCTTTCCTGAAGCAGAATTGCCTTATTTTCACACTTTTCATTCTTTCTGTGCTTCCCCAGGCTTCTGCAAATTCTAGCTTCCATTAAGAAATGTTTACAGGCGTACTCAGAATTATTTCAGAATTATCCTGATGGTGGTAAAGGAGTTACAGTGACAGAAACTTGTGCTTTTGAGTCAGTCGGGCCTTTGCTGCTCTGAGTGGGTTGCTGACATCCATCAAGAAACTACTCTTCCTTTCTTCCTTATTGTGATTTTGAGACAATGTTTTCATGATTACTCAGGAGCCAAAATTTTTTCAATCTTTGCTTTAGGGAATCTTGGCATTTTCATGGAGCTCTGCATTGTCCTTGTGTTGTCAGTAGGTAAGCAAAAGGCTTAATAAGAAAAATGTAGTGTTAAAATCTTCTGTACTAGCAATAGGTAATTGCCTGCACTGCCTGAGTTGTAAGTTGTCATTATGGAAGGCTCTTCTGATTGTGAACTCTTGCCCTTAAAGACCAGTTGTAAATTATTTAGATTCTCCAGATGATTGCTTTAAAGAAAGGGAAAGGAAGCTACCAGCTGCCGTAGACATTGTTATAATTAGGAAGACTTATCCCCCTCTAAGAAGCACAGCATCACTTGCATACACTAGTGATAGCAAACGTCTGAAAGCACGTTTCAAAAATACTCCTCTGCAAAGATTTTTTAGTCCATGCTGCTCTGGTATGTTTGTTCCTGTCTGTGGTAACTTGGGTAAGTGTAAGTCAACAATTCTGTGTAGAGTTTTTACAGAATGTAGGGAGATGTTAAGCTGCTACTCAGCAGAGTCTTTGCACAACTCAGGCTGGGACTTGTGATACACAGGTTTTTCCATGATACATGATACATGTTTTTCCATGCCCTGCTTAGAGCCATCATCTGACTTGACACCTTGGAGTGTGTACCACTGGTGGTATTCTGTGAGGTTTTATGCCCATCAATTCTTTCTGGATACAAAATCTGTAATACGTTTCAGTCTTACTCTGGTTTGCTGGTCCCTAAGCTTTCCAGTGGAATGTAGATAATTTTAAACCGTTCTTCTGCTGTATTGTTCGTCACAACCTGCTGATGTAACCCATCAGTAGTCCTGCTGAAGTAATCCACCAGATCCACATGTCCCATAGACCACAGGTTGTAAACCAGCATTCCACTGCACTGAATGGAGCAGAACGTGTTTAGTTCCAGAGATGAGCTTTTGTTTAGAGATTTGGCAGCAGAACGCAGGACCAAAAAGTATTTGGATGTATCCACAACTGTTAATTTAGACCAAGGAGGTCAGGTTCCAGCTGTAGTCAACAGGAAGGTACAGAATCCTGCTCTGACTGCCACCTAAGCAGACCTCTATCCGTGGATTTTTAGCTGAAGATGTTCATCTCCTGCAAGAGTTCTCCTGCTCCGTTCGAATATCTTCTACAGGAAGATCTGAAAGTCAGCATTGAAACCTGTAGCTTAGCATGTACGTTATATACTAAGCATGATTTTTCTGGTAAAATTACATACAGCTTTATAATAGAATATGGATAATATAATAGAATTTGGAATAATAGGCTTTCTGTGGATTTTTTTATCTCATAGCTATCAGTATCAGTTGTACACGTTTTACATTGGAATAATAGCATTTAGAAGTTAGATGTACACATCAATATTGCTGGCCTGTGTCCACTAGCACAAAGCAAAATCTTGTAGCAGTATGTCTTGTTTACAGATATAGCTATGAGTGCCACGTGCAAAGTAACAGCATAATAAAAAATTGTGTTTATAGTCATGGCAAATTCTTCAAAGTGTTTCTTCTCCAACATTAATTCTGTCTTAGCCAAGTTTTGAACAGTGGGATTTTTTCCAGATTGTCCCTGAAACATTTTTAATGTGAAAATTCTGAATTATTACATCTTCATCATGCTTTAGCTTTCTGTTTTTATTATCTCCTCTTTGATTTCTTTTCTTGTATTTTGCAGCTGTCATATTTTCATTTTCTTTTACCTGCTAGTTTATATTTAATGTCTTCGGGAATTTCTCCCTCACGATTTACTAAAGGCTCTCTTCTTTTCCCCTTCTTAGTTCTATCTACATTTTGTTATTGATAATATTCTTCCTGCAGAAATACTGTCATGGACATGCTGCCCAGTTCCAGGCCAGTCTCTGATCATTCAGTCCTGCATCTCTCTTAACTCTCTCATGTATCTTTAAAATTAGGGTGATTTGAAACATCCAAAATATGGATGCACAATTTTATTTGTTTATTTGTTTTAACTTCTTTGTTATTTCATTTTAGCAATCCGTCATTTATATTACTATCATATTTTGGAAGACCTTAATCATAGCCTCCAATGGGAAGAGCATTGTCCAGACAGAGCAAAGACTAGGTTTTGGCATCAGCAGTAAAAATATAAGATAAAAGATGGAGCCAGGGCAGTAGATGGAGATTTCAAGACAAGGGGGAAGGTTGGATTTGGGGTTTGCAGCTCAAAGGTTAGCGGTGGAGTAAAGGTACCCACATTTGAATGGGAAACAGTAATAAGGGATTTTGACCAGTTTCTGTGGAAATGTGAAAGGCAGAGGGATTTCTTACGATCGAACTGAAGGAGAGGGACATCATACAGTAAGCTTAGAGACAAAAGGAACTTGGGGCTAGAGAAGAAAATAGGGTCAAATAGTTTTGTCCTTGGAATTTAAAAACCTAAATCATGTGTATATTTTGGCGTTGCAGAGCAAGGGGAACAGACCAAAGAAAATAATAAAGAAGGAACAGCTGTGAGGAGTCTGAGGTAAATCACAAGGTGGCACAAGAAGGTCTATGAATAAATCAGGGATTTGTAGAACAGAGCAAATGAGAAGTGTCTGTGTGACAGAGGAGGGCAGGAGAGGAGAAAGGTCACACCACGTTGTTCTGGTTGTCATTTGGAAAAATTTTGCATGTCCTGATCAGAGAAGAAATGGGAATGGAGAGAGAGGAGATTTGAGTAGTGACTTGAAAATTGATGATTGAAGATTTAAATACTGATGGCACAGTACTGTTAAGGCTTTAACAAAGAGTTAAATATTACTTAGAATTTTGGAGGCTGGCAGAGTTGAAAGGAGAAGAGGGCACAGCTTTGATGGGTGAGGTTAGTTTTGTGATGAGATCTCTGTTGGGGATATTCTGCAATGCAGGAGCCTGAGCAGAGCTAGTGATGCCAGCGCCCAGCCCCAGGGTGGCTCAGACAGGTTGGGAAGTACAAGGACGTGTCCTGCAGCGTGGCGCATAATGCTTGGGAGGGGGCTGAAATACGGTGACAGTCACTGATTGTACCAGTTGAAGAAAAAGAAGGAAAAGCAAAAACTTGCTGAGTACAGATACATGATCAGGAGTCAGAGAAAGGAGGAATTTTTCTCAGCCAGAACTGGGTTCTTGGTTCTCTAGCTGCCTCTCTCTGCTGCCCTTCCTGCACTTTCCATAGGGAACTGGTCTGCTGGCAGGAGTGAAGGGAGGAAGGAGCGGGCGATCTCTTTCAAGAAAGACCTGTAGGAAGTTTGAGTCTGGAATTCTGGCAGCCAGAAAAGGGAATGACTGAAGGCTTGGAAGCAGTGGAAAGTGGAGAGAAGCTTTAAAACTCCCACTCCCATATGTGGCAGGGAGCTTTGGGTGAAGGAACACCTTCAGAAGAGAAGGTATCAACAAAAAAAAAAGCATTCAGATCACTGAGGCAGAGAAAACGAAGCATGAGGAGCATTTTGGTTAGAACAAGTCTTTCAGAGGCAGGAAAGGAAGAGTAGGAAGGAGAAAGGAAAAATGGACTGGGACATGAGGTGAACTCTTGCATCCATAGGCAGGGAGGGGTCATGGTGGCTCTGACTGCTTTATGGCAACTTCAGTCGGTTGGATTTATGCAGGTGGGAGTGTAGAAGGTGATCTGAACAGGAGAGAAAAGAAATAAAGTTTGCAACACCATATTTTATAGCATTCAGAAATGAACAAAAAAATGGGAAAAGAGTAATATCTGCATTTGATCATGACATACCACCTGCCAGTAAGCCTGAAAGGGGAAGATAGCAGGCTGCTGCTGGGAGGAAGCATGCTGGTCCAATGATTTATTTGTTTCCCGTCCATAGCTAAATCTTGTCACATTTGGGGCAGGGGGGAAACAAACCACAACCCATCCCAAACGAAATACCCTGGCAGACAAACCAAAAAGTGCACCTCCTCAGTTTCTGTCTTGATGGCCAGATACCTTTCCTGTGATTTAATAATCTGTGATACTGATTGTTCCAATCTTCTCTTTACCAGTCATTTTGCAAGCCTGCTTTTTGCAGTACGTTCAGTGCTGTCACCATTATTATTTTGCCTAATGTTTTATTTTATCATAATGTTATTATTGATTTCCTAAATCAAGCATATCAATTTCAAGGGGTTTTTTTTCCCCCCTTTTCATCAATAGTAACCTCTTCTAAATGCATGGAGTCAGAGAAGATAAGAGGCATTTTTGTAAAGGTGGGGAAGAAGAGACAAGATCGAGTGGTACTCGGGGGCAGACAGAACATGCTGTGAGCAGCTGATAGCAGTATATTGGCTTTCATTAAGGTAGTGACCTAATGCTCGGGCTTAGCAGGAGGCAGCAACCCTGCTGCAGGCAGAAAGGATATTGCAGGAGAGTGCGGGGGTGTGTGCGTGTGCAGGAAGAAGCTTTGGGAACCTGTGACTTCATCTCTCTTTCCAAAGGCAAACTCAAACATATGTAAACATTCTTGAAAGACCTGCCTTGCTGCTGCTTAAAATCCTCTATCAAAAATTTTCAACATCTCTTTGGACTTGAGGCTGGGGTGAGATCAGTGTTTAAATATTCTTAGGGTGAGAAAGTTTATTTTTTTCCTAATGTTCTAGCATGAATTTTTTCTTATTGCAGTTTAAACCCTTAAGTACTTCCTGTTTTTTGGCCACTGGCTCTGGAGAATGTATTGCTATTTTTGTAAGTACCTCTTGCATGTTTGATGATAACCTTCTCAGTCTACTCGTAACCAAGATGTCTACTAGATACTCTTTGGACAGTTCTATTGCTTTCTCCTGTACGTAAAATTAACCCACATCTTCTTTGAAATGTGGTGCCCTAAATCAGACATTTTTTATGATAGTTCAGTATGTTTATGAGAAATATTGATCAGTGCATGACTTGGAATAAGGCCCTTTGCTCATTAGATCCTTCCATTTTGACAATTAACTGCTCTCTGGTCTTTTTCCAATGAGATTCACATCTGGGTTACAGTCCTCTCATCTACTGTGTATTTGCTTCTGTCATGAGAATATCATGGGACAACAATTTTGTAAGAATTACTGAGGTAAAATGAAAAATTGGTGACAGTACCTGAAGGGGGCTGTCGTGGTTTAACCCCAGCCAGCAACCAAGAGCCACACAGCCAGCCGCTTGCTCACCCGGAGGGGTGGGGAGGAGAATCGGAAAGGAATGTGAAACTCAAGGGTTGAGATAAAAACAATTTAATAATTTAAACAGATTAAAAAAAGGTAAGAATGATAACAATAATAACAACTGATATACTGAAAAGGTGTTTAAAAGGATAAAATCCAAAGGAAAGGGGAGAAAGAAACCCAAGTGATGCACAGTACAACTTCTCCCCACCCGCTGACTGATGCCCAGCCTGTCCCCAAGCAATGATCCCCCCCGCAACTAACCCCCTAAGTTTATATACAAGGCATGACGCCCCATGGTATGGAATACCTCGTTGGCTGGTTCAGGCCAGCTGCCCTGGCTGTGTCCTTTCCCAGTCTCTTGTGCCGCTCCAGCCCTCTGGCTGGCAGGGCCCGAGGAACTGAAAAGTCCTTGACTTAGGATATACATTACCCAGCAACAACTAAAACCATCAGTGGGTTATCAACAGTGTTTTCCATCAGAGCCAAACCCCAGCACTGTATTAGCTCCTAAGGAGGAAATTAACTCCATCCCAGCTGAAACCAGGACAGGGGCCAACAAGAAAGCTGGAGAGGGACTTTTTAGAGGGGCACATAGTGATAGGACAAGAGGTAATGGGCTCTAAACTTGAAAGAGGGGAGATGTAGATGAGAGATGAGGAAGGAATTCTTCCCCGTGAGGGCAGCGAGGCGCTGGCCCAGGCTGCCCAGAGCAGCTGTGGGTGCCCCATCCCTGGCAGTGCTCAAGGCCAGGCTGGACGGGGCTGGGAGCAGCCTGGGCTGGTGGGAGGGGGCCCTGCCCGTGGTGGGGTGGGAACTGGATGAGCTTTTAAGGTCCTTTCCCACCCAAACCGTTCTATAAGACTATAAATGTCATAGACGTTTGATGCCTGTTTCCTGTTTTCAAGGTCAATTAGTGTCTCATGGAAATATATTAGGTTGTTTTGGCAAATGTAGTCCATGGCTTATTTCTCTGTTGTTCTGCAGGTGCATACAGTACTTTGCTTTATTACTTGTTCCAGTATGTATTCTGGTTAAAATAACATGAGAAGTCAGTAGTTACATATGTATAATTTCACACCCTTTCAAGGATCATAATTACAATTCATGTAATGTCTCTCTTAGATCCCCTCCTGGTTTTCTCTCATTCTTTCTTTCTCTCTTTGTCCCTGAATATTTTAACCTTCATTAATAGTTTGTCCTCGTTTTCACTTCTGTAGTCTTCTTTTTGAATTTTAGGTTATTTAGGAGCCCTTAAATTTTAGCCACATTCATCTTTTACTGCAGTCTGCTCTTTTCTCTGCACTGAGGTAGTTCACGCTTGTTTCTTTAGCATAACTTTTTAAAGGGACTGACAATCCTTCTAACTCAGTTTTCTTGTTGAACTGTTTCTTCTTGTAACTCACCTACTAATTCTCATGAGTTTACTGAAATCAGCCACATTGAAGCCATGTTTTCTCTTCTCCGCTTCCTAAAATTCACAAAATTTCTCTGTTGGCATGTTGACCTAAGGTCACTTGTCATCTTTTTCAACCAATTCTTTTCTACTGTCTGATATGAATGCAGAAGTCTTTCTTTTTCATTGCTTTATCTACCTTTTCTATTAAAAGGAAAGAAAAAAAAGTCATCAGTCCCTCTACAGTCCATTCACAATGGGCATTTGTGTATTGAAATCACCTACCCACAATCAAGTCCTTTGCTGTATATTCAGCGTTTCTACATGCTGCAATAAAGCATCATCCACCAATCTTCTTGAATTAATTATCCATGGCATTCCTGATCCGGTTAATGCTCAAGTTCTTTGCTTTAACTGTGTTTTCAACACCTTGGCACATGCATCTGCTCTTGAGGTAGCAGGCACTTCTGGACTGTTTAACTGGCCAACCCCCCTGTAGAAGCCATAATCTCTCTACATTAACTTTATTGCTCTGTGCAGTATTGCACCAAGTCTCAGTTAGAACAGCCAAGTCATCATTTTTATCATAGATCAAAACTCCAGACTCTTTCTAATTATTTCTTTTACATCTTTTAGTAGTCTTATATGTCTCATAACAGACATAGCTAAGAATTTCAGCTGACGTGCCAGTGAGCTGCTCTTTTTTTTCCTGTGGTCTTCTCCATAGCACAGTTGTGTATACCTGCCTGTAGTTACTTATGCTTTAGACCCACAGCAATGCTAAACCATTTGCTCCTGTAATTCACATTCCTTCATCTTTCCATTCTGTTTCCTGTGCCTCATCTTTTTAAGATGCATTTGACATAGTAAGATATCCCCTTTACCTCATTCTCACCTTCCTCTTTTGTTTGTTGTAGACTTCTCTCTTCAATGGAGCAAGGCTCTGATTGTTCGTGGGTAGAACAGGGAAGAAGCTTTTTTTTAAAAAAAAACATTTTAAGCCTGCTTCTGGTGGTGACTCATTCATACCTAATTGAATTTAAATTTCCAATTCTTGAGATGTTAAGATTTAGAGGATTTCTTCAGTTTAAGCTGTAGAGGTACAAGAGGCAGCTCACAGTCGGGGAGGGGCGAGGGAAGTTCCTTGGTGAGAGGCGATTAAGAGCAGAAGCCCATTGTGGGGCTCTGAATTTGCCTCTTCTGTGAAAAGCTCTCTCAGCTGGTTCTAGGGCAAAGTGATCTCCTCAGGCAGAAGTAACATTTATGAATACGGCCTTTCTGCTTTCCCTGTCTGCTCGTATGTATCCTCAGTGTTGTTGGACTTCCACAGGGACTTCTGGGTCTGAGGGTATCCGAGGAGGTAGGAAGCTGAAGGAAGAAGTACTGAATTTGTCAGGTGGAACTGCTATGTTGTCATCACCTTAAATTTACTGTTAATCTCGCTGAAATTACCTGCTCTGCAACCAAAATCCATGATCTGCCCAGAATACAAGTGGTTAAGAACTGGGGGACGGTTTGGAAACTCCAGGGAAACTTGATGGCCAAGGTTTTAGTAAAGTTTGCTTACTACTTTTTTTTTTTTTTTTTTTTTTTCCCTTCCATCCCTCGCCTCCTTCCCCATCTCCACCAAGTCTTCCATCCCGTGGAATGTTCGTATTGCCGGTGTGAGAGCATGATGGGTTTCCGGTACCGATGCCAGCAGTGCCACAACTACCAGCTCTGTCAAAACTGTTTTTGGCGTGGCCATGCAAATGGGCCTCATAGCAACCAGCATCAGATGAAGGAGCATTCCTCCTGGGTAAATCACCTTTGTTTGTCATGCTGCAACAACCCTCTCTGTAATTATTTATTCTGAACGTTAAAAGTTTCTGTAGTAGAACTGTACAGTAGGACTTTTAAAGGTTACCAAATAGCAAAAGCGTATAAATAGATAAACAGTACTGGTTTTATTACAAGTAATGTTGTTAATTTATTGATGGTTGTCACAGTATTCAGTGCTGTGTAAAGCACACAAGACAGCACCATCCTTCTCAAGGCTTAATAAGTGTGTTTCCTTCCCCTCTTCACATCAGTCCTACTTTTCCTTTATTTTCTTCTAGCTTAAAAAGACTGAAAGGTTGCAGTATCTTTCCTCCCAGGAAAGGTAAACCAGTTAGCATGAATGCTGTGCTTAGAAAGAAACTTCATTCAAGTGGCATCTTTCAAGACAGTATTTCTTCAAGAGAAAAAATGAATATTGTCATTGTCCTGATAATTGTAAATACAGTCATTGAAAACTCTTAGTTAAAAAGCCTTAAAGAAATTGTATGAGAAACAGCATTCAGTTGGATGACTATAAGATAATTGCATCTCAAGAAATAGTAGACAATTTTAGATGTATCCCCCCCATTTTATGGCAAAAGATTAAGCCCAGCCTTTTACTTATTCAAAGAGAAGTTCAAATGATGATTGGATTATAATTAGTAATTATCTTCATGAGGGAGAGTTATTATAGTATTACTGTTTAATTTAGAAAATTGGACCTTAATACCATTCAGTAGTTGGAAGGCGAAGACAGGAAAATTCAGTCTTAAGTCTTAAATATTGTCCTTTTTTAACTATGTGGGTAATAAACTTCTGGAATGTTTAATCTAAACCACCAGTAGATTATTATCCCCTTAAGTATATATAAATCCAGTCTGGATTTTTTAATGCAAAGGTGTATCTAAATAGTAGCTTTAACTGTAATGTAGAGATTTCCTTCTGAAATGCCTGACCTGCATCTGCGGCGAGTCAGGTTAGACGGACTGTGCCCCGGTCTAGTACCAGGATCTCTGAACGCTCATCCCCTGTGGTTCCAGTTCGAGGCATTTGATTCTTACTAGGCTGTAGAGAATGTTTGAAGGTGTAATGTGAATTGGAGGAGGGGGAAGTTATAGAAATAGGGAAGGAGGGTATTCAGACTGTTGCTCTTCTGGTAAATGAAACGGTGCAGGTTGTTGCATGTTGTGATCTGCCGGACTGTCAGAACGATCCCTAGCTTTAGCGTGGGCCGAACGGCACTCTGCCGAGCAGCTCCTAAGGTAAGGTTTAGGAGTTGACACAGGTGAGGAACCATGCCTACTAGATAACCTGAGTGTAGCCACCTTGCTTGAAGATCAAGAATTCAAATTAAATACCATCAGGACCAGGTGGTGGCTCTGGAATTGTTTCCTTCTGTACTTTTTATGTAGAAGGAGAGGGAATTGCACAAACAGAAGGAAGATTAAAGCACAGAACTGGAAGATTACTGGAAACAGCGGAAGATACGGGAAACAGTTTTTACAGAAGAAAGGAAAGAATGTATCATTTTGCAAGGGCCTGTAGTTGTAGGATAAGAGGGAATGGCTTTAAACTGAGAGGGGAGATGGAGATGAGAGATGAGGAAGAAATTCTTCCCCGTGAGGGCGGCGAGGCGCTGGCCCAGGCTGCCCAGAGCAGCTGTGGGTGCCCCATCCCTGGCAGTGCTCAAGGCCAGGCTGGATGGGGCTGGGGGAGGGGGCCCTGCTTGTGGCACTAGATGGTCTTTAAGGTCCCTTCCCACTCAAACCGTTCTGTGGTTCTGTGAAAGAAAGTAATGATAGTTGGGAGCCTTGAAAGGACTAGATTTTAACATCTTATCCAATGAAAACATTAAAGCCTAACAACAATTGGTCCAGAAGTCTGAAGAAGGAATTCTAGCAGCAGCAAATATGGCTCTCTGGTACAGAAACAAGGCATAACTCTTGCTAGTAAGAAATGGCAGCAGTGAGTGAAATGGGAGGAACACTTACAAGGTGTGCTTAGGTAAATCTGTTTGCAGGGTGGTTGTGTAGTGCAACTATAGAGTTACGCCTGGATGTGAACCAGAAGAATAAAAGGCATGAAGAGAGAAAGAGGTATTTACATTTCTTGTTCAGCGTAGTCAGCATCCAAATCAAACTCTAAAGGTTGTCTAAAGGTGAAGCAAAGACGAAAGATGGAAATCAAGGACAAAAATGGAGAAATTTCAGTAAACAATAAGATAATCATAAGGAGCATTTATGTTCCTGTAGTCTAAAGTAATATTTCTGCCTCTAACTCTAGAAACTTACTTCTGAGCCTTTTTAACCATTTGCTGTTTTCTTTAAGGAACAGGGTGTTTTAAATGGACTAAAAAATTCAGGGATATGATAGTACAGACTGGGGTTTCTCCTTTAAACTGAGCATGGAAGAGGGTTCTTTTGAGAGATGTCTCTTGCATATTTTTTCTTTCAATTTTTTTAAACTTTTACAAGTCTCGTGTGCTCATTTTATGAAAATTGAAAATTACTCTTTCTTAATTTAAAAAAGAATGTATTGTAATTTTGGATTTGAACTGTACTGCTAGTTAAATGACAGACAAGGAAATCCATCAATCGGGGAGGTCAGGGATCTGAATCACGTCAGTCTTCAGTGGAACATTTCTGCCTTCATTAGTTGGGTGGCTAGTACTGATGGTAAAGGGGCAGAGCTGAACCTGACACAAAGATGAAGAGCATCCAGCAAAGGGAATGAATTCAAAGGGGTCTATTCTGCATCACTGAAATTTTCAAAAACAGATGCAGTTCAGTACAGAAAATTGCAAAGTTCCCAGGTGGGACTAAGCAGCTGCAATGTTTCCTGAAGGGTACAAGGCTGGGGAGCAGTTCTGCAGAAAATGGTTTGGGGATGTTATGGCTGCTTATGATCTGAACACACACCAGCAACGTCAGACTGTTTGTTGTGCAAACACTGTATGGTGTCTGGAAAGGAAAACATGACTGCAAGATGTGCATCTGAACTCTTTGGTTCTACTCAATGCTGGTGCAGCTTCAGCCGAAATAGCATGACCTCTTGTGTGTGTACTCAGCGATCGTTTCGTGAGTGAAGACCCAAAGGCTCCTGCTGACCAGGTCTGCAGAGATTAACTGGTACTCTGACACAATAAAAAAAGAAATTTATTTTTCCTAGGTTTTCAATCCAGCCAGATCTAGTTCAGTCTTGTATGGTGTATTTTCAGAGTTTTGGAGCCCTAAGACCCAGTATAAGCATTAATAATAAGTATTTTCTTTTTCTTCAAATTCTGAAGTGCCTTTGATACTTTTTTTGATACTATGAATCATAATACAGCAATTTAAAAATAAATATAAAAATAATACATGTAATGTGCATATATTACTCTAGTGATTTTATAGATACGTGTGTATAAGGCAGAAACCTTTTTTTTGAAAGAGAGGCTTTTCTACATGAACATTCTGCTTGCTGGGGCCTGTTTGAGGGGGGAAAAAACCCACTCCACTCTCTAAATTTTTCCTTCTGGGCTATTTCAATTTTGTTTTTATTAAATAGCCTGAAGTACTGATTCATTTAGTTATGTACACGTAGCAGGACTGAAAATCCAATTGTTCATTTTGAAAGCATGTAGATTAATCCTCGTTCCTTCTGTTTATTTTTTTGTTACGTCTGCTGAACTGAAGCAGCCTCTGTCCTCTACAAATTTCAGGTGAAATGTTAAAATAGCCACGTTACCCTAAAGGCTTATACTCTAGGGGATGAGGTTTGATGGCTTATTATCAGCTGTAGTTGAGTTAGAACGTTCTTCCTGCTATAAATAATGGAATGTTTGTTATTTATAACCACCCTTAACATGGTGGCTTCGGAGTATGTATCAACAAACCAAACCAATGTTTGGCTGTTTCTATAGCGATAATATCTATGGCTTCCGTTGGGAAGTCATTATACTGGGTACTAATCGAGTCTAAAACAAAAGACAGACCCTTTTATCTACCAAGTTGAAGTCTAACAACACTGTAAGTAGCTGTTAATAAGATTTTGCTGTCAAAATTACATCTCATATTTCTGGTTCATTTAATTCCCATTTAGACTGCCTTAAAGTTATTAAAACTTTTTGAACATGTTTTTATTTGGTCCCCCAGAAAACAAGCCAGAAGGGAACATGCTATTAAATAGTGTGCTCTGCATCCCTGTCACGTTGCTGTCTGTGTGGACTGCCACCATCACATGGGCTCCTGTTTTCAAATGATGTGAAACCCCTTTTCTAAGGTGGCGTTTCCCAGCAGAGGGCACGCCGCCCTCGCACACAGGCAGGCAGCATGCCTGGGCATCAGGGCGACCTAGGCATCGGGGTGACCGTCGGTCCCCTGCAGAGACCCGGAGGCAGGCACATCTGCTTTACCTTCTTTTTCGCTATACCATTTCCATATGTGCATTATACCCGCTTCACTTACCATATGGGCTTCTTTCTGCTTAATCTGTTTGGCTGCTCAGCACAATTCCTCTGCTGGGAGAAGAGGGAAAGTTCTGTGGAGAATGCTGACTGAATTTTTTTTTTTTTTTTTTTTTGCTTGCTTGCTTACCTGTTTGAAGTATAGAAGAAGGGCAGGTGTGCTGCCTTACTTCGTGTTTGCATCCTGTGTAGTTTATGATATTACTAGTAATATCAGTAAAATGAGGCAGATATTAGAGGGACTGGGGGGGGACAATGACAGATAACATCACAACCTCAGTTTTCAAATAAATGCTCTTGCCAACTGAGTTACAATTCAGTTTTTGTGAAACTTCTAAGCCCATCACACCAATGGTTTGCTAGACCCTATTGGTTGAGGTGGGCATGATTTATAAACTGACAATTAGAAAAAAGGTAGAAAGACAACTGTTGGTAGTTTATATATTCCAGCTTTCTCATTCCATGATGGAAGAATTTTTTTATTTTTTTTTTTTTTAACAGAGGTAGCCTTTGCTAGGAAGGCAGGTGGACAGAGAGACAGGATCTGTAAACCATTCTGAAAGGAAAAGGATCTGGCAATGGGGTTTCAAACATATGGACCATTACAGTTGCATTTTACTGATAATTTCTCACCGCTTTTGTACAGATAACACAGTTTTTCAGTGGTATCTGTCAATAATAACCCAACAGTTTTCCCAGCAGAAAGTGGCCAGTCCATTTGCATTTGATGCACGTATCTCAGCCGTGTCTGTTTGCGCAGATCTTGGCAACTCCGAGGGAAACGCTTGACCGGGTGCAGGTGCAACTCAGTTTTATCTAAACTTGGTTAAGAACATACACGCTCTGTACGTGCCGTGTTTTTCACAGGAGGTCCCTTCGCAGTGGTCTGACTGAGCGCTCTCGGGAGCAGCCGCAGAGCAGCGCTTGCAGCCGCAAGTGGGCGAGCAGCACCGGACCCGCACAGTGCAGCTACATGCAGACATCTGTCTTCTCGCTCTCTGGGAAGAATTAGTTGTTCTATCACTTAAAATGACTTTTATTTATAGGCTAGTTGCACACTTATGCAGGCATCACTGCATAAGTGATATGTTGGTTGTGCTTTATTTTAGTTAAGTTAGATAAACCCATGATTGTGTATTAAATAAAAGTGTAGAATCCAGGAAAATCCTTTGGCTGATGTATCGATGATATGTTTACTGAAATAACTGAACTCCGTGTGTTTCTTTGGTTTGCATTTGATTCTCAGGATTGGTGCCATAGGGAAAGTGATTCAGTGGTTAATAGGAAAAGTATTTTTAACCTTACCTTGTGGCTGTACAAGTGGAACGTGAAATCACCTGAAGAGGTAGAGTGCACAGCCAGGGTCTCCTTCAACTTCTTCAACAAACATTCCAGCCTCTCAGAAGCATTTCTTCTCCTTTTTTTGAGCTTTCTCTGACCCCCTTGAGAAACCAGATGTGCTTGCTGCTGGGTAGACACTGTTTTGGATCGTGAAATCTGTGTTTTCTGCTGCTTACGAGCTCCAGTAGCAGCGCCAAGGAGTGCCGACCTGCAGCTTACCGCTGCGGTGGCTGCAGAAGACGTCCATGCCGGCTGATGTCGTGCTGGGAGAAGGACAGCTTCTGAAACATTCACCAGCTCTCCTCTGACCTCAATTCCTTGTTCAGTTGAAAAATCTATTAAAATGTATCATTTAGAAAATGATGGTGAAAGTGATGTTATAGAAACAGTTCTGGCTGTCGGGATATCTGGGTTGGTATATAAATCAGTAGTTCACCTGATTCCAAACTTCATAGGTGTTTCAGAAGACAGGAAACCCAAAAACGTGTGTCTCAGATAACCAGTTCAAAAGGAAGGGGATCCACTGGGATGTCTGGTAACTGCATACAGTGTTGTAACTATTGAGAATATTCATTGATTCCTTAAACACAGTAACAGGCGGCAAATGTTTCTCACAAGTTTTATTATTCTGTGCATGGTGAAAAAGCAGCAGAAAGTGTTTCTTTTGAGTATTTGTTGATAGACCTGGGAAAAAGGTAGGTATCCTCCACTGATAGGTCTAGATAACGCAGTAAGGCTGAGAGAGTTTGCTGGAGAAGGAATCTCAGAAAGACTGTAGAATTTAGAAGGATCTGTTGTGCTGGAAAGCAGGAGTCCTGCAAAAAGCACTGTGGTTATTCCTTGCTAATGCACTCAAAACTGCAGCACTGCTGGCACGTTGCCGGAGCCAAGCCGACGTCTGCGTCTCACAAACCTTTTGGAACAACACGGAGAGGAAACCTTTCACGAATGCCTTGGCAATTACATGATCAGTAAAAGGGGGAAGAAAGTTGCTGTATGACAGTATTTGGGAGGAAAACCAAACCCAGGAATACCTGGGTTCAGGAAGGGTGCTGAAACATTGCATCTGGATAAAGAGCACACACTTCCCTGATGTGCCAGGCTGTTGTTTGGCTCATTGACTGCGCTTACCAGCAGGCTGATATAATGGTCACAGCGATGCAGATCCTGCTGAGTCATGTACCGTGCCCATTTAGAAGTAAAACAAAATGGATTGCCTGCTAGCCGTTCCCAGGAGAGCGCGTGATGAAGCTGAAGGTAGAGCCGCACATTGTCGGCTGGTTTCTACAGTTACGCTTCTGTAGCAGAAGGAAATGTGAAGTGGTTGAAAGCCTCTGAAAATAAAGGCACCCAGGCTGTTTTCCCATCTAAAGCTGAAGAGAAATAAGACCATAAATCGGACTCTAGAATGTGTGAAACCTTTTTCAAAGTCTGAAATTCTGTATTAGTTTTAACTACTTATTTGCAGTTGAAATTTATTAATGCTGGGGATTTTGCAGTAGTACATCCAAGTTCCAAACTGACTGAGAACCTGTTGCGACAGAAGTTATGGATACTTCATAAAGCATAGTTTGCCTCCAGCTATTTAGAAACATAAAGTCAAGAAGAAACAAGTTGAACAGCTGGGGAGGAAGAAGGTGGTAAAAACACAGTAGAGCTGGTGATGGGCCAGTGGATGGTGCTATGTGCCGAGGTTTGCAGTGGTGGTATCAGCGATGGGGAAGGGGATTGGTGGTATTTGTGGGTTTGCGGTGGTGTGGACAAGGGGATTGTGTCCCTCTGGGGCTTTGTGTTTTCTGGTTTTCTTGAAAGGGAGACCTTCCCATCTTTGCAGAATACAGATGATATTAAACAGGCGGGAGGTCAAGGTTAGTGACAATGATGAGAGAGAGGGAGAGAGGTGGCTTTTATTAGAAATTGCTAAAGTAGAGTTCAGCTAATTGAAAGGAAAAAATAGGTATTTCTCAGGGAAATGAGATATGCATAAGAGGTATACTTGCCTGTGAAATACTGTGCTCATTCAGCATGCTGTGCTCTTTTTCACTGTCAGCTGCACTGAGAAGCATTATCAAAAAGTTGGGATCAATGGAAATTATCTTTCCCCTATAATTTTCAGAAAGTGAAGCTGCAGTAGTGGCTCAGTTGTATGGCATTCTAGACAGTGCTGCATTTGTTTGACAAAATAAATAGCGGGGTAGCACAATAGGATATAGTGTTTGTTACCACAATGGAAAAAAAACCTTTAAAATAGCCTAAAAATACTGCAAAGAGGAGGTCACAGAAAAGGCATGCTGAGAATAGATGGTCTGCAGAAACCAAAGGATGAACAGGGTAAAGGGTAAAGTGGGAAATACTCTAAAGGGAAGAAGAAGTTGGGAACAAATTGAGAGAGAAATAAATGCAGAAATTTTCAACATGTAGAAGAATTAATTTAGGAAATCTGGAGTTTTGGTATGATCATGTTTGTGTGTATAATGTAAATTTTACTGTGAACTTAGTAAGAAGTAATATAAAGATTGGATTGTGTTTTTCTTAGCATTTCAAAATAATTAAAGGCTGATAACCATCTGTAGAACCTTTCATTGTGAGGGTGCCATGCACTTCAGCACTGTTTGCAGGGATCGTCCACTGATTGCAATCTACCAGGTTTTCTCAACACATTAAAAAAATAAAAAGAGAGGGGAAAAAAAGAAAAAGGAAACCCATCAGCTTAGCATCAGTAATTTTTTTTAGCACTTACTATTTAGTGAATTAGTAAGCTGAAGTGCTTCTGAACATGCTGGTTTACAGAGCTCCCTATAGGAGGCTCGGCTGAAGTAGTTAATTATCTTGACATCCTACTGAAGCCCTTCTTGGTGAGAGTAGATAAGAATCTTATACCCATCACAAAATTTTTGCAGTGGTACTTTGATAGGGCCAAGCCTTTTTGTCTGCAAAAGCCAAAGATAATCTATTGGGAAGCTCAATTGCCCATTTCACTGGGTTGTTAGATGGCTGGCTCTCCATGGCCTTCGTGCATTCTCCTGCTTCACAGGTGGGATCTGTGGGCTGCTGAATAAAAATTCCAGAATCTGAAAGGAATTAGGCTACGGCGTGTTGAATAATTGGTTTAATTTGTGAAACATTATGGTCTTAACACAGTAACCAGGCCCAACTATGCATTGTAAAGCAGTGTTAGATGCTGATGGAGGCGTGTGACTGGAGTTTGACTGTGGAAGAGTGTGGTCATGAGCAATACTTTTTTTTTCCCCCAAGACTACATGCATCACAAATTCAGAGGCAGCCTCTGAATTCATGGTTTTTACAATTTTCAGTTAGCATTGACTTTGAATTGTAAGGTAGTTGAAGGAGGGTAATATATCTTCAGTTAAGAACCAGCTATCCTAATATGTCCTCACAGGCGTCCAGCTCATCTTTCTTTTCTAATTTGAAAAGAATTCTTCTCTTTTTTTCATTCTTTTCCAATTGATATTACTATTTTACTTTATACTTAAAATGCATCCCAATCTACTACAAGCTGTGTAAATCCACAGAGGGGACAACTTCTTTGCACACAGCTTCTCCACTCAGAAGAGCCTTTCTTGCCTGTTTTATATTGCTAAAGCCAAGAGGCCCAGAGTTGAAGAGCCTTACTGGTTTACTAATTACTAATTGTTTATTTCAGCATTAGTAAATATTAGTTATTGCTAGTTACTAATTTAAATCAACTGTAACTGTATGTGTTACTTCTGTCATGGGTAGCTTTGCCTCCATTTTAAGTCAGTGTAAATGTGAATTTTTATTTGAATGTACCTTGAGAATTGGTCCTAATTCCACTTTGGAATGTCTTATGGGAGTAGTAAAAAAATTGTGTAGGAGTAACTAGGTTACACATATGTTCAGTCAGATCAGAAAAACAAAACTACTGGGTTACTTCTGAGCTCTCATAAAAGCATCATCTGGCCTCCCACATCACTGGCACAAGTTTGCTGGGTGTAATAACATTTTAAGACTTAATTTTGTAAGTCAACGTTGGACTTGAAGCACATTTTAAGTGCATGACTCAGGCCAGCTATCCTTTCTTGTGTGTTTGGCCACACTTGTCACCAGCCTTTCAGCCTTGCGTAGGTGATCCCAGGACAGCAGCTCCCGTGGGATTAGTCAGCACAACCAAGTGAATTTGTGAAAGAAAAATAAACCAGCCGTTTGTGTCTGTCTTAGCACTGTGTTTCACCTTGACTTTGCCCATAATGAACAAAAAATTTGAAAGTTTTCTCTCAAAATCAATTTTCAGCGGAGGGAGGGGGCGGGTGTAGCGCCAAGCTTGGTGGATTCGGGCGGGCGGTAAGGCTGTGCACACAGGTCATCTACCAGCTCGTGCACCACGTCCTTTGCTCTTCCCCTGCCCTCCCTGCAAACTACAGTGCGGGTGTTCAGAAGGTGTCATGAGTAAGTATAAGAAATCCCTTAACTGGATATGATTGCCCCATGATTTAATTCCTGATAGAAACAGCAGACAATCGGTTGATTTCTTCATCTTACATACTATTGTTTAACTACTTTCATTTTTCAATATTATAGCACGCACAAAAGAAAAACAAACCTCAAAACTTGTCTGCCTGTGTAGTGCCTGTGCTGATTTCTCAGATATGATAGAATGTAACTGGATATTTCTGGATATTCTAGTACTGTGCATTTTTTTTAACTTCTGTGTTTTCTGATTGCACATATCGCCCTGTTCTTTGTAGTAGTCAACTTGTTTTTGTCATTCCTTTCAAAAACAGAAATCACCTGCAAAGAAGCTGAGCCATGCAATTAGTAAATCGCTTGGTTGCGTACCGAGTAGAGAACCACCTCGTCCTGTATTTCCTGAGCAGCCAGAAAAGCCACTTGATCTTGCACATATAGTGTGAGTATCTATTTTAATCTACTTTTCACTTAATTGGGGATACAAAGCAAGGTATTTGTGGCTCTATTTGACTTTGGAATAGGCTAGCAGAAAGGAGCCCTTAGATTAGAATTTTAAAGTTGTGATGCTGAAACTGTTATGTTTCTCTGAAAAATTATTTCAAACATACTGTTTTCTTGAAAATGCCTTGTTAGCAAAAGAGAGATACAGAATATGTTTGTGTGCAGTTAGACTAAGGCCTGACTGTATGTTCTACTTGCATCTATTAGCATATCAAAGTAACAATCAGCCTTACCTTTTGTACATCACCATATTGGATCAGACTCTTATTTTCTCATTGTAGATAAAAATAATATAATCAAAACAATGTTAGAGATGTTTAATTGCAAGTTAATGCTGCTTCATATTAGCAGTAGCAGGGTTTGGCTTGGTGCTGCTGCCTGGGACCATTGACTTTGTGTTCGTATTTGTTTCACTGAGAGGTTTACTGTGTTTTTCTGCTCAATAGCGTTGTTGTTGCCCTTTCGTTCTGAGCTTATTGTCAAACCGATGGAATGATTTTAATGAAATGCCATTGTAGTGGTGTTGGTTTGAACAGACTTGAAATCAGTCCGCTTCCTCAGTTTGTCAATTTTCACATCAAAAGTAAAGCCTGAGACAAAAAAACACCCAAACAAACTCTGTTACTGTGTATGTATAATAAACTAAGCCTCCAAATAGATCTGTTTTAATGTCCTACAGAGTCTTGAAAAAGTCTTTTCGTATACCTACAATTAAGTGTGTGCTACAGAGAGGAGCGAGGAGCAAAGCAAAGGCATATAGTTTATATAAAATGGAGGACTCTCGTTTTCATGAGTATGCAGTAATTTGCAGTTCTGAGAGTAAGTGGGGCTGATGCACTTCTGGTTTTCTTTTGACATCATAAATATGAGATTCTTCTTGAACTGTTTTCTGTCACAATTTCTGAATGGAGAACCAAGGTATTCAAATCTGAATGGCTTATAACCTCTGACAGTTCAATATTGGGATGTGCTGCTTTGCCCTTTCCTAATGCCATATGATTTTGATTGACTGGCTCTTCCGTACGCTCCTTTTTAACAGTTGTGGCAGTCGTTAAGAAAAAGCTGGAGGCTAGCTTGTCAAAATATTGGAAAGGTGAGAAATGTAAAGCTTATCGTAGTATGGCACAACACTCACGTGGCTTTCTTTTGTGAAAAGCATAGAAGAAGATCCATAACGTGACCTGGAAGAGTAGTTGCAATGCTAGACTCCTCAACAACATAGTTTTGAGCTTTACCAATTTCTGCTTAGTTGTGTGATTGTTTTTTCCAGTTCTTGCATCACTGAATATTTACCAACTTCTATAACGCTTGCTTTTGTCCTATGCAGTGAGGGGAGCTGATCTGATTTAATGGAGTATAATTATTCTGATTTGCTCTGTGAAATCGCACTTGAATTTTTAAAATAAATAAATAAATAAGTCTGTTATGCTACTGTTCAGTTCAGAGCTGAAGTCCATCTTCTCCTAAATGAACGGCTTATCCGACCCGCAGGACAAGGTTATACCTTGTCCGCAGAATGAGCGCCGTGCCTTGGCCAGGCTGTGTCATGGAGCTCGTCACATAGCTTTAAATCTGGATTTTCTGTAGTAAAGGTGCGGCTGAGCCTCACAGAAAACAATTTCACGTTTAAAATCTTATCAGATCACGAATCTGTTCACGTTTTTAGGTTTTCCTCTGTGCTGCTTCCGTGTTGAAATGCACTAACATTCACAAGAGAAAATTAGTAGTTTACAATACTGCTATAAAAAATAAAAGCGTATGTAATTGCATAAGTACAGTGTATGAAAGTAATTACAGCGATGGTATTGTGACTGCCTGTGTGAAGGAGGGCTGGAGAAACTGATCCCAAAACTACCAGCCCAAGTTTTACTTCTGACGCAGGTTTGCCAAGTGTGATGAATTACTTCTTTCTTTTGCTGGGACTCATTAATTCGTTAATGGATCAAACAGGTTTCAGTCCTCGGCGAGAATGGTTAAGGGAAGGCTGGGTGGCTACTTTCGTGGTTTGCATTTTAAACGTGTGACCCACTGCAGGTGCTGGCAGGAGAGTGCCTCCGAGCTTGCTTTGTGCTGCCGGTCGGTAACAGATGATCTGTACCTCGACTCCCAGGCATGGCATTGCCTGTGTCCTGAGCCCAGAGGCAGCAGCGGTGGGAGCCAGCTGGGGAGATGCTGCTGCGAGAACATGGGCAGGAGGGTGCTGGGGGCACCCTGGGGAGCCTGGCAGGAGCACGTGGCCCTGGGGGGACACGGGTGGGGGTATGGCACAGCGCGTTCTGCCGTGGCCGGGACTGCTGCCCAGGCACTCTTGGCAGCAGCAAGACAGCTTGGAGACATCTGCTCTGTGCTGCCAGCTTTAATTAAAAAAAGGCAGAAAAAAACCCAACAGTGTGAAAGTGTACCCTAAGAAGCCAAAGTATTGGGAAATACTGCCTGGTGCTACAGGGACGACTCCAGGAACAAAAGATAATGGTTGGGTGTAAAAATAATGTAAGTAGATGATTTAAATCAAACACACAATCACATGAAAATAGTATGAACATCAGACCAAAAAAAGACCTACTGGGTTTTTGTATAAGTGAAGAGTTTAAAAAGTGAAGTTTGGGGGTTTCTGTGTAAGTGATACCACTGAAATAAAATAATAATAATAAAAAAAAGGCACACAGACCTCTCCCACCTCCCAGTTTTTACGTGTGAAAAGTGACATAGCCAGGGGAGATTCTTTAATGGAACTCAACTTATAAAGAGGAATTGCTCAGGGCCACAATGAGTCATTAGTTAGGTGTCAGTGATCATGACCTGATTGCATTTGTTTCATGTAAATGAGGTGCACATCAGGATCTAACAATCCTGCTTTAGAAGAAGCTGTCTTGCACAGCCGAAATCAACTTCTAGCTGACTAAATTAAAAATAAAAATACTAATAGCTAGGAACAGTTTAAGAATACTTGGCCAAACGTTCCAGGGAAAACAAGGCTTGGAAGGGAAGAAAAAACAGCTATACTCATTAAGGGAAGGAGAAGACAGAAAACTTGGTAGCAAAGAATGTAAACTAGTGGTTTCAAGGTTATTGGAGGATAGTTTACAGCTTGTGGTGTGGCGTGGGGGACAGCAATTCTGCAACATGCTGATGGTGAGGTACTTAACCTTGTGAGATAATGCAAAAGGATGTTGAGTCGCACCTTCTATGTTTACAGCCCAAACTGCATTTTGAAAGAATTTCTTAATTTGGATACTTCCTGCTGATTGTTGACATGTCTTGGAGCATTGGAAAGTTCCCAGAGCACTGGAAGAAAATTCGTATAATCTCATTTCTGTTTTCAAGGGGTGGGGTGGGGAATGAAAATGAAGTCAAACAGGGCAATCTCTGACATGCTGTGTTTACCAACATGACTTTGACGGTGACTAAAATAATGGAGCAGTAGATAAGCTCATTTGTTGATCAGTAAATAAAAAGGTAAGTTATGCCAATCAGACATAGGCTTTTGGCAATTCAATACAGTCAGACTCAGCTTCTATCTTTTCTTAGGAGATCAGTTTTGATTAATAAAGGCGATAGTGTTGGTGTAATGCATTTATTATGAGCATTGAATAATTTAGAAAACAATAATACAGCACAGATACAGCAGATTGGGAAAAAAAAATGTTGTTTAGCTCATTGTCCTCAAAATTACTGCAGAAAGAAGGTTCCTGAATAGGGTGTGTTTTCAGACGGAGTCCTGCAGAGATCAAACGGCGCTTCTGTGCTATTAACATCCATTTTCATGACCAGTAGGAAAACGTGTACAATCAGTCCTGGTAGGCAAATGAGCAAACTGTTGGAGGAATGAGGAAGATTAAAAGGACAGTATGCTGGGCAGAATGACTCAAAATGTTTGGAGCACACAGTGTGCAGTTGACTGAATGCACGTTTTCAGGATGATACGGTAAGCAAGGGCGCTGGCAGGATCTGAGAGAGCAGCCAGGAGAGTTTGCCCTTTGTGCCTGGTGGCGGCAGGATCGTTGTCAGAAAGCTCTGTAGTTACCGCACACACAAGCAAGGCAAATGTTGAAAGACCAAAGGGTTTGAGAAGGTCAGTGAAGATGATTAAAGGACTGGAAATAGATCTGGGAGGATGCATAGCTTTGCATCCAGAGGCTCAAGTAATGTAAGTATAACACAGGGGTTAAGGAATGATTTGATATTTCTAAAAATATCTAACCTAGAGAAATTAAATGTAATCCCGGGGAGCTTTGGCCAACAGGCTTAACAAAAGACACAGACCAGAAGTTGAAGCTAGACAAATTCAGAATAAAGATAAGAAATAAGCTTTTAATAGTGAATGTAAGTAAATAATTGTTAGACTAGATTGCCATAATCTACAGTGGTGGTGGAATTCCTGCCACTGAAACTTTAAAACCAAGAGGAGAAGAGTATTTTTAAATCAAGAATCCAGCCAGTCTTATGTTCTGTGCTTGACAAAAGCTCAGTTATTTCAGTGTTTCCTTATAGCTTTACGAGATATGAGAAATGCATAAAAAATTTTAATGTAGTCTCAGAGTCAGGAATTTTACAGAATCCACTGCTAGAGCACCGTACGTATGTTCCATAAGGTGGTTATGGATTTGCTTTATTTACAGTTCCAAAAATAAGTGAGTGTTTCTGACACTACCTCTACCTCTCTTTACCTGCATTCCTGCAGCTGTGCTGGGTCAGTACTACAAAAAATGGAAATTCTGCTATTTCCTGCTATTTTGGTGCATTCTGCTTCTCTTCCCCTTCTCTCTCTGCATCCTCCCCTGGATCGTGCGCTGTGCCTAGGTGGGAGTTTCCTGACTGTACAGAGTAATCCTGCATGAATCATCATCTTTTTAAGGTGTCAGTTTTCTGAATACAATTGCTGGAACCCAGAGGCTCCCCTTTTTTAAGGACTTACAGTCTACATGATGGAAAATAATGGGCATTAAAAACCTTTTTTGTTTATGTTTGATAAAGCAGAAGTGGTATTTGACATGGATCAGTTTTCCTGGGAGAAATCACTTAAAGTTTTCCTTCACTGCTGTGTTATTTCGGGTTACAACATCATCATTTTCCCCTGGCTCTGGACCCAGTGAATGCAACCCCCTCCCGTTAAAGCCTTTATTTTAAAATATTATCTGAGGTGGATCCTTGCAGTGACACCACCCTGTTGCACAGGCCATGAAAAATTACTGTCCTTAACCAAAACGACCGCTGCCAGTATGGTCCTACAGGAACCATCACAGCGCTCGGGTGTTCTTGTGCTGTTGCCAAATGCCGTCACTGCCGGTGGCGCTGCCGCTGCTGCGGTGGCAGATGGGCTACATCACTCTTGGCTGTGGCAGGTGATGCCGCTGTCCTGGGCTGTGTCCCCTCCTCGCTGGGAGAAATCGGTGCCTGCGCAGGAGAGGTGGCACCTCGGTGGCTGTTCCCCTTTGCAGCGCAGCGTGGGGGAGCTCAGCGTGGCACTGGTGAAGGTGGCTTTGTCCTAATGAGTTCTGCCACGGTCAGTGGCAGCTGAAGAGGAAACCTACGTGCCACTCCGGTGGCTCACAGAAAGGCAGTCTGTCTGCTGTGGGTCCCTCCGCGTGACAAACAGGCAAAGTGGTGGACAGAGAGGGGACTGTGCATTGCTTCAGTTTTCTTACGTTAGAGGTCTGAGGAGGCATTTGTAGGGATTCACAAAGTGTTTTCACTCCTGCTGGCCAAAAATAAAGGTAGTGGCCATGTCGTGCTTACGTTAATGTGCGCACCCTGTGCTCTGGCATGGCTGACACAGTAAGGGAGCGATGATCTCTGACGAACAGAAGTCACCCCCCAGAAGAGAAGCTGGGGGCACGTGTGTGGTGGTGGTGGCCCCAGCTCTGCTGATGAGCTGCGTGGCTGTGAACCACTGCAAAGAGCAGCAGGCGGCTGAGGCCGTCCGTAGCCGGTTGTCCCTGGCTGATTTAGTGATGCTCGCTGGGGGCTTTGCCTCCAGATGCCCACCAGCAAGGACTGGCCATGGGTGCTGCCATCAGGGCTGGGCTCAGCCCTTCAGAGAGCTGCCTGGTAATGGGAGAATGCGTAACGGTATCGGTAATAGTCACCAGTATTGCTACTATTTACTTCAATACAGTAGAAGCAGGGGAAAGTTACTCTGTCTGCATAGAAGATGATGTGGCTGACAGATGTTAGCCAGCACCTATATATTATATATATATATACACAAATATATATTGTATCAGTGCGATGTAGCTGTGCCCTGGCTATTAAAAAAGTATAATTTTTCGTTACGATGGAAGAGTGGTGTAGCAGTGGGGTCTAAGTGGGGAAAACTACCCACAGATTGACTTCTTGTTCATCTGATTTACGTGTCACGTTAAGTTAGAATTTGTGTTAGATCCTGTTACTGGCAAAATGTCACTTTAGATGTCACATAGATTTACCTGAGTTCAAAAGACCAAGGCAGAA
Source organism: Microhierax caerulescens (assembly GCA_035590215.1). Taxonomy (NCBI): domain Eukaryota; kingdom Metazoa; phylum Chordata; class Aves; order Falconiformes; family Falconidae; genus Microhierax; species Microhierax caerulescens. The sequence continues at coordinate 74,424,192 of JAVJGJ010000059.1, read as the reverse complement.
AGTTTAACTCTTTGACAAAGGCAGAAATTGCTGAATTTAAAATGCAGCGTGGTTCTGCATCGCCTGTGTCCTGTCAGAAATCATAGTGACCTTTCTGTTCTCTGCCAGCAGTGGTATGACCCATTTGGAAAAGATTTTGGATTGACACTGTATCTATTTCCTCACAGAAAATTTGCAATGATAACATGTAAAAGCTTTGCCTTTGCACATGAAAATAAATTTTGCAAGATCTTTGTGAAGAGTTACAGTAAGAATACCGGTTTGTAGGTAACAAAGGTGTCTCTGGACCATCAGATGTGTGTTGCCAGAATTTTTATTTTATTTTAAAATTCAAAGACTGTTTATTGGCTGTTCCCTCCTCCTGCCCACAAACACTTTCTCAGGCACCAGTGACTTGAGTCCCTTTCATTGCTTCAGCTCAAAACCCTGGAGGAAGCAATGACCTGTCAAAAAACATATCCCTCTATCTACTGCTAGGGTCAGCTCTGCTGAAAAGCTGAAAAATATGTGGGTACCAATACACTTACAAAACTGCCCATTTCTTGGCCCAAGTTGCCTATTGCTTCTGCAGTGCTAACAGTGGGGCTAAAACATTATTAGCTAATTTTCTGAGGTTGCTTCTAGTGGAAATCATTTCTTCTTCTTACGGTTGCCAAAAAGCTCAGAGGTTTACAGGTTCCGAGACACCTTATTGTTTGAGGTGTGGTACACCCAAATGTGGCTCAAAAGAGATGCTCTTGTGAGCTGCCCTAGTACTTCTTCCCCCCGGGGAGTGAAGGCAAAGGAGCATCACACGGGTGATGCTGGCCACTGCATCTCTGGTATTGTGGTCCCCTTGGGCATCATTCTGCTGCGGATAGCGCCTGTGACCTTTGGCTATCAAGTTAACACCTCAACTTGCGCACTACTCTACATCTGTTTGTCCTTTTAAACTGCTGTGTTTTAAAGGTCTTAAAAACCCCAATACTACTAGGCAGAAAAATAATGCTGTGTTGAATTTCGATTAATTGTACATCACTGCCAGACGCGCCTATTGCAATAAATTGCAGAGCAAAACAAAATGCTTCACTGTTGTTTCCTGCATGAAAACCCTCAGAAGCCCAACCTCACCCTATTTCATAATAGATTTTATATACAGTGGTTGTTGATACTTAGGGTTTCCATCCCCTCTCAGAAAAATTAGTCCAGCCTCGCTCAGTGGCTGGACTTCTGTGAGAGTGACACTCCTGAATGGAGGACCAGGGATAAAGGGAATCTGGTGGATTGCGTGTATTTGGCTTTTCAAAAAGCCTTTGAAAGGATAATTTATCAGAGGCTATAAAAGAAATGAAGGGGGGGTTTAATAAGGGTTTTGGGGTTTGTTTTTTACTTTGAAGGCACTGGGGGGGAAAAAAAGGTCTTTTGATGTACCAAGAAGTGGTAAAGGTTAGGGAAGCCAAAGCTAGAGGCTAATGGTCAATGTTTGGGTGGAGGGGGTCAGAACTAGGGTCCGTAAGCTGATCCTAAAGGGGCCAGGCAGGGATGATCCCTCTGATGTTGCTGGTACAGTGGGGCTGGTGTTTCAGACCACTTTGCTGCTGAAGCCACTTTACTCTGGATCAGAGCAGAGACCGATCAGATCAGGAATATTTTTATACTCCTTCATCCTTGATAGGAGGCTTACCTGACCGACTGTTGAAAGTTAGTGAAAACTGCAAACAAGTCACAGGTTTTCTTCCAGTTAGGGAAGTTTTCTTGAAAATCTTTCTGTAAAAGCTTTGTGGCTTCCAAAACCTTGAAGAAAACACAGATCCTTTCTCTTAGAATCAGGGGTTGCTGATCCGAATCGGCTTCTTAAATGTGTTACATAAAATCTAGATGAACACAAAGGAAAGGAAAGAGAAATATGCTTAGCTTGCCAGTATTTATTGCAAACATATATCGAAGATGATTTTTTATAGAAGTTAAGGTCAGAAAACATTAAATCGGTTGGTCTGGCCTCCTGTATCTCATTGATCATTAAATGCCACCACCTTCCTTCCCTGCTGTGCCCAGCGATTTGTATTTGAGCAAGGTTACCCTCCCTAAAGGCACTCACTCGTGACCTCAGGAGGTTGTAAATGCCCCGTTCCTGGCATAGCGGTTTGTCTGAATGGATAGTCATCCTGCTCTGCTCAGCACCCGTCAGGCTGCACCTGGAGTACTGTGTCCAGGTTTGGCCCCTGCTGTAGAAAAAAGATGTGAGCATGCTGGAGGGGACCTGGCGAAGGGCCACAAAGGTGGCCAGAAGGCTGTGAAGCCTGACGTGTGGGGGAAGGCTGAGAACTGGACTTGCTCAGGCTTGAGGAAAGAAGGCTGAGGGGAGACCTTATCACAGTAGTTAAAGGGTGGCTACAAAGAAGATTTTTTTACAAGGAGTCACATGGGAAAGACGAGGGGTAATCACAGCACCACAGGGTGGTGGGGCTGAGCAGGGACCCCTGGGACCACTCAGCCCACCCCCTGCTCCAGCAGGCTCTCCTACAGCAGGTTGCACAG
>JAVJGJ010000059.1:74404085-74420208 GCA_035590215.1 Microhierax caerulescens | reverse complement strand
AGTAACAGCTGTCAGGACTGTAGTGGTTTGGGGGGGGTGGGGGGGGTGGGAATGGTTTAGGACATTTTTCCCTTAAAAAAAGAAGGTTGAAAGCATGCGTGCCCTCCCTGTGATGCTCCAGCCCCTTAGCATAGGTGTGATGCTGCTCCGGCAGCGGCAGGGAAATGTCCTATGTGCTTCCCTTTGGCATCTTGTGGGGACGGGGAGTGAGGAGGGAGGGTGAGGGCCCCCTCCTGCACAGGCTTGGGGGGACGGGGCTGAGGGAGCACCCACTTGCCTGTGCAGACATGGGGTCTCTCACCCCATCACACATGGGGTGCCAGGGCAGCATGTTTGGGGATACGTCAGCAACCTGCATCCCGTGGTGCCGCTGTCAGCAGCAGCAGGAAGGGACAGAGACAGGTTCATCCTTGGCTGGGCAGGGGAGGGCGAGGAGGTTCAGTGTCCTGAACCTGCAGCACATAAATTATTGACAGACAATTCCCAGTGATTACCAGGAGCATGAGAGAGAATAACCCGCTACCTTTCTGTGCTTCATGGATGAGAAGGAGCTGAACTGGATAATTGAGGGAATCCTCTCCCATCTGAAGTGGGAGTAATGGGAAGAAAGGGGAGAACTAAGACCTGGAGGTGTGTGCGTGCCCTCCCCGTTGGTACGTGTTGTACACAGGAACAGCTGAGAGAAACTTGCGTTCTGCGTTGGGAGCACGGAGGTTTTCTCACAGCACCGATGTGTGCGTGCACACACACACAGGTGAGTCTGGCACCTGCACACAAATTCACAGGTATGTGTTGCCCACTTCTTTTGGTACTTTTGTGCTAGAACTTGTACGTGAACTCTTGTACTAGAAGCAATTCCAGTGCCCGTCCTTCACGGCCAACATCTCTGCCAGTACCTGTGAGTAATGACCGCTGCCAGCCAGCCTCCCACGGAGCAAGGAGTTGCATGTTCACACCCATCAGACTGAACACCTCAATTTTCTCCCACCAGCCTGGGGAGCAAACGCCAGCCCCGCAACCCCCGCTCAAAGCTAGCCCAGAGCGCTCTGCGGCAGGCATCCCGCCAGCACCCACCCACGCCGGGCTCCGCCAGCAGCTTCCCACCCTTGTGCTGATGCCGCCGTGATGTGAAGAAGGTGATGCGGGACGCTGAAGAGCGTACCTTAATTATAGTCAGCGATCAGCCGCTTGCATGCAGGTGTCAGGTCTCGGCATCCCGTTGGTTTTTATCTGTTTGCCTTTTTTGAAAGTGGCTCTTGTTTTCCTAAGATGTAAGTGTTTGGTATGAATTTATTTTTTCTGGAATATGACGGCTTATTTTTAACTTTAAATGCTCATCCTGTCACTGCTGAGGAATGGTGTCTGCTTCTGTCATGTTATAGGCATTTTTAACCAAAATTACATAAATACATATTTAAAAAATGTAAATATGTTTAACAGAAGACAGATGACATCTTTTTTTGTAAAAGGGTTAGAAAGTTAAACATGTTGGAAACGCGTCTTTTCCTTGATTTTGGTATTCTGTTGGGTTTTGCATTTGAATGCGCCACCTGCCACATTGAATTTTCCTTCAGTAAAGAGGCTGGTTTCTATATTTTCCATAGTCGTCTTGATCACTGCTTCTTCAGAACTAAAAACGTCGTTTGGTATCGCCACGCCGGCGGTTTGATTTGACTGTCACCCCCTGCCCGTTTTGTCAACAGGCTGAGGGTGAGACCCCTCCCCAGCACCTGCAGCAGGATGGGCGCCCGGCCCCGCGCACGGGGGCTGCTCGTACCGGCTCAGCTCTTGCTGGATTTACACCCGTTTCTGGAGGCCAGGGCGATACCCCGGTGTTTGGGTCGTGAATTGTTGTGTGGTGACAACATTGTTGTGCTGGTCTGGCCGAACGTGTAGCAGCTATCCGCCAGGTTCCGTGACAGCCTGGAACCCCGGCGGTGGGCAGCCCTGCAGCCCCCTGGCCCGCACAAGGGCACTGGTATTTACATGGGGGGGTGTGTGTGTGTGTGTGTTGGTTTTTTTTTACCCTGAAGCGTTTTGGCCACTATGATAGGTGAAGAGTTAGGAGTAGAAAGGCTTGGATGATAGGCATGTTTTGACTGCAGCTGTCCCTATTCTCCACCACAGAACAAGATTTTTCTTTATTTTGAATTCTTTTTGCTTGTTTCTGCAGTAGGCTGCCAGTACGTGTATTTTTTTTGCTGGCCCAGAGAAATCTCTGCTTGATTTCAGGCTGGTAGAAGGTTGTTACGGTATTATCCAGCAAAAATAATAGGAACATCCAAGTGGTGGGATTGTAATTCTGGGGTTTTATTTGTTTTGAATTCTTTTTTACTCATGTGGGCCATCAATCTTGTAATGGTCTTCTCCCAGTGTTAGTAAGCAGCTCTCGCCTGTTCCTTGGCAGTGCGTTATTATCGAGGTACTACATTATGTCATCAAGTTACAGGATGCTGTCAATATTCATTTAACAATAATTTAACACCTTATAATACTTGTATTCAGAGTCATGATTCTGGAAGTAATGCTATTATTCTGGGACAGAATATGAAGTATTAGTTATAATTCCTTTTGTACTTGAAAAAGGAGCTGAGATGTTGTGGGGTTTTTTGAATCCTTAAGCTATTGGTACTGAAGCCAAACAAATTTCAGTTAAGAATCTTCATTTTATGGTCACGATAATAATGGAAAAAGCAACTAAGGGAAATTGTTGTGACTTTTTCTCTTAGATGCCTTAGATCCAGACTTGTTGAAATTAGGCTTTAGACAAACCCAAATTACTTGTCTCAGTGCTGGAATAAGCGGGTGAAATTTAATTTTTTTCTGTTTGGTGGATTTTTATATGCAGGAAAAAAATCCACCAGATTACATAATGGAATAATCTCTATTATACTTAAGACTTCATGAAACATAAATTGATTTTTCTTTCAGTTCAAAATGTGCAGGAGTTTGCATTTTAGTGTCTGTGTATTGGTTAGATCTGTGCTTGTGTTGTGGGTGGTCTTTATTTCTGTTCCTTCCTCTCTGTTGCTCTTTTCCTTCCTTCCTTTTAAATTTCAGTAGCTCCTCAGTGCTGCAGAGGACGCGATGTCAGCGGATCCTCTGTGCCCCTCTACCTACGGGCAGCAGATCAGGTTCAAATGCTGCAAGTATTAAAGTCTCAGATTTACTGATGTTGCCGAAGCCTGAGATGCTGTTGAAACAGGAAGAAGTCTGATCCACTGAAGACTTCAAAATCACAAATATCTATGTGGCAAATAGCTAGGGACATAGAATTTTATGAAGGAGAGAACCTATTCTGTGCTGTCATTCATCCGCGGGGGCTGTGCTGTGCCGCGCTGAAGCTGGCTGGGAGCAGCCTTGTTAGAGAAGCACAACAAGATTCCCCCTCCAAAAGCCAGCCTTTTACTCTGTGTGGCGTCTCCTGTGTTGTGTTTATGTTTCTCTTGATGATTGTTGCATTTTGAGGAGTTGTTTTGCACTTTTATATTCATTTATTCAAGGGGAAGAACGTGGTGAAATATAAAGTGGTGCATGTTTGTTACAAAACTTCACATGTGCATCGGTGTGGTGCTGCTGGCTGGGCAGGTAACGGGCACGGCTTTTCCCTGTAAATAAAAAATAAAAAAAATATCCTCTTTCCTTTATTAGCTGGGCAGTTCATCCTTGACTGACTCACTCGACCTAAAAACATTTTGTCAGATAGCATACCTTGTGCCCAGGAGATGCTGGGTCACGTGGCGGCTCCGTTTCCTTAGAGACGGCGCCATGCCGCGCATCGGGATGCCGCACATCGGGATGCCACCGCGGTGGAGGACCGGAGAGGCGTTCGCCACAGCCACAAAGGTTTGCTGGATTCGCATTCCTCTCTGGTTTGCTGCTTTAGCATGAAAATGTTAGCCAGGTCTTTGCATGCTGCCGGGGTACGGGAGTGCATTGTTAAGGCAGACTTAACTTCTTGAACGCTATTTAAAATGTAATGGGGGGTGTGTGTGTGTGATGTTTTGGGGGGAGCTGTTACAGACTAGCGAGAGGGATGCCAGGGAGGCGCAGTAGCGTGCCCGTGCTGTCAGGTTTTATTTGTTTCTGGCTATTGTAAACAGATCGTAGGAGCAGCTCGGAGAGGGACGCAGCACGGGATGTCTTACTGAGCAGCCTGGAATGGGTAACTTGCTGATGCCGTGTTTCCATCTTTCCTCGTAGTCATTTTTGAACAGGGCAAGAACAAAGTCATTATGAAGTAATATCTGGCTTGGTGCCTTGTTTACAGTAAAGATTATTATTAATAGATCATTCATCCCCATGTGACATCTGAGTGGAAAGCAGCAGAATTTACCGTGACATTTTGTTATGAGAAGTAATAAGCATATTGCACCTTACTGGAAATAAACAGGCGTGATAGCGAACTCCTATTTGTGTCAATGTCTGAACAGTTGCTGCTGTTCCATTCACATGCTAGAGCTAGCAGCCAGCTGAAGAATGCTCTTTAATGTTTGTTTTAGACATGTTGCATTCAAATTAAGTTGGCTATTATATAAAAACCCCACAAAACCCAGCAAAACCTTAATTTTAAAATTACTTAGAAACAATACATTGTATATATTTTCCCTAGGTGTTATTGTAGTGCTCAGGGATTTATTCTTCTCACTACTCATCTTTTTGTAAAATCCCAAACATCTGCATACATGTTCAGGTTTGCGGTTGGTTTACAACTTCTTAGCATGTTTAATTTGTTTCTGATCATCTTAAAAAAAGCATACACCTCAAACTATTTTTTTAATTACTGCTACAAACCCCATAAAATCAAAGTAGTCTGGTCGTCATTCCTGCTGCTAAAATAACCTAAATTTTCAGTTTTCCAGTGGACGAAGCAAAAGGACAAAATCTTTGTGCCCTCTCACCCAGGCTGAGGGTGATGCAAAGCCAGGCTGCATGGCAGGAGGCTGTTATCCCAGCTTTAGTCGTGAGTCAGGGAGTGAAACATTATTATTTCCAAACGTGTTTAAAATGTTTCCCTTTGGCAAATATTTAGGCTGCTATTTTTGGATTATACATTTTTAACCTAAATTGTTGTTGGATTATATGTTGTTAAATGTTTTTTCTCCCTCCCTTTGCGTCCAGGTAGCTTTTGGCTGGTTTATTACTAAGTAGCATTTGGAAAATTAGTCACAGTTGAATACAGATGTAAAAGCTCCATAAAGGCATGTAGAAAACTTAGCTCAACATTTTAAAGGGAAGCAGAGGCCACATTTCTCACTCCTAGTCCACAACTAAAAAACCACTTCTGAATAGTATAACAGGAATTGGCTACTTTCTGCTGTTTAAAGTAACACAGAGAGCAAAGGAGTACTTAATCCATATGTGTCCATGCAAATTTTCTTGAAAGTTGCTCACATGATTTGCACCAGAATGGGATGGTGAGATCCAATTTAATACTACAGTTGTTGTGTTTTCTTTTTATAGGGAAAAAAATGTTGGCTCAGCATACCCACAGATGTATTTGCCCTTGGTGCTCTCATTGGAGAAGTGGTAGCAGCTATTTTTAAACAATTCCTAATTTTTTCTTAGGTACTGTCAGAAAGTAGCACATTACAATGAGGAACTGCTGACAGTCATCTTGTGCTTGGAATTTTACGAAAGTTTGTGCAAAGTCAGAGTTCAGTGCCTTCCTGACACTGCGGTCATAGACATCACTTTCATTGCAGTGCAATAATTCTTTAGAAATTTTTAAACAATACCATTATCCGGATAGCTCAAGGAACAGGGTGTTTTACATCTGGCTCTCTGCAATTCTGGGACAGCCACAAACATGTTTCCATTCTCAGGTTTGTTTCATCTGCACAATTAGTTGGTTTGCATGTCCTGTAAAGTCAAGTTACTCCTATTTGGGATTTTGTTTGTTCCCTGCTCAGAAAAGAAACTAAGTCTTAAAAACTCGGATCTCTCTTTGTTACTGAAAGTGTGCTTTGATGTTAAACAGGCTTTTGTTGTTGTTGTAATTTAACAGTAGATTTTTTTTTTTCCTGGAGTTTTTTTGCTCCACTGGAGGTTTTTTTCTGTTTGCGGGATCTCAAAGGTAACATCGATGCTTAAGACTGTATCTGACTAGCTGCTCTCCCTGCCTCCCCAGTGAGATAAAATAAGCCCCTGAGTAGAACAGAGGGGAGGTGAGAAGCGATACAAGGTTTTTGTCGCCCCGTGGCCATGCCTAAACTTGTTGGGGAGCTGTGCTCAAAGCTGCTGTAGTTTTACTAGGAATGCAGCTGTAGACATTCTTGGTACCTGTTCCGGGGCTGCTCCTCAGGACGTGGTCACACAAACCAGTTCACCTGTGGCAAAGTCAGGCCAATGGGTTTTTTGAAAAGCTGCATCTTGCAAACCCCCAGTGCAACTCAGCTCCCTTTCAGCAGCGGCAAATTTCCTTTGGATGAATTGGAGCTAAATCTATTGCGCTTCTAAATGTCTGTTTTCCAGTGCAGAGACTGTTTCTGGTGTCTCCCATGCACGACCTGCTCATCTCCATGAAGATAACGCAGCGCTGTGCGCTCCCTGCCTGCGCCTTCTGCTGTGCTGCTCCATTCACGTTTTCGTACCTCCCAGGGCTGGTACAGTTCTATCCGTTCAACGCAAAACCAGCGTTTAGAGTCCTTTACTCCCATTAGTTTGATGCAGCCATCGCTTTTGCAGGAGGGAGTGCGGTGACCTGTTGTGGCTGCCGCAGCACTAACAGCGCGGCAGTGGTGCGCGCTTGCCGCAGAGCGCACTAAGAGCAGGATTGGTCGCGGTGCAGGAGGACAGAGATGCTTCGGTGCTGAGTCCTACCCGCCTGTGCAACAGAACGCCCTTTTTTGTTTGAAGTCGAAGAAATCTAGTCTGGAATAGTTTCAGAATGGAAACTGAACTCCCAACAATTCAACTGTCTCTAAAATCTTCTCGTTGTAGCGGCGTATTTGAATTATCAGTGTTTTCTGATGCAGAGTAAGACAAACTTTCTGTAAAGGGGCAGGAGGTGCTTTCTTGTTTCTTAATCCAAACTCCCACCCAAGACTGAAAAAAAAAACCAAAACCCAACCAAAACCACAAAACCCACTAAGGAAAGATTAAATGTACTTCTGGTTTGCGCATAGTACCTGTAAAAAAAAATTTGAACATTCTCCTACAAAAGTAGCCAGCAACCCTCCTCTGTTTTCTAGGTGTAAGTAGTGTTCCAGCTCAGTTTCCAGCCTACAGCTGGAGTGCTGTCAGCATTTTGAAATATACTCCTGCCAAGAGAAATCGGAAACCCTGGGCTTGATCCTGAAGCCCAGCGGAGCCATGCAGTGGAGTGGTGCAGGATTCAAAGTTGGCTGCCCAAGGGGCTGAACCCTCTGGCTGCTCAGCCTTGGCCAGAGTTGCTCGGTGGGAGTGCGGTGGGGTGACAGGGACTGCTGCAAGCACGGCTCCAGACCTGGCCGTGAAGTTTGGATGTAGAGATGGAGAAAAGGGAGGGGGGGAAAAAAAAAAAAAAAAAAAAAAAAAACCAAAGAAAAAGAACAAACCCTCTTAAAATACAGTCATTATATTTCTGAGGTCTCTTTTGCATACCCTACCTTCCTGCTGTGTTGTTCATTGTTCAAACTTTGTTTTGTGGCAATGCGAATCCAATCTTTCTGAGGTTTTATCATACAGCATATTACATAAAGAGGAAGAGCAGTGTAGTAGGAAAAGCAACAAATAGCACGTGGCACTGGAGCATCATTTTGAAGGGGCTGCTCCCTTGCAGCAGCTCACGGCTGGGCATTTGCTGCCTGCCAAAGCCTAGCTCTGAATTTGCCTCTTGGATTTGGCTGGCAATTTGTGGCTGATGTTTTTTTTCTTGTGTCATAGATTTGTCTTCGGTCCCTATAAGAAATCACAGATATATGAGACAAAAGTTTCCAGAACTTTTCCTGCTGTGAAGCTTTTCCCTTGTCTGTTTGGGCAAAAGAGTTCAAAACATATGTGCAGATGTTAGTACAGTTATTTCCTAATTCAGAGTTTATGGAGTCCAAGTGAATCATCACAGACATTTAACCTCAACCACAAATACAACAGAGATCAGAAGATTTCTTCAAATTACTTCCTGTGCAAAGCAGAAAATACCAACAAAAAAAATTAGGCATTTCATAAAAAGCATTAATGTTCCCAATACAAAGCTTGCCACAGCCGGGGGAGCAGCTCATGCGCTTTGCTGCACTTTGTTCGTTGTAGTTGCTGCTCTTTGGATTTTCTTATACCTTTGCTTGTCTATTGCGGTTGAGTTTTATTAGAAATAAATCAAATTTATATGTACATTGCCTCCGAATCCCCACATAAGTGTCTGCTAAATAAGAGGTTTGGAATTATGATCCTCTCTGTGAACAGAATGTTTCCCAGCTTTTAGTTGTTCCTGTGTTTCTTCACTGAACCGTCCCAGCTTTTCAGCCTCCCACTTGAATTGTAGTTCATAAAATTTGACATAATTCCATTAATTACTAATTAATTAATTAACTACAGAGCCAAATGCAGCAGAACCCCGCCTCTTCCCAGAAACTGCTCTCCTACTTTTGCACATGGTTATTGCATTTGGCTCTTTTGCTCCAGCATCACACCAGGGATGCTTCTTTAGCCCGTTGCCATGAACCCTCATTCCCTTTACAGTCATTTTCCCAAGCTGAAGGCTGTTTGTGTCCCCAGTCTGTTAATTCTGTGAGAGACGGCAATTCTAGCACCCTGTCCTTTGCTTTCTGCTGTGAACTTTTATTTTTCAATATCAGCTATTGCGTTGTTAAATAGGTTTTCCTTCTCTTCATTGCTCTGCCTTCAGTGCCTCCTATTGATCCTACATTCTACTTACTCAGGCACGCAGTCACAGGGGAAAGGCAGCAGGAGATCATTATTTAGAGCTGAATAATAAATAATGGGCCTTATTTATGGTTTTGGTTATATATAATACACTGTACAAAAGAAGTCGTTCTTTCATTTCCACCTACTTAATGATAGGTTTTGAGTAATTAGAGGATAAGAGTTCACACAACAAATAACAGTAAAAGAATTACCCTCTTAAACAGTCAAACAGACTTGTTCAGTAGAGAGAACACTGGGCAGAGAATTCACCCATCTAGCACTCACTGTTGTCGCGCGTGTGGTATGACCTACTAACGTCGGAGCTGATGAATTTCAAAGCATGTAGGTATCTGACCCAATTAACTTCCAGAAGTGTTTTAAGTAATTGTTGAAGTCTTCAGGTACATAGAGTGGAATAGCAAGAGCAACGTTGAAGTAAGAAGTCCGAAACCATTTTCACCTAATCTTATCTAAAAGCAGACTACTGCTGAAGCTATTTGAAGCTTCAGTATCCCACAGCATTCCACAGTATCCCTGTCTGCTTGTGCCACTTCTCCTCTTTTGATTTGACGTATACGTCTATATTGTGCCGTTAGCCCACATTATGTACATCATCTGCCCCAGGGCCCTTGTGATTTGGAGACGGAGCTCTGAAAAACACATCAATGTGTTCCTCGAAACCATGTTCTCTTGCCTAGCGTGGGTTAAATCTTGTACTTTGAGGCATTCTTTAACCTATACCTAAAATAACAAGTGCTTGTGTAAAGTCAGGTCTGAAAGGCCATTGCCAAGCTGCCTGAGCCTTGCATGTTCTGGTCTTCCCAGCTGCTTACTCGCCACTTGCCTCCTGGGCATGTGTAGGTTGGTCATCATGGAGTATCTCAAACTGGAAGGAACCCATAAGGACCACCGAGTCCAGCTCCTTTACTGTTAGCGAGCCCCTTGGTGCAGGCTGCTCTGTGTCTACAGATCACCCCGGATCAGGGAGATCACAGCCTCTGATGTGAAAAGGTAAGGCTGCCTGATTTGGGGTGATGGATGTGAGGGTAGTTGGATGCTGGCAGAGGTTGCTCAGGGCGGCGATGGAGGGTCTCTGTCCTCAGAGATATTAGAAGCTTGCCTGGGCAACCTGCTGTGGCTGATCCCGCTTGGGCAGGGAGGTTGGACTAGGTGATCACAAGAGGTCCCTTCCAGTCTCAGCAATTCTGTCATCTGACATAACCAGCTGCAGGAGCCAGCCTCAGGGTGCTCAGGCAGTGCCAGAAATCGTCAGTCCGGCCACGACTGTTGGCTCCCTGTCTACTGCCACTGATGTGAGGGGTTTGCCCGGATCACTGCTGCGGATCGAACACCATCCACTGGCAGAGTTCTGATGAAACACTCTGCAGCTTTGGTATCAGAGGGAAAACTGAAGCTGCAAAGTCAAAGGAGTAAGCCCTTGATCAAGCCGTAGTACTGCGCATGCTGTTAGTTTGAGTATGCGTGGGACCGTTCTTGGCCACTGAAGCCAGCTGGCTCCGAAGCATCACATCCACACTATTAATCTTTCTTACCTTCCCAAAGAGTACGGCCACACCTGAACTGCTGACTGGGAGTCATTCCTGGCTTCTGCTAACTCCCAAGCTACTCGCAGGAACTGTTTGGGAGCGAGCTATATGACTCAGGCCAAAACCATGCTATGGTCTGCTAACAATTTAAACATGCAGATGATCCCGTTCCAGGATACTGGAAGACTCCCTGGCACTGTTTCATTTACTAATATAAGTGGGGCCAAACTGGCTCTGAATCAAGTCACAAACTATGTTCTTGAAGGTCTGTGGGATGTCAACTGTAGGGATATTTGGAAAATGAGGCATGCTGGAGTAGGCTCTAATGCTTTAATTCAGTAAATGGTATCTCCTATTTTTATTATTATTTTTGGAAAACTTGCAATAAAGATTTCAGTTGCATTATCAATTAGAGCTTTTTTGCATATAGTAAAACGGCGTTATCCACTTTCACTGAGGGAGGACACTAACCACTTCCTTGCTCCCTTGAACCTCCTTCCCCCATTCCACCCTTCCTTTTGGTCATTTAAAACCAGTAATCGCTTTGCGAGAGTGAGCAGACTTGTGTGGCCACTGGCGCTAGACCTTGATGGCCTGGATGCACTTTCTTTTCATGCTTTTATCATGTGCGTTGTCCTGTTGCCATGTCTGGCCTCACACCGGCTAGGGGGGACACTCTGGTCTCCTTAAAGCAAGCCAGCGTCCTTGTGCTGCATCGCATGCCTACCAAATCTTCTCTCATTTGTGACGGGTGGGAACGTTCTGAACAGGAGAAGTGGTGAGATTCTCGGGCAAAGCGCATTTCAGGTGGTTGTCTCTGTATCTGTCTTCCTTTGCCACTGCTTGGTAGGGTCTTCAGCCGACTAGCAAAACAAAGAGTCAATCTCTCTTATGCACTAGCCTGGAAGGATAAGTCCTCCTTTGGTTTTTGGAATAAAATTGGCCAGAAAAGAAGCTTAAAAACAAAACAGCAGTGATAGATCCTGTATCTCATCATATTGAAGATAAAGAAGACCTCACAGAATAACAGGAAGCACCGGCAACCCACTAATCATCTTTGGTGTGAATAACGTTCGTGTTGTCCCAGTAAAATAAATGATGTATCATCCTGGCATCCAGCATAATAACGCCTTTACTGGTGCTGATGAGCCTACCAGACTATGTATAACACCAGAATGACAGCCTTTCTGAGGGAAATGTGCACATATGCCTTCTGGCAAAGAAACCAGCAAGTTTCTGAGCATCAAAACCACATTTTCTGTTTTATTAAATGCACTAGTTACCACCTGTAAAAAGGTTATAGGTTCTCATCGATCAGTATTACCTCAGCATCAACTGAGATGCAGTCACCACTCTGATGTGCCACAAGGTAGGAGCCACACGATAGCCAGCTCCTGGTATCAACCTGCTGTGGAAATGGTATCACCTCAACCTTCTGTGCATCCAGATAATGAAGGGGCAAGATAATCTACTCGTACATCTCTGTAAAACGCTCTCTTTTCTTGTAAAGGTACCAGAGTCACCATCGCCTCTTCCAGGGTGGTGTCACAGTTCTTCCACATTAGACTGTCCTTTCTAGTTGTCCTGCTCTAGAACTGCTGGTCCTCATGCACAAACCCTCAGTAGCTGCAGCTGTAATACGTGTCTGCACCCTGTGAACTCCCCTTCAGGAGCCATCTCTGCCAGTGACCAAAAATTACTGCTAAAATGATGTTTGTCACATCGCTGAGTCTTTTTCTCAGTTCTTCTGCAACAGTAAGTTAAATCATCTTCTTAACTTCTTAAGTTAACTTCCGCATCATTAAGTCAGGATAAGCAGTGCTGGGTCATCTGTAGTTCGGTGTTGTGTGAAGTGGGTACAAGGAAGGAGTATTGGTCCTGAAGTTTCTCAGCCAAGAGTATGAACAAGTAGAGCATGATGCTGCAGAGGGTCCTGTGGAAAAAGAGCGTGTTTTGCCACAGTGTATGTAACACATATGTAACACATACATAACAATAACCCTGGCTTGAGCTGGTGGCACTGTAAGAACAGTGATGTTTGTTCCCATCAGTGTTAGCACCAAGCTTGCAAAATAAGGGAGGGAGACTGGGGCAGGAGAACGGCTCTGTCCACATCTGTGGGCTGAGTGTTCGGGTGAAATCCTTGGGGGAAAACAATAATTTCACATGCACGCAGTCCTGGATGCAGCATGCTGCCGTGTGCTCATACCCACAGTACTGGGGGTTGTGATAGTAGTAGGTGATAGTGTAGGAGTATTGGAAATTGGCCTGAATGCTTGTTAATAGGTTAAACTGGTGTAGCATCCTCAGCGACATGGTCTTGGATGTGGATGCAGCTGTTGGCTCGTGAGAGTTTGGGAGCTGTTACGTGCTTCCATCCAAAACCTTCAGACTCCTTCAGCAAACGTCAGTACAGGTGATTTGGCTGCAGCGGTGTGCAAATTGCTAAGGTACGTAAGCTAGCCAAGGAAAGCAAAGCGTTGTGATGTAATTCATGCTTTATTTGATGCGTGTCATGTACTTGTGTGTGCATGTGTTGAGCAAAATATGGGTTTGTCCTTAAGTTTAAATAACCAAAACCTCGCCTGTGGAGTTACCTAACTGTGGTTACCAGCAAGTAGCCGCCTTTTCTGGAGAGTGGCAAGGGAGTGGTAATCTCTTTTATTAAATCAGCAGTCATAACAGGAAAGAAAGCCTGCGGTTTTGGGGGCACAGCCTTGCTTCCGTCGCTTCAAACCACCACAGCAGTTGTCTCTCTGGGAGAGCTGAGTAGCACGGCTGCAGACAGGATGGTACGTACTGTAGATCACTTCCATCGTGACCATTGGAGGACTCTTTTTGGTCTCTCCTGAGAGCCAAAGCTAAGACAGAGCAGGTCGAGTTATTGTGCTATTATCAAAATGTATTGATATACTTTTTCCGGGAATATGTTGTGAGAAAAGCAGGTCACGCTCCTGTTGCTTTGAATCCTTCCTAATACGTTATAGTGGAAAGAGAATAGTTTTTTGTGGTTGTTCATGGGAGCCTCCCGCTGGAGGGATAGCTGTTACAGCATTTCTTCACTTCTATGAAAATGCCGCGCAGGAGAAGGCGAGAATTACGTTAAATGAGGTTGCACTTTATTGTCAATGTCATTCTCACCTGGAGGGAAGTGCTAAGCAAAAAAGCATATATTAGTGCGTGTGGTGCTTGGAACAAACAGTTCTAGTGAATTCTAATGACTTGTACTTTCTAAACTGCCATACGAGAAATAGTAAAGTTCCCAGAAAATGAATCAACCTCACTTTATTTCTTTTTCCAGTTGACGCCTTATCTGAGAAGAGCGAAAAGACTATCACGCCAGCTGGGATGTTTTTATTTTTTACAGTTTTTTTCATCGGCCATTATTTATCATTTATGGTTGGGGGGGTCAGTATATAAAATGAACCTGTGGTTCCCTGTGGACTTGGTTGCCATTCCTTCATTACTTTCCCGCTGTTTAACCTCAAGCAAGTCTTACAATATCAAGGTCTTGGCTGCAGTGTCTGCTGCAGTGATGCCAGCCTGCCTGGCACCTAGAAGTGCTTTATGTTAACCGTCACCCTCAAACATCCACAAAACCATCTGTTGTTCTTTAAATCTCTCCTTAGAATTCCATCTGTGTGCCTGTAAAATAACAACAGTAATAGTGGTAATAGCAGTAGTAGTACTTAGGGACTATGGTCAACACTCCAGCGTAGTGTGATGGAACGTCAGCCTGTTTTTTTCAGTTTCATGTATCTCACGTATCTTTTGGTTTGTGCCTACCTTCACCTGTCAGGCCGGTCTTAGCTGTAATTCTTTGTAATTCTCTTTGCACAAAGAAACACCACCTGGACTGTCAGTGGGGTTCCTCAGCAACGTCAAAGAAACTAATAATGTACATTATAAAATCTTACTGGTTTAGAAATTCTCAAGTTATAGAGCAAAACTCAGCTTTGAAGTTAGCCAGTATATAGCTAGTCAGTTTGTAGCTATGTAAATACAAGAGCTACAATTTTAGAAAAAATAACAGGAAAGACTGACGGATGTCATGCCGTTATCCCCATCAATCCCATTTCTAATTTAAAAGTAGTTTAATTGCAGGCATTATTACATGATAATTGAACAAATACTGATGTCTATTACAGTGCTAATCAGCGCACTTGAAAAATACTGTCTTTTTTTGTTATATGTGATATACACACTGGTTGGTTCGTACTCAGAAAACATTCCATAAAGGTAGGCAAAGTTATCAGCTACACTTTTTACATGGGTACACACTTTCAACTTCTGCTGCTTGAAATACTCACCTGGCTCGAGACTCTTCAGACCCTGCTTAATTGTCTTCCTGAAGGCCAGTGAAATTTTTCAAATTTCAGAATTTCAGGTGTCAGTCTTTGAGTTCAGACTGATCAATTCCAGATCTCACTGATGGAGCATTCTTTTTTTTTCTTCGTCTTCTTCCCCCCCCCTTTTTTTTCTTTTTTCTTTTTTCTTGTCTTTTTTTTTTTCCTTTTTGTTGGCTGCTGTGACAGCCCTTAACCCTCAAGTATAGATTGCTTCTCCTGAGCTTTGCATTTTCCAAGTCTCTGTAGTCTGATGGAAGCAAATAAATAACGTTGCTTTGCTTCACGTCAGCAGTCTCAGATGGGAGAACTGTTTAGAGCAGAAGGCAATTTGGGAAATTTTGTTTATAGTTGCTTTTTTGTAAAGGTCCCTTTACAGGGTGATTGCCCAGCACAGCAAAAAGTCTCAAGATTTAGTTCCTTTTATTTGTTGAGGTTTTAGACTTCTGAGGTCTGAGAATTGTCCTGGTTTTTTTCTGGACCTTCATCAACAAAGTGTGAAGGAAGATGAGCAAGTAATTAGAGCCAGGTATAATTGTCTGCTTTTCTTCAGAACAGGTAAGGATTGATTTTCCTACTTTGAAAAAATGTTGACACAAAATAGAGCAGTGACTGTTCCTTACTTCTCATCTTTAGATGAGATTACTGTCATATTTAGACAAGGTTACTGAGAATACCTGTGGCAGCAGCCTCAGTTACATCTGGATCTCCTAGGTTTTACTACAGGTAGGAGGCAGTAGTTAATAAGAGTAAATACTAGCAATAGAGAGAAGTCAAGGTCTTTGCTGATGTTATTAGAATTACGGCAATTACCCATAAAACCTTGTTGACGTATTTAGGAAGATGTTAGGGAAATCTAAGAACAGAGTATCATCCATCTTGGGTTAGACCAAAAAGCTGTTTAGTCCAGTGTCTTGTTTCCAGTAGTAGCCAAAGCTGGACACTTACCTAGAGAGGGAGTGGGTCGAGTCAGAGGTAATACTCATACATAAATAGGTTTTCAAAAGATATAGAAGATAAAAAAATGGTAGGGCTGGCAAGCTCATATGTGTGGTATCTTCTCTACGGTATTTTAGCTTCAGAAGTAACCTAATGACGTCTGTGTAAAAAAAATTAAAAAACGAACAACACGTGGGTGAGTAAATTGTTTAAAATGGCTTCTTAGTGATGGCATACCTGCATCTTCTATCAAATCTTTACTCCTTCCTTCCCAAATTTGTGCTGGATGCAGAGGACTCTCATCATCCTTTCAATACTTGAAGGGGGCTTATAAGAGATGGGGGTGGACATTTTACAAGGGCAGGTGGCGATGGGACACGGGGGAATGGCTTTACATGAGAGAGGGGAGATGGAGATGAGAGATGAGGAAGAAATTCTTCCCTGTGA
>JAVJGJ010000059.1:74376816-74388360 GCA_035590215.1 Microhierax caerulescens | reverse complement strand
CCCCTCTTGGGCTGGGGAGCCCAGCACTGAGCCAGCACTCCTGGGGTGGCCTCTGCAGGGCTGGGCAGAGGGGAAGGTTCCCCCCTCTCAACCTGCTGGTCACACTGATGGCGAAACTTTTGGTTTTGTTCAAGCCATTTGGTTTTACACTCATTTTTCCACATGTCTGGTGTAAGTTTCCCGATAAAGTTTTTTTGGCTTTTTTTTTAAAGGAACTTAACAATCACATACATACTCAAACAGTTTTTATCACTGCTGTCCTTTTGCAGCCACTTTCCTGGCTCTTCATTCCTCCCTGTCCTATATCTGCTTTAAATTCAAGTGTTAGAAGATGAGGTTTTTCCCCCTGTGGTCTCTGTTTCAATGATGACCGTCCGGCGCGCTGCTGCTGCTGTTGGGCTGCATTACATTTCCCTGTATAATTGTACAGGGTGTTATTCAGCTTGGGTATGTGCCACATCATCTTTCCTGCCTGTGATAGCTGGAGGTAGGGGTCTGAAGAAATCAAAAGGTTGTTTAGAGCGTTCAAGGAGTGTGGTGGCTTCCCCATGACTTTAAATCTTTAAGCCAGACTACATCGCTGTCCGAACAGAGTGCTGCAGGTCACTCAGAGGCACGGCTTTGATTCAGAAATTACTGTGCTGAATGTCATCGTCTGTATTATGCAGAGAATGGTGGTAATTATCCTTTCTGACCTTAACATCTATTGACATCAATTGCAGGGGAAAGTAATGCAACAGAAAACAAGAGACCCCTCTAGGTTATTTCCTGGCAGCTCTTCCAAAGGCTCTTTCCCTTCTCAGTAGCCAGAGCGGCAGCATGCAATTTTGTAAAGATTTACAAAGTTGTGAGCCAGCATATAGAAATTTTCAGGGATTTCTAGCTGTAAATGAGAGGATTTAAAATAAATTGTCTGTTGTACTTGGCTTTCCTGGTAGATTTTCAGAACAGAAATTAATTTAAGACACCAAAAGCACCATTTAAATACTAATTTATGGAGTTGCTTATAAAGCTGCAGAGCCAAGTCTTGGTGTGTAAGAAGTGGGGCAGGAGCCAAGGAACATCCCAGACCCCCTTCTCGCTGACGTGCAGTTATGTGTCCAAGCCCCAGGCTTGACTGAGCACCCAAACCCAAACCTCCAGCCATCACCCCTGAGAACCAGGGCAAGGAGGAGTGTCCTGCAGCTCCGTGCAGATTCCTCTGACCTCATTTTTCTCTTCCCACTTAATATTGTTTCCCTTCTTCCTCAGGAACATAATTAGCATTAGTTCTCGCTGTCTTTTGACTGTTGCTTTGCATGGTGTAAGCTGGTTGTGCATATGTTGGCTGCCATTACATGAAGAGCGTGGGAGACATACTACAAAATGACGTTTTAATACTGCTTCGAGGAATGCAGTTACAGCACGTGGGTGACTTCAGGGGGAGGAGGTGGTATTGCATCCTTGATCCACCTTCTGAAAACTAAAAGATTCTGTGATTACAGTTTAGTTCTATAGTTCTGAGTTTCTATACCAGTGACATATTATTCTTTTTTGTTGGTTTGTTTTTTTTTTAAAGCAGAACAAACCAAGCCCTCAGCTGTGTGTTTGACCACTCTCAGAATCTGGGCCACGTTAAGGGCCAGCTGTGATTCTGGAGATATCTAAAAATTTTCTTGGAAGATGTAGATATGACTCAGTGCAGGATAAATGAAAAGTAGCTTCCTAAAGACATTATTTCAACAATTAACTTTCCCAGACTTCAGGTTTTAAAGGTTTGGGGTTCTTTTTTCCCCAGACTTCAGGTTTTAAACATTGCTCTTTCTCTGCTCTCAGGCTATGTAAAGAAGTATTTTTGCTGAAATACGTGCCTGAAAGTTGGAGGGATACCTCCAGATTCCTGAACACATTAAAAAACATTCAGCCTATACCCACGTAGAAAGGTGGGGAATAAAACCACTGACATATCTATGTGGAGATCAAATCCTGTCAAAGAATGGGCATCGGGTGGTTCTGCCTGTGTGGGTGGCCTCGCGAAGGAGGGGGAAGCACTAATTTAAAATGTATTGACTTGTAAAACTTTTGACGCTATCCCATATGGTATTTTCATAAATAAACTAGGTAAATGTGGACTGCTTGAAACTGCTGTTATGTGGGTGCAATGCCAGTTGAAAAATTGCAGTGGGAGAAAGGAAACATCAATATTTTCCTACTGGGGAAGGAGCACGTGGCAGGTGGGATCCCGCAGAGTCTGTTCCCAGCGCAGCGTTACTCAGTGTACGGCCCTCCAGCACACACGATGAACCAGGGAGCAGGCACAGAGATGTGTTGTAGTAACCCCGTGCAAGCAATGGACCGGGGGGCTGCCGGAGGGCCAGCCAACTCTGGTTCATAGCGGTCCTGTAGGTCAGTGAGATGGAGTTAGTAGAGACAGCTTCAAGCAACGGAAAATAAAATAAAACACATGAGTAAGAAGTAGAGAATGACCAGCTGGACGGGTCTCATGCTGAGAAGTGGGGAGTTGTGGTGGGTGAGGAGCTGAATCCAACTGGCCGGCAGCCCACAGAACGAGCAATGGCAACGTGGCTGGGGTTGGTGGCAATGGCAGCGCCGTGCCTGGGCCAGTGCAAGCAGTGGCTCCGCAGTGGCGGCTTCCATCTGGTGAGCTCTCTCAGCTTTCAGACAGCAGATGCCCAGAAAGCTGTAGACATGTTGCAAGTCCAGAAGCAGCCGATGGTATTGACAGCCTGACCTTCCAGAGGAGAGTCTTTGGCTTTGGCAGAGCTCTTACAGCAGTCCCTGTGGGCCAGGGAGTGGTGAGGGGACTTGGTGTCCAGCTGGGGAGCAGTGGGGAGAAGCACCAGTTTCAGTTCTCAGCAGTGGAGGTTTTAGATGCGTGGTGGAAACGGTAGGTCTAGAGATTTGCTTAGTTCTGTGGGTCCGTTTCAGACCAGGTTATGCGGTACAGCAGTACACCTCCGAAGAACACTTTAGGGAAACGTCTGCTGTCTCATCCATCTGATCCCCCTTGAGGAGAGGGGTGGGCTGGAGACCTCCAGAGGTCCTTTCCATGTCACCGTTCTGGTAAATTAATTGGCAAGCTATAGAACCGTTCTGATTTCCCTTGATTTAAAGAGCATATGTTAAGTGTGTTAGATGAAACAACTTCAACAGGAGACTAAAGGTCCACATAATGTTCACTAGCAATACAGCTTGAGCAATATGGAGAAGCGATTCCTAAGTTTTTGTTATTTTCATTTCACTTAAAATTAAGTAGCAAATTCTGTCCAAACTCACGATTGGCTTGGGCTACTCCAAAATTGCCTTATGTCATGCAAGTGATTCACTGGGGAAGAAAAGAATAGAGAAGGTCAGAACTGCATCTGTGAAGGCCAGAGAGGAGAATTTGTGTGTGAATCACCACTTGTGGCTATGAGGGTCCTTGGGAGCTGTAACTCAGTGGCTGGTGACCAAGAGCTGTGTCACAGCTCTGCGTGCAGCAGGGCTGGGTGAAGCTCGGGTCTGGTGGGATGGCATCCAGGAAAGAGCCGGAGGTGATGAAGAAGGATAGAGCTGGGCTGTGATGAACAGAGACGTTACTCATCCAGAGAAATGAAATGTCTCAGAACAGTTTTAATCCAGTGCTAATCAAGGGTATCTAATAGCCTTCCAAAACACAGAGTGCCTACACTTCAGCCTCAAAACACCAGGAACATAGAGGTTAAGGATTATATACATTTAAACATCTGAAAGCAAGCTAGTAACAGAATTATGATGTTATGACAGCCCTGCGCGAGGTGGGGAGAGGGAAGGAGACGTGTCAGTAGGTCGGGGTGCGATGGGGATAGGCAAGAAGCCATCTGGGAGCAGGGATGCAGCTCAGCCCAGACCACCTCCAGCTCAGCCTGGGCCACCTCCAGCTCAGCCCAGACCACCTCCAGCTCAGCCTGGGCCACCTCCAGCTCAGCCTGGGCTACCTCTGGCTCAGCCCAGACCACCTCCAGCTCAGCCCAGACCGCCTCCAGCTCAGCCCAGACCGCCTCCAGCTCAGCCTGGGCCACCTCTAGTTCAGCCTGGGCCACCTCCAGTTCAGCCTGGGCCACCTCTGGCTCAGCCCAGGCCACCTCCAGCTCAGCGTGGGCCACCACCAGCACAGCAGACACCTGGTGTGGATCCCTGCTGTGAAGCGGGACGTGCAGCAGCAGAAGGCAGCAGGGACATTTTGGGTTTAGCGATGTTGCCAAGATGCCGGTTGCTTCATAGCAAGGAGGCAGGCAGGGGACACTGCAGGTTTGGTTCTGTGCCGTGGGAGCACAGCAAGGTGGCACAGGGAAGCAGGGGGATGTACCAAATGATTTTGCACCTGAACTGAGGGCAATGTGAAATAAATTTTTCAGATACAGGTTTGTGATTTCTTTTCCTGTCTGTCACTAGCGCTGTCATGTATGGCTTCTACTTTTTGCCATCCGCACGGCTGCTTAGCTGTAAATTAGCATGCTACAGCTGCTCTCAATGAGCGCTAATTGCTATACAAACATTCCATAGGTATTATACTGGCAAAGTTTACAAAGAATTAAGCTTGTCCATAGTTATCTCAGGCTTTCCCAGAGGAGCTGAATTCAGTCAAAGGCGAGCCCTTTGGAAATGAGTGTTAAAGGTACGTGTCAGCATAACTTAAATTCTGCTTTCTTTGAATAATGAGCGGGCGCTGCCGTGATGGCTCTGCTTTAGGGGACAGACAGGTCTGCCTGTTGCAAATAGAGCAGCACGTCCCACCGGGGAGGTTGGATAGTGGATACCATCAGAAAGACAGTAGACACCAGCTTAATGCTTTTCTTTGAACCACAGAGCTTGTGGTTATGTGAGTTTTGCACATCAGAATTACCCACACTAGCTTTTATGTTTTGATACCTCTTTTGCTCTGAAAGTAAAAAAAAAAAAAATAAATAAATTTTACAGTACCCTAGTGCACACCGCAGAATGCCACTAAGCCCTGTACTTTCTCCTGCCCACTACTCTTAGATATTCTCCTTGATGAGAAGGTACCTGCGTGCTGTAGTTGACACAGACTGCCAAAGACAGCGATGAATTCTTCCCAGGGTGCATCTGCTTCCTTTGGCAGTAGATTTATCTGGAGCAATGGGCTTTCCCACCAGTGACCCTCTTTCTCCAGCTCTCCTGTAGCCAAAATCCTGATCTGACTGTATCTTTACTCTTTCCATTATTCCACTGAGCTACACCTAACAAAGTAAAGGAGCCAGAATACATGCAGGGGATTCCTGCTGTCTTGGTGCCATCCTGGGAAGTTGTCAGCATGTACCTGAATTCTGCATTTTCAATTTTCTGAGGTTCGGAGGCTGCCGAGTGATGTTCTGGAGGGGGCTGGGGTACCACCAGGCAAGCTTACCTGCATTCGGAAATGTGTATGGAAAATCAGGTTTGGGCTAGGAACGGTGCTCAGGCTCATGTTAATTTAATCCAACTCTTATTTTCCTTCCAAAGCCAGGAATGCTAATCATTGTTAAAGCTATTGCCATTTTGAGTTAAAAATGTGGCCATTTCTGCTGGGCTTTTTCCTTTCAAAAGAGTGTGTGTAATGAGTTATAATGAAAAAGGTCTTGGAAACTTAATTGTTGTGGTTGCAGCAATGTGCCTGCTGTAAAGCGTATCTGAAAGTGCTTTTCAACACTTGCCAGTAGTCAGGCTTCACGAAGTGTAGATTGCTTAAAAATTCTTCTGTGCTGTGGTTAATGTTAAGTCTCTTTCTCATTACAAACCCATTATTAAAAAGGTTGGTCATTGCCCAGAGGGATTGATGTGGGTAATTCCATTTTGCCTCTTTTTTTATAAGGTCTTATTCTGCTCCTGGCAGACTTCTCTGACATGTTGCTGCACATAACAGAGAAAAAAAAAGAGTTTGTATGCCTAAAAAATGTGAATTCTGCTTTCATAGTATCAGTATACTGACACTGCAAGCAATAAATGCCATGTTTATAAAAGCTTCCGAAGCAAATACTTCCTGGACATGTGTGGAGAAGGAATTAACTGCTGCTCATAAATTGGAAGAGCAGCTTGAATACCTGACACAGAAATGAAAAATGGAATTTCTTGTACACGTGTGTTTTAGGAAGAAATATATATTGTGCAAAAATAATAGCAATATATGCTCAAGAATAATTTTTTAGGTAACAATCTGATCTCCTATCTGCACGGGACTTTATGTCTCCCAGTAGCGAGTGGTGCTCTCTCTACACAGGCACCATTTCGTGGGGTGGAAGAGCAGGCTGGAGTCCTGTAGGCAAATCTTCACACGGATGTGGAGGAAATTGGCATTTTTTATGTGTGAACCGCTCTTTTGGGTTGAAGAAGAAAACATTGCTGCCGTAGTGTGCAATGCCTGGGATAAAAAACAACTGGTTTGCTGTATTTTCTCAGGGTTTTTAAGATGCTACTGTCACAAGCGTGGTAGAAACCAGCACATTTAATTGGAGCATATAGACAAATAGTTATTTACATGGGATTGCTTCTGACAAAAAATTTTTTGCATTCAACCTCTATTCATAAAAATACTCAAAACTATAGTAGCTTTATTTTTACAAGTCCTCAAACCAAAAAAAAAAAAAAAACCCGCAACAAACCCCAAACAAAAAATCCCAACGTCATTTAATGAATGTTAAAGGGTAATTCTGTTGATACCAACTACTAATTTTTCAGTCCTTTATCATTTTCCTTGTATTTTTGTTTGGTGAGCTTGTATTATGAGAGCAAGAGACTGGACGCTTTCCATTCCAATTTTAGACATGGTAATAAAACTGCAGCCCGCTGGGGTTTGGGGTCTTTTTGGAGCAGTTTGACAGCAGAAAGGTAAGTTCTGTTCAGGTTGGAGGCTCCAGGCCCCCGGTCTGTTCCCAGTGGCTCCCTGAAGACTGTGGATCCTGGTGGGAATGCCACTCTGCAGTGGGAGGCTGCCTGATGCTTTTGATCGTGTTGCTCAGGGCGGTCCCACTGTCCCAGGGTGACAGCAGGCTCCGGGAAGCTCCACGGCTGTATCCATTGCTCATTTAGGTACCTAAATGTTTCTCTTGATCTGTGTTTTAATCCCTAACTGCAGAAGGTATCCTTTTCATGTGACTGGCGGAAACATATTTACATTTTTAATTACTCATCTGTTTGGTTTAATTTTTAACTGTTTGTTTTGTTAACATTCATTAATTATTTGCTTTGTGTTTTGTTTGCTTTCTTTTGCCTTCACTGCTACTAGGTTACAATGCAACCTGGATGCTGCCAGCCGATTAGCTGACGAGCATGCACTGATAGCAACCTATGTGAGCCGGCTGCAGAGTGGTGCACGGTTAGTGTTAGGAAGGGGTTCCTGGTGCAGGGACGAGCACATTAACACTGATTCCTCTGGGGAGTGATGTTCCAAGCGAAGGTATTTGGCCTCTGGTGGCAAATATAGGGAAATGTATTCAGTATTCTCTGAAATCCTCTGAAAATGCACAAATACACGTGCACGCACACACACAAACCATCAGGTGGGAAGGGGTGAATTTGTGTCCCTTCCCTCCCTAGTGCATTCCCTGTGTTACAGAATCCATTACAAGAACTGATTAACATCGTCCCAGATGGGTTAGATAATTTTGCTCTCCACGACCCTTCTGGAATCTCGTCTTTCACCATCAGGAAACCCATTTCCACCTTAAATTTTTTCACATCCAGCTCATGCCCGTTAGTCCTTGTTCCAGCATTTTCCTGTAACTTCAGCTGTTCTTCTTTCTCTTTATTGCTTTTACTTCTCCACCCCTCATGAAGTCACAGGTGGTTGTCCCACCCTGTCATCGTCTTTGGTACTTGGACTGAACGAGCATGCTCCTTCAATCCCATCAACGTGGCCTGCTTAATACCACCATTTCTGCCTGTGCCTTTCCAAAAAATATTAATGCTTTGAAGAATTTGTTTCTTTTATCTCAGCTTTAGTATTTGTGCACATTTATATTTCACGTTTACCTCTATGTAGAGAAATTTCACCCTAAAGCCCCAAGTAGCAGCTCTCGCATTTCATCACAGGACATAACTGGGAGGTTTTCCATATTCCACTTTTAGACCTAATTAAATTATGCCTTTGCAGAGCCAGAGCTGTGCTGGAAAGGAAAAGGAGGTTTAGTGATCTGGAGGCTATATGTAAAGGCCTTGCTCTGTCCCTCTTGTCGTCCTCTGGATAATATTTTTGGAGTCCCATTTTCTCACTCTGTCATGTAGAAATTTGTATTCCACTTCTGTATTGATGAAGTGCATTCTGGCTGTCTAGACCTTTGGTGAAAGTCAGTTTTTTTCTTGGTAGTGAATCACTGTTGTCTGCTATCACCTGCTATGAACTGAAAGCCCATAATATTGTCCACAAGACAATAAAACTCAAGGAATTTCAGACTCTCACCTTCACTCAATTACTGTAATCATAGGATTTTGAGATACAAAGGAGATTTATGTATATATACATAAATGTTTATGTACATGAAAGAGTATATGACAGATTGAAATACCATATGTAGCTCATAGCTGCCGTGTTACCACTAGTTGGAATAGAGTTTCTCAGTCTTTTAGGTCTTTAAATTTAAAAAAGTCACTCAGTACTGTTACCACGTGAACAGCATGCTCCTAGAAGGAGCCAAAGGCAAAGAAAACAATTTAAATACTAATTTGTTTGTGCATGGGAGTGTCTTCCAAGTCAACACGAGAGACTGATGAAATCTGTGCTCCATTGTCACTTCTTCCCATCTTCACGTCTCACCCCCAAAAAATCTGGTGTAACAGCCCATCTCTCTGCTTGCAGCAGGCTGTGTGAGACCCGCGGTGTACTCCAGCCAGCCGTCGCAGACCATCTCTGTTTCCGACTGATCAAGATAACAGTAAATCTCACTCACAGACAGCTTTTCCTGTAATAACCATCACTTGCTTTCTCTCTTCTGTTCTGCTGTTTGCTTCTGCTCTGGACTGCTGTTGGAGACAAGGTACAGGACTGCTGTTCCTGTGCTCCTCATGGCCCCTCTCCTGGCAGGGCAGAATAGCCTTCAGGACTAGAAGAGACCATTAGAGCATCTTCTCTGTCATCTCACACCAGTGTCCAGGCATTTGGATGTTTAAGATGCATTTGAGCAGTGCCTTTAATAGCATGCTTTAACTTTTGGTCAGCCACGAAGTGATTGGTAAGTTGGGCTACATGATTGTTGTAGGTCCCTTCCAACTGAAATAGTCTGGTCTGTCCTGTCCTATTCATATAATCACAGGGTAGGTTGGGTTGGAAGGGACCTTCTAGTACCAAACTCCCCACCACAGGCAGGGCCCCCTCCCCCAGCCCAGGCTGCTCCCAGCCCCGTCCAGCCTGGCCTTGAGCACTGCCAGGGATGGGGCACCCACAGCTGCTCTGGGCAGCCTGGGCCAGCGCCTCGCTGCCCTCACTGGGAAGAATTTCTTCCTCATCTCTCATCTCCATCTCCCCTCTTCCAGTTTAAAGCTATCAGCCCTGTTCATCCCAGTGCTGAACCTAATGCCTTGTTTCTCTAAAGATGCAGCTCTCCAAGAACACCATGATGGCGAGGCTACTCATTTCATTGACAGTCTGTCCCAGTGATTAATTGTGCTGACTCTTTTAAAAAAGAGCCCTACTTCAAATCTGAGTTTATCTTTCTTCCACTTCTAGTTGCTGATTCTGTCTGCGCTTACTTTTGCTTTTTATCGCCCAGCATCTTTTCCTGTCTCCCAGCCAAACTCTGAGAGCCTTTAAGCCATGGCTAGCTGGATCCCTGAGATTTTTTCATCACATTAAATATTATTTAATTCACTGATGTCCTCCGATCAAAAAGTCCATCCAAGCTACATAAGGAATATAGCGAACGGAGCTCAGTGGACTTAATTTTTATCTTACAATAATATATTTTTCTTGGGGTTTACCTACTGTATTTTTGTGGTAGCAAAGCAAATGGGTTAAGTGTTTTTCAAAGAAATAATAGAAAATCCCCACCCTAAAGCACGTGCTGTGGGCAGAGACAGCTGCGGAGTGCAGCAAATTATCTCATATACAGTTAGAAGGCTTACGGAGCTGATGAGTTGTGCTTTGTTACTTGGACAGTTGTTTGTTACATATTTCTTAAGCTCAGTATTCATAACTTATGTTCCACATCATTCAGCCTGCTTTTCCCCAGCCTTCCTGAAGCCTTTATTTCACCTCCACTTCTCACCAGAAAAATTAAGTAGCCGTACTCAGAGTGCCATTACTTTTATGTATTATGTATTCTGCGTTTCCTGCAGAAGACAGCTGGCCACAGGATTTATGTGTTTTACTTGTGGTCGGTTCATCTAGGTGGATGGATGGGTGGTGAGCTGCTTGGCTGGTTTGATTTCTTTTCCTTTACATTTCTGACTCTCTGAAACTGCAATTGTCTGCAGCACTCCTGATTTTAAAGGAGAATGAAAGGGGAAAGGTCACTTTCTTAAAGATGCTCTGCCCCCAAGATCTTCACTCTTGGCCCACCATCAGTTGATACCTGGGCCACGTGCTTCAGGCCAGTGCTGGCAGAGTAAGCCATGACTTTTGCTGTCCTCTGCCCTTCCCAGCATCCTGACTTCCCAAGTGGTTTCAGAAGGAGCCTAAGATCTCAAACCTCTTCCCATGATGTATTATCTTCTCTTACCTCCTGTACTGATCGCCCATCCTTAGCCAATACTTTGGTTGTCCATGCTCATTTTCATGTCAGTATTTGACAGCCAGGCACTGGCGTCTTGGCTTTCTCTCTGCGGGCTGCGCTTGCCCCCATTTTGCTGGGCACAGTTTCACGAGAGGCTCAAGCCAACATCAGTGTGAGGTGCCGATTTTCCCCCGGCCCCGTTCATCCTGCCGGCGCTCCCACTCTCACCTTTGTGTCAACTCCCACGTTTACACAGCCGCCCGCCGAGCTGGCTCAGGCGACGGTCCTGGCAGAAAACAAGTTATTGTTTTGTCAGGGCAGTCTTAAGCCAATTCAGTTTCCTTTGCT
This sequence comes from Microhierax caerulescens, assembly GCA_035590215.1. Taxonomy (NCBI): domain Eukaryota; kingdom Metazoa; phylum Chordata; class Aves; order Falconiformes; family Falconidae; genus Microhierax; species Microhierax caerulescens. The sequence goes on along the minus strand of JAVJGJ010000059.1, from coordinate 74,377,351 downwards.
GGCTCGTCACGTTGCCAGCGCAGCAGTGGCGGGCAGAGGCTGCGAACATCCCTTTTGGTGCCTGCACACCTTTGGGTCAGATCAAAGTAACTGCAGAAGCGATATTTCTTGCACGCCTTTATCACGTTGTCTCAGATGTTTCCATTGACACCTAAAAATCAGCATCACTTCGCCTTCCCCGTCTCCCCTCAGGGTGCTCGTGTTCAGCGGCTCAAATCGGTTGGATTCTGTTTCATAGTCTCGGTGCCTCTGCAAATGGACCTGGGTTGTCCCCAGGGTGACGATGCCTTCTGCACGTCAGGGCCTCCCCTGGCTGGGCTTTCCAGCTGTGTTAGCCATGTGCCAGCTGTAGCCCACATCTCCAAAGGAAGAAGTGGGAGAGCCCCGGGACTGACCGATGGGTGCTGTATGAGTAGCACAGTGTTGCCCAAACAGACCGAACCACCCGATGCGGTATTGGTAAGATAGGAAGATCTATTACATGACCTCCCCAAAAGTCTGCTGCTGGGAATCTCTGAACTCTGCCTCACGTGCC
>JAVJGJ010000059.1:74364159-74376716 GCA_035590215.1 Microhierax caerulescens | reverse complement strand
TGCCCTCCTCCCTTAGCTCCGGGCTTAAGCCAGGGTTATTCTTCCCCTTTGCTACCTTTCCTGTTTTCCTTGAGCTGCTGTCCCCTAGCTGGTGTGTCGCGCTCGCTGCGGGACCGTGCTGTGCAGGCAGCACCAGGAGCATCAGGGCTACGTGGGGCAGGGGGGGATCACGGTGTGCACTGCTGCTGCTGGCCCTGGGGCTGGCAGCTCCCCAGCGCACCTCTCAGGGAAGCGTTTTTAGCATAGGAGTCTTTTTGCCATGCCTCCACAGAAATTAAACTCCAAAGAAGTGAGTTTTCCTTTGTGGAGGGATGGAAAAAATTCTGTGACGTTTTGTAGATGGTGTTTAATGCCCCCTCTGTAAATCCAGCAGAGCTATAGGTTGCAGTAGTGGTTCATTTGTTCAAACTGGTTTATATTAAAAAATACGCAGCGGGGCCAGGAGATGTACTTGAACAACATTTCCTTCCCCATCTGTAAAATATTTCTAAAAGAAAACACAAAAGGGTGTGTTGGTTGGGTGTTTTTTTTTTTAATTACAGCTTTCTTCCAGAAAGTAAGAAATTGTCAAGAACTATTTTCTAATTCACCTAGATAAGAAGAGGTAGTAGTTCCAGGAGCTGGGAGAGATACAGTGAGGATGTACCAAGTTATGGAAAGGGTTGAAGGGATGGAATGATCTGCATTCCTATTAAAATGGAAACAAACTTGTACGGACAAAATTGCAGAGAAAAGCTGAACAAAACCTGTATCAAATTCAGAAAGTGGGATGGGAAAGATTGTCCTCCTTCAACAATAAAAAAAAATATATCGGAATTAGCATGAAGGCATGCGAGGAGTTCATCAAGCCTAGTGTAAAGATTCAGGTATTTCTTCTCTTAAATCTGTTTTCCCACTGTTTCAGCTCACCTTTCACCAGCTTCTTCCTTTGCGCTGTTTAGTCTAATATCTTCAGACCTTAATCCAGCAGGTCAACCGCGGGGGCATAATAGTGTGATTTGTCCTCATCATAGACCCACCTGTGTAAATTGTAGTTGTACGTCTATTAAATTCAGTCCAATGTTTCTATGTCATCTCAAACACATCACCTGGCAGACTTTCAGAGTCTTAAAAGAGATGAAGTTGTTAAATATGGTGTTGCAAAAAAGAAATTAAATCCACATTTTTAAATAAACATAATGCATGCAATACAGATTTGGTTGTTAAGGTAAACATAAATCTGTGAAATTTAAATTACGTAAACATAAATCAGTAGAATTAAGCTTAAAGACATGTAAATTATCCTGGGAAGCAGCGATGTGGACTGAAAGTAACTTTTGCCGTGCGCTGGGTATGTGTCTCTTTCTCTGCTGCTGTGGGTGGTGGGGTTCTGCCCCTGCGTTTTGCTGCAAGCACATGCTGGTCCAGCGCTGTGCTACCAACCGGCGGCACCGGTGGCAGCCAGCATGGCATCAGGGCATCCTGCAGGAAGCTTCGAGGGTAGCGTTAGGAAGGCTGCGTTGCAGCATGAGGCACGTTGCTTGTTTCCACATGAATCCTGGTTGGTTTCTGTTAATAATACTTTGGTTTATACCACTAACGTGGTGGCCTCCCCTTCAAAGGGAGACTGTGACGAGAAATCTTTGTGCACAGTAAGACAACTATAGAGTAGTTCAGTTGGATGTTGACTTAAAAAGTTGCTCTTTCATTTGGCTTTTTTCTTCTGGTTCTCCATGGCAAGGCCATTGTGCCGCCAACACCGAGCTGGTGATAGATCTGCACATTTACTGGTTTCAGTTAATACAACCAGAAAATTAACATTTGTCCCCCTGTATGTTTATAGTTAAAAAGACAATTATTTGTGGATAGTAGAAACTGATTCAGCACTGACTCAGGGCACTGACTGGGTGACCAAACTAGATTAATCATGTTAATAATTAACATGCACAGAGGGAATGATGCTCATGAAACATGCAGGTGCTGCCTTTCGCTTCCTGCTCTCGGGGACCTGTCCCATTTGCTGTCTCTGCTTCTCCTGTTTCAAAACTCCACGTCCCTTTCTTCTGTCACCTCACGGTGCTGTCACTGTTGCTGATGATGAGTGGAAACATTTTCTAATAGATTTCCAAGACAGCTACAACCCCTCTGGAACTCTTTCATCCTCTGCTAGCTGCAGTAGGAATGACCGAGTCTCAAATTACCACATTTTGTACATTTGGGTGTTGTAAGGTGGTAGTAAGTCAGGCATAAGTCAGGCTGACTTACAGAGTACTATTTACATTGAAGTCGATGCTGATTAGTGACAGAGTCCATTCTTCTCGGGTCAGCATCGTTCCCCTGCTCTTCCTCCTGGGAATCATCCTGACTTTGATGCTTGTCATCCCCCATCTCCTGAGGAAAAGCTTTTCTCCTTTGTCGTTCAGCTCTTTGCCCCTTTTTACCTTGAGTAAACCAAAAGGGATTGTGGAAAAGCTCCTCAGAAACCATGTGAATTTGTTCCTAATGATACATATTTATTAACTGTTGAAAACACATTATTTTAATAATCTAAAACTGAAGTATGTGAATGCCACTAGGCAGAAAGCCTTGGGAGCAATCCCCCCTTGGGAAGCGGAATGAAAAAGGGAATGATCTAGATTATTTCCAGTGTGACTCTTGTATTTCCCATCACTGTCTCTTTGCAATAATACATCCTTTTCTCTGTCATCCCCCAGTATGAGTAATATCTAGAGGCGGAAGATACTGACGGGGTGTTTTGGCTTTTCCCCGGCAGTGTCCTGGACAGCCCCGGCAGGCTGGACGAGGAGCACAGGCTGATTGCCAGATACGCCGCCCGGCTGGCTGCTGAAGCTGGAAATGCAGTAAGTGACTATTCATCCCTCTTTACCAACCATGGAATATGGAGGGTGTTTTTTCAGAGTCTAATTAGTAGCTTAATGCTAATACCTGTGTGAAATTGTCTTTTTCTTTTTTTTTTTCTTTTTTTTTTTTTTCGGTGTTGTTTATTCAGCTGACGCGGAAGAGCAGCACACTTTCCTCGTGAGCAGAAATACTGTGTTCTCAGGCAGCAGGGGGAGAGCAGGGAGGCGGGAAACGAGGCAGGGAGGCAATGCAAATTATTAGAAATGAGGTCAGAGGAGACAAGAGAATAAGCAGATTAGTCCTACTTAGTCTAGAGAAGAGATAAATACGTAGATACCTGAGGAAAACAAATTGTGGAAGAAACGTTATGGAATATGTTTATTCCAGAGAGAAGGAGCCTGAGAGAAAGGAAGGTATTTTATACATTTGCAGGCTCTTATCACAGAAGAAACGGAAGGAAACACCCAACCAATTCAAATTACTAAAAATAAATACCACTTTAACAGAAAATTGCTATAGGATATGATGGCAATTAAGAATTTACTGAAAATCCATAGAATAATTGCAGTCTAGCTGGATGGGGAGATGCCTGTCATTGCTGGTTTATCCATAGAAAAGAGGAGCAGGGTTCGCAGGAACATCTCCTGCGTTACGTGGCCGATGTCCCCAGCAGCGTGGCTGCCTTTTTACACCATTTCCACTGGGTGTGCTGCCCAGAAGCAGCTTGGCATAGCACATACTCACCCCCCCAGCTACTCCTTCTGTCCATCGAAGGCGCACGTCCTCCAACCTGCGGTAACAGCTCCGAACCTGCTGCGCCGATGCAACTCCCCTCATTGCTGCTCTGCGTGGTGGCTATTGCAAAGCACACGGTTATCCCTACAGTGTCTCCGGTACAGCCCTCGCCTTCCGTGCCTCCAGCAGTAGCAATGACCTCTCCTAAGCATCGTACCACTATGGCAAGGGTGCACGCCCTGCCACGTCAGCAGGGTTGGAGAAGCATCTTAACACTCGTTGCCCTCATTCACCTTCTCATTACCTATTTGTCATATAAATACCTCCATGTCCTTTCCAGCAAGGTATGCTTATGTAATTTTCTTCATAGTTATATATATATATATATATATGATATAATCGGACTTTGTCATGTGGAGGTTGGCCAGGTATTTCCCTTTTGTAAAACTTAAATAAAAAAGAATCACATTTTTTAAGCAGGTTTAACTGCCAGTTCCCATTTTCTCTGTCAAATGGTATATTTGCATCTCTGGATTCATTCCATTCACTTAGGACTAGGTTTGTGTTGAAATATTAAAGCAATACAGCGCAAACTTTCCAGAAAGTAGATGGAAAAGGAGGGGATTTCTATGTAGTCTTCATATAAAATTAAAGTTGTTGAGACAGTAAGTGCTGAATCAGTTTGACTGTGGAAGGTGGTGGGGGAATTCTTGTTCACGACCTGACTATTTCTGGTAGTAACAAAGAAGTAGTATGAAAACTAAGGCGTCACAGCATTGGTTCTGAAAGAACCTGATCTTTTAAAGACCTGTAAATCATCTCAACCTGTTTCTGTGTACTTCGTAGTTCTGAAAGAGGCCAAAACTGAAGCGACTTACTTGGATGTAAAGAAAGCAACATTTAGAGTTCACTGAGACTTTTCAAAGACCTGTGACAAATTACAGCTTTCTTTTCATCCAGATAAGTTACATCGCAGGGTAGACGTCAAAGCGCTGCCAGGGACTGGAGTGCAGTACAGAAAGGCTGCAATAGCAGTAATAGTGCGTTTCCCTTGCGACTGACACTTAGCAGCAAGGAATCTGAAGGTTATTTACTGGGTCCACTGTTTGTTCACAGTCCAGCAATACTGATTAGCTGAAATGGAAATATATTTTTCATATCTTGAAGGAATCAGAGTTTAAAGTGCTCCACTTCATGGCAGGTGTTAATTATTTCTCGCCAACAGGAGATCCCCCTTCCCTAGCCAGCACTGGGTATGTGTCCAAGTTGGCCCTTGCAGCTTGGTGGAGGAGGATCCCGCTGAGGTCTGGGACGGCGTGCCGTGTCTGCGGGGCTGGCTTCTGAGCATTCGCTGTTTGTGGGAAATGGAATGGCTGAGATCGGGCAGCCAAGCCATTTCTTTGAATACTCTTCATATAACATTAAGACAGAGAGACGGAAGTAAAAAAAGGAAAAAAATTTTCTTCCTGTATGGAATTAAAATAGGGAGCATCAAATGAAAACCCCAATAAACATCTCAGAGATACAGGAGAGAAAGGTGCTCATTGGGTAGATGGCAGCCAGGCTACCGGCGTCACAGGAACGATGCAGTAGGATGTGCAGGCGAGGGAATGGTGTGTACGTAAAGGAAATACAGCATAAAAATATCACAGAAAAAGAGAAAAAATGCAGAATCCTTGTGGGTTTCAATTCCAAATTCTTAACAATAGGAAAGAAATACTGACCCCCTGATTAGGTGGTGGTAGTGATCAGGAAATTGAAGTGAGGTAGGACAAGCTGCAGCTTTAGGACAGGTGGGTAACAGTGGGAGATTTCAGCTGCCCTCATAGAGACTCAATCAGTTTGCAGAGGGAAACGCAGAAACACTTTGGAATGCAATAAATTATGCTCCTTTGAGCTAGTTTTAGAATCCACAAATCCTGGATTTGGTCCTGAGTGGTGCACCAGGGCGAGTTGGAGTGGTGTTAACTGTGCCAGCTGATCTGTGGTGGTAACCATCACACGCTTAGCTTTGACAGCAGGAGAGAGCACACCAAGTGAGTCCGTATACGGATACCCAGTTTCAAGAAAGGAAACTATGTAAAAATGAAACTATTAAAAAAAACCCTAAAAGGATCGGTCCAAAAAACCAGACAGCCTGTGAGCTGCCTGTAGGCTCTTACAAATCCTGTAGTAGAAGCTCAGGAAACCTGTGTGTCAGAATTCAAGAAGGAACCAAACCCATACCAGACTGACCTTTTCGTGGGTCAATGAGAAAGCTAAGGAGGATGTCTCAAGGAAAGGATGGCATTCAAGTAATGAGAGCTTGCCCAACTGGAAAGAAAAAGAAAGCCTATAAACATGGCTGGTTAAATGTTACCAGGAAATTCAGAGATGGGAAAAGAATTTGAAGAGCACCTCACAAGGGATGCTGAAGTCTATGGTAAAAAGATTTTCAATACCATCAAAAGGAGAAATCTAAATAAGGAATCAGTGAGACTTTTTGGTGACCAAAATGTACAAAGGAGTTGTCAGGAACAAAAAGACGGCAGCAAAGAAGCCCAGTGAGTTTTTTGCATCAGTCTTTACTGCTGAAATTGCATCATGTAGCGTGTTCTTTATAGCAGATAAGTTGGAGGAGTCAGATTAGTTCAAAATAAATATACAGGAGCTTTTAAAACAGGTAACACGTAAGTCAGCAAGTCACTGCAGCTGTGTGGCATTGACTTGAGTCTTTGACAGGCTGGAGAAATATGCTGATGATTATAATGAAGTTTGACATAGCTCAGTGCCGGTCCCGCGCCTGGGACAGGTTGACGCCGTGCCACAGCGTGAGCTGGAAGGCAGCTTCGCTGGAGAGGACCTGGGCGTTGTGGGGAAAAGCAGGAGTCAGGAGCATGCCCTTGCAGTGGAGCAGCCCACCACCAGCCAGAGCGCAGCCAGGAGAGTGAGGGTCACTGGCCGAGGAAGAGGCAGTCCTTCCCTGCTCCGAGCTGGTGAGGCCACATCTGCAGAGCTGTGTCTGGTCTGGGTGCAAGAAGGACATGGATGTATGGAGCAAGGCTAGCAGAGGCCACTCAGATGGGTAGTGGCTTTGGTGCATGGCATAGGAGGAGAGGCTGAGAGAGCTGGGTATGCTCAGGATGGAGAAAAGAAAGCAAAGCAGGATCTTGCTGCTCTCTGCAGCTCCCTGATGAGCCGGACATAAGGGGACCTGTCGGCCAGCCAAGGTCAGCCCAGCACAGAGGTGCACAGTGGAAGGACAAGAAGCAACAGAAACAGAGAGAAGTTGCAAGAAGGGTAATTCCAACTATAAAGAGAAACTTTTTCACCATGGTCATGATCAAATATTGTTGTCAAAGGTTGTCCAGAGAAAAATTGGAATCTTCCTCCTTGGAGACATTCACAGCTCAACTAGACAAGTTCTTGAGAAACCTGCTGTAAATTGGTTTGAGCAGCGCATGGTTTTCAAATTTTCAGTGAATTTCAAAACCTCCAGAAATTCTTTCCCACGTATATTTTTCTATGAACCTGGACTGTAATGAAAGTGGAGAATGGAAAAACCCCACCATAAAGCAGTTGTGGAGTAGTTGTCAGTGGAGATTTTAAAACGAAGATAAAATTTTAAAACCAAGATAAAAAAAACTCTCCAGCCCTACCTCTCAGATGCAATGTGTTTTAATTTTTAACATGCTCTAACTGCTAGAAATTAAGAGAGGCCCAGACACAGACTGTTCATGCTACAACAGCCTAATGCAAAATTTCTTACTCTTTTCTTTGAAGTAGTTGGCAGTGGTCACTGCTGGAAATTGTACGCTGGACTGTGCGGCGATGGATGTGACTCAGTCCGTCAGTTTCTGCTTTTTCTCAAATTAGATAAAATGTTAGAACTGCCTTCTGCAGGCTTGTTACTGTAATAAATGTCACTTGACTTGCCATATGAATGCAAATATGTTCCATTAACGTTTTTATGGGAAATGACTTTGCTTGAGGTCTTACTGGGATGAAATAATTTGAGGCAGATCTCAGAGTTAATTCCTGAAATCCAAGTCTGTTTCTCCTTAAAGAAGAAAAATAATGGGGAGGGAGGAGAAAAAAGGAGAATGCACCATTTGTTGATACATGTGGGTTGCTCAGTAGTGCAGGAGAGGCTGATGGCATGCAGCTTAGTCTGTGTTCGCTCAAACAAGCTCTGACTGGGCTACTCTTGTTTTCTTCAAGCCAGTCTTCAGAAGACAAAATCCCTTTTATTGAATTTAAGTTGCTCAGGGCTATGCTTGGCCTGCCAGTTTGGTCACAGCAGAGTGCTGTGCATTAAAATAACTGTTGGCTGGCTCCACTAGGCTGGTTAGCTAGAAAGCAAAAGAGAGTAAAGCAGAAGGTGACTAGATGAATAAAGCGAAGAAATTAATGGAAAGCAAGCCAAATTTCGTTTAAATCACGACTTTCAAGATCACAGCTTTATCTGTTTTTCTCCCTCTGCTGATCTGTTCAGATTATCAGCCTGAGGTAAGAAATAATCTGGTTATTTCCTATCAAGCATCATCTTTTTGATAAAAGCAGGAACTGACAGTGATCTCCGGTGTCCCCAGCGCCCTTGCCTACTTTCCCTTACAAAATCCTTTCCACCTGCCTCTCGGATCCCACCTCAGTACTGCCCTAGTACTTGAATATAGATAATCCTGCATATAAAGTGACTGCATACTTACAAAAGAAAGGGTGATTTTGTGTATTTTAGGTGAACATATGTATATTTTAGGTGAATATATGTATATACAGCCACATATATAAAGCAACCCTAGGCCCTCTCTTATCAGTGTCTTACACAACCCCTCCCTTTCCTGAGGCCAATATCTCCTTCATCTCCTTCCCACCTGCTCTACCTCAGCTCTTCACCCTCCCCACCCCACCCCCACCCCCCCCATTTTCTGCTGTTTGCATGCTTCCGGATCCTCCTGACTTTCTGCTGAAACACCTGGGCAGGTGGGTCCGTACAAGTGCAGTCGGTATCTGGTCCATGAGCCAGATGTGCCTGCTGCTTCCTGATGACTTCTGATAGAGTGACCCACCATGGCCGGCAGCAGCCGGAGGTGCTCGGCGTGGGCAGAGGTCTGCAGGGACTATGCACTCTTGGCAGGACTCTGCTGACCTGTGCAGCCTTGCTGCTAGGAAAAGCATGAGCACCTAATAAATACGAGATAATACTCAATTATGGATGAGTGGATAATTAGGTTGAGTTATGTGGATGAGTTACGATAATTAGGGTCTTTCCCATGTTGCTCTTTTTTGAAAGCAGTATGTGGCTGCTCTTCTCTCAACATGAAACGCTGCTAAAAGCCTATTATCATTTCATCTCATTAAAGCTACCTAAAACCTAAATATTCCCTTCATGTAACCTTTCTTTCAAGCTTTAGGCATAATTTAATAAATATTTTTGAAGTGGAAGATGGAGTAAACCAGATTTCCTGTTGTACATCTTTGCAGGATAAATATGCAGCTTTGTTCTTGCACCATTACTTCTCCTGGATACACCAGTTACATGAACCATTTCTGTAATTTGTTCCCTCTTCTCCTTTGTCTGTTGATGGTAAAGAACATTGTGATACTGCAGTGATGGACATGTGAAGTACTGGTTCAGACTTTCCATGACACCGTAAGGTCCTTGCACCAAGAAACCTGGAATCTAATGCACGTGAGACACAAGCTCTACTGTTCTTTGACAGTTTCTTCCATATCAGGGTGATGGAGGAGTGCAGTGGCTTGCCAAACTGGCTTTTAGGGGCTTGATTAAAACTGTCATTAAATCCTCTTCTATCACCCAAAAAGTGGTAAGATGTACAGTAGGTGACATCTGAATGCTCCTTATTACAAATTCCAATCCGACAGGGAGTTGGACTCAATGATCCTTATGGTCCCTTCCAACTTCAGATATCCTGTGGTTCTATGACTTGAAGTTCCAGCATGGCACGCTCTCAAATTAAACAGCCTATTCATGGCAAAACTAAATTATAGAGCTGGGAGGTTTTACTGATTCTACGTGGTATTAAGGATTATAGTAGATTTTATGGTCATCTTATGAGTTTTCTTGCTGAGAGAAAATGGGGCTTGCCATTTGGATGGTCTCAGAACTGCTGAGGCCTCAATGTTCCTGCTGAGCACCAGGAATGCAGAAGACAATGGTAATCGTACCTTCAGCTGTGTTGGGAAGTTTGCTGAGCTTGTAAACTTTTTTTAATATTTTAACTTTTAAAATGTTAGTCCTCAGCTCAAAAACCATCAGCTTTGGTCTTGCATCCTCTTTGGCATGAAACAGGAGATCTAGGTTACAATACACTTTTTTTTTTCTTTTCAAGCTCCACCATACTTCAAAATCCTTTTACCCTGGATAAACTATAGGTTGTTTCTGCAGGGACCTATAGCATTTTGGGGTTTGGTCATACTACGTTATTGTCAGAAAATTGGGAGCTGCATCCAATAGGACCAGGAAAAGATCTGCTCCCGTGCCAGAGCAGTTAGGACTATTCTGTTCCTGAGGTATTTATTCCATACTGAGACGGAAGCTACAGAGGACAAAATAATATGAACTCTGTTCATTTTCTCATGCACATGCAAAAAATGGGGTTTGGGGTTCTTTTTTGTAGTAGTTTTGAAGGCTTTACATCTTATGCTGTTGACTCCCACAGGTCTTTGCTCTCTGTAGTAGAAAGCCTTTGCAAGAGTTGAGCAGAAAGTGGGTATGTCCCTGGTGCTCAGCGCCACTGAGTGCGTAGGGAGCTGAAGCTGCTGGGCTTTCTAAAGGAAGGAATTACAGTAATAAATCTTGGAAGACACAAATTGTTCATACCTGTCCAGTAAGATGGAGTGCAGACAGAAGAGTGCTGACTAGTAAATGAATGCTTTGGATTGTTGGGTTTTTTTTTTGCTTTTAAGAGCAGAGGTTTTAACAACCATGTGTAATTTCACAGAGAAGACAGGTACCTCTCATCAAAGTAAACAGTAGCATGCAAATGCTCTGATGAAGATCTGTCTCCCTGGATTTATGAGAAAAGCATTTGCCATCACCATCCTATGCCGTAAACCCAGAACTCTTCCAAAGGCGATGACAGTGAGAATTCGGTGTTCATAAGAGTGCCACGGAGAAGTGAGAGCAGTGGCTATGGTTACATTTCCTCCCCTGTGTTCCAGAGGAGTTCATTCTCTAAAGAAATACAGGCTGTCCTACCAACGTCCAGCCTGAAGCCCAGAATGGTATTTGCACATTTGAGTGATACCTTATACTTTAGGATTGTCTCCTAGTAGTGGTATTTAGAAGATGTGTTTGAAATGCTTGCATCCACAAGAGGTTATGCCATACCTGTGTGAATGTCATTTGAAACCCTTAGTCAATAACAGGCCCCACACAGTGTCCACCAGCTTCTCAAGTCATTCTTCAGAATCTTGTGCTCAGAATCGAGTAATTCTTCCTCTCACCCATGAAATCTGATGTTTTCAGCAGAGTGAGGTATCCCGAGATCGCTGCAAAGGATGAACCAGGGCACATTAAACTGTCTACTCCATAAAACAGCCTGCGGTCATCTAGGCTTGAGAAAGATAGCGACAAAGTTTTTCAAATCCAGGTGTCCATTGTAAACACTTTCATTATGACATTGTATTTTTTGTACAGGCTACAGCAAGAGACTTGCCCATCATGGAGAAAATAGTTAGGTCTCACAGCTAGGTTGTAAAGGAACTTGGAAGGCTATTGATCAGCAATCAGTCAAGGAGAGATTAAAGCTACTGATCCTGTAAGCAAAGTAACTGATAAGAAATTTTCAGTTACTTAAGTGACTTCCCATTTGTGAGAAGAAGCGAATACAGATGCCCAGCATGCTGGGTGCTTGGAACTCAGGTGGGGTTGTGTGGGCAGAATGTCAGACTTTGCACAAATGCTGCACGGTTGTGCTGCACAAGAGTACCAAGCTCATGTAGTTAACAGTTTAAAATAAATTCAATGCTTTCGCTACTAGAAAAGCCACTAGAAAAAATGTGATGTAAACACAAAAGACTTCTTCCAATCAACAAAAGAACTGGAAAAAAAAAAAAAAAAAAGATCTGGGTTCTTGGTTAATCTTACTTCATCAGTTTCTATGAAATACCGTGGTTTTTCTCACAGGTCTCCAGGGGTTTGTAAAACAGCAGGAACGAAGACCAGTGACAAGAATGATAAAAGGAAAAAGGAAGAGTGATACAGAAAACCTAACCAAAGAGCTTGAGAAGTGATGGGAGCACAAAGGTGTCTGAGAGTCAGATGTTTTTTAGCTTCAATGGATAAAGGAAAAAAATCCTTCAGTCAGAACAGAAGAGATGGGAAGCTGTTGATTCAAATAACTATGTATCTAGTTCACAGGCCTGAAAACAGTGACATCCTCTTAATATCTTTAGATTTGATAGAAATATGAGTTACAGGACATTCTGAGAGTATTTTAGAGGAAAGGTTACTTTTTTTAAAAGGTAGGATGGTGATGATGATACTGGATGGTGATGAGGGGGGTGACAGGTGCTGAGCCATTCCTATTTACCATGCTGCAGGGAACAGTGCTCAGAAAAAGTTTCAGCAGTGGAACCAGAAGGTGATGCATTTCCACACCCTACATGCATCCTGCACCCACACTGCCAAAGCTGGAGTGCCCTGACAGTTCAGTGCCTTCCCTCCTTCTGAATAACGACCGGCCAGCTGGGACCTAACTACAGGCATTTTTCACTGTAGGTCAGCTCAGCTACACATAAAGCTTCCTGGGCAGATGCTCAATCAAATTATCTTTAAAAAACCTCAGTAGATAGAGTCCACTCCAGATGGAGTCCATCAAGGAAATTTCATAGACCAACAGAATGGTTGGAGGGGGAAGGAACCTTAAGGACCATCTAGTCCCACCAGCACCCTGCCACAGGCAGGGCCCCCTCCCCCAGCCCAGGCTGCTCCCAGCCCCATCCAGCCTGGCCTTGAGCACTGCCAGGGATGGGGC
>JAVJGJ010000059.1:74332406-74356300 GCA_035590215.1 Microhierax caerulescens | reverse complement strand
GGTGGGACTGGGTGGTCTTTAAGGTCCCTTCCCCTCAAACCACTCTGTGATTCAATGGCTCTTCTTGCCCCAGAGGGACTGTTAAGAAGAGATCGCTCTGCTTTTATCATTTGCACTTACCTGCTTCTTCAGCACCTACGTTTTGAGTTTGTTTCTCTGGCTAAGAGAAACTAAGAGGGTGCAGCTCTAAAGAGCAAGCCGTTGAGCAGCTGCAAGCCCCATGTGCTGTACAGCACAGGCAGCCCATGGGTTACCTCTGGAGCCTGTCTGGGTGCCCGATGATGTGCTGTCCTCATAGCTGTGCTTGCGTCTCCCTGTGCTCCAGCTGCACTAGCTGGCATGCGTGAGCTTGCTGCCTGCGCGGCCCCTTGCCAAGGCACCCTCAGCACGGCAGGTAAAAATACTCATTCAGGTTAGTTTGGAGGAGAACCAGTTCCTGGAGAGCATGGGAACAGCTCAATCCTTGCACCATCATAGTTTCAGCACACTACCGAGACCTTGCAGGCATTCAAAATTATTCATCATGATCACAGATAAGGGAGATCTCAATCAGTGCTGGTATGAAACCTCGCAGGAGAGCAGCTCAGCAGTTTTAAAAAAGAGTGGGGAAGAAGAATTAGAGATTATAATCTTCACTCTCAGAAGGATTTAATTTCCATTTTAATAAGTGAATCCTTGGCCATCAGTGCTATGTTCCCTCAGCTCCAGCTATGCAGAACACAGCTGCCTTAATTGGGCTGCTGGCTGATCACCTTCCCTCTGTGAGGCCTCGAGAGCTTGTCTCTGTTTCTATGAGCTGGTATTTTCCTCATTCCTGCTGACCTGCCGGGAGCCCTTGGAAAGGTGAGTGGGAAGCCAACTGGTGCTGGCACAGCTGCAGATGCTGGCGGTGCTGCTTCAGAGCCCTTCCTGCAGCACGTGCAACGCAGATGATGCTGAAAATGGAAGTTTCTTCCTCTTAGAATGGCCTCTGAGCCCATTCTGTGTGAAATGTTTTGGAGAGACATTGCCAGCATATGGCACATAAGTGATTTCATACTTCTTAATAAGTAATAAATTTTCTGTGTGTATTATAGCAATTCGTAGGACCGTGATAACTTACCTGTCTTGGTTTTGAATCTGTGCCAGGCATACATGAACGAAATTGCTGTACTTGGGCTGGAGACTGACAGGAGGAGTGCTTGAACGGCTATAAGAGTATTTAAGAGCAGCGCAGATGCTGACCTTTTTCCTCTTTAATCTTCCCTCTGTCATTTCTATAGAGAGATACTCCAGGAAATTCAGCGTCTCAGGCTGGAACATGAACAAGCCTCTCAACCCACCCCTGAGAAAGCCCAGCAGAACCCAACTTTACTGGCTGAACTCAGGCTTCTACGGTAAAAGAAACACCCGAAGCTCATGCGCGTTGGGTACCTGGGCTGGTCAGCCCGTGGGTCTGCTCCGTGGCACTGGCAGCACTGGCTGTTACTGGGAAAAGCGTAGCTTCAGTAGCCTTAGTGTTATTTAAAATGCTGGATTCTGAAGACTGACAGCATATTGCACTTTGACTTTTTTTTAAGTGGATTTAGAAGTAAATAAAAATGCCTCTTAAAATAAATTCTCTTTGTATAGTTCAGAAAATGATAAAGAAGAAACGGATAGGAAAAATGGGCAGAAATGACATTAACTGTTTATTATTTATTGTCCAAAGGAGTAAGGCTGAAGATGAATGCCAGTTATTTGATTAGTCAGGCAAACTCTGAAAGTTCATACCTGCGGATAGCCAGACATACATCCAAAGTTGGAAAACAATCTGCAGAACCTCTTCGATTAAATTTGCATTTTGAAGTGCCAGGGGAAAATTGTCTGTATTTACAGAATTAAGTGTTTCAGGGTTTGGGTAGTCACAAGGGCATTCTCTGGCTATATTTTATTTCATATTCTATTGCTAGCTAATTCAGAGCTCAACCTTCAAAAATGCCATTTGTAATCTGAAGTAGGCTCTAAAATTTAAGCCCTTGGCAGCATTAGCTCTTTGCAAACTGTGTTGTATTTCATTTGTTGGGGTGAACTTTTCCTGCCCACTTAGGAGATGGCGCAGTTGTCCTGCTTCCCAGGAATGTTCAGAGGTTTTCTGTAAAGTGCGGTGCTCTTGGGATGGGGCTACTGCAACTGCCAGCAGCATCTGCAAGGTATAATCCAGCCCTGCATTGCAAATTCCAAGGCTTTCAACTTACTCCGTTACTTTTTTATACAGAATTTGCTACATTATAGTACATTTTGATATCTCACTGGTATTTTTCATTCTATTACCTATTGATAATATTTTGTAGATTTTCTAGCTTTATGCTTTACATAGCTATATTATTTTTTTTTTTTTAATGTTTCAAAAACTGGAGAGGATGCAGAAAATACCCGCAAATCGATACAAGAGCTGAAGAAAAAAAGAGATTGAAGTGCAAGCTGATGTGTTGTTTGCCCCAGCAGTGAAAGATACGGGAACCAAGAGCTCAAACTGGAAACCAGCCACATTCAGACCACCTTGCTTTTTAAAGCAAGGCAATAATCTCAAGAGCGGTGCTAGAGTTTTCAGTCCCTAGGTGTCTTTCCTGAAGATGTTTTTCCAAAAATAACAGTTAGCAGAGCTAACCAGGAGGAATGACATGGCCCGCGTTTTGCTAAAGAAAAAAACCTGAACGGTTATTGTAGCTATTTCTGGCCTCCAGGTACATAAACACCACTGGCAAAGAGAAGAGTTACAAAAGGAAAAAAAAGGTTGAATTAAGCGCATAAAGCCTGTCAAGTCATCGTGGTTGCCCAGTCTGACCTTCTGTGTGACACAGGCTGGGAAGTTTCTCCCTGCCACGCTCCTACAGAACCCACTGCGGCTGGGTACAGCGCCGGTGCAAGACAGCCACTCCGGCTTTGCTTCTAGAGGTGGAAGCAAAACTGTGTCCCCCGACACTGTTAATGTGGTTGTCAGCTGATTTCTGTGCCTTGTCTCTGCCCAGTGGACCAAAAGTGTGCGCATTATGTTTAACCTTCATAAGCCTAGTGCCATTTTCCAAACCTTGTCTTTCCCCACGCTTTTATCTACCAGGCTAAAAAGCTCTTTTTCAAAACTCCTATTTGTGTGTCAGTATTTAGAGATTTCAATTCCCTCCCCTTTTAACCTCATCTTGCATAAAAAGCTTGAACTTCTTCAGCGTCTCCATAAAGCAGGTTTTTTTATTAAAAAATGCCTTTATTATTATTTTATTTATTAAAAAAGCTCCAGCTGTCCTTTCAGCTTGTCAGGTTCTCTCCAAGTTCTCTGCCTCTTTTCTATGTGTAGGCTGGAGTATACTGGCTGCAGTATCTCATACCTTGTGTAATGGGTGCTGCAGACAGAAGCAGCCTTAGCTTTCTTACCACCAAACACGGCTCATTAAGAAATTCAAAGTGCATGTTAATTGTCCTGGCTGCATAGCATCACAGAGGACAAAGTTTGCAATTAGCAGCTTGTCTCTGACATGAGGTACTTCACAAAGGCACAGCTAATGAGGGGACTCTCCCCAAGCCTGTGAGCAGTACCTGGTGGCCTTGCCTCTGGTTATACCCGAGCACATGTGACCGAATGATCTCAGTTGCTGTGTAGAATTTAGGCTGTGGAAGTGTGAGGAAGATAATCCATGGGAAATCAGAGTGTCCCAGGTTTAAAAATCTGCAGATGACACAGCCTGTAGAGATGAGTCAGCTCTACCACGCTGCTGGCAAGTGCAGCCTCAGAAGCAGCGTGGCTGGGTCCGTCGTCCTTATGGATCCCTGCCTTGTTGTGCCGCCATGTTTGGGGCTGCTTCTTGCAAGCCCACAGGATGCTCCTTCAGGCACCGAGGCCAAGGACCCATCTGCCCCAGTCGTGTGCCTCAAACTGCACCCCTCCATTTGTCCCTAGAGGCTCTCCTGTCTTTTCTTTCTGAAAAACATTTAACCCCTTTCCTCGCTGACAGATAGTACCTCCCCTTTCTTCACCGGAGATCATTGAAAAAGAAATTCAGTAACATCAGCCAAAATCAGACATGCACATCGATGTTGATTCTTCATTACCAACCACATTTGGAGAGCTATAGGTATTTAATATGGCGATTTTTACTTTTACCTATTTGTAGTTGTTAACCAGAATGTTATATTAAATAACTATAGAATAAAAGCTACAGACTTTGAACTGACCTAGAGAGAGAAAAAGGATCATATAGACAGGTAAAGCTATGTCTTCAGTGGGCTTTTAACACATTCTGGGTGACCAGGCATGTGTAAACTTCTCTTTATTGCCTTATTTTTGTGATATGTTTCAGCACTTAATAAGCATGTTCTTCAAAATACAAAAAGGTCTTGAAAGAAATACCCAGGACAGTTCATACTTCACAGCCTCGGTCCTTTTAAGACCCGGTACAGAAACACGTTGGTTCTGTTCAGTATTCTTAGCAGTTTTCTGGCTGAGGTGTATGCTCATGAAATGCCATTTTCACAGTCACCGTAATGAAAGCAAGCCACATGCACAGATTTGTTCAGTCTGGGTAAATGGCCCGTTTCTTTTCAGTCTTCTGATGTCCAAATCATGTTTCTAGAACTAGTTGGTTATTAAAATTCCTGGAATGATTTATCCATAGTATATCACCTGAGAATACAGATATAATCTAAGACATTTAAAAATTCAGTCTAGAATATGTAGTGACTTTAACTTTGGACTAAGACATTATGATGTCAACAAAAATAACTGTAGATGAATAA
This sequence comes from Microhierax caerulescens, assembly GCA_035590215.1. Lineage (NCBI taxonomy): Eukaryota > Metazoa > Chordata > Aves > Falconiformes > Falconidae > Microhierax > Microhierax caerulescens. Next base: position 74,351,551 of record JAVJGJ010000059.1, on the reverse strand, counting down.
ACAAGCCTTGCTAATCTGTTTTTTTTTTTCAGTTATCTGTCATTAGCTATGATTGGGATTTGTGGGGCCCAGCATTTCATAAATCATCTAAGATACTGAACTTCTGACGTGTTGACGTTTGTCTTTGACCTTCTCCTTATATTAGTCACTTCTTTATTTTTCTAAATATAAAATAAAACCAGACAGTCATGTTTCCTTAAATATCAGACAGCTAGGCATCTGAAGAAACCCAGTGGGTTTCTGATGCCAAGGAAAGGGAAGGTCACTTATTATCTCCCTGTTACCTGGGTTCTGGTACAGCAAATATGTCAAAGCTTATACGTCACATCGGTGGACAGAAATAGCTCTGCTGAGTCTCTGTCCAGACAGGTGACAGCTTTTCATTTCCAAACATCTGCAGCCATTTCTCCTCTTTTTTCTTTTTTTTTTATTCCTCTCTGTCTTTCCTCCCATAGTTCATTCTTGTTTGTCTGAAAGCTCTGCCAGATGCCTGGGTCTGACATTAAGGGAGTTCTTAAAAGGAGGAAGAAAGTGGGCTGTTTTTCTCCAAAGGCAGTGCTTTTGGAAAGGGCTTCCTACTACCAGGATGCTGAGTGGGGATTTCTGGATTTTAAGTGAAAAGCCTGATTGTTACGTACAGGTTTCATAGTGAGTGTGGTGTGTGTTGCTCTGTGCTTTCAGATGGGAAGCAGGGAGGGAGTGATGAAAACCAAAGACACAGTTATATGGGTGAATTTCCTGAAGTGGTTTTGAAATACCCAAAGTTTATTTTCTGACTCTTTCTTTCATGTAACTTGGACAGACAGAGAAAGGATGAACTGGAACAGAGGATGTCTGCACTTCAGGAAAGCAGAAGAGAACTGATGGTGCAGCTTGAAGGGCTGATGAAACTGCTCAAAGTAAGCCATCTCCTGTCAGAAATGCAGGGCATCCTTCTCTTCCCGGGGTCTGGAACTCACTATTGCTGCTCCGGGATTCCTGCTTTGTGTTGTACCGTTATAAATGCTTCATGAGGAATAGAAGGAATTTGCAAAAAGTCATTTCCATACTGGCTCCGTGTATTGGTGCAGATGGTTAATGGGTTTTTAGGTTCATATTCTGCTGCTTCAGTTAAAATATCAAGAAGCTGTAAGATTTGGAAGGCTTGAAAGAAGTGTTAGATTTGGTTATCAACTGCACGCTGTTCTGGGTACCAGTTCAGGTCTTCCAACTTTTAACTGGAAAATAAACTGGAAACTGTAGCTACTGCAATAGAGAATCTGACTCCCCAGTGGCCCGGGCTGTGTTTCACCAGGGAATACCACACAAACCCTGCGGTGGCTGCAGAGGTTTTTTGCTTTGGAGTAGGATGGTATTGGCTCCGATCTGTAATATATGTTGCTGACGGGATTTCTGATGAGGGTCCATTGTTATTTTTTATAGAGTCCTGCTAGAGCTGAGCTTATAGTTGATGAGTAGCACCTGAAATACTACTATGCATTTATTCTTTCTGTTCTTTAAATTGAACAAGAGCCTCTCCATAAAGTGAACGGCAAAGCACTGCCCTTAATCAAAGAGGTTTTGGTCCAAGACAAGATGCAGCGAAGATGCTACAGGCAATTTAAAGAAGTGGGAGAGAGATTGCGGCAATGATGCTGACAGGAGCAGCACAGGGGTTTACAGATCAGCTGTAGGCACATCTTGATAGTTCCAGAAAAAATCAGAGTTGCCTGCACTTGAAAGTGATAATGAATTCACATCATCTGTAAATCTAAAGTGCAGTCGCTGTTCAGATTGGGCTTCCATTCTGGAATAGGAATGTACCTACAGGAGGCTACGATCAATTTCTCTTCAGAGGTGCCTGTTTTATTTAGTTTCCCTGTGCAGATGGGGACGTAGTTAGTATTAATATTTGGGAAGTAATTTTTTTTTAAGTCAGTGGTTCTGCACACTCTATTTTTTTCCTGCTCAGCCTGTTAATGTCTGTCTTCTAAAAATATTGAAGATACTTCACTTGATTTCTTCACCTTGATTTCTTCAGACCCTAAACCTTTCTAAGTTGAAGTGTGATATCTCTGAGAAAGGGCATCCAAGACTGAATTACAGATTTAGGAAAGTGTAAAAGTGGCATCAGAAACAGTTTGGTTCTCTCGGGTTCAGGTGAACACAGACCCAGCATTTTCCTTGCACACATTTGAGGAGCCTCTTTACAACAAAATCAGTTTGGATATCTGCTTTAGCATGGTGGCAAGCTCTGATGTGAGTTTTCTGTAGACCCTGTTGTTTTCAAAGCACTCATAAGCCTTCTCAAATTAATTGTCCCAAACACGACCTGATGTAAATGCTGTCATCTCATTAGGGTGAACAGCTGTTCTGTTAGCTGGCCTGACTTTCTGCTCTTCAGCCTCCAAAGCCCTGAAGGCCAGGTGGACTTTCTCCGATGCACTACCCTGACCCTGTACAACGTGCGAGGTCTGGAGCATCCTGTGGAGCTTTGCGCGCCCCCTCGGCAGGATGCAGCTGGCAGGCAGCACACCTGCCTTCCCTGCCTGCTTGGCCATCATAGCCTCATCTCCCAGCTGCCCAAACTGTGCGTATTTCCTCATGCCCGACTGGTTAGACACAGGAACGTGATGTGTGGAGCAGCAAAAGGTACTGGTGTCAGTAACACACCGATGAGGAGGGCATGGAAGATGCTGCGGGATGTTGCAGAAGAGAGCACAAGCACAAGTGGCAAGTGCTGCAGCTGAGGAGGGAGGAGAGAGGACTGCAGAAGAGAGGATGGAGCCATAACTGACTCACATTTGATAAACTGATGTTTTTCAGACCTGTTCATTAAGTTGAACCATGCAGTTCAGTTATGAGCTTGACAGAAACATTAATGACATCTTCTAGGCTGTATCACACAGAAGGTTAGTTTAGAAGCTGGCTCGTAGTGGGCTTTTCATTTATAAGTCTAGCATCTTTAACTCCCCCAGTTCCCAAAATTGTTCAAAAACTATAAGAGCAAACAGGACTGGATATAAGGAGAAACTTCTTCCCTCTGAGGATGCTCAAGCAGTGGCACAAGGGCCTGGAGAGGTTGCGCTACCCCCATCCTTGGAAATTTTCAAGACCCAACTGGACAGAGTTCCAAGCAATGTGGTCTGAGATGGTGACCCTGTTCTCAGTAAGAGGATGGACTAGAGACCTCCTGAGGTCCCTTCCAACCCGAACTGCACTTTGAGCCTGTGTCTGTTATAATTATTCCGTTCTGCATGTTGCATAATATGGTTCTTTGCATTTCCCCTTAAAAGCTTTCTATGGAGCCTGGCAGATTCTCTTTGATTAAAGCATCTTCCAGAAAGACATCTGTTTTTCAACTGAAGGAATCAGAAGTGGAAAATTCACTGCCAATGCAAATTTGCTTGCACAGTTAAAAATTAATGCCTCATTTTCAGTTTTAATGTATTTAGCTTCAGTTTACACCCGCTGGCTCTGGTACATGTGGTTCTCCCTCCATTAATTAAGGAATACTTTAGCACCCCTGTTTTTTTCCTATGCAGATACTTACTCATCTCGGTGAAGGCGCTTCTCAGTCTTGATTTCTAGATCAGTTAAACAGGTAGAGCTCTGCAAAGCTGCTCACAATACTTTACTCCAGTCTTTTTAATGGTTGATTTCTTTGCATTCTCCAGAATGTTCGTATCAGGTTTTAAATTGGGGGAAAAAAAAACTGTGTGTTGAACTCTTCTCTAAGCCTTAGCAACACTGTGCAGAGTTACAGGAGGAGTTTCCCTACTCTTCATCTCTGTTTTCCTTTTTGTGTCCTTTTGCACCAGTGAGTACTTTTTGAAAGGTGTCAGTTACCCAGCTCTTACTCCGTGCAAAGTGCTTTATTTATTTCATATAGTGCTAAAGGGTTAATGAGAATGTCATGAGTAAATCCTCTCCTACGAAAATATATTACATCTGCGCAGTTCCTTTAGAAGCCAAACCTGTGAAACATTCAAATAACAGAATCAGATTTATTTGACATGCCCTCTTCTCCATGAAGTTGTAATGCTTTGTTTATTACTTACCAGTTCAGCCTCATATCAGCATTTCTGTTACTTTAAATAAACTAACAGCAGGGTAAGATGCCTATGTTTATTTAAGTTGTCTTATTTCCCTTTTTGAGTATCAGCCCATTCCAGGCCTGGGTATTCCAAGATCTTTTAAAAATTACCTTCGCTGGACTGGATAACCCCTCATGGAATTATTGTAAGACTCCCAGTTGCAAGCTACCCAGTCTTGCTGATCTAAAAATATTATTTCTAGTAGATACTTTTTAATACCTTTTCTCTTTCTTAAGTGGAAAGTCTTTCACTGGTTGCTGATAGAAACTGCAAGAGGAAAGTACTACTAGTCAAACAGCAGAAATGCTAATTCCACTTCCTATATTGAGAATTTTACCATGACTATCCAGAAGCAGTGTACACCACTTCAAGGCTTTGTTTAGTTTCTGATATTTGTGTTCATTTTAAAGTCTCCTTTTTGGTGGTTTTAGCCCTGCCAGACACAAATTTTTCCTGCGAGCTTTTAGCTCCTCTCATTATTTGGTGCACTTCAAAAATTTTCGTTTATAATTTACATCAGCTGTTAAGCTTTTATGGTTTTTTCCATTTTCTTATGCAGTATTTTTTTACATTTTTAATGCTGCCTTCATTTTGCCATTTAGAGCTGGATTCAGCTTACCTAACTTTGGTTCTGTGAAAGTTTGGTACCTCTGGTCCCTCTGTGAAAAGGAGAGAGGGGAAAGCCTGTATTTGGAAGGACATCGTTGTTCTCTGGAGGGTTGTCCTTTTTTCCCATGTTGAACCATGCTGTGATAGCTGGAGCAGAGAAGAACCCGCGACTACTTTGGTTGCCAGTGCAGAGGTAATCAAAACGCCTTGATTGACATTTATTAGCCCACGCAGTGACCTACCCATGCCATTGCGATTTGGAGTTAAGGCTGATTTTTTCATCGAGTGTCCTTCCATACCTTGTTGTCGATGTGTGTTGACACTCCTGTTAGGAGGTTCAGTTACAGATGTTTGTTGGTGGGTTTCCCCTGAAGGAGATGTTCTGGTTGTTCGGTTCTTCATTAAGTGCTGTCACAGGTACCTTCTGCTGCGCCACCCCGGCTGCACCTGGGCAGCTGCGCTCGCTGGGGCAGCATTGGGTGGGCAGGCGCTGCACACCTACTGCCGGTGGGGTGGTCACCCACTCGCCTCTGGACCAGAGCTGCCCGCCCTTTCCCAAGCCATCTCCACCCACCACCCAGAGGCTATCAGGTGCCCAGACCCGTTCCTGAGGGGCAGTTTGGGCCAGGCCACCCTGATCAGGGTGAGAAAGGATTTTAACAGCGTGGAGGTGTGCGGATCGTGCCGGAGAACAGCTGCACAATTCGGTTTGGCACCGTAGCCACCAAGCCGGTCAGGGCTGCTGTGGTGGCCACCGCAGGGCTGCCCGTGGGCTGGCAGCCTCTTGGCCTCCTGGCTGCTCCACCAGATCAGGCCCCTTGCCCATGAGAGGCAGCCTGTCCGTCTGGGCTGGACAGTGGGCAGTGACCTGTCGGTACTGCCATCAGTGACTTTCTTCCAGTATTTTTTATCTTCTTTTCCTCATCCAGACCGTTGGCTTAGCTTTCCTTTCCCTTTTGTCCTGGAGTCTTCAGTGATCACCTAGTGCCATTTAGCTGGCATTTTTCTAACAAGTAGTCCGCAGTGATGGTTGTCTGCCTTCTTGCAGAGCTTTTGCCTTCAGCCACGCGGATATTCAGCAGACGTATCCCATTTCACTTTTTCCATTTCCTCAATGGAAATTTCCTCACTCACTGATCTGATGATTTATCTAATAACTCAGTCCTTCTAGCAAAGCTCCATGCCTCTCGAGATTTTTTTTTTTCCACATCTGTAGTTAATGCTAAAGCCTCATTTTTCAAACTAACAACTTTTTTGTAGAGTGGAGATCATTTGAGATCTTTCCCCTGACCTGGCTCACCATCTGGTCCTGAGAGTCCCAACAACTGAAAACATCTGGGAGTGTGGGGAGGGCAGCACTGGCCTCCACCACTGATGTTGAGCCATGGTTGAGTGGAGCCATACCTTACATATGCTACACTAGTGTCTACATACACACCTGAAAGAACCCCAAGTCTTGGGAGAAAAGAACCAAAAGTACCTGGTCGGAAATGTGGGAGTCATTCCTAGATTTCTCTGCCATGCCCTCAGCGTGCAGTTAGGAAAACAACGTTTAGTACAGTGGTCGGTGAGAAGAAGCTGCTTTAAATTAAGGGACAGGTTCTGGTTAATCCTACTCAGATGGGAAATAAATGAGAGAAGGTAGATAAATGGGTTGATGGTTTTCAAGACTAGAGGGAGCTTTTATTCTGTGAATTTTAATTCCGTGACCTGAATTTCTGGGGAGCCAGCCTGCTGCCCTCTGCACTGGCAGGCCATGGAAAGCCACCACTGGAGGGAACAGACACTGTTACCCTGGAAAGGCTGGAATTGCTAGATCTGCATAGATGAGAGTCATCCAAAACATGCTGCCAACCTTTTTTTTTTTTAGTGCACAGTGTTGCTGCCTGCAGCACAAGTGCTGTGCCTCTCCACACAACTGAGCCTGCTCGACGTGAGCCTACAGGACTCGGAATGGCTGTTGTGTATGTGAGGATGAAACGTATGAAAACTATTGAATTAATAAAGGAATTCTCGACTATGGGACATTTTGCTCATTCCCAGGAATGCTCCTGTAGCTGAAGTCAGAATGTGACCCCGCTGGCCTGGCAGGATCACAGTGTACATTTTCCTGCTTCGAAAGAGGATAAACTCATCCATATTTCACCTTTTTTCAATTTTCAAATTATTAGTGGTCCGTGCGGGCAAACGTTGCATTGCAACAAAGGGATTGTTTTACCCGCATCTTTTTCCCTACTCCACAGCTTTGGTGCTTTTGCCTCCCAGTTTCTCCCCTCCCATTCCAGACCTGGTTACCTGCAGCTTGTTCATTTGCCCTTTTGAATCCTGTCTGCAGAGGTCACCACGTGCCCGGTGGCAATGGGCACTCTCTGGCCAAAAAGGTGAGAGTTTGCCTCTCAGGCTGCGATGGTTTGGGTCTCTGTGACAGCAGGTTGGTGCACACAGGGGACCAAATGCCGTGCAGCAGTTGCACACTCCCGATGGCATTTCCAGACTTTTGAGGATGGTAGCCTGCTATTTCTTGCCTTGAGGATGGCTAGAGAGGCATTCCTGAGTCTGGGGTGGGAAGAGAAGCTAGTAAAGGTCCTGCGTAAAAGAAAAGATACCCATTGGATATCCTGTCCTATATCCAAGATGCCCATAGTGTGACATCCATCCCGTGTGTTTGACTTTTGCCAACATGGCAGGCCATTTTAGATAGGGGTCTTCTTTGGAGAAGGGACCAAAGGACACCTCTGCTTTCCCACCACAGCAGTTGTGTCTGACCTCTTGTTTTCCTTCCATGGCTTATAGATGTTTCTACAATTTGACGTGTTCAGTTCTTCCATTGGGTGTGTTGTGTATTTTGCATGTGTGTTTCCTTTTCATATGGTAATTAATCTGTCCTGTTTCTCTCTTCACCTTTTTCTTTTGCCACCGTTTACAGGAAGAAGAGCAAAAGCAGGCAGTAAGTTGACTTCACTTTGTAGGTGATCTCTTTTTTCTTTCTGCATGCAAACAATTTTCTGTTAATTGGCTTGTATGCAAATAAACCATGGGAATGTGGGGTCTTTCACACTTGTAAATTTGAAAGCAGCCTTCATGGGTTTCCAGTAGAGCATGTTTTTGTGTATGTCCTTAAAGTCATTCCTCTCTCCCTTTCAAATTAAGTTTATCGCCATGGGTGCACAACCAGTGGCTGTATTCATTAGTTTTTATAGAATTGTGCATGACCATCCAGGGTTGGAAATGTGCATTCTCAGCTGGGTTCTTTTTTTTTTTTTTTTTTTTGAGATTCTTTGGAGTATTTCACATACTAAGAAAGCTTTCTTGTCTCTTCAGGAATCTTTTAATTTGCCTCCTTGCCACATACAAGTCCATGCATGAAAACTAATTAATGACTTCATATTCTGGGCATGGATCCATATCATTCAGTCATGATATAGTTTCCTTGAATTAGTCACAGTATGCTCATTGTAAACAGGATGAGTAAACTAACAAGAGACAAGAATGCATTTTGCTTTGTTACCGCTTTTCGTTTTCTTTGCCCACCTATTAAAATCTGAATCCTGTGTCGGTTTCGGAATCCACTCCAGAGGGAGCCCTTTTGCTTTTCTCAGGAAGAGCCAGATGTTCAATGTCTTCTCTCCAGCAGAACAAATTTTCAGCATTTTTGAACATGGTTTTCTTTATACACAAAGCTTTAATGAAAACTAATCTTGTGTTTCCCATTGTTGTTTTTTTTTTTTTACATGTTGTTTATCAGACACTCAGGTTGGATATTGGATAAATGAATAGGAATTTCCAGTTACCTATTTTTTGTAAGGAAATATATATTTTGAGGTAACTTCTATTGCTGAAAACACCTCAGTTCTATATGTGCTGAAATCGGTTTTTGGTGATTCCTGGTATTAAAGTTCTGCCATCAATTTGAAAAGAAGATGGTGGTAAGCGTGCATCTTCTGTTGGAGCCCCGTTCATCTTTAGTTGATGCTGCCAGTGATGCTGGGCTTGCTAAGGCACCTTGCAAAAATTATTTGGCTTAACGAAGGGACCAGATTGCAGTGTGTGACAGTGATCTTTGAGGAACTTCCTGAAGGAAGAAAAAAACCAAGTCACCACCATCCCTGTCCTCCAACTTCTAACTGTGCAAGTGGAATGCTGTATCATATGTCATTCTCTTACCCAGCGTCATTGCTAGGAATAATCATTCGCATGGAAATGCAACTTACATTAGCTCATTTTTCCTGTGCTGTTCTCTTCATCTGGATTAGGGGTATAGAAAAAGGGTAAATATGAAATCAAAGGAAGAATTTGCCCAATTTTGCCTCCCTTCTTTCCCTGGAACACTATGTTAGCAGGAGGATAGGAAAGCCAAAACTGACTGCTAAAATAATATCAACACATTGACACTGTCTAGTCCCATTCTGTTGGAATCAATGATGAATGAGCCAAAAAGGATTTGAAACTCAAGAAGGCAGATTTTGACCAACCAAAGGACACATCGCTGATCTATAGGAATTGAAACTTTACATCCTTACATTTGCATGGACTGAAGTAGCCTGAAATGCTCTGTTCTTAGCTATAAAGGTGCAGCCTGAAAACACTGGGAAACCCAGGGTACAATGCTCCACTTGGCTGAGAAACACACAGAAATCACAGAACAGCTGAGGTGGGAAGACAGCTCTGGAGATATCTCGTCCACTCCTCAGGCTCAGAGCAGAGGCAGCTAGAGCAGGCTGCTCAGGAATTTGCCCCATTGTGTTTTGAGTATCTCCAGAGATGGAAACTCTACAACCTCTCTGGGCAACTGGTTCTAGTGCTTCAGTGCCCTCACCATAGGAAAGTTTTTTCTTTATTTTTAAATGGAATTTCCTGTATTTCCATTTGTGCCTCTGTGTATTTCCATTGCATTGCCTCTGGTCCTCTCAGTGGTATCCACTGAGAAGGCTTTCGCTCTGTTTTCTTTACCTTCTTGCATTAGGGATTTGTATGTGTTGATAAAATCCTCCCCAGCCTTCTCTTCTTGAAGCTAAACAGTTCCAGCTCCTTCATCCTCTCCTCATATGGCAGATGCTGGTTCCTTAATAATCTTTTTGGCTGTTCCTTGGACTTGCTCCAATCTTGCTCCAAATCTTTCTTGTAGTGGGTTTTCCAAAACTGGACCAAACACTCCAGACGTGGCCTCACCAGTGCTGAGTCAAGGGGAAGGATCACCTCCCTTGACCTGGTGCCAGCGCTCTTTCCAACACAGCCCAGAACGCTGTTGACATTCTTTGCTGGAAGGGTACATTGCTGGCTCGTGTTCAACTTCTCTGCAGGATCTCAGCATCTATTTATGCCAAGCTGTCTTCCAGTCAGTCAGCTCCCAGAGTGCAGTTGATATACAGGGTTATTCCTTCCTAGGAACAGGACTTTGCACCTTGTGTTGAACTTGATGAGGTCCCTATCTGCCCTTCCAAACACTAGCACAGGCTGCCCATCCCTGGAAGTCTTTAAAAAACTCGTAGATGCAGTGCTCGGGGCCATGGGTTCATGCTGGGCCTGGTAGTGCTGGGTTAGCAGTTGGACTTGATGATCTCAAAGGTCTTTTCCAACCTAAATGATTCTATGATTTCTCCAGCATTTCAAGGTCCCTCTGAATGGCAGCACAACCATCTGATATATTGTCCACTCCTCCCTGTTTTGCATTGTCTGCAAAATTGTTGAGGGTGCATGCCATCCTATCATCTAGGCTGTTACTATAGAAGTTGTTTAACTGGCTTGAGGCGCACCACTGGTAACTGTCCTCCAGCTGGACTTCATGCGGCTGATAACAGCCCTACACATCACATGCTGTATTGATATCTGCACTGTTCTGGGAGGGAGGTAATGGCATATCTGCAGCCTGATGTCCAGAAGTCACTGGACCATACACTGGCTCCAGATGTCTTCAGGACCTCGTGGTCATCCATGTACTGCAATAACAGAAACAGTTAAATAAATGGCTGAGTGACTGTGAGAGTGTGGGTTGAAGGAACACAGCCAACTGAAGTACTATAAAATTATTATCAAACATCCCACTGGCCTTTAGAACCTCTACCAGTTTTGGTGGCTTCAGAGTCACATCTTCCTACACATTTTTATACTGTGTATAAAACCCTACAGGAGCTAGGAAAGGGTACCAGTCTACTGCATGCTTGGCCAGCCCCATCCTGGTGTCCTCAGGCATGTGTCTTGGAAAAGGAAGTTAGAGAAGAACCCAGTCTGGTTAGTACCTCACAAAGGTCTACGGACTAGTCCAGAAGCAGCAGGACCATGTATGTGGGGAAATGTGGGGCACCATCTGGGTCCTGTGAAAGGGAAGGCCTAAGTGTCTTAGTGATCTGAAGTGACTGTCTGCTCAGCCCTTGATGAGATGGATTGATTACGTGGTGGCTACATGAATTTACATGAAGGGTTAAGGTAAATAAGAAGCAGAATAACAATCACTGATTCAGCCAGCAGTGGCAGCACATGAAGAGCAACAGCATCAGCACCCACTTTAGGAATCTCTGATTTCCCTTCTACTGCTAAGGCTGCAAGTCCCACTCTGCCTTCTCCATATTGCTACTAAGATTTACAGAGATGAGCAAAAGAGGATCAGCCACCTTGGCTACGTTCAAACAAATTGCTTGGCAAGCAAAAAAGGCTTCCTGACCAAAATGCCGCCTTGTTCATCCTGCATTTAACCAAGGTGTCATACGCTGTGTTCCAGCGGCTGAGAGTGCCCAAGTTAGCGTGGCCCTTTTGAACGGCTTGACTGCCATCATGAGCCGGCATTGCCCCGAGTGCAGCACGTCACCTAACCCGGTGGGGCAGTTTGTTCATGCGTTTGCAGCCAGAGTGGTTGTGTGTCTATTGAGTAGAGATTGTTCCTGTGCCTGGGGAAGTTACTTGGCTGCTGAGGTTACCACAAGTGCTTACAGAAAACTGTGATAACTGACTTTCACCTCCACCAAAAGACTAGGTGAGCACAGTGGCAGCTGAGAGACCAAACTCCAGGCAAGAAGATGTCCTCAGAAGGCCTAGAAGCCACTGTCTCTTGGCTAGTCTTGGTCAGAAAATCATGGCAAGCTCTAAGAGAGTGCCACTATTTCTGATCCTGGTATTTACAGGGAAGTCAAGTAACTTTTGTGCCCCGTGTTCAGGGTTGAGCTCCTATCAAGATTTTGAAAGTTTCTGTAGTGTCTTTCCCTTTGCAGCACTGCCTCTTGGGATTGATGGGGCTAACTCCTGCTCACACTGTTGAGGAACAGTGTGTTGTGTACAGATATTATTCCAGGAATGGTGTATTAAGCCACATGGTATTTGTAGTCCACCACACTCTTCCCTACTACTGCTAAAATTGTTGTGTCCCAGCTAATAAAGATCTTTGCCAGCGTAGATCCTAATATACAACAGAAGCATTTTCATGTCACAGCTGGTGAGAGGCTTGAATAATCTGCTAAATATTAAAACCTCTTTGTTTTATAGTCAAATGAACAACCATTGGAGCTGTACTGTTCAATATTGAGAAGAATGCTAAAGGAGTTCACAAAGATGTACATCACACGTGTGATGTCTTTGGCATGTAGTACAGCTCATGCAACAAATCCAGAAGAGTGTCAGGCGCTTGTACTCCAACACAAGAGAACTTCTGTAATGCCAAACAGGCACAGAAATGGCTTCACAGCAGAGGAGCTCACATGGGAGTGTTTAAACACTGGGATGGAATTTTTTTTCCCTTCAGAAGATGGTGGGAACCATACAACACAGCAGAGCAGACTGGGTTCGTGAATTTTAAGGTTACACTACCAATCAGAAAAAGTGGATGTGCTCTCACCCAACAGTCCTCATAAGTCAAGGAAGTCGTGGGAGGGTTGCTCCTTAACCCCATGGAGAGGGAGTCGGGAGTTGCCGTTTTCCTCCCATCATTCAGATTCAGAGTATATAGATGATACCTTTCAGTCTGCTTGAGAAGGGCAAGGGCAGCAGTGCACGCCCCTTTAATGAGCTGAACCTTCTTAAATAGTGGCAACAGCACAGCTGAGCCCAGACGAAATGCTAGGCTGATACCCGCGTCCTTTCCCAAGAGATGCAGAAACCTGCAGGAGGGGAACTCCTAACCTTGAAGAGCGCCCTAACGGCTGAAGAAGTCTCATTGTGTTGATACCCAACTCGTAGACTGCTGTTCAGTTCTGCATCCATTTTTGCATCAGCCAGAGGTCCTGTACGCCTCTCCGGAGTGGGTCGCCGATGCACGTCGGGGTGACTCCCACCATCATGTGCTGATGCATTTTAACAAAACTATGAAGAACTCCTCCTAATGCCTCAATGCTGCAAGTCAGCTTCTTATACTGCACAGCCTCGTTCAGCTGCAGCGTGTGCCTTCGGTCTCTGGGGATGATTAGCAAGCTCTCAGCACTGATGGATTATGTCTGCCATCCGAATAGCTAATGTGACCCAACTTGCTGGAATGACATTCACTTACACTCATAACTGACAAACTTTTCTGCAATAAGTGGAAGACTACCTTCTGGAGGGTAGGAGTGAGCAGCCCAAGTAGCATGATGTAGAAAATTGCCTATTTGGGATAAATTCAAGGAGTGGACCAAATCTGGTTACCCACCATGCTGGCAGCCTGAAATGCCTGATCTGGTTAAGCAGATCAGTATGCTAACAGTACGATACAAGTATTGTAGCATTTGTCTGTGCTAGCAAATGCACACGGAAGAATTCTCTGACACTGAAGGCAAATGGCATGAAGATGCCTGCTTCCATGCTAGCAGATTTTCTTAGCCTCCAAGACCTGGTGGCTGCATGCAGTGTTGGGATCAGTGTGCCTGGGAACTGCCAGAGAATGTGCTAGCTGAAATGTGTCACAACCCTGCTAGGGAGTGTTCTAACGCTTAGATACTGTAAATTCTCTTGTTCCAATGCCAGAAACACTCCTGCATATGGTTCAACTCACCAACATAGACAGGCATAGCTTTAGAATAAGCTTTGAGTTGGTGCCTCCGCACTAAGAGCCATGTTCATGGGCCTCCTGGAGGATATCAGACCTAGAAAGGTTCCTAAGAGAGCTACTTAGATGTTAAAGATTTAAAATCATGTAGGGAACCAGACTTCTGTACCTATGGAGTTTATCTGTCAGTAGACACTTTGGAAAGGGAGGCTGGGTCTGTACTGACACCAGGTATGGGAGGTGAAGAAGACCTTACCCTGCTCTTTAGTTGGCAGCACTGTCCCTAGCAGATGACTTTTTCGAATATGTGGAGGAAGGTTTGGCAGGGAATAGCCATGGATGTGCATCAGGATTGCTTCCTTGGAGGTCCGTTTGCTCTGATGGATCACACTGTCCTATGGCAACCGAGTGTCAGGTAAGAGACAAATCCCCGAGGAACGTGGCGAAGCTTCCTATCGCAGCGGGATGAACGCACTGAAGCAGAGACCGCAGGGTGCAGCTGATGGGTGCAGAAGACCTGGTTTCTGTCTGGAGAGAAGGAAAATCCCTCTCCCCACACTTACCAGAGCATTAGTGAGTTTCTCGGGGCTCACACAGCCCTCCCCTGCCGCCTGTTGCCATCTGTGCCAAGCTCGGCAGGCAGAGCTAAGAGGATTGAGCATGGCTCGGTCAGCAGCAGAGGAAAGTGGGTTGCTGCTTTTCTTTCTAATGCTGTGTCCGGTGGGTGGTAGAGGCCAAACACTGCCAGAGCTTTCGTGAATAAACACAGACCTGCAGTGTCTGAGTCTGGTGGCTTTGCATAAACCTGCTGCTGGAGGGGAGCAGTGAAGAGGTGCAAGAGACTCTCCCGACGCTCCATGGCGACTTGGCAGCCCATTGCTGTCGGTCCTGAGGGGATCTAGTCATCCTGTCCCATTTTGGAGGGCACACAAACAGCACAAGGGAGTAAGTGCTGTCAAACACAGACTAAACCAGTAGAGAGCACTTAGATGTTTTCAATCTTGAGTTGTAGTAACCAGAGATATTTTCCAAAATAGCAGCTGAGAAAGTTGTCAGGGAGGAGTGTGGTTTTTCCTGGGCTCCCGCTGTCCCATGAAGAGGTAACAACCATAAGGCAGGCAGTTTCTGCAGAGTCCCACTCCATTCATGCTTTCCCTGAATCGCATTCCTCTCTACTTAATCACGTTTTGGATTGCACAGCTCGAAACAGGCAGGAGTTTGTTCAGTTTCTTGTCTTCCAAGTCCTGCCTTTGCCGAGAAAGATGTGTGCCAAGTTTCAACTTTTAAGCCGCTACCAATTTTAACAAAGCTCTGTGCAAAAGCGTTGTGGCTACACTTGCTTTTAACTTGGGGGGGTTGGGGGGCGGGAAATATGCTTATTCGTCCTGATGTACTTCAAAACCAGCTGAAGGGATTGGCTTGATTTTCTAAGCAGATCCTCTGTCAAGAAGCTGCCCAGTGTGAAAATTTCTCATTTTTTTATCTTCTAGAGGTTTCTGTTTATTTGCATACTTTTTTGCTTTAATGCCGCACATTATTTGTGAAAAGAGGATTAGAAATGAAACAGTACTGGAGTGTTTACACCAGGACGTGCAGTACTTGCATGCAGCAGTTCCTATAGATTTATCCTGGGTAGTTATAAGGAAAGGCAAGTCTTCATCATGTGCCACGTGCTCAGAGGGGCTCCAAGAGCCCCGAGACTGTATTTTTGTGTTCAGCATATTTTCCCCCTTCTGATATCCCATTTTGATGTTAATAAATTTGAAACACAGCAGCTGCCAGAGAGGACCGCATCCTTGCTTTGGGAAGGCATGTGGTGCACCCCTGGACATGGCAGCTCTGCTGTCCACTGGCCACGCTGCTGGCTGACAGCAATGCAAAGGAAAGTGTTGAGATGTGTTTCACTCGCGTGGAATGATTGAGACTCTGGTTCACTCCCGGCTTTGGTTGGAGTTCCTGCCTGCAGGCTCCTGGGTTGTTGCAGGAGTTGTAGGGACATCCCATCCCAAGAGACCCTCTGCCCCGGGGAGTAGGGGCGAGGGGCACAGCTTCGGAGGGAGGTTGTATGCAGGAAAGTCTGACAGCTTTATATAATATATGTTGTAGTGCCTGTTTTTTAAGTTCCTTCAGGACAGTAAATACAGCCAGTGCTCCCTTATTCCTGTGGTGAGCCCTGGGGGTGCCCCAGGCACCAGCAGAGCCCAGGTCATGCAATGGGGAGGTGGTGCAGAGGCCACCTCGTGTCCTAGCACTGTGCCAACCTCCCCAGTGCCCGTCCTGCGGGCTCCAGGATAACTCCAGCAGATCCAGTGGGTTGCTTCCACACTCCCCCGGAAGCCCAGGGGCACCTTTAGCACTAGCATAGCACAGAGCCAGCTCAGGCATCGCCATGTACCCCAAGAGGTAAATGTGCAGATGGGGGGAACTGCTGCAGAAACCATGGCTTTGCTCAGGCTTAGCCTGGGTCTGACCTGCTGGGTCAGACTAATAATCCGATTAGACCTGCAGAACTGCAAGCACCAGCACCCAGCACCCACTCGTGGGAACCCAGCACTGGGGTGCCCAGGCTGGACTCCATGGGGTCACCCATGGGGTGTTGTGCCAAAGCAGTGGTCAGCACGCAGGAGCCACGTGTCTTCAAGCCTAAACTTACCTTGGATGTAGAGGCGCATGGGAATGGTGCTTGAGCTAATAACTGCCACCAGGTCTGAGCTGTCTCTGCATCTTTGATGTGAACAAGCTGTAGTTTGGATGATGCCCCAGAGACCACAAAGTAAGAACAGCATTTGAGAGGTGTCTGGGCATGGGCTGTCTGTTTGTGCTGTACCAGTAACAGCTTTATTCTACAAGTCACTTATATGAGAAATTTTACTTCTTGGCAGTTTAGTGATATTTTTCAAATACCCAGATATATTTGTCAAGTGCCCAGGGTTCAGCTCTACAATAAACTGTCTTTGGCAGCAAAGCCAGCTTGAAGCATTCCTTTTCCTGGGCCAGTATTCACTGCTCCAGCAGATATGCTCATACAGTTTTTGAGGGGCCATGCTACACATCAGGGCCCTGAAATCATCCTACTTAAAAACGGCATTCCTAGAAAAAAATCTGAAGCCAATAGGTCTTGTAACTACACCTTCCTTGACCTTGCATCAGATCGTCAAGAAATAAGGATCCAAACTGGAAAAGGCTGGATGCAAAAAAGATCAAGATTGATCTTTTTGTGTCAACCATTCGAGCTTCTGGGCAGAAAATAGGTAGCGAGCACCTGTGGGTCAGGGAAGGTGCAGCAGCAGGGACGTGGCAAGGTACATGCCCCTTCGGAGCAGTAAGAGAAAAGGACAGTTTGTGTAACAACAGATCAGGAAGAAGGTTATAAAAGCTGACGCGCGATATCTGTCCAGGGTCAGTGATTATTCAGAACCGTGAATTCAGTGCTTAGGCTTATACTACAGGGATATTTCATCAGTCACCATGAAAGGTCTCATATACAAGAGGTGTTTTTTTGTGGAGAGGTGTTGGGAATTTCTTGAAGATATTCTCCCACTGCGTGGGTGTTTCTGTCCTTTGTCACTTGTCCATGGGAATGCACTGTGATGCGTTGTTGTTGTTGGGTTTTCATTTCACATAGATGTTTCCACCAAAACATTTGTTGCCACGTTTGGGGGTAGATATCTGTGAGCCTATAGATGTTGTGGTTCTGTTGTGGAGGTATCGTTAAGATGACTGGAGAGATGTACTACAAAGATTTGCATTTGTTTTGGCAAGTCTAATTTTGCTTGATGTTTGTTTAGTCCCTAAGAAATGTGATGCCGATGATGAGTTTGGCAAGACTGAAAGCTAGAAGACAGAATTCTGGAATAATTGATTTTGCCATATTTTCTTTGAGGATGGGTTGTAACTGGTTACGTTTTTTTTTATCATCCTGGCAGAGTCCGGGGTGTACAATATTTATTGCTTCCCTGCTGAATTTCATTGCCATGCTGACTCTTCTAAAACAATCTTTTCTTCAATTTGTAGTCAAGGACCTGCTCTAGTATGTCAATAAGCTTAAGTGTGTGCAGGCAGTGCATGTATACTCCTTCAGGACACCATCCAGTGTAATGCTTAATTCTCAGCAATTACTAATTCCTTCTGTTGTGCTGTAGCACTGGGTTGGCACCCAGATACAACTGATTGGTGCCATAAATAGTGGGTACGCTTAGCTTTTCCATAGCATTTTTATCTCAACCAAACTACAGAACCATACATTTTCACATCTTTCTGTATTAAATTGAATGTGTCCATTTCAGAGACAGGGAAAACCGATGCTTTTTTAGACATTCAAGGCTACCCAACAAGATGTTGATGAAATTCAAATGAGAGCTGTTGCCTGTATCTTGGCTGTCACTTGTAGAAGGGATTGCTTCTCATACGCAATCGTGACAAACATGGCAGAAGCCCATGGTGCAACAGCAGATGCTGTGACTTCATCCTGAAGGACCCCCTGCTCTGCACCTTGCAGGGGTGCCAGCCGCATAGCTGACCTGCAGACATTCAGCAGGGTGGAAGGTGTGTAATGCTGTTAATGCCGCGTAATTCAATTGCAGAGAAATTAATATTAAACGTGTTTCTGTGTGTGCATCTGTAATACTTTCCCTCCCATCATTATCCAAGCCTAGGAGGGTAATCAAAGCCACATGAAGGACATCTGGATCCAGTGTTGGTTTATATGGCACCTGGCCCTTATTAATAGTAATGAGGAAATGGCAGTTTGGGATTTCTTGACCTCACATGAAATTCATTTCACTGGGCAAAGGTTACTTACAGATGGCAGCAATTTGGGGCTCATTTCATCATCTGTTACACAGACAGATGATGAAATTGTGCCGGTTTGGCCCTTTCCTTTGTAAGGAGCTATCCGTTTTTCCACTTCATCTCTTTATAAGGGTTGTCTTTTTCAAAGGGAGTCCTGAAACATCTTGTTAAAGCATGTTATATGCAGCACAAGGGTTTAGGTATGGTCTGAAACAACAAAATGATCCCTTTGAGCATAAATCATGCTTTTACTAACTGTGTTGTAAACTTTTATCTTTTTGAAGTTGGTAGTTTCTTCTGGGTTATTGGCCTCACTCCAATTTGTTCTTTATTTCCCCAGCCCACTAATACACTTTTGCACTCCGACTTGGAGCAAATGAAAGAGCTATGAGAAGACACAATCCCATAATTATTGACACAGTGCGCTACCTCAAGCCAGCACTTGTGTCACTTAAGTCTAATTTTGTAACATGCCCCAGTCTGCTGCCTGCCAGCAACCCTGGGCGTGAAAAGCACGTAACACCTATGGAAAGGTTTTGCATGTTGGCGTCTACCTTGCTGTTGTTACGTTGGTGTTGAGGAGGACCAAAGAGGTCATCAGAGGGCTGGAGCAGCTCTGCTGTGGGGACAGGCTGGGAGAGCTGGGGTGGCTCAGCCTGAGGAAGAGAAGGCTCCGGGGAGACCTTCGAGCAGCTGCCAGTGCCTAAAGGGGCCGGCAAGAAAGC
>JAVJGJ010000059.1:74305925-74331909 GCA_035590215.1 Microhierax caerulescens | reverse complement strand
TGGGGGGGTGTTGGGGGCAGGGGGAAGCAGGAGGGGGAGGTGTTATAGCTGATTTGAAGCATGCTGAAAGTAAGATAAAGTAACCTAGAAAATACAGATGCGGTGCTGTTTAGTATTAAAGAAATATGAATTCAAGACCCTGGAAATGATGAGGTTCGATATTTGCTTACTCAGATGTTATGTTAGCCATTATAGTGATAGCTTCGTCTTGTACAGTGATAGCTACTGCACTGTGACAACACGTATTTACAACATAGCTACCAAAAAAATCGAAATACTTCGTAGTCAAACACCGGTGTAAATATTACACTGTACTACAAAAATGGAAAAAAAACCCAAACCAAAAAAACAACGTACCTGGAATCAATTTATCTGTAATGCTAGATCAAAATAGTCGTACCTAAGAGCCTGATTGTGTGGAATATCTGTTCCAGCTGTAGATTTGGCCTTTCATGATGCTTTCAGACTGAAACCTCTTGAGGGTTTTATTTATCAATGTGAAATGGAAGTTGTTCTAACTACTAAAATCATCATGTAATCCAAATTGGGTTTAGAGAGAAATGCTTGTATTGTGTTTGTGATTTAGTCTGACTACTTTAAATTTTGCAATTTTACTTCAATTTTGCAAGCCTAAAGCCGATGTGCTTAAATCCACAAAGAATTAAACCAGCAGAGAAATAGAAAATCTCAGTATTTTGACTCACGTAGTTTAGGAAGAACACTGCTCACGTGAATATTAATTTTATTTTCTCTGAACCTTTCTCTGCTGAAATAAATTCATCAGGTGGAGCTGAGGGGGATGCTTGCTTTAAGAAAGATCTGAATTCCTGTAGCCTCCTGGGACTGAAAAAAAAAAATAAAAACAGCAGTGCACACATGGTACAGTCAACCCCATCGTCTGTACTCATTTGAAAACATTACAGGTTTGCTTCTGGCAGTCTCAGTTCTCCAGGTCATTGGCAGTTTAATCCTGTGTTTCTGACATTAATGAGTTCATCAGATTAAATAAAATACAGAATTCCAGGAGATCTACATCTTGTAAGTTGGGTTATGCTATTATGAATGCTCTTGGCACTCATGCGTGTCAGGGTCGGACTCCGCTGAACACTGCTCTGCATCCCGATGTCAGGTATACCCAGCCTCCGCGTGGTTGGAGTGGTCGTGGCAGCCTTAGCCAGCATTGCCCTTTTGGCAAGATGGAATTGCCAAATTCTTAGCTCAAATTATTTCTGTCAAAGACCCCTGCAGTCTTTCTCATCCATTGGTGAGACTCAGTAGTTGCCTTTGACCTGTTGGAGCTGGATGCTGAGAATCAGGTTCACTCTAGCCCAGCCTGTATCTTCAGATATCCCTTTACACATCCATCTTCATCGGTGCAGTAGACTGGAAACCTCTAGTCCCTGAATCTCCCAGTGCTGATAGTGGCTGATATCAAGAACTTAATCATTTTGATATCAAGGATATCAAGAATCTTCTGCATCAGCTTCAGATCCAAAGTCCTATTTTGGGTGTCAAGAACAGTTGCAGACAATACATCAGTCACCCGGACATTAGGTGATGCCTCGTGGGATCATCATCTCCTTTGTCCGCAGGAGTAGCTGTTGGCAAAGGCCATCAGGAGGAAACAGGCGGGAGCTCTGAGCTCCATCACATCCAACCTCCCTACCAGGGAAGCCATCGCCAAAGCTCCTGATAGGGGTATAGCTCAAATAGTTGATGTGGTTATACGTGATACGAGGAGGTCAGGCTTCATCAGGCTCAAGACTAGAAAATCTTTACCAGCTCTGTGCTACCCTAAAAAGCAGCAGGTGACTGAAGATTATTAGAAGAATTAATGAGTTTTAGAGACTCTACTGAGAGTGACCCTGGTCATCACCACTGAAACCTCTTGGGAGATTTGATGATGTGGATGGTGTTCAGCCATGCTGCTGTACTGGCCTTCAAGCCACCCACGTTCAAATGGTTGGAGATCAGAGCTAAGCGCATCTGCCAGGGTTTGCATATCTTGTCCCCATCCTTGCTCCCGGGATGTGTCAGTGCCACAGGGAAACCCATTTGCTGAAGGGCACCTTTAAAGGCTGGTGACTACAAAGACCCGAGTTCTTCTGTGTCTCCGTCCGCAGGCTGCCAGGCCACAATGGCTAAGCCCAGCTTTAATTTAAACTGGAGCAGGATGGTTCCCTTCTGCTTAAAACTCTGAGGTGGTGATGAGGGACATGGGAGGGCTGTCAAGGCAGCTGGGTCAGACAGCAGGAGACATTTCTGAAACAAGAGCAGCACGGAATGATGATGAAGAATGTCAAGGCTGCAAGCACTGGGTTTCCCGAAAAAAGGGAATAAAGGGGAAAAAAAAAATCCAGATTTTTAATGAGTTGGTGTTTATTGGGTGGACAGTGTGTGCTGCCAGGCGCTGCACACTGCCTGCCTGCCATCTCAGCTCCCTGCCGCAGACCCTGCGGGCCATCAACTCAGCCGAGGCAGCAGTCGCTGTCACAGCGTCATAGGCAACTGCTGCTCTACCCACAGGGAAAAACCCAAAATACAGCAGAGATCATCAGTCTGTGTCATCCGCAGCAGTGCATGCTGCTCAGCTGACAGCTCTGTGAATTTGATGCTGTTTTTGTGAACCATCTGAGAATGAAGGAGCATGAAATATAAGAAATTTCACTGCTCTGCCCATGGCATCAGACACAAAAGGGGCAGAAGCCACTGCCTGTGCCTCCCGTATCCATTTGTGTGCCAGCCTGTGCTTCTCATGATCCTTCCTCTCTCAAGTGATGCTTCTTACGTGAACCTGTTACAAAACAGCATATGCTTCTTCCTGTAGATGGGAGCTAACAACTGTTTTTAATCCCAGTATTTTTCTTTCCAAGAAGAGAGTGCTTTTTTTTCTGATGCTTGACCCAAGAAGGTGCAGGAAAAGGTGCCTCTGTCTTGGGTTCGAGGTGGTGATGCTCACTTTGTTGCTTACTGTCCTCCAGCTCAGAAGCAATATGACCAGAGTATGCCCTGTTCTTACTTTCCTATGTAAGCTCCTGGAAAATAAGAGCAACAGATCACATTATCATCCTAGGGAACAACATCTACAGCCTCTTGTCTGCTCTCCCTCAGCAACAAATTCCCTACCATCAGAAGTACAACAGTGAACTTGACCCCAGTCACCAGCACGTGTTCTGTACATGGGACACAGGGCAGTACATCAGCATGCATGCCGTGCTCAGTATGATCAGCTAAATGATCAACCTGGGAGTTTTCCATCAGAAAACACAACCCAGAGAGGGAGGAAAGAAGCTGCACGAGCTGCTCCTTGGGCCTTGCTCCCTTGCAGTGACAGAACTAAGCCTTTCAGATTACCTCGCTTCCTTTTGTGGCTATTTGCAGCTCACTGAAAGACCACAGTGTCACATCAGAGGCTCTCATGATGCGTCATACTCTTGTGTCCGTGTGTTATTAATTAGCTTGTGAGCCACTCCTTCCAAAGATCAAAGGATCTTTGCAGGGACATGAGGAGCTTGCTTTTAAAAACATGCCTCCAGCATCTGTAAGGCAATGGAGCAACTCACTGCCTTCTGCTAAACGTGCAGTCCTTGGCTTGCATCTCAGCAAACTTGGGGAGAGCGGTTCTTCAATCTCAAATTCATGTAGCAGCTGATGCTTCTCCTGTCCATCTAGAATGGATTCTGCTTCCTCAGATTTCTCTTAGATCTAGTAAATCTTTCACCTTTTACTAAAGGTGTGAGTCCAGTTTACTTTTTGTCGGTCCGGGAAAGCACGCTCGTGGGATTCATACTGCCGCACGCTCAGAAGAAGGGAGCCAGTGCACATCTTGCCCTCACAGGGGCTGTTGAACCAGCGTGAATCCCACCAGCATCCCTCCCATTGCTCGTTTTCTAAACCCACAGCCAACGTGGGCATCTGCCCCATGCCAGGAGCGGTGTCTCAGCCGCCCCGGGCACAGCCGTGCCCGTGCCAAGGAGCAGAGGGAGCCCAGGCTCGCGCCTGCTCCTGGGGAGCAGAGAGAAGATTCCTCCTGTCTCATGCTTGAGAGGTGCCTAAACACCCACCCTGAGAGCCAGCCTGCCAAAGTGTCACTTTCGGTAGGTAAGTAACTGTCCTCTCTTCTTCGTTTGGGGATGCTGCCAGCGTGGCTGTGCTTACTGAGCCTCTGGGCATCACTGGTACTACTGGACAGTGGGGAGAAGGAGGAGGAGGAGGAGTGAGGTTCTTACTGCAGGCGCAGTGTGACTAGGCGGCTTTACTGCTCTTCCCTGTGTTATCTCCGTACGTTTTTCTGCTCTTTGTGTAGGCCATTGCCTGTGGAGGCATACACTGAGGAGTAACTTCACATGCAGATCATTTGATGAGGTTATTCATTTGTAAAGTATTTGCAGCATCCTTGCGTGACAAGCCTTACAGACAACTAATCTGCATTTGTTATTGCTTCTTTAAAGAGCCAAGCATGTTAAAAAAGGATGACAAATCCTTGAGAATTTTATAGGTAGCACACTTCAGAAAAGTAGTGAAAGTTGCTAAGTAACCAGCTGCTACTTACCTATGAAAATTTATAAGACTGTGGCTTGAAAGAGTGTGGAAATGACTAGTTAAGGCCACTGTGAGCCTTCCGTTTTGTGCATAAAGCATAGATATATTTATCCAGAGAATCACAAATATCATCATAACACAGCAGTTTTTCTCAGTCCCAAAATAAATATTTATTCGTAATCAGTCTTCCTGAAACGGGTTTAAAAAGTGTCCTTCGATCAGTTTCTACAGAAGTTCATAATGTTACATGAGCAATGAGATCTGCTTTCCTTAAGCCGTGTTCCTCATTGTACCGTATCTTTCTCATCGGACATTTCAGTTATCTTTTAATCTGTTTTAACCACTTTACAGCTATTCAGAGAAAATAGATACTGAAATCAAACCATGTCGATTTTCTATCATTCAGCGGTTAGATTTAAGTTTATTGAGAGTAAAATCCATGTTTCTGTATCCTTGTTCAGACCATTTATTATGCTGGTCTGTGGTCAGCAAAAGATACAGCTTCCTAATAACCTTTTTCGTTAGTGCAGTGGCTGTGTATATCAGCTCCATATAAACATCACAACCATTTGGCAGACTTGCCTGGTTTTGAAGAGGAAGGCCGGAGACTCGAGCAGGGTCTCGTTGCGAGCAGACCGATGGTGCTGGCTCAGTGGCACAGCACAGGACCCACACACATGGGGCCTTAGGCTAGTTCATTTTTTGTCATGGTCGCTATCTTCATGAAAGTATTTTTTTCTGAGAGAGTTTGTGGCCAGGGAAGTTACCTTATGTCTTTGTGGTGTGTAAACTCCACATTTGACACTTGTCTTTCAGGAGGAGCATCCTGGACAGTAGAAAGAAAAGGGACAAATCTTTCTCTAGAAACAAGGTAGAACAAAAAGGGCCTGGAAAGGGCCTCAGTGCCCTTGGCCATCACAGCAGCAGTGTCTGCAAGGGGATGCTGTAGGGTCTTCTCCCCGCTGAGCTCCTTGGCATGGAGCAATTTGTGGTCCCACTCACATGCATTCAGTGTGAGTCCTTGTGCTGGACCACAGGAGCATCACCTGTAGTATCTGCGGGGTGTTCTCGGGTGGTTGAACCATCTGAGGCGTTGCAGGAGAAGGAGCTTAGGGCTGATACGCAGCATCTGGCAGTTTCTAGGCCCTTTATCCTCTCATGTAATATCTGTAGTTTGGTCTCAGTGCAGCCCTTTCCCTGTCCACATCTTGAAGAAATGCAGGTTGGTCCTCGCTCTGTTCCCATTAGCCGGGGAAAAGAGCACCATGAGCATGTCTAATTCATTTTAACTGCAAGCGGGGAATATTATTTTGCCATTTATACCCATTTGTACAACTGGAAATTACCTGGAGCGTGACTATCTGAGGACTTAGGTCTTTAGACCGGGAGAAGCTCAGGGTTAGAAGGTGCAGAGGAAGTTCAGCATACAACTTCAAACACAGCTCAGCGCAAACACTGAAACTGTCAGAGACCGTGAAAGTTGGGGATTTCCACATTTCTCTCAGTGGTGATGCCAGTGCTTCTCAAAGCACACAAGCTGTATTCCCGGCTGCTAAGTGTAGCTGGTGAAGCTGGTGCTCATGACTCTCTTGGTGGATGCAAAACTGGACATGAGCCAGCAATGTGCACTCGCAGCCCAGAAAGCCAACCAGATCACCAACACCGAGAGCAATGAGACACAGGCACAGGTCACCCAGAAAGGCGGAAGAGGCCCCGTCCCTGGAAATGTTCAAGGCCAGGTTGGATGAGGCTCTGAGCATCCTGGTCTAGTTGATGAAGTCCCTTCCCGTGGCAGGAGGGCTGGACTAGGTAGCCTATAAAGTCCCTTTCCACCCAAACCATTCGATGACTCTATGACTCTCCTTGCAGTCAGTGGTCCTCCAAAAAGCAAGTCAGAGGCTGAACCAGCCTCCTGCTCTGAATCTCTTCCCAGAGGATGCTGTCTCTCCCACTGTTGGCTGCAGCATGACCTCAGGAGATCAGCCCCACTAAGCAAACTAGACTTCACAAAAAGCCCTGTCTGCCCCAGCACTCGGCATCGTTCCTGGTCTTAGCCTATTGGCAAGTAGATTTCATCTCTCTTTTGGCTTGAGCAAGAATTTTGTGCACAGTTCTTGGGAACACCAATGGAGCACATGTGTTTTCCTAGTCGCCATTCATGGACTCTGTAGGAGTCATCTCCAGACCTTGATATTGATGACTGTGCTCCAGTTATGCAAAGCAGCAGGAAAACTCTGTGGCTTCTCCACCACCGTCAGCTTTTTTCAGTTTTCATTGTGTAAAGCTTCACATGAAGCCCCAAGAGGTGAGAACTGAGGACTGTTCATCTAGGACATGAAGCCCCAAGAGGTGAGGACTGAGGACAGGTTCATCTAGGGACAGCTAGCCAAAGCGGGGATCACTGGGTTCATTGATTCATGTCTTGACTGTTTGAGCCCAAATAGGCATTAGTAACCTTCCTGGTTGAGCTGCTGGAGATTCTCTGCAGTTTGGCAACACTGTTGGTTGCAGACCAAGTGCTCATCTCTCTTGTGAACAACGCATTATTTTTCCACATTCCAGGCAGCTCTTGGACCCTGCCCTGCAAGCAGCATATTGCATAGCCTTCATGTGCTCCATGCTCATGCTGGCCTGAGTGCCTCTGTTTCAGGGCCAACGCTGGAACATGTATGTGTGGCTACAGCCTGTGTTTCATAATTAATCGTGCCTGTTTCAGCCATTTCCATGGCACAACGCAGGACTATGCTATTTTGGCAGCAGGTTAGGCTACAGCGACACCTGCATTGGCAGCGTTCATCACCAATGCAGAACTTCCCAGGCACAGTCTCCAGTGTCCTTGAAAACTGCATAAAATATTGGGGAAGTGTTCCAGGAAATGATGGAAGCCATGAAGAATTTAAATATTTTTCCCAAGTTTTCTGTCCTCGCCCACATTCTGTCTTCGTTGGCTCCCTCTCCTTTTTTTCCACCAAACCCAAACCTTGAGCCGTGTTTTTTAACGTCCTGCAAAAAGCTTGAGTGCTCTGTTGCATTTACAGTTCCTCTCTGACGTGACAGCCCTGGATTTAAATGACAGATGAACAACCTTGTAAATCCAGCCAGTGTTTTGTCCCCTTTCAGCATCTGAAGTTGTACCATTAATTAATGATTAATTCTCAGACGCAGTTAGTAATTGTTTCCATTGCCACCCCATGTCAGTCTCCCCCTGGGACCACTCTATATCTTTTTTCCTCTGCATACCTCAGTAAAGGGCTCAGTTTGGAACCAGAATTGCTGTTCTCCTCCTTCACCCTATTGACACAGTGGGTCCCCTTATGAGCATGTACACACCATGAGTTGTAGCAGTTACACAGTCCTCCTGGCAAGTGGTGATCCCTGCTGGAAATTGCTAATGGTCCTTCTTCTCACTCACAAGCTGGCTCTGAAGATCTCCTCTGGATGGTTCTCCTGGAGGTGCAGGGGATCTCTGGAGGTTCCTAGTCCAAGCTCCTGCCCAGAGCAGATCCAGCTGGAGCAGGTTGCTCCAACCACATGTGCTGAGCAGGGAGGATGGCTCCCTTCCCCGGCTCTGCTGACAGCTAGCACACCCTGGGATGTGGCTGGCCTTTGCTGTGAAGGCACACTGCTGGCTCTTCTTCCATGGGGCTCAGCTCGCACCTTCTGCAGCAAGGATGGGCAGCAGCAATGTCTCAGGGAGGCTGGGAGCCCAGCTTTGGACTTCTTCCCCTGTGGCAAATTCATCTCTTGACTCAATGTAGCATTGCCCTGTAGCAAGTAATATAGAAAATAAGTGCAGTATAACAAGTAGCCCAGAAGGAACAGCATTTTTGGGGTTGGGCACCTTGCGCGCGGCGAGAGGAACACATCTTCCTGGCCACGTGTATTGCTTTTAAATATGGAGTGTCTCATTCTGTTGTCAGGACTGGTCGGATAAGGTCTGATCCAAGCCATGAAGCATACGTAGGTGTTTATTGGGTCTAAAAGAAGAGTTTTGACTAGAGAAGTCTCTTTTCTGGATGGCTTCCTTCAAGCTTTATTGAATAATACAAGAGTTGCAAGCTCAGAGAAATCAGGCTTTTCAGTAATTGCATGGTAATGTGAGAAACTCTTTTCCCTTTTGAAAGTAACAATATTCTGTTAATGCAATTTTGCCGTATATCTTTTCCATGAAGCAGGTGTTTTTTCCTCAAAGCAGCCTTTTTTAAGTGACTGAAACATTTCAGTTCCTCGGGAAGACTACTGTTGCCCTATCATTGTTTTTTTATGCATTCCTCCAAGTTAGTGTTGTCTAAATGTAGAAAACGTTTTTTTGTTTCAAAACATCCCCGAGGCTGGGAATTTCACTTTTCAGTGAATACTTTTATGTTCAGAAGACATTTACATTTGCATAGAAAAGGTTCTTAAATATTCAAAAATGTCAAAATTATGTGGCACATACGAATTTCATGGTGCTTTTAGGTTAACACACTATACCTGTTCCTAAGGCTTAGACGGTAGGCAATACGTGGCATAGAAAAAGTGTGAGATGGGCATTTGCTTGCACGTTGAGCTCTTCCCTTTCCAAGGCCATGCTCACCGAGACAGGTGACCACCAGCCTGGCTGCTCTGTACCAGAGCTGGCCCCAAGCTACGCAAACCCCCAGGGAGGCAGAGGATGGGCACAACTTTTCAGTGCCCTCGGGTCCCTGACATCCCCATCCAGAAGACCCTTGGCTCTCTGGCTGTACTGCGTAGCGGTGCTTCTTAGGGAAGGGTTGATGGTGTTATCTCTTGGCATTCTCCTCGGCCTGGCATGGACCCTTAAAGGCTCCCTCTTGCCACTTGAGTTTCTTGCCCAAAAGTCTAGATGTCCGTCTTGGAAACCAGTCTGAGCAGGTCATGGACTCCTGAAGGCAAGTGACCATTTGACCAGCTAGTCTGATGTTCTTTTTTCATAGGACATTTAACCTATTTAAATCAGGTTTTGAACACAGTAAAATTCCATTCTGTATTAAATTGTTGAGCCAGAGATGTCTCTGGCATTACTGTGAAAACATGACGATACAAAGGATCCATTGGTTTGCATTGCAAGTTATCCTGCTGCTGCATCACACACTGTTAAAAAACATGTTGTCTCCATCCCAGGATGTACATATCTGGCTTCAGCTGGTTTTGATTTTATCTTTCCTTGTTAGATAAAACATCACTGGTATTCTGTATTTTCGTCCTGCGAATCTACCTACTTAGATAAAGTCAGCTCTTAAGTACCTTTGGGATAACCTAAGAAGGTAGATGTCTCCTAGTCTTTTCAAATCTTTAACTAACACCCCTGTCTGGCTTTCTTTCTTCTGAGAACCTTCTCCTCCTCACTCCCCGTTTTACAACACGGTGTCTAAAAATATTTTCCTCAGGTATTCTACACCATTAGCATCCTTGGTACTTACTGGCTCCACTTCTCTTGCTGCAGCAGCCCACTGAAAGATCCTGTTAATGACCATCAGTTACAATCCTTTAATTTTTTGCTATTATCATCTCCTATCAGCTCTTTCTATTCTTTTCCCTGCTTTTAACGTTAGGGTAACTGCTGTTGTCTACCCAATCATTCTGCTTTTCCTTTTCAGTATTATCCAGGAAAATGCTAATATACCATCTGGAATTTCCCTGTCACTTCAAGATTTATTAAAAATGGATATCAGTAGGCCAAAGAACTCTTCAAGCAGCTCTTCAGGGATTCCTAGGTTCAAGTTATCCAGCCTGCTGCCTTTAAAAATAAGTATCTTCAGGGAACAGTGTGCTGAATACTGAAGCACCATGCTGTAATCAAGTCATACAACCTGCCCCAGAACAAGTTTCCCCAGCATCCATATCTCATCTCTGTCCACCACCCTGAAGCCCAGGTGGTAATCTTGTGTTGGGTATGGTGCACTTGGTCAGAGAAAACTGCGATTTCTAACCTTTCTGAACACTGGCAGGGCTCTTCAGGGAACTCTCACAAACCCATTGTGAACTGAAGTCCTCCAGAACCACGCAACCTCACTGCTGTGCTTCGGGAGGAAGTCCTTAAAGAGCTAATCCTGCTCCCTCGTTTGCTGTGACATTTAATTGCATTAGCACTCTTCATCCATATCACTTCTCTCACAGATCCATTGCATTTGAGCTCCTGGAATTCTGGGTTAACAATTATATCTAAAGGAAAAAAACTTAATAATATGTGCCACCACACATCTTCTTCTCTTTACGTTCTTCACTTTTCCTAAATGGGAAGAAGTTGGATTTTAAGATGCCAGGCACACTGTGATTCACTGTGATAACAGTGTCCATGCCATCGGTTCCTACCATCTCATTAACCACAATTTCTGGGCGGTTTTGCTGCTTCATTGAACTAATACTTCTGGATACCCAAAGGATTTCTTATATTTTTGTGTCTGAGTTTTCCCAAAACTGTTGTCCTTCGGTGGCAATAATATTTCTACTTTTGCTAAGATGGAAAGCAGAGTTTGTGTCTCCCCCCCATTTTATCCTTTTACATTTCAAATTCCTCTTTCTGGAACAGGACTAACCGGCTCGTACGTGTTGCTCTGCAGCATGTCTTGTTGGTATTTTGGATGTTAGAGTAGAGGTGAGGATGTATTAATGGCAATACCTTCAGACTGCGCCCTGGGGCTACTTAAAATGACTACACTGTCCTGGTAACTAGTACTTGTCTGGAATTAGTGACTAGTAACTCGTGCTTGGCTGGTAACCAGTCACTAATTGCCATCCTGTGGGCACCTGTATGCCCAGGCATCAGAAGCCCTCGCTCTGATGTGCGTGAGTGTACCCCACACCATTTCTATTCTTCTGAGCCTCCCGTACATGTGTAATATGCTCTGCCTCTGTATTAATGATTCATCCTAACCTTTATGTCATCAGGAAGTTTCATTAGAGTGCAGTTATTTTTGTGCACGTAATTAGAATATTAAATAGATGAATCCCTGAGGAATTCCTCTTGTATCCTCCAACCTGCAGGTTGTCTTTCAGCAGAACCCATTTTCTTCTCACTTTTACGGCGACGTAGAGCCACAAATCACAACCATGCCTTGCTATTTGACCTGTGCTGACAACTGTTTCAGAGAACAAAACCAAATACCAGGTTTATCTCCTGTAGCCTGTTATTGCACGGTGCCTGGGGCAGGTTCCTTGGTAGTTCGTTTTCTGAGCATCATCTAACTGTGTTCTGGCTTGAAGATTTCACGCTTCTGCCTCATGGTCACAAGCCGACAATCCATCTTTTCAGCTTCTCACACGCTTGTTTCCCTTATCTTTCTCTTTGTTGTGTCCTTGGCAATGGTTATCACATCAGGCTAACCAAAACGCCTTTATCCTTTGGATGCGGTCTTTAAGCGTATGCTTCTAGATGTGTATCTCTTCTGTCAAGTGTGGCCCCCAGAAGCTGCAAGCTTTGGAATGCTTTTTCCTCGCCTGTGAAAAGGCAGCGCAGCTCATCCAGGATTACAAAGGTACTTCGTAGTTGTCAGTATCTGTCATGCACTCAGCCAGAGCTGTGGTTCATGTCCAACTTTCTTGCATGTCACAAGCCCTTGCCTGCTTAGAAGCTTATGTGCAGACATGTTATATACTGTCTTTTTAGCTTCGTGCTCTTGTTACCGAGGAAGAATTTCATCAGTGACTTTAAAAGCTGGATCTGTTCAGAGACCCATTAGTTCTGGTTCTTATCCCATGAGCTCTTTCACTGGGTGGCTCCCGCCCTCACAGTGCCTGTGGCCTGCCCAAGGACCACCACAAGCAATACTTCTCTCTCCTTCCAAGCAATTCTGCTTGTGTGGAGGGAGAAGAAACTTGATCTTGGGAAGCAGGATGTCAGAGAGGAGTGTTGTGGGACAACATGCTGATTGTGGTGGCTTCCAGATTTGTTCCCTCTGGCTGCTCGGCGGTGACATGGTGTGTTGAAGCAGTTGGGCTGGTCCATGGCCACCTGCTCATAGGTCGCCACAAATGATGAGAGACGCTTTGATCAGGCTACGTGTTTGTGGACAGATTGGTGTGGAGCCAGAGCTGCAAGAGGTGTGCTCTCAGCAGCCTGCTTGGTCGAGCACGGGTTCCCAGTACAAGCTTTTGGCATTTTCCAGGGGAGATGGCATCTCTCTCATCTCTGAATGGCAATAATAGGTATGCTCTCGTTAGCTGCTGCCATGGTGTAACCACATGGACAGTCAAATGGAGTTACAGATCACCTTGGTAGTTCTGGTAGTGCAGATCTGACTTCTCAGCTTGGGTGAACTTTTCTAGCTGTTTTTTTAACAGTAGGAAAGGCGGACCTGAGGCCCTTCGTGTGTCCCCTCGTAATGCCTGCAGAACAGAGGAATCCTGGACCCACCGCCACAGACGGTAGCTCTCACTGTTGGTCTGGGCGCTCCAAGAATTAAGACCTTTTGCTGTGACCCCGCACTGGTGCTGCAGGACAGGACTGGGGCAGCTCCCCCACCTCTCCTGCACGGAGGCGGCTCCACTCGCCTCCGGAGACACGGTGGAAAGGTTTTCAGCCACGTTAGTGATGCTGATGAGTTAAAGGGATAAAGTGCCAACTGAGAAGCCTGAAAACAAAACTCGAATAATTTTGAAAGATAACACTTGCTTTTAGTCTTTGTAATACAAGTCGGGCAGGGAATCGGATGGGAGTTGAAACTGTAGGAGTCCTGGGAACGGCTGCAAGTGAGAGCGCAAAGCGGCGGGGTGGGAGGCGATGCTGGATGCTGGGGAGGGCAGCAATCTGGTACATATTGAGCGCAGTTATGGGATCCCCACATGAGGCCCCGCTGGAAGGGGAGGCAGCACATGCCCCATAACTGTGGAAATGGCGGATGAAAGCAAAAATGTCAGGCTTTGAAAGCAGCTAGGAAAAAGGAGGCATTCTGTGTGGTAACCAAGATTTTATTGTTTCCTGATCCCTGCTCTATATCCCACAGCTGGGGGGATAGAGAGGAATGAAAACAAACAACATTTCATGAATGGAGGAGTTCAAACAGCTATCTCACACTCAGCGGAGCTGGGGATGGTTCAGACCTGTTTCTGGGGGGGGTCTTGGAGCAGCAGCTGGGCTCCTCAGCAGCAGCCAGGCAGCAGAAGGCGGGGGGTGTCCCCATCCCCCCAAAAAATGCCTAGCGATAGCAAAGCACAGTGAGGGCATCCTCGGCTTGGTCACTGCTGTGAAAAAGGCAGGAGCTGCCCATAGTGATCACATCTCCTGCTTTATTGTATCAGTAAAGAAGGATTTGGTTGCTCAGGGGTAACTGCTGGAAAGCGTGAATTCTTCTAAATCTGAGCAACCGAAAAGTGGAGCTTTCTCTTCTTTCTCCCCCTCTTGTCCACAGAGGGGTGGACAAGGTGTTTTCTTTCTATCATAATCTAGGGAGAATGGTCTTCATCGCTCTCTCCTTTATGAGACATGGTGTTTAATTCTGCAAGGAGCGTGCCTGGCTCTGCTGCATGACTCGCCCTGCCTGATGTGCAGGGAAGAGGCAGGGGAGGCAGGGCTGCCGGCACGGCCGGCGCATTCAGTGGCACAGCAAAGCAGCTCACCAGCTTCCATGGAAAAACAGCTTGCAAATACTCACCTCCCTAAGCAGTGACAGCGAAGCTGCACAAAATAGCTGTACTGAAGTCATGGGTTATCCGTGTGTTAGAATTAAAGCTGAAAAAGCAAATTGTAAAAAGAGCTGAGTAATGCGAGGCGGTTGCCGGAACAGCAGTGGAAGTAGCGCAGAGGCTAGATGTCTCCCAGTTTGGCAGAAGGATGCACCCAGTCCTGCCCAGCTGCCGCCAGATTAGCTGCTGGCCCCACTGGAGGCTATGCCGGCTCACCGGGTGCTGCCTGGATGCAGGTGATTGCTGCAGGGCCCTGCCCTTGGGACAGAGAGCAGGGACTCAAGCAAAGCAGTTTTAATTTAGCACTAATGATCGTAGCTGCGTGGCAGCCCACCGGTCGGTCTCTGCAGCGCGGCAGTCAGGCGGTACTGGGGTTTTGCCCCCCAGCCAGGGGTGCATGGCTCTCCCTCACAGCGAGGAGCTGCTGTCAGGAGGGGACAGCCACCTTCTTCCCAAGCAAACTAGCTGTTAATTAACACTGTGATTTAAAAACAAAGGCTGCTCCGTGCACAGCCTTGGCCCCGCTCTCCTCCCCTCTGTGTGTCCCCCCACGGCACGTTCAGCTTTCCTGCCAGATTGCGTCTCGCAGCCCACGCAGCGTTGCTGGGTGGTTTTGTGTATCTAATATAATTATGTGATTTTGAACAATTAAATGCAAACCTTTCGGTGCAACGGGCAATGTGCTGTCTAATAATACCATCAACTCTCCCTGGCCTCTGCACCGCACCACGGCATTAGGCTGTTGGCATCACTGGGTTGGCATCGCTGAAAAACCCAGCGTCAGCAGGGATCCAAAACGGAGCAGCCTGGGTTCAGAGGCTGGTATTCATATATTTGTAATGCATTCCCCATCGCCTGCCCACAACATATATAAAGATGTATATTAATTTTGGTATAGATCAGTACACGCATCCATAGATGGCTGTTGGGTGCCAGCAACGCGCTCTGGCTGTGCAGAGCGCTTTTCGTGCGCTGTGTTTCAGAGCAGCGTGTGCCTCTGCAAATGGGGAGCACGATGTGTTCGAACAGGCTGTGGTGGGATGGAGGACCTTGGCCAAGCCAGCTGGCTGCTCCCTGGCTGCCACCCCACACCAGGGGGACCAGGGGGTCCAGGGCACCAGGGGGTCCAGGGGAATAGGCATCGTGCCACTCTCCTTCCGTTGCCATGAAAACAGCACTGCATTAGGTTTTAGTCGGGGGATTTTATTAATGCTTCAGAAAGGTTATTAGCCTACCCGACTAATAAGCCTTTTATGTATTCCTTGACGTGATTGTTCTCGGAGACGGGTGGCAGGCAGCGTGAGGCTTGTTGGAGCCAATAGCCCTGGCTGATGTGCCACAGAGGACGGTAAAATTCAATTTTCCTACAAGAATAAGGTTAGCAGGACCGGTTGGTGGGGGCTCTGATTTAGTGACCTTATTTTCTGTTTTAAATATTTCCCTCAAAGAGTATTTGTGGAGAGGGGGTTGAATTATTTTTAGCACACGCTTGAACTGAGCTGGAATTATTCAGGCAGCAACAGCCATAGTTTCATTTGCAGCACTGAAAGGTTTTTTTTACTCTGTTTCTGGTTAACGTAAATAATGTTTAAGTTACTAGGAGAAAGGAAAACCGCCAATGGTGATACAGACCCAAATTCTGGAGAAATACCCTGTGGGGAAATTGCAGCCCCGGTGGCTGCAGTCATGGTGCTCGTTGCATGAGGGGCTGCGTGGTGGAGTGGGGAGGACGGCTCCGCAGGTGCCCCACGGCGTAGGATTCGTACCTGCAAGCCTGTGCACTTGCATGGTTGTGCTTCTAGCACCTACCTGATTCCTCTGCAAAAGCTGCAAGGACAGGACAAGACCAAACCATCTCACACCAAACCGGCTTAACAGCATTCCAATTTTTATCACAGGTTAAAGCAATTCAAGTAAGTGTGTATTAGGAAAAAGCAGCAAACAGTGAGCATCCCCCTTGTAGTTCTCCTCCGCAGACCTACTCTAGAGCAAACTCCTGTTTCCCTCCCGTAGAGCCAGAGCAGCATAGGCTAAGATGAGCCTCATGCAAAGCAGTTATAAATTTGGTTGGAGAAGCTTTCTCCAAGATCAGTTGTCAAGGGTTTTCTATTAAAATAGAAAGACGTGTAAATTGAAATTCCTCAATAGTTCATTATTTCTGTCCTGAATTAATTACTATTCAGCCTTCCTGCAAGGGACTTGGATTTGCTTTTGCCATCAAGCAGGAGATTCTGGAGCTTTAGAGAAGGGGGTGAGAATTCAAGATTATCCTGAAAAATTGCAAGAATATTTGGAAGGAAAAAAAACCACCTAGATTTCAGTATGTACAAAGGAATGCGTGCAGCATGTATGTGCAAACATCAGCTAAACAAATGCGAAATAGGAAGCAACTGGAAGGACAGCCTGTCTGCGAGAAGCACCTGGGGCCATTGTGGATCACAAAGCAAGCATGAGTCAATGCTCTCATGGTATTTAGAAAAAAAAAAAAAAAGATTTGGAGATGTCTTTGGGTGTCTTTGGGGTTCACTCGACCCACAAACCAGCATCCTACTCCACCGACTCTCATCATGGTCCCACCTGAAACAGGAGATCCACTTCTGGGCTCCAACTCTCCAGAAAGATGCGGCAAGTCCCAAAGAGGTGGGTGAGGAAACTTGTCATGGCTGAACTGCTGGCTCACCAGACGGGGCTGAAGGACCAGAGCTAAGAGGACTGCGAGCAGGCTGAGAAGGCTTGAGGCACAGAAAAGATCATGGCACAGAGGAGGGAGGAGCTTCTGTCCTTGCCCCATGAGGTTGGGCTGTGCCATGGAAATTGCCATGGAAATTCCACTTGCCGAAAATTTCATTTAGGAGTTTCATTTAGGTTTTAGGAAAACCTGAATAAAGAGTTTTTTTAAGAGCATGTCAGATAAACATCTGTCAGGAGGGGATTATGAAGAGCAGATGCAGCTGTGGCACAGAGGGGTGCACAGGGTGTTTTCTTACAGCTACATTTTCATATGATTCTATTCATTTCTGTGTCAGCAAACAACGTCCTTTCCCTGCACCTCACCTTTGTAAACAGCAGCTCCCATAACCCTTGTCTGCAGAAAAAAGTGCCTGAAATTACAGTAAAGGCAAGTTATTTCTGTTACTCCAGTGACAATAGTTGCAAAATTTTCTGTAGTGTGTTGGTCTAATGGAAGAGGTGCTCCACAGCCATGTTGGGCATGTCCATGCACACAAAGGCATCACTCTTGCACCAGTGGTGGGGACAGGCAGGGCACTGAGGTGTGCATGGAGACTGCAAAAAAATGGGGAAAGTGATGCCAGCAAGTGGTCAGGGTGGAGGAGGAGGTGCACAGCATGTGGCTGCAGCAGGAGAGTCGGGCAGGTCTTGGGCAATACATTGCCATGAAGACCAAACCCAAGTCACCTCCAATGGGACATGCCCTTGGGTGGTGCCTCTTTTTACAGTCACCTTTTGCTTAATCTGAGCGGCACACACTTTGCTGCTGCTGCCTGCTGCTCACTTTTTTCATCAGGTCACACATTGCTCAATCAAATGCCTTATGAAGGATATTATTTCTCCATAATTATCCTTGTCAATAAAACTCATAATCTTCTCAAGGGTGGAAATCAAGTGTTATTTGGCAAGGCCTGTGTTCAGCAAAACCAACTTGTCCAACATTCGCTGTTTCTGCCATTTATCCCTCGTCGTTAAAAACTTCTGGGTTTGTTGGTTGGTTGGAGTGGTTGCCGGCTGAGGATTGCTGTGTGCCCAGCCTGCCTGTGGTACTCCATCATAGTCTGCGTAGTAAAATATTTGCACTCTTCAGGACTCATAAATTTCCCCAATATTTCAAGATGTAGCTAAACAAAATTAACCTCAGTGCAAGGAGCATATCGGCTTGTTGTTTTCAGGCTCCTCAATGCTATTTATTGAGTTGGCTCAGCCCCAAAATGAGCAGAGGAATGCAAGGGCACATTGCCTTTTGGGTTGTATATATGCATGAAATTTTAAACACAGATGATGTAGGCTAGACAGATGACCTATACATCCATGGAAAGAATAACTTGATTTCCTACTTGACAGTTTTGTGGTGAAATATGCAGAAAGCATATTTTTTTTCTTCCCTGCTACATAATAGTTTGTAGTCACGGCACACGCAGTTGCCTCAGCAGAGGTTACTCTGCCCGTTCGAGCAGGGTGATGTCAATGTTATTTGAAAACGTGGAGATACAGGGGGCCTGAGGGGCTGAACAAGAAGAGAACCGCAGAGAAAGCTGAGGGCAGTGTCAGGCTGGGGGTTGGGGGGCTTGGTTTGGTGTCCGCCCCCCAGCCCGTGGGGAGAACACGGGGAGAACACCTGGGCGAGACATGGGGAGAACACCTGGGTGAGAAGAGAGGGGCTTTTGTTCCTGAGAAAGCCCCTGCAGCATGGAGAGGAGCTGACAGTGAATATTCACTTACAGTGAATATTATAAAAGCTCTTCAGTTTGAGCCCCATGATACTTGACGTGAGGAAGCCGGGCTCAAGAGCCATTTCATCATTCTTAAGTAAAGACAAAGGGAAGCATGGTAAATGTGAATTAGGCAATGAACGCACGTGATATGCAGATGATAAACTCATTGCCATTTCACGTTCTAATGACGACCCCTGCTCTTTCTCAGATGCCATTTGACATCCTCTGGCTTGCTTTATCTCCTACAGTGAGGATGCGGAACAGAAAACGAGAGTTGTAGAGCATGTGTTCATATTCTCGTTTTAATTCTGTTTCTGCTGTGTGTTCTGCAGTTAGTTATTTGGGGCATGATGAGATGTTTACTTGTCTAAAACACGTATAAAAACTGTTAGCTGTTTGGGTTTGGATATTACAAGATCCCTTTTATTCTCATTTAGTCATAGGAATATGCTACCTAATAAAAATGCATTAAAATCAATGTATATTTCTTGCAAATCAAGATTTCTTAGTTTCTCAGTAAACATCTGCAGATCGTAAAGATGTAGAGCCTTCTGGGGGTCTTCAGCTTGACTTTCTGCTTGAGGCAGGACTTCTGCTGGCACTGGGTCAAGTTAGTTCTGGCTTCATGTAGGCAGGTTTTGAAAACCGCTGAGGATGGAGGTTCCTTACCTCTCTGATGACCTTCCCATGAAGAAGCTTTTCCTGATGTCCGCATTCTGCAAAACCCTCTGGTCAGGGTGACATAGGAACTGGTTGTGTCAGCCTGGGGAAGAGGAGGCAAAAGGGAAATCCAGCTGTAATCTTCTGTCTGCTGCAGGTGACTGAGGAGAAAGCAAAGCCAGAGCCCTCCCAGGGGTGCGTGGAGAAAGGAAGGTCACACCTTGGCTGGGGGGTTCTGGCTGGATTTGGGAAAGAAATTCCCGTGGCAGTGGTTAAACTCTGGCGCTTTGGGGGGGATTTTCAAAGATCAGCTGAAGACGACCCTGAGCAACGCTTTGAAGTTGACCTTGCTCAGAAGAGGAGGTTGGTCTGGACACCCTCTGAGGGTCCTTCTGACCTGGATGTTTCAATGCATTTTTCATCCCATTCTTTGAAACTCTCCTCTGTCATGGTGGTTGTAGAAAATTTAACAGCGGGTCACCAGAGAGGTGGGGACCTCCAGTTAAACTGATGGCATGAGGGACACGATGGTGCAACAGCATTTTGTACACCTGCTAAAAGCTGCCATGGTCGCTGCTTCTTGTGCCTCCGCTGAAGTGGTTTTGATGCACAGGCCAGAGCTCTGCCTCTCTTCTTCAAGAAATATTGGGGGGTGGGGGGTTGGGGGGTGTAGGTTAAACCTCTGAACTCTTGTATACAGGACTTGATAAACTGGGGCCAATAAATTGAAGTCAGTTCCCAAACATTTCAGGAGCTGGGTCAGAGGTTTCCTTCATTGTTTTTCTAAATTGAAATCCATCTTCTGTGTCCTCCTTGGTGCGATGTCCAGGAAGAACATGCAATGAGCCAATAATTCCCAGGATTTTCTAAGGCTGCAACTCCAACAGAGTTAGAGAGGACGAACCTACTGAAATCTGCCTTTGCTCTATTTACAAAGTAAATAGAAATTTGTAGTTTCCCATCCTGTGGGCTCTGCAGCAGTGGCCGTGGAGGAGCAAAGCGACACACAGCTTCCTCAGTAGACGAATCTTTTTATCAAGCGAAGCTGTAGAAGCGCTTGCCTGTGCTGGGGAACGAAGACACTGGAACAGCCCCAGTGCAGGCTCACTTCATCAGCTTCACAAACCACAGGAGTAGCGTCAGCTCCAGTATTTATGGGACCTTGCATCATTCCTTCCGTCACTCCCTTTGCCTTCCAGCTGTTGGAGAAGGAAGGTTGCAAGAGAGATTTATTGACACACACACCCCCACAGCGATGCCTTGGGAGCCATCCCTTGAGCGTAGCCGTTAGCGGTCACGTGCTGCCTCCGGGCTGTCCCGGTTCGCGTCGCACATCTGCAGAGGCACAGCTACACCCGCCGTGTCCTCCCACGGCTTCCTTTGCCCTGGGCCAAGCCCCGGCACCGTGCTGTAGCACCCATGGCTTGCGCGGTGGCTGCCTTCACTGGCAGAGGCTCTGTGCTGCTCCCTTTGCATCCGCCCCAGGTGTCTTTTCTTGCTTTCTCAGTAGATAAAGTGCTTTCTAGGACAGGACTGGTTTCACACTGTGCAATGTGAGCCCAGCTGTTGGTGAGGCTTATTATCACCATCAGTGCCCTTGGCTTTAACTCGTGTCCTCGGGCATCCTTCGGATCAGCCTCGGAGTTCCTCATGGCTGCAGATGCCATCGGGGTCCCGCAGGCAGCACGCTGCCTGAGTACCATGGGCTGAGGGGACAAATAATGTTAACAGTTAGGAAACACCAGCTCATACGTTCTTATTTCTGCTTTCTGTTTGTATATGCATCACAGCTAGAGGTCATATACCATTTTTCCACACGCATCATTTTTCCACAGGGCTCATCATTTGGTGCAGAGGGAAAATACACAAGCATGCTAAGACTACAGGCGCTATATAAAGTACAAGAAGATAAATCAATATGTAAACCAGATTTATTTTACTTTACCTTATTTTATTTTATCTGATTTTATTTTTTTTATTTTATCTGGGATTAGAGAAAAACAGATTATTACCAGGTGCTAGAGAACGACATGCAGCCCTAGCCCTGAAAAGCACCCATTCCCTCTCCTGCAGCTATTTGTTTATATGTATGCTTGCACTGGGAGTACATCTGGCCTCTGGAGACAACAGTATTTTTTGCTTCTGCATTACCTGCAGAGCGTGTTCAGAAAGTGTTACCCAAAGTATGTCAGTAGTGAACACCCCACACACACCCTGGGGTTGTTGCTGAGGTAGAACTGACTTTTTTTGACTTGTAATTTGGTGAATGCATCATTACAAATTTGCTTTGGACTCGGTCTTTCTTCCTTCCCTTTCCAAAGCTTCTGTCTGTTGCATCCAAGGTGTCAGCACTACTTCTCTAGTTTACGTTCAGCAGTGATAGCTGCTACTTTTCCCAATGGCTTTGATGTCTGGTCTCCGTGTGGGCCTGGGGAAGCTCCATCAATGGTCCATCTGTGTCAGGCTCTGCCATGAGCAGGAAGGAGTCGTTATCCCCAGAGATACTCAGTTTTCATTCAGCCCAGCCCAGAGAGGCTTGCACAGGTCTCCTGTCCCCTCCTAGACCTGTTCAGGTGTCATCTCCACTCATAAAAAACAGAAAAGATCTGATGGGGATTGTGGTCTTGGTGAGATTTCCCAGGAAGTCATCCATAAGGAGTTTGGATGATTTCTTTCCTCCTAGAGGTGTAAACTTGGAGGGCTTTACAACAGCCCCTGCAAGCCTGCACATGCAGTGCTCCTGCAGGTGTAGCTCAGACCGCAGCACTTCTACCTGGCTTTTGTAAAATGCTGCACTAGAAGGTTTAGTGCAGAAGGTTTAGTCCTTCTTGTGCTTTAACGAGTGTCAGTGTTGGCCAGGAGTTGCTTTTTCACTGATCTTCTCGGTCAAGAGTGAAGGATGCTTCTGGACCAGTGGGGTCCCAGTGCAGCAGCCGGAGCACTGTCCGCCTGGGAACCGCAGCCCTGCAGACCTGAGCTGCAGCCACGTTCCCAGGAGTCTGGGACAGCGCGTGTTTCTGGTAAAGGTGATTTTCAAGTCTTCACTGAACTGAAACTTTCAGACCCTCCTTCAGCTACTGAGTGCCGTGGGGTGCATCGCATGGCGTCGCTGAGCAGGGCAGCGCAAGCACATGTGAGGACAGGAGCAGCAGGGAGGTGCAGCTCTGCCCTGTAACTGCTCCCCGTTGAGGTACATCATCTGTGTGTAACCTCACAAGCTTTTCTCAAAATCACTACGGTTTCCAGGAACCATGTCATCACTACAGATGAGGGACATTCCCAGCCCCACTGCTCTGGTGGCTGCAGTATGCAAATCGGCGTGGCCCATCTGCATGCCCAGCAGTTAAAAAATAAAATAAATAAAATAACATAAAATTCAAGTGCTTGGGCACTTACTCTAAGAATATAAATGTAGACAGAGCATCTCAAAGATGAATGACAATGAAAAAAAAAGATGCCCCCCCAAAGGCTGAAGTCTCCAAGTGCATGGAGGGAGTCCAGGTGCTGCTCTCCCGGCTGTTACTGCCAGCCCACCAGCCCAGGCGTTTCTGGGGCTCAGGGTCTCCTCTTGGTCCAAGGAGCAAGCACATCTGCAAAAACCACCGTGGGCTAGATGTGGAGGCGGGTGGGATGGGTCAGGTTTGCCACACAGGGTAAAAATCCATCCCCTCACAGTTTAGGCAGATGTGTTTTGGGCAGAAGAAGCCAGCAGTGAGGGCTCATTCCATTAATTGAACTCTTTGCTCTTCCAAATAACAAAATCTCTAGGTGGCTTTGCATCTGCATCTCACACCTGCCACTCAGTAGGTCTCAGGTAGTTAACAGGAACATGTGCTGAGGTCCCACAGTGCACAATGCAACCAGGGGAACAAGCTTCAGAGCACAAAATATTCCCACAGCCTCCTCTGGTTCCTGCCTGGGGAAAGGGCAGCTCCGGCTCATCGGCCTCCGCCTCCGATGCGGGTGTAAGTGCTGGTTTTCCTCCTGGTTTTCAGCCTTAATTCACGCATGGGCTGTTTCTCCCTCATCCGAGCAGCTGCCAAGGCTGACGCTTGGTCCAGGAGGAGGAGAGGGAATGATCCGGTTCCTCCACACCAAAGCCACAGGATGGGGGGAAGCTGCTGCTTGCACCGTGCCACGTCGCACGTGCTAGACAGGCAGCACCGAGCTGTGGGCAGGCATCTTTTGCCACAAATTTATGCAAATTCAGACACTCCTGCCTGTTTCTGTGCATTTTCAGGTCATTTTTTAAGGTTTTATTTGAGGTTTCAGAGCAGAGAAGTGAAGTTGCTGGTGTGGCATCTGCATTTTCTAATGGTTTTACCTTCAAAATATGTCATTTCCCTCCTGCAGCCCTCTCCCCTGCAGATACCCATGTCACAAGAACATTTTACTCGCTTATTTTAATTAATACAGTTTCAAAATGACAATTTTACACATGACTGGGTTTTCATGTTAATAAGAATGTCAACTTTGAGCTGGCAGAGAGACAGGGATTAGCCGGAGCTGCAGCCATCCCCGCATGGTCCCGAGCAGCATCACGTCCCCGGGTGCTCCCATGGGAAGCAGGACCCTGTGGCAGGGCGGTACCCAATGTGAGCACGGGTAAGAAATGTGCCAGTGGTGGATGCTGCTGTGCCCTGCGGCACGGCCAGTGCCGGCTGTGGGGTGCTGGCAGTGTCACTGCTGCGCTGGGTGCTGGCGGTGTCACCACGCTGCATCGCCACTGCACTGGCCGGGTTGCCCCGGTAACTGATGCACGTCAAAGGGAGCAAACGATGAACAGGCTTAAAAAAAAAAAAAGGCAACAAACCAAAGGGCACAAACAAACCAGGTATTTGCTCAGATGGGTTGTACGGTTTAATGCCCTTAGTATGTAATTATTTATGAATATCTTTCCTTTAATCAACTGCAGCATAGGGACTGTGCTTAAATATAAATACAGTCACAGATCATAAACCCTAGCAGCAAAGCCAGACAAAACTGATCACTAATAACTTTGCAGTTGAGCAGGAGGGTTCAGAGGTTGTTGACGGACATGAGTGGCTGCAGAGAACAACCAGATTATTAGCAATAAAGTAGTACTGCACACATTCAAAGCACTCATAAATAACGGCTGTTGCTCCGGGGAAGGGTGATGTCTTTGCCTCCCTGGCAGTGAGGATGGATGCTGGGGGAGCGA
Source organism: Microhierax caerulescens (assembly GCA_035590215.1). Taxonomy (NCBI): domain Eukaryota; kingdom Metazoa; phylum Chordata; class Aves; order Falconiformes; family Falconidae; genus Microhierax; species Microhierax caerulescens. The sequence goes on along the minus strand of JAVJGJ010000059.1, from coordinate 74,307,453 downwards.
GTGGCTCCTATGGACAGCCGAAGGAGGGAGATGGGGAACTGGGATCTCTGCAAAGGTTCTTAAATACCAAGCAAGGTGCATCCCTTAGAGAATGGCCTCTTGCTCGTTCTCCTGCTGGCACTGCACGCCGAGTGATTGAGTGAGATTGCTTTTTTGAAAACACAGAGCCCATAAGTGCATGTCAGTAGTCACCTGTATTTATCTCCTCCTCATACGGTTGTCAGTCCCTCTCCTTTCCCTGCGCATCACTCCAGTGCCAAACCTCAGGCTGTGCTGTGCAGGTTTTGCTGGGGCAGCATCTTCTTTGGAGCCAGGGGGAGATTTGCCCGAGTGAATACGGCAACAGCTTTCTCCAAACTTTGAAACCACAGGGAAAAAATTATTATCGATTTGTTTGTGATTTGCTGTGAAATTCAGCAGACTTTGGGTCCATAGGCAGTACCTCAAAGACCCTTGGGACCGTCGCTCGCCGTCCGTGGAGAGGTGTAGGGGAGCACCGGGAGCCTTATCAAGGAAGGCACCAGCACCTGCAATGCACAACTGCTCACGAGGTTCTTGGAGCAGCATGGCAGAGATGGGGCAGGCTTGGCTGGAAGAAAATGTGAAATAAAAATCAGTATTTTAGTAATAAATAAAAGCATGTAAAGTATCTATTTTCTATATAAAATATAGAAAAATAAATTTTAAAAGAGGATGGACCTTCAGCAGAGCCTCAGTGGCACTGTGGAGCTCTGGGGGTTTCCTCACCACTGCCTGTGGGAAGGGTGAGCGGAGCCAAGTGGTGACGGGCCCTTCTGGAGTGCATGGCTGGGCAGGTCACTCCTTGCCTTCCTGGTGGGTTTCTTCCAACTTGATGTTTGACCAGTGATGCAGTAAGAATATGGTACAGTGGCCGCAGGTCGGAGCCCGCCCCAGAGGCAGCGTGGCTGTGAGTACCACACGCAGCCCAGCCTCGGGTGCTGCAGCCTGACGTGTGCCACCACCGCGGGGTCCTCCCACAACATTTACCGATCGTGCATCACATTACTCAAGTTGAGAGTGTTTTCGTGAAGCGTCTTTATGCATTTCTTTTTTTCTTTTTCTTTTTCTTTTTCTTTTTCTTTTTCTTTTTCTTTTTCTTTTTCTGTTTCTTTTTTCCAGAATTATTTTTAGACTTTGACCCAAAAAAAAGTTAAAAATTTGGAAACTGTGTCTCGTGTCTCCCATGCAGGCGCAAGCAGCGGGCTCAGCACACTCCTCACCCACCCACGGAGCCATCCGCCCCATGCCCATGCCCGTCAGATCCACCTCCGCCGGCTCTACCCCAACGCACATCCCACAGGACTCGCTTGCAGGTGTTGGGGGAGATGTGCAGGAAGCTTTCACACAAGGTGAATATCACACAGAGCAGAACCAACTCTGGCGTTAAGCCTGCCATCATCATGTTAAAGAGGGGAGATGGAGATGAGAGATGAGGAAGAAATTCTTCCCTGTGAGGGCGGCGAGGCGCTGGCCCAGGCTGCCCAGAGCAGCTGTGGGTGCCCCATCC
>JAVJGJ010000059.1:74273113-74290046 GCA_035590215.1 Microhierax caerulescens | reverse complement strand
GGTTAAAAAAAAAAAAAAAAAAAAAAAAAAAAAAAAGAACGCTAATACTCGCTGCTCCTGCTAAGTGTACTGATCTTTTTTGATTTCTTCCCACATGGTGTCATGGTGTCATCATCACGTCACATGCTGGTTATTTCCTCTTGACTTCTGCCCCACAGTATGCATGAAAAAAAAAATGGGTGTTAAGCCTCCTGGGGTCCCTTGCGTGTGACACGAAGGGGATTCTGCCTTCAAAAAACCGATCTTCTGAAAATACTGTGCTGTCTGTCAGTGTCTGGTTGCTGTCACATGTGGTATCGTGTGTCATCCTGGGAGTAAATGGCAGGGCATGCCACGGGTGAAGGGATGCACAGCCAGAGGAGCAGCAGCAGCAGCAGTGATGGGCCACCAGCCAGCCACCTGCCTCCCAGCGTTCCCGGCTCTGCTTCTCTTCAGACTGTTAAAAAATCTCCCTTTACAAGCAGAGAATTCAGGGGCGACCATTGCTAGGCTTAGGTTAGCATCTCTGCGTTCATTTTCAAGAGTCACATTCAGTTTTGTTTAAAATTAAGAGAAATAACCAAGTTGTGTAGTCTGAGGCTGAGCTCACCATGCTCTGATCCTTGCTGGGCTTTTCTTCCATCACTGCTTAGAAAACATTGTAATCAGTTCCAATCACTGGTGATTTTTTTTTTTTTCCCTTGGTGCTTAGGAATGATATTTTTAGTGGAAGGAGCTGAGTGCCCTAATGCATCTATAAATATTTATCACAGGTGATGAATGGAAAGGAGTGATAAACCCTGAAACCAGCCCTCAGCTTTTCTTCCTGTCTGAACCGATATGTGGCCTCGGTTCTTGGTGGAAAGTGCTTGTCGGGTACCTACAACCCTCGGGGAAAGAGAAAATAAACATACGTGGTGGCCACAGATTTAGTTGAATATAAATATTGTGAATGAGCTGTCAAGAAGGAAAGGAAAGTGATGATAACCTGGTGCAGCATGTTAGCTTTAGCCTGCCAAAGGGAGTGCGCTCACAGGGACAGGGAAGGGTTCATGTGCATTTTCAGCTGGATTTGCTGAATTAGGACCTGCAGCAGCTTTGGCTGAAGCTACAGGCAGGTTCGAGCACCAAAAATAGGAAGGCTTTGCTGATGGCCACACTCAGGGACCTGCTGGGGCAGTGAAGGCAGTTGGCAGCTGGAGGTGTTATGGCTTGCAGGCATCAGGGTCTTCCTCCTGCTGACTGGAGGTGCAAGGGACCAGGGTGGGATCTCCCGGCACCTTGCGCAGGTAAAAGCCTGGGTGTTCCCAGCAGAGCCCCACTGGGGCCAGTGGCTGAGCCACAGGCATCCTCCAGGAACTGAACACCTGCACCAGCAGCAGTGCCAGGGGCGGGGGACTGCACCATGGGACAGCCCGGGGCAGTGATGGGAGAGCCTGCAGCAGCATGTGGGATGGTGGAGTGGAAGTCGTCACCTCTTCAGAGGTGCCAGGGTCCAAACTGTAGCACAGAAAGGAAGGATAGGATGAGTATCCATCTCCTGTAGCCGTCAGGGAAGGACATTAAGCACGAAGCTGGGATCACAGGGGACCATCACGTTTGCTGCTTTTTTCCTGTTATTACTCACCCTGTGACTTTCCCTTCTCGCTTTTGCTACCATGATTGCCAGGAGGCAAAGCCTCCTGCCACAGCCACCACCTTGGCCACGAGCATCTCTCTGAGCCTGCCGTCCAGCTGCAGCTGGAGGAGGTGCAGGTGGCACTGCTGGGACCTGCTGCCACTGCCCACCACCACTCCAGCTGGTCGGGCGCTGAGGGAAGACGTTGGGAAGACCCCCCCTGCCAGGGGTCTTGCAGTCAGCCCCGCTGGGGACGCAGATGGGAAGCAGCCATCGCCTCGTGGGCTGATGCAAGCTCAGGTACAGCAGGGAGGGTGCTCGTGCCTCTCCTTCCCCACCAAGCACTGCTGGTCACAGGGATGGTGACAGCCAGGCAAGCTGGGGCATCTGGGCTTTGTTCAGAAAACCTGGTGGGATCAACAGAGTTTTGTACAGATGCAGCCGGGACATCATCCGTGTATGTTAAATGTGACCCTGCGTGCCGTGGCTTTGCACTACCTCACCGACAGTGCCATTTATTTTAGCCAACGAAGTGTTTTAGCAGATGCTTTATATTATTGCAAGGCTGGGGCTGCAGGGTGGTGCTGGCTGATGCCACCGCACTGGCTGCTGCTGGGAGGATGGCATTCGCCCAGCAAGCCGCCGCTGGAGCGGGAGGAACCTGTGTCCCCGCTGATCTAAAGGGTCCTGGAAAGGCCACGGTCATGCAGGCACAGCTCCAGTATCGGGCACCCTGCAGCCAGCAAGAGCAACCAGGCACTGGGGTGGTGGAGAGCAAGGGCAGCTGCTGGCCGGTTCCATGAGTCAGATCACCAAGACCTGAGCTTAATTGCACTTGTCCTCGTCAGCCAGCTGCTGATAGCTTCCCTCTGCTATCGCTCAGAGGTGATGGGAACGATGCCACAGCATCCCCCCAGCCATCCCCTGCAGCACACAGTGATGCTGAGGAGAGGGAGCTTGGCTTGGCGCTGCCCTGGGCTGTCATGATGTTACCCAAGGGTGTCATTCAGGGAGGTCACCGCTGGTCCCCAGACCCTGTCAGTGAAGCCCAGCTGGTGCAGGTAGTCCAGTGCCCCAGGGTCTGCCCTCACCATGCCATTGCCCCAGGCACCAGCCTGGCACTGCGGTAGGTAGGCGGTGTGGGATTGAGGCACAGACTGGTCCAGCAGAGCCCAGGAATCATGGGGACAAGCATGAATGTTCCCAGCTGTGCCATGGCCGTTAAGGGAGTTCCTGTGCCAGGCAGGACATTCGGGATCATTTTGCACCCCACTAACACCAGGCAGCTCCACCAGTGATGTGCTGGGACATCATGTCCAGCACCCCATCTTGCTTGCAGTTAACTTTGAAACCTGCTTATGAACTATTGTTTGCCTTTGGAATAATTGCCTTAAACCCCCAAGAGGAACAGTTCAGGCCATGCTTTTAACAGATGTCCCCAGGCTGTGTTCTCCTGTGTTCTCCTCCAGTGTCACTGCACCCCAGCCCCCCAGCTGCTCACCTGAGTCCTTGCTCAGCACTCGGGATGCATCCTGGAGGCTGCCGGGGAAGTCTGCCCCGCCACACCAGAGAGCCCCCGGGGTCAGTGCCGAGATGTGTGCAGGTATGCACATGTGTGCCTTTGTGCATGTGTGTGTGTGCACGCACCCGTGCGTGTGCCCACGTGCACTGCAGGCAGCATGTCAGTGCTCTTGGGAGATGCGCTGGGTCCAAGCTGGTGCCCCCCTGCCTGGCTCTGCCGCCCAGCATCTGCCCACAGCCTTGAGGCTGCTGGTACAAAATAACTAACCACAAATACGGTTATTTTCTTTCAACTTTGGGAGTTTTATTTTATGCAACTGGATGGTCATTTTTTGTCAGGACCCAGGAATGGGAGTCACCAGCTAAAAGCAGGGCCAGATCCAGAGCCTGGGGAGGATGGCAGGACCCCGGGCAGGGACTGGCTGGGCACAGCGCTGGCAGAGCCAGGCAGGTGCAGGCAGCAGGCAGGGGCCACGGTGTTGGGCATTGCTGCTGAATCCCATGGACAGTGTGTTGACACAGGCTGTAGGGCAACACCTTTAAATGAAAAAGCAAAACGCTACCTAAAAACATTTTCTCATAGGAAAGCTACCTGGACTGAGCCATGTCCAACTGGTGCCCCGGTGCCGGGGGTTGGTGCCAGGAGAGGGAGACCACCAGTTTCCGTGAGGTAGGGAATAGGGATGGGCACAGTGCAGTGTCCCCCGCACGCAGCTGGTCTGTCAGTGATGTGCAAAAGGAAGGCAGCAGCTTTGGCCACTCCTGCCATCCCTCAGCATATGGGTGCTGAGGCTCCCCCAAGCCCCAGCCATGCCCACATAATCGCCAGCAGTACAGCCCGGTGGCTGGGGGTCGGGGATTGCACCAAGCTTTGGTGCCATTCCCTGTTCCTGGTGCCACATGAGTGTGGCCGCTGGTGAGTGCGGGAGTGAGCGGGAGCATCCCTGGGAGCAGTTGGCAAACCCGTGCTGGAGCCAATGCTGTAAGTGTTGGGAATGTCTCTAACAGAAACCTGTATGCTGGAAGCCATGTTCTGTCATCTGCCAAATATTCAATAAATTAATCTCATCCTTAAGGGGTGTCTTGTCCCTTCACCACAGAGATGTTTGTGAAAAAGGAAAAATTAAAAAGGTTTTTAATTGGAAATGACTGTTCCAAAGGAGCACGCAGTATGAGAGCAGCTGCCGGCGCTTTGCCGTGGGTTCGTACAGAGCAGCAGAGCCAGGAGATTACCCGCATTTGTCATGGCTGCAGGTCACTGGAAGCAGACAGAGCTGCCTGTGTTCGAGGACACAGCATCCACCACATCTGTGCCATCAGCACAGCACCAGAGCCCCAGCCCAGCTGCCCCCATCCCACCAGATGTTCCCCCCACTGCACCAGCGAGCACATCTGGTGGTGGTGAGGGCCAGGCTTGGAGGGTGGTCAGGCATTGAGGTGGGAGCATCTGCATCAGACACACACCCCCCAGTCCCCTCCCAGCACAGTATCAGAAACTGTACTGGGGGGGCTGGCGTTTGGGGTGGCTGGTACCCAAGCCCCCAGAAAAGGGCCCTGTGATGGTGGAACCATTCTCAGCACTGCTCCCCCCAGATGTGGAGCTGGTGACGGAGGGATGCTCGTGCTCCATCCAGCCCTGGTGCACCTTCCATGGGGAAGCCCGCCACCGGACCCAGCAGCAGCTCCTGGACCCTCCTGCGACCACTGCTGAGGGATCCCCCGGCTCCCACCATCCCCAGGCAGAGCCGCGGCTGGTGGGGGCCAGGCTGGACTCATGGAGAGGAAACCTTAGCCCCGGGAATCCACAGCTTCATGGGCACAGATGCAGCCCCTCCACTTCACAGCCCCGATTTGGCACGGCACTGCCCAGCTCCAGGCTCTCATTTGTTTTAGGGATTAGGTGCCTCGGTGGGAAAGATACAGACCCTACCCATGGCCAGGGGGGTTGCCGGCTGCCGCCAGGCCTGGGGCAGCTTCGTGCTCCTCTCAGTACAGTGTGAGGTGAGAGAAGGAGCAAGAAACCCCCAGAGAACCCAGCCCGGCCAGGGGCACAGACCGAGCGCTGCTGCACACCCAGCTCTGCTGCCACCGCACCCGCACGCTGCTGGGCTCTGCGCCCCATCCTGCATCCCCTGGCCCAGTACATGCCCGGGGGGAGCAGTGGGTGCTGCACCCCCCAACCGTGTCAGCAGTGCCCAGGATGACCTGGGGACAGAGATGCTTTGCAATGCCAGTGTCCCAGTGCTACCTGTGTCCCCACTGCCATCCCCTGCCCCCCCCCCAGCTGCTCCCTCCCAGCCCCGCACTGGGGGATGGGGGAGCAGCACCCTTCTTGCCCTAAATAGCTATATTTAACTGTCCATCACAGCCACCTCAGGGGGAGTGAATGCAACCCCATGCCAGCCAGCACCCATCAGAGACCCCAAGAGCATGGTGGGTGCACATGGACAGTGTCCCCCCTTGTGGGGGAGGATTTTTTGCCTTATTCCCCCACTCCCCTCTTCTCCCCGCAGCCCCCACAGAGGAGGGTCCCTGTGGTGGGGACACCAGCCCACACAGGGGCAGCATGACTTGGGTGGGGAGGCCAGTAGGCGGACATGGGGATCGTGTCCATCACCTGATCATGCTCGCAGCCCACCACCTGAACCACGCGGGTTCATGTTCCCCACAGCCCCTCTGGGACCCCTGCCCCGGGACCCCATGCTACTGGGCTGAGCCCTGCCTGCACCACAGCTGCCTGCAGGAATGGGGAGCTGAAGCCCAGGACATGGCACGGGGGGGCACATCAGCCCCTGCTCACTCACATGTGCACACACTCACCTGCACAGAGCATGTGTGCACACTCCCTCATGCACTGCCTGCATGCACATGTGTGTGCACACTCACATATTGTGCATGCACACTCCCCTGTGCACTGCCTACCTGCTCAGCTGTGTGTGCATGCACGCTCACCCATGCACCATGCACACACTCACCTGTGCTTTCAGGCCTGTGCACACTCACACTCACAGCTTGCTCTCGTGTGTGTGTACTCCCACTCCCCGCATGTAAGTGTGAGCAGGGTCCCCGTGGGGTCACATGTAAGTGTGTACACAGGGCACAGATGCTTGTACCTGTGCACACACCCACATGCATGTGTGTGCACAGGCATCGACGTGCACTGAAACAAATGTGTGCAGAAACACATGTACTCTTGCACACACACAGAGCACTGTGCCTGGTGCTGGTTCCCCCATGCCGCCTGTCCCCTCTGTGCCCTTGGCACCCCTGTCCTGCCCATGCACCCTGCTAGCTGTCACCTGGGGACATTGAGCCACTGCATCAGTCCTTGGGGATATTGAGCCACCACACTGGTATTTCCCCAGGGCTCCTGGCAGCTGCCTTGATACCCGGTGGGAGGTCATGGCGGGGGGACCCACCATCAGCAGCATCCAGGTCCCAGTGGTGACTGGTGGGACTTCCACGTGCTGCTCCCAGGTGCAGCCCTGACACACATCCTAAGGGCAAAGAGGGTCCCCCACTGGCCCTGTGCCCCTTCCCCAGGAGGGTGTGGGTGCCATGTGTCACCTGGGTGCTGTGCCAAGGGGGACATGGGTCCTGTGTGTGCACACAGGACCTGTTTGCAGGCTGCAGCCAGGGTGCCCGTCCAGTGGCATCCCTGTCCCTGTCCCCTGCCCCTGCCCCTCAGTTTATCCCGTAGCTGACAACACTTTCACACCTTGTTAGTGCCAGGTTTAGACCCAGCTACCCCCAGCCCCAGGAGGGGGATCAGCTCCTGCTCAGCATGGGGCAGATGAACTCAGCCCCACAGAGACCCCAGGGACCCCATGCACCCCATGGAGACCCCAAGGACACATGTGCCCCGCAGAGACTCCAGGGTCTCTGTGCACCCCAAAGAGACCTCAGGAGCCCTTTGTGCCCCAGCGGGATCCCAGGGACCCCATGAATCAGGCTCAGACGTGGATGCCCATTGCCAGGCTTCCCCCAGCCCAACACCCACCCCACTGCCACCCTCCGGTGCTCACAGCACAGCCCATAGGCCCCCACCCAGCAACAGCCCCATGTCCCAAACAGTGCTCATGGGCACCCAACACCTTGCAGCGTACAAGGCCACGACTGGGGTCCACGCACCCGTCCCCACCCCTGGGACCCCCCCAGGCCCTTCTCAGGGGGCAGGGGGCATGGCCACGAGGTGTATGGTACTCTCCCTTCCCCTCCTGCCTGGGTCATGGGTTGAGCAGGGGGTCCCATGGGTGCCACTCCCTCAATCGGAAGGGGGGGTGGCCAAACACAGCCGTCCCCACATCCGTGCAGCTCAGCCACCCGCAGCCCCCTCCCCTGGGGCAGCCCCCGACATGATCCCCTGGGATGTGGGGCCCAGCTGGGGGCACCTGCTCTCCCCCCACACTGGGTGGGGGTCCTCCGTGCCAGTGCCTGACCCCGGGGCCAGGGGTGCTCCTTGTTTGCACTGTTTAAGGGCCACCAGGGAATCGAGTCTTCTGACCTGCTACAAGCTGCTGGTGTGACCCTTCCCCTGCCCTTCCTCCCCAGCTCTCCTCTTCCTCCTCCCTGCCCCACACCCCCAGCCTGCCCCCACCCATGATTTATGGGGGAGGAAGGGGAGCGCCGAGCACAATTATCAGTGGGCCATCACAGAGCAAACACCACACTGGGGTGGGACGCAGAGGGTGGGGCTGTGGGTGCTGGGGAGCCCCACACGGTTCCTGCCCCAGGCTCTGCGGGGAGCTGCCAGTCCCTCCCCAGAGTCCCGGTGCTTGGATCACCCACATGCCTTTGCACGCACCCAGGTGCAGCCAGCTACCTCACACACGCGTGCCCTGAGCACACTCACTCCCATGTGACACACGCTGTGTCTCCCTGGGGACATGTGCTCCCAGTGCCACCAGTGCTCCCACAGCCCCACGCAGCCCCGGCAGCTCCTGCACCCCAGCTCCCCACACTCCATGCCTGCTGCCCTCCCCCAGCAGGGGCTGTGGCATGCCAGGGGGTGGCACGAGCCACTGTGGCACTTTGGGACAGAGCACAGGGGACACAGCCCCGCTGCAGCCTCATGAGATATCTCTGAGCCCCTTCCAGCATCCTGCTCCTGCAGGTGCAATGCCAGGTTGGGGACATCCAGGTGAGGGGACAGAGTATGTGGGGTCCATCCTGGCCACCCCCTGCCATGCTTTGGAATGCCGTGGCCATCAGCCATTTCTGCAGGCTTGTGCAGAAATTCAGCAGCAATTACATAACGAGGAGCCATCGGTCCTGAAAACGAGGTCAGGCAGCAGTGGGGGGAGGCGGGGGGAGCGGGAAGGACCAGCTGGCAGCTGCTCTCCCTTCCCAGGCCACAGCAGCTGTGGGAGCCACACACCAGAAATGGCACCAGGACGTGGCACAACGTGTTGGCCCTGCTGAGCAACAGGAGTCCTGAGAGCATAGCAGTTCTTCAAGCCATGTCAGCATCACTCCTGCACCCCTTGGGGTCCCTTGAGCCATGTCAGCATCACACCTGCATCCCTTGGGGACCCCCTGGCCATGCTGACACATCATGCCTGCATCCCTTGGGGACCCCCTGGCATGCAGGCATTATGCCTGCATCTCTTGGGGTTCCTTGAGCCATGCCAGCATCACACCTGCATCCCTTGAGGTCCCTCTGGCCATGCTGGCATCACACCAGGTCCCTACAGCTGCCGTGGAGCCAGAGCTGTGGAGTGGACCCATCCCCAGAGCAGGGCTCTCAGGCTTTGCTTAGCCTGGGGGTGTTCAAAGCCAGACAGAGGGACTCCAAAACGGAGCTGATACTCCCCCATCAAGGAGCTGGGGGACCTGTGGGGTGCAGGCAGCAACAGGAGCCACTGCAAGCGCAGTGACAGCCAGGCTAGCAGCATCGCCAGGGAGCAGGAGGCAAACATGGGGCCCCACTGCAGCAGCTCTGCCTCTTCCTAAGGGGTGCCTGGGAAGACGGGGTGCACACCAGCCCAGTATGCCACACACCAGCCCGGCACGCCGCACACCAGCCCGGCACGCAGCACACCAGCCTGGCATGCTGCGCTGTGCCCGATGCGTGACGCAGGCTCTCCCCGCGCCAAGGCAGGACCAGCTGCTGCTCCCTCGGCGGCAGCGCTGACTAACCGGCTGACCGTGTGTCACCAGCTTAATTTGGCGCCCGCCCTCTTGGCAAGATTAATTAATCCAATCCCCACAGCCAAGCCCCCAGAGGGAGCTGCCTTCTAAATTGGCAACTGTCACTGGGACTGGGATGTGGTGCCGTGGTGAGGCTGAGCTGCCAAGGGCAGGTGACTGCAAGGCACAGAGGGAACCCGGGGACCCCCCATCTCTGCTGGTGGCTGTGGGATGGGCAGCTGGTGCCCTGCGCAGCAGCAGGAGCGTGGCTGCAGCAGAGGCTGAGTCCGGCAAGCGATGCTTCCAGCCACAATAAGCCTGGCAGGCAGAGGAGCAGGCAGCGGGTCGGGGCACAGCTGGTCCCGGTGCTGCACCAGCCACAGGATGGGAGATTTACAACTGGTCAGAAACGCCCGGCCACGAGCTGCTGCCCTGCTGCAGCTGCCTTGACCTCCCTGTCACACAGATTTAAACTGGGGATAATTGCACCTATTAGCCACCATGAAGGTGGGTGGCCACCAACTGGTGGGGCAGGAGAGCAGGCAGGTGGGCAAGCAGCACACTGCGTACCCCAGCATGGCCACGGCTGCCGGCTGAGCACCTGTGGAGAGAGGCAGTGGGGACCATGCCGAGCACCACAGTATGCCATGGGAAATGGCAAGCCGGCTGGAAAAGCCAAATGCCAGCAGCCAAGTGGCTCCAAGGTGCGTGTGCTTTTCTGGGCATGGCAAGGGGCACAGCCTGGGCCAGCCACCCTGGCCACAAGGCTCCCCAGGCATTTGAAGTTCTTTGGGAGTTGCATAAACTCCCCGAAAATGCAATGCACAGCTGGGACAGGAGTTGCCAGCTCCCCCAGTGGTGAGGACCACAGAGCAGGATGGCTGCATTGAAGCACGGAAGCAGCAATACCTGGCAAAGGGAGATGGACGATCCATGGCCATCATCCTCCTCCTCTGCTGAGCCCACCACCAGCCCCTCACTAAAGCAGAGGAGCTCACCAGCCACATCTCCCCTGGCAGTGGTGTTACCCAAGGATGGATGCTCCTGCATCTCCACCAGGATTTCCCTTGTTCCCCATGTGCTTAAATCCCCTTTACCATCCCTGTCACTGCCGCCACAGCCTTTCCTTGAGATTCCAGCACGCCTGACCAGTTTTCAGGCCAGCTTTGCTCATTTAACTCAGCCAGCACCAGCATCCAGCCTCCCTCTCCCACCAGCAAACGCTGCTTCTCCTCTGCTGAGTACCACCACTGGCTGCCCAGCCACTAAAACCACCTTCTTCCTCCCCAGCAAACCCAGTGCTTTTTGGTGACCAAGCAGCCCCGGGGAAGGTGCCTGGGCTCAGTCTGCACAGGTGGCCAAGAGCCAGCCGGTCCCTCAGTGAGCGGGTGCTGCCTGTGCCCGGTTGTCCTGTGCCAGCTCCAGACGTTTCCTCCTTCCCGGTGCTCAGCAGCAGCTTCCCCCCACCGGGCACAGCACTTGAGCAGTGATAGCAGGATGGGTGTGCCACAGCCCCACCAGCAGCCCTGCCATAAGAGGTGCCATGCTCAGGTGCTGGTCACCAAACCTTTCCCATCTCCAGGGGTGAGGCTCAGCAAATGCCAAAACTGTGGTGGAGCCAGCTCAGTGGTGCCCCACCAGAAAGGTGCATTGGCACATGGCACTGGCACGTGGTGCCTGGCCAGCATGGTGGGCCTTGCTGCAGCTGAGTCAAGTGTGGGGAGGACAAAAAGCCCCTCCACAGCATGTAACCCCCAGCATGGTGGGGAACGTGGGAGTGATACTGGGGGCAATGGGAACAACAGGAGGACAGTGCCAGGAGCAATGGGAGTCATGTGGGGGATAATGCTGGCACAAATAGGGATAGAACTGGGAGCAATGGGGAGAAGACTGGGAACAATTGGGATGAGACTGGAAGCAATGGGGATACTGGAAAGAATGGGGATAGCACTGGGAGCAATGGGGATAAGACTGGGAGCAACTGGGGACAGCACTGGGAGCAATGGGGACAGCACTTAGAGTAATGAGAATAACACTGAGAGCACTGGTGATAACATAGGGGACAACACCAGGAACACTGGGGACAACATAGTGGGGAGACTCAGGGTGCTCACGTGGGAGCCCACCTCACATCCCTGCCCTGCCGCATGTCTGTTGCTGGTGAGTGGGAAGCAGAGGCAAGAGCCAGCAAATGCCCTTTGTACCGACTTTTCCCTCTCAGTGGGGGTTGCAAAGCAGGAGGGGAAAAATCGAACCATTCTGGTTTTGGAAAGAATAATGTTTTCCATCCCGAAAGCTGTCAGCAAGAACAGACACAAGGGTAAAACCTCATGACAGGTGAGAGGAGAGGCACAGGAAGCACCGTGATGAGAAGCATCCCAGCATCCCTGCCAGACAGCCGGACAGACAGCCAGGGCAGTGACCCACATCACCTGCAGCCCAGATGCCCGGCACCGGCATGTCCTCCAGCTCCAACCCAGATGCCTGCACCCACCACAGCAGGAATCTCAGGGAAAACGTGGGTAACTGGCTAGAGGAGGAGACCTGCCCCTGCCTTCCCGCTGCCCCAGCCAGGAGCGTGGCTTGGCTGTGTTTCCAGCAATAATTAACACCGGCATTAGCTGCACCGTGGCCTCTGCTCAGCCAGAAAGGCTGGGCTCAGCGCAAAGCCTGGCACTGCACCAGGGGTTTGCCTGCAGCCTGGGGCATCCTGGCTGGGTGTCTCGGGACCACAGCACCTGGCTGCTGAGCTGCAGCCGCGGGGCACTCCAGTGGGACAGAGTGGTGCTGGATCCTCACCCTGCCTGGGTGCTGCCGTGAACTCACCTGCAGCCATATCCACCCGCAACCATACCTACCTGCTGCCATACCCACCCCCAGCCATACCCACCCCAGCCATACCCGTCCACTGCCCCATCCATCCGCTGTCATACCCACCCAGAGGTGTACCCACATGCTCCCATATGCAGATATATGTACCTCCAGCTAGACCGCCACACATTTATCCCTACATGGAGCCATACCTATATATAGCTATACCTATGGGCAGCTACACCTACTTGCAGATATACCTATAGCAAGCTCTATTTACGTGCAGATATAGGTGCATGCAGCTTTACCTACATATAGCTATACCTATGGCAGACATTCCCACTTGCAGATGTGCCAACATCAAGCGCTGCTTGTTGCAGCTGTACGTGGAGCCATACCTATGTGATGATACACCAGCACAACGCCTATATAGCCTACAGCTATACCTACACACAGTTGTACTTATGCAGAGCCACTCCTCCACACCACTATCCCCTGTGTAACGCACCTCCTACCTGCAGCTCTACCTGCTGCGTGACTGCTGCGGTGGGGCTCTGCAGCTGAGCTGCCCGTGCTGCATGCCATAGGCAATGTTGCCTGTTCAAGCGGTGCAGGCAGCGCATGCTGCACAGGAACAGTGTATGCCTGGGCTGCTGCCCCGCTGGCTGCCAGCCAGTGCCATGGGCACAGTCACCTGCAGGGCTGCAGCACGAGGCATGGCGAGCCGCAGGTGTGCCAGAATGCCGGCATGGCTGTGCCAGAGTGCAAGGGTGGGTATGCCAAGCAGCACTGCAATTCAGCTGGGGCTTCAGGATACGCAAAAAAAATCCTGCAGCATGGCAGACTCCGCCAGACCCAGGAGCAGGAGCGCACGTGTAGCAGCTGCAGCAATCCCGAGCAGGTTGCTAATGCCAATGTTAGCAGAGCCCTGCCAGCCCCAGCACAGCCCATGCCACAGCCGTAGGGGGACAACCAGGGTCAGCCTGTCTGAGCTCAGCTGCAGGCATGCAGTTACCACAGCCGCCAGCAGTGCCAGCATCCCGATATAGCAGCTGGCACGGTGTGGCTGGGGAGAGCCGCCAGGGCATGGGGGCTTGGGGCACCAGGATGCTGGCTGCAGGGAACGAAGGCTTTGCGGCTCGACACAGCAGCACACTGAAGGGAGTGACAGCAGCTGCCATCACCGTGGCACGTGCTGCTCCTGCAAGATCACCACGGGGTAGCAGGGCAGCCTGGGACACGATAAGCAACTGGAGAAATGGGTTTTGCTGGGGCTGAGCTGCAGCAGTGTTCGTGATGAGTGTGCAGGGAGAGCACAGCAAGGTTTTTCACTTGCAACCTGGGTTTGGGGGCAGCCAGGGCGCTGGAGTTTAATCAGCCGACGACAGTGTCCTGGTGCACCCCTGGAGCTGAGGCTCAGCCGGCCAGGCTCTCCACACTGACAAGCTGGGGCTGCTCGTGCCAGGGTCCCACACACCAGGCTGCCACCGGGCCCTGGCTACACTGACACGAGAGGGAGCTGGGGCAGAACCCTTAACCCACGTGCCTGGACAATAACACGCCACTGCTCGCTGCACCCAAGCCTTGCTCTGGAAGCACCGCAGTGCAATTCCCAGGACAGTGCCAGGGCCTTGCCATTGTGGATGCGACCATTGGCAGCTGGCGTCACTGCCAACCCAGCGGGACCGTGCCCATGCAGTTTGGTGGGGTCAATTGGATGCTGGCTCCAGTGCACTTGCTGGTTATGATGATGATGATGCAGTCCAGGCACCATGCATGCTGCTTCCAGCTGCACACGGGGAGGTACCAGCAGAAGCAGGCAGCCCATCCAGCTTTCCATGGGTCTGGGCTGGTAGGCATCTGCCCCTTCCCAGCCTGGAGCATGATCAGCGGCTGGAAAGCTGCTGCAAGAGACCCATGGGAGCGGGAGCGAACAGCCTTTCCCTGCAGCAGCAAAGGAAATGGCCTATTAAGTCAGGGAATGCAACATTAATTATTATTATTATTAATTAATGTCTTATTTTACAGTGCCCCCATGTGCACTAGGCGCCTTCCAGCACTGAAGGCAAGCCGGGGTCCCTGCCTGGAAGGGCTCCTCTCGGGGCTGCAGCCTGGCATGGTGCAGCACATCAGCACGGCATGGCCAGAGGCAGGAGTGGGGCTGCAGAAACATGGCCGGCTGCTGCTGGGCCCCTCTGTGCCCATACCAGGGGCTGTGGATACCAGTCTGAGATCCCAACCACTCTTCCAGGTAGTGCTGGGATGATCCCTGGGGCAGGCTGCCCCCCCTCAAGATCACCCCACCCTCAGCACCCACAGGTGCCAGCTTTGGTGTGAGGCCCTGGTCAAGCACAGGCTTTGGCAGCACAGCCTGTGCATGGTGTCAGGGGCAGAAACACAAGCATCCCCAGGTGCCCACTGCAGCTGGGGCTACCCAGCAATGTCCCTCCCAGCTCCCCGCAGTCCCAGGTCTCCCCTCCTCCAATGCAGCACTAGCCCACAGCTCTTCTGGGCTCTCCAATACTGCTCATAGTCCAGCCCTCAGGCCCTAGACTTGGGCGCTTTCTCAGGGGCACAGAGCAGAGCTCATCTCCCTCCACACCTGCTGCCAGCCGGTGGGGTGGTCTCGGCAGTGCCCAGCTCTCCAGTCCCTCCCCAGCACCCACAGCACCACCGGTGCTGCAGAAACCCGTATCAGCCCCCAGGAAACCTCAGATGTGTTTACAAATTGGGAGACTCAAAGGCATCCCAGTTGCTGAATCCTTTGATTCCTCGTCGGCTTTCCGAGCCTTTGTGGCACGGCCATGCCCACTGCCGGGCTTCAAGCCTCTCAGGGAACTACTACACAAATGCTTTGTAGAGGAAGGTGCCCTAAGGATGCTCCAGTCCCTGCTCAGCCCTGGCATCCCTCTGGCAGCCTCTGGCCAGAAGAGGAAGCAGGGGTCTCCTTCCAGCCTCCTCAGCATGGGGCCAATATGATGTGCCAAGGCATGGGACACAGGTGCCCAGTGAGCAGAAGGTCCCAGAGACATCTCGGCAGTGCCTGGAGGTGTCTTCTGAGGGTCAGAACTTCCTGGCACCAGGGCGATGGGGAGACACAGCTGGCATGAGCGTGGGGAGAAGGGATGGAGCATTGGATGGGGCCAGGTGCTGCCCCAGGCTGGGCAGAGGGATGTGTGACTGGCCTGGGGGGATCACTGGCCTTGCTGCAGGGGCACCACAGGAGGGTGCAGCAAGGCTCCCTGCCATGGGGCACCGCTGTGGGTCACTGTGGGGTGGTCCCCAGAGCTTGAGCACTGCAGGACACACAGTGCAAATCATAGGGCAGGTCTCCACAACACTGCATGGCATGGCACAGCATTGCATGGCAGGCTCCATGCTGCATGGCTCGGCTCAGCGCTGCGGCATCCAGATGGTGTGGCTCGGCACAGTCGTGCATGATTTGGCACTGCACAGCTCCACTCGGTGCTGCATGGCACGGCTTGGCACTGCATGGCACAGCTCACCGCTGCTCAGTGTGACTTGCTTTGGCATGGTGCTGCACAGCTTGGCATGGTTCCTAACTGTGGGCACAGCTCAGCACGGCATGGCTTGGCATGGCATGACTCAGACTGACAGTGTGCAGTTTGGCACAGGTAGACACCATGCCACAGGGTATGGCTCAGCACGGCTCAGACTGTCACTGTGTGGTGCTACACTGCGGAATTTGGCTCTGCACAACTCAACATGGCTTAGCCCTGTATGGCATGGCTCAACACTGCATGGCCCTGCTTGGCTTGGCACACCATAGTACTGTGTGGCTTGACCGTGTATGACACTGCTTGGCACAGCACATGCCACTGCATGGCCCTACATGGCCCAATATGGCATGAAACCACCTGGCTTGGCAGCAGTCTTTATAGCATGGTATCACATGGCATGGCTCAACTTGGCACACATGGCTTGGCACTGCACAACCCAGCCAGCCTGCGCGGCCCAGCTCGGTGCTGCACAGCCTGGCACTGCATGGCACTGCTTGGCATGGCACTGCTTGGCATGGCATGACCTGGTGCCCCTCAGCTGGGCATGGCACTGCTTGGCTCAGCACTGCATGGGTTAGCACTGTTTGGCTTGGGGTGGCATTGCTTGGCAGGGGCTGGCACTGCTTGGCACTGCATGGCACTCTTTGGCTTGGCACTGCATGGCACTCTTTGGCTTGGCACAGCACTGCCTGGCACGTGCTGGCACTGGCTTGGCACTGCATTGCTTGGCATGGACTGGCACTGCTTTTCACTGCATGGCACTGCTTGGCTTGGCATGGAACTGCTTGGCATGGGCTGGCACTGCTCTGCACTGCATGGCACTGCATGACACTGCTTGACATGTGTTGGCACTGCTTGGCTCTGCATGGCAGGAGCTGCCACTGCTTGGCATGGGCTGGCACTACTCAGATTGGCATGGCACTGCTTGGCATGGGCTGGCACTGCTTTGCACTGCATGGCACTGCTTGGCATGTGTTGGCACTGCTTGGCACTACATGGCACTGCTTGGATCTCCCTGGCACTGCTCAGCATGGTTCAGTGATGCTGGGCTGAGCCCAGCTTGGATGATGTTGGTCCAGCGCCGCACGGGACTGCTGGACCCAGCTCAGCTTGGCACAGCCCACCTTAGCCCAGCACAACATGGCACAGCTCAGTTTGGCTTGGCTTGGCCTGGTCCAGAGTGGGTTGGCTCACCGTAGCCTGGCCTGGTGCAGCACTGCACGGGCTCGACCCAGCCTGGTTCGGCTCGACTCAGTTTGGCACTGCACCACCCAGCCTGGCTTGGCTTGGCTCAGCTTAGCCTGGTCCAGCCTGGCTTGGCTCGACGCTGCACAGCCCTTGACAACGCACAGCC
>JAVJGJ010000059.1:74248451-74259966 GCA_035590215.1 Microhierax caerulescens | reverse complement strand
CCATGCATTTGCTCCCTTTCTGAGGGGCTGGCACCCTTGTTCCCCCCGGGGCTGGCTGGACTCAGGGAGCAGAGCCCCAGGCTCCCTGGGTGATGATACACCGCTCGCGGGCTCGCGCCAGTAGCTGCAGTAACAAGGCAGATGTGAGTGTGTGGGGCTGAGCTCTCCCAGCTCCTGCTGTGTGGGTGATGCCTGCTTTTAAGTGCATGAAGCTCGATGAGCTCCCAGTTTGCTAGCCCAGCCGGCTGGGATCACAGCCTGCTGCGCACCAAAGCAGCTGGAATGGCTCATCCCAGGGCCCCAGCAGTGCTGCTGGCCAAGGGGCTGGCATGGGAGAGCACTGCGCTGCTCACAGGCTGCTGTGCCTGCAGTGGGGTGCTGCGGAGTGACGGGGGGGACGCAGAGCTTTGGGGAGCAGCTGGCTCTGGTGGGTCCCTGGGACAGGGCACCTGTGGCCAAGGGCACTCATGGAGGTGGTGGCTTGGCCCTCTTGAGCTGTTGTGTGTCATGATGCCAGCTGGGGAGCCACAGTGGCTTCTGCCCTGTCGGGTGTTATGTGGCTGGCTGCTGGTGCCACCGTGAATTTGGTGTGGAGGAGTAGAGGGTTTTTTTGATGCTGAAGCCCCAGGGGGAAGGTGCACATTGTCACCCTGCGCACAGGCACAGGCAGGGCTCAGGTAGCATCCGTGGCCCCACGTGAGGGGAAGGAGAGTAGAGCTCCCAGGTGGGGAGATGAGCAGAGCCAGGGTGCCTTTGCTGCTTGAATGTTGAAAAACTGTTTTGCAAATGTTTCTGGCTGCAGAAAGGGTTAATCCTGTGCTTGGACATGTCCAGATCTGTCCTGCCTGTCCCAGTCCCTGATCTCTGTCATCATGGTGGCAGGGGCGCCAGGGAAGCCGGGACAGCATCGCCTGGGGTGGGCAGGGGCGCAGTGGGGCGCAATGGGATGCCAGGCCCAGCTGGGCTCCAAACGCTGGCTGCAAATCCGGCAGTGGGGCGGGAGGTATGTGCCGGGGTGGGGGGAGCTGTTTTGGTGGAAGAACAATGCTGGCACGGGAACAAATGGGGAAAGTCATTGGGAACAGACAGAGCCTGGGAACCAGGAGGTCTCTGGCTCCCGGAGCAGGCAGCCCCAGGAGCCCCCTCCAGCACCGACGGGTCGGGAGCAGGATGGACAGATGGCGGCGGTGCCACAGCATCAGGCACCTCCCGGTGCCCCCTGCAGAAGAGCTGGCCGGCTTGCAGTGACTGCCTGTCCCACATGCACTCACTGCATGCTCCCACATGCTGCACCTGCCCCATGCGTGGTGCCGGCCCAGCCAGCCAGTGGCTTCCGCTGCCAAGCAAGCGGAGCTGGCAAGCCCCATGGGCACTGCCAGGAGGCCAGGGAAAGCCCCGGCCGGGTGCAAGCTGCTAAAAATATCCTCCCTGCTGGAGAGCCCTGTGGTGCCGGTGCCTGCAGGAACAGCCCCTGGCCAGGGGCACCAGACCGGGTTGGAGGGGAGCCAATGTGTGGCATGGGGACCCTGGGTAAATGACTGGCTCCCTAGGGACCAGCTGAGGGTCCCCAGGACCCCACTCAAAGGGACACAGTGGGCAGATGTGTTGCAGGAAGGTGCTGAGTGCCCACCTCGGCCTGTGCCTGTGGCAGGGACATGAGCCCTGCTTGGGGATGGAGCTTGCCAGCACAGAGGGCCCAACGTGGGGCTGGCAATGCTGCTGCCACCTTTGCTTCCTAGTGCATCCATGGGGTGGGAACTCGGCCATGGGACACGTGTTTAGGGCCAGGTCCCCACAGGGGGCTCAGTGGGGTGCAGAGGACAGGCAGGTGGCAGGGAGGCAGGAGGAGGTGATGCTGACAGGTGCTGTGGGCAGGCCTGCCTGTGCCAGAGCTGGGGGCAGTGGTGCTGGGGGCAGCGGTGATGAGGAGTGGCCGTGGGGACAGGCAGAGACAGACCCTGGCAAGGGCCAGCAGCTGCCAGACAGAGTTGGGGAGCCCTGCCTGGCGGCAGTAACCAATACCTCTGGTGAGCCATGCTGTGCCATGCCAAACTGCAGTTCTGAGCTGTATCGAGCCATGCTAGGCCATACCATACTGTCCTGCGGTGCCAAGTCATGCTGTGCTGAGACATGCCGTGCTGAACCACATTGTGCCGTGGCTCAACGACCAGCGCCTCCAAGCCCAGCCTGGCCTGGCAGGGGCTCAGCGGTGGGACACCCCCTCTGCCAGTGGCTCTGTGGTTGGTGCCATGGATGGCAGTGACTCTCCCAGCACCTTCCCCCTAGCAGGGGGGGGCATGACCAAGGGGCAGTCTCACCTGGCAGCTCCTCGGGCTCGGGCTCGGGCAGGGGCTCTGCGGCTTTGGAGTTGCCGCCAGCGCTCTGGAACCAGGATCCCCAAGGGCTGTGGTACATCGAGGCTGTCCCTCATCACCCCTCTGTGGGGACCAGTCCCCAGCGTCAGCATGCGTCCCTGGCACGGCCAACCCCTGCCCTGTGGCCGAGGCCCTGCTGGTGTCCCCCTGGCAGTGAGCAAGGCAGTGGGGCCATGCGGCTCCCGGTGGAGCAGTGTCCTTGGCAGGGACCCAGCGGAGGGGAGGGGAGCGGGTGAAAGGCAGCGCTTGTTCCCAGGGCCCAGCCAGTGCAGAGGAAGCGGGTGGGTGGGCAGGAAGGCAGATCTGTCGCTGGGCCCTCCTCGGGGACCAGGATGGGCGCCGGGGTGGCCGGGGAGGGGCAGGGCTGCAGGGTGGGTCCTGGCCTCCCCTTCCCTCGTGCCACCCTGGCCCGGTGGTGGTGTCCGACCGGCAGCACTGGGACATGCTGGCAGCAACCCTGTGAGCTGGAGTCCCGTTCCGAGCCAGGTAGGGAAGCAGCAGCAGGGCTGGAGCCAGGGTGCTGGGTTTGGCTGGGGCAGCTGTTGAGGGGCTGGAGGTGTGACGGTATGGGAGGCTGGTTTCAGATGGGTGCCGTGCCAGGGCATGTTGGCCGCGGTGCCAGATGGGCTGTGTGTCTCTGTGCTGTTTCTGGGGTTAACCTCCCACGTGCCGTCCCACTGCAGCACAGAGGGACCCGCCTGCCCAGCACAGCTTCCTGGCATTGTCCTGCAGCGCTGCAGGGCCCAGTGAGGTCCCTGCTGCGGGCACAGAGCTGGGCTGAGTCGGGGCCGTGGCAAATGCACATTGACACCCATTGCCTGAAAGCATGGCGGGCCAGGATCTGCCATGCTGGCGGGAAAGGCAGAGCCTTAGCAGCGGGACAACAGGCAGCACGGCAGCCCCCATCTGCTCCGCTGGGCAGTGGGCATGTGGTCCCAGTAGGGTGGCATTCACCGGCCCCAGGGCCAGCAGTGGTTGGTTAATCCTGGTGGTACTGCCATGGCCTTGCAGCCCTGAGGGGACCCCATGCCACTGTGTTCCCGCCACCCCCATGCCCACATGGCCAGCAGGCGAGTGGATCAAGCTCCCCACAGCCATGCCTCTGCCAGCCCCCACAGCTGCCTAATCCAGAGCATGCTGCTGGCCTTCCCGTTTCCTCCCAGGAAGCCCACGCAGCCCCTGCGATTGTTTTCAGCAGTGTCCAGGATGCAGCCCTGAGCAGGAGGTGGGAGCAGGGCTGGAGGCAGCTGGGCCCCCACTACGAGCTGCAGCCCGGCACTGGCACCGCAGTGGGGGGATTGCAGCCAGGGACCCCAAGAGAGGGCAACTCCTGCCACAGCTCTGGGCAGGCTGGGGAGCTGGGGGTGCTGGCATGTAGGGGGATGGGGGGAGACGGGACACACAGCGGGAAGCAGGTCCCTTCACACTCGCCGCAGGCTGCTGAGGGGACAGAGACCCCAGGCCTGTTCCCATGAGGGACCTGAGATGGTCCTCAGCTTGTTCCTCTGGCTGCAGATGCTGCCTGCTTCGGTTTGCCCTGACTCTCCCTCCTTCCCCTTTGCTCTGGGCTGCCCTGTCCCCTTCAGCAGCTCCTCCTGCCCTGAATCCCCCTGGCCACTCTGAGCCAGGGTGATTGGAGTGCAGCAGGCACAGTGGGACACAGGCAGAGCATGTGCCTGCACTGCACAGTCACTTCCAGAGCCAGTGTGAGCCCTGGGTGCAGGCATGCAGCAGCTCTCCCCACTCCATCAGCCAGGGACTTTGCTCTCCGGCATCCATCTCACCAGTGGTGCCAGCTCCTTCTATTGCTCCAGGGCTGCATCCAGGCACACCATGGCATCCCTGCAGCCTGTTCCACCACTGTGGTCAGTGTCCAGAGCTCCTAGGGCTGCAGCGTCCGCCAGCCAGGCATACCAAGGTTTGTCATTCAGCCTTGCCCCATGCATGCCCTTGCTCATGGCTGGGAGCTCCTACATGGTGGCCTGGCACAGCATCTCCACCCTGTTGATGGCGATGGTGTCTGCTTGGTTGAGCCATGCCCTCCTGAGGATCCTGGGCTTTGCCACCTGCCACAGCCCGGAGGCCATCCAGCATGGGAAGAGGCTGCCAGGCACCCCTGTGACTGGTGGCGGTGGCTCATGTGTCCCTGGCACGTGGGTGTGTGGTGGCCCCCGCCCTGATGTGTGCACATGCCTGGCACAAGTGATGTCACCACACTGTCCCTAGGTGGGAGCGGTGCAAGCTTGGCACAGTGGGTGTGTGTTTGGGAGTGGTTCCCTGCGTCCCCATGGGTGGCCAGGCATTGTGCTGGCATGACCATGGCTCCCTGCTGGTGCTGCCAGCCACCCTGCGAGGGTCCCCTTTGGCCCCCAACACCCCCTCGCACCTCGCCAGCCCCTTCCCCACTGTGGGTTCTGGGGCAGTTTGTATCCTCCTTCCTGCCTCCACTTGCGGCCCCTCAGTGGGGAGCCCCCAGGCTCCCACACGCCAGGGCTGGGGCCGGTGAGTGAGCAAGCAAGTGGAGGAAGTGACTCTGCCAGCAAGCCGGGGCGGCCAGGCCAAGCAGGAAGCACCCGCCGCCGCAGGGCCGTGGCCGCCAGTGCCGGGAGGAGGTGCCTGCACGCGGGTGGGTGGCAGCCAGCCGGGGGTCTGCACGCTAGCCGGAGGGGATGCGCCATGGTAAGTGGCACACTGCTTCCACCACCTGCCAGGCATGCCTGGGGAGGGGTCTCCGGTGGTAGTGGTGGCACAAATTGGGGTTGCCTTGGCAAGCAAAGCCTCCTCCACCACCTGCCACCATCACCCCCTACCTTCCTGCCTCAGTGTCCCGTTCCTGGTGGCACCGGGGCAGCGTGGGCAGCACAGGGGACACCCCAGCAGCACCACGAGCACCCTAGCTCACACCAAGCCTGGCTGGCAGCTCGGCATTTGCTCCCTGGCACCCTGCCATGGTACGGTGCATCCTGGGACATGTAGTTTGCTGGGGATGCACAAGAGGGTCCCTACATCTGGCTCCCCTCCGTGCCATCCTGACACCGCGCCAGCCCCACACCACAGCCCTGGTGCCTGGGGGAGCTGGCAGGGCTGGGGCAGAGGTGGGGGCAGGTGGCAGGGAAAGGAAGGTGCTGGTGGGCTGCTTGTCTCCACAGCACGGCCGTCGCTGCTGCAGAGATGGGGGGCCCCTGCTTCAGCCCAGGCAGGGTGGCAGGTGGGTGTCCCATCCCTGGGGTCCTGCAAAGCCCGCGACACTCCCAGCTTCTTGCAAAGTCCCTGCTGTGGGCCCCAGGGGGTGCAGGGATGGGGAGCCAAGTGCAAGGCTCAGGGGTGCACAAGCTTGCAGAGCTGAGCAGGGGGCTGTGCAAGCTTGTGGAAGCAAGCGTGGGGGTCAGGGATGCACAAGCTCATGGAGGCAAGCACCGGGCTCAGGTGCACCAGGCTCAGGTGCACCAGCTCGCAGAGGCAAGCACGGGGGTGGGAGATGGACAAGCTTGCAAGGGCACATGTGTGGGGCACAGGAAACGGGGCTGGGTGCCACCTCCTCTGCTCCCGGCACCGGGAGGCAGCAGCAGCTGCTGCGGGTGTCTGTCCTTAATGTGGGAGGCATTCAGCTGCCGGTGCTGGGGGTGCGGCGCTGAGGCCAGGACAAACACCCCCTGCCTGCAGGCAGCATACAGGGTCCCCGGTGGGGACGGTGCTGGTGCGTGAGTGGCTCCACTGCCATGCTAGTGAGGACCAAGCCCCAAGGGACAGGGGTCCCTGTGCCCCAGCATGGGGTGAGCCTGCACACCTGGGAGCACACCCAGGAGAGGACCAAGTGCTCCCCAGTGCTGCAGCAGCAGGGCTGACCGGGTCCTGGGTGAGCGGCAGTGGCAGAGCCCACCCAGCCACAGCTGCGCTGCGCATTGGGCTGCTGCAGTGACGCAGCAACACTTTCACTCTCCTTTGCCACTGAAACCACTGGGCTGGGCTGCTCCTCTTGCTCTGACTCTGCTCCTGCTCCAGCTCCCACCACCACCAGCCCGTGCCATGCCCCACGCTGTGCTGCATGGCTCCCCCAGGAGCTGGCAGCATGGTGATGCCATCCCCAGCGCCGCAGCCTCACTGGCGCGCTCAGCACCGCCGTCTCCTTGCGTTCACGTCGGCGCCGTCTGGCACACGGGCACGTGCTTGGGGCTGGCGTGCTGGTGAGCACTGGCGCTGGCAGTCCTCCCCCGTGTCTCACACTCATGCACACTCGCCGTGCTGTTGCTGCACTCACGAGCCAGGGCCAGCTGCATGTTTCCTGCGGGTGCCGGCACTGCCTGTCACACACACGCACCCGCCTGTCGCACACACCGGCACCGCCTGTCACACACACACACCCGCCTGCGGGTGTTGTCATTGACCATCTGACACACACGCATGGATGTCATAGGCTCCAGCTGTGCCTGTCACACTCTCTGCCACTCTCCCGCTCCACATCTGTGTGTCATCCTTGCACGCATGTCTGCACACAGGGTTGTCAGAGGGCCTGGCTCTGCCTGTCATCTGTACACACACACACCCCGTGGTCCCCAGCTCTGCCTGGGGCATGCACACACATGTAGCAACACCCACAAGCACCTGTCACAGGCTGTCCCTCCTGCCATGCGCGTGCACACACACACACATCATAGTCCACAGCTCTGCCTGTTTGCACACACAAATGTGTATGAACACCCACTAGTACCCATCACAGGCTGTCCCTGCTGCCATGCATGCACACACACGCACAGTTGTCACACACCCTGTCCCTGCTGTGACGCACACACATGCCACATCAGCCAGCTCTGCCCATCGTGAGCACATGCACGCAGCCGTCACAGGCCCTGACTCCACTGGTCTTGCACAAGCATGTGCATGCACCATCCACTCCGTGTTCCTGCTGCCAATGGGGACAGGCAGGAGTGAGGGGGTCCCAACGCTGGCCCTGCGCTGCAGCATTGCGGCACAGGCAAGCCAGGCAGGACAGGCAACTCCAGTGTCCCCTCTGCACTGGGGATGTCCTTTTGGACATGGGGAATGGGGCAGCTGGGTGACATCCCAGCTGGTCTTTGTCCTGAGGGTACCATGGCACCATGTCCTGGTCCTGAGGGTGCCATGGCCATGTGTCATGCTTCTGTGGGTGTTTTGTGGTGTTGTGTCCTGGTCCTGAGGGTTTCATGGCCACTTATTCTGGTCCTGAAGGTGGCATGGCACTGTGTCATGGTCCTCATGGTGTCCTCTCCATTTGTCTTGTTACTGAGGGTGACATAATGTTGCGTCCTGGTCCTAGGGACATTGTGGTGGTGTGTCCTGGTCCTCAGGGTTTCATGGTTGGACTTGACGATACAGTTGGACTCAATGATCTTAAAGGTCTTTTCCAACCTAAATGATTCTGTGATTCTGTGGTCATTTGTCTGGGTCCTGAAGGTGTCACAACAGTGTATCCAGGTCCTCATGGTGGCATGTCCTTGTGTCTTGGTCCTAAGGGTGCCATAGCATTGTGTCCAGGTCCTCATGGTGTCTTCTCCATTTGTCTTGGTCTCAAGGGTGCCATAGCATTGTGTCCTGGACCTAAGAGCATCATGGCAGTATGTCCTGGTCCTGAAGGCATGGCAGTGTACCCACATCCCCATAGTGTCATGTCCTTGCGTCCTGGTCCTCAGGGTGCCATGGCTCCATGTCGTGATCCTCATGCTGTCACCTCTATTTGTCTTGGTCCTGAGGGTGATACAGCATTGTGTCATGGTCCTGAAGGTGTCATGGCAGTTATCAAGGTCTTCATGGTGTCATGTCCTTGTGTCTTGGTCTTGAGGGTGTCGTGGTGTTGTCATGTCCCTGAGGGTATTCATTGCAGCATGACCTGCTCTTCAGGGTGTCATGGCAGTGAGTCTTGGTCCTGAGTGTGCCATGGAGGCATGTCTTTGTCCTGAGGGTGTCTTGACCACTTGTCCTGGACCTGAAGCTGCCATGTATTGTGTCCTGGTCCTGAGGGTGCCATAGCCTTGTGTTCTGGTCTTACAAGTGTCACAGCTCCAAGTCCTGGTCCTTGTGGTGTCACCTCCATTTTTTCTTGGTCCTCAGAGTGTCATGGCAATTTGTCCTGTTTCTGAAGGTGCCCCAGCATTGTGTCCAGGACCCCTTGGTGTCACATCCTTATGTCTTGGTCCTGAGGATGCATGGGTGTGTCTTCTGTTTGTTAAGGGTGTCATGGCTTTGTGTCCTGGTCTAGAGGATGTCATGGCAGTGTGTCCTGTTCCTTAGGCTGTCAGGGCAGCATGTCCTTATCCTGAAGTTGCCAGGACAGTGCATCCAGGTCCTCCTGGTGTCATATACTTGTGTCTTGGTGCTGAGGATGCCATGGATGTGTGTCCTTTTCCTGACTGTCAGGGCGTTGTGTCCAGGTCCAGAGGATGTAATGGCAGCCTGTGTCATGATACCTCAGGGTGTCACAACAGTGTGTACTGGTGCTGAAGTTGCCCTGACTTCAGATCATATCCTGGTCCTCGTGGCATCGCCTACTTCTGCCCTGGTCCTGTGGGTATCGTGTCCCACTGTCCAAGTCATGAAGATGCCATGTCATTGTGTCATGGTCTTGAGGGTGTTAATATAACATGGCCTGCTCCTGAGGGTGCTGTGGAAGTGTGTCCTTGTCCTGAGATTGCCATGGTAGAGTGTTGTGGTCTTGAAGTTGCTGTGACATTTTGTTCTGGTCCTGAGGGTGCCATGGCAGTGTATCCTGGCCCTCAGGATGACACAGTGGTGTGTCCTGATCATGAGGGTGTCACATCCATGTGTCCTGGTCCTGAAGGTGCCATGGCAGTATTTCCAGGTCCTGAGGGTGTCATGGTATTGTGTCCTGGTCCTGAAGGTGCCATGGCAGTATTTCCAGGTCCTCAGCATGTCACAGTCATGTGTCGTAGTCCTGATGGTTTCATGGCCTTTTGTCCTGATCATGAAAGTGTTACAGCATTGCATCCTTCTCCCAAAGGTGCCATAGCAGTATATACTGCTCCTCAAGGCATCATTGCCATGCGTCATTATCTTGAGCTTGTTGTGGCATTGTGTCCTGCTCCTGAGGATTTCAGGGCACCATGTCCTAGTCCTGAGATTGTCATGGCATTGTGTCTTGACTATGAGAGTGATATGGCAATGTGCCCTGCTCCTGAGGGTGCCATGGATTTGTTTTCCTTACTCTAAGGATGTTGTGGCTGTCTGTCCTTGTCCTGAGGGCATCATGACAGCCTGTCCAGCTCCTGAGGGTTTCAAGGCATTGTGTCCTGTTCCTGAGGGTGACATGGTATTGTGTCCTGGTCCTGAGGGTGCTCTGGCTGCGTGTCCTGGTCCTGAGGAGGCCATGGCCCCATGTCCTGTTTTTACAGGTGTCATAGCAGTGTATCCTCATCCTGAAGGTACCACAGCTGCGTCATGACGGTGTCATGCCATTGTGTCCTTGTCCTGAGGGTGTCATGTCCATGTGTCCTGGTCCTGAGGGTTCCACGGTGTTGCATCCTGGTCCTGAGGATGTCATGGCACCATGTCCTGGTCCTGAGGGCATCGTGGCTGTGTATCCAGGTCCTCATAGTATCACATCCTTGTGTCCTTGTCCCGAGGGTGCCATGCCATTGTGCCCCCTGTTTCTGAGGAGACCTTATTGAGCCTTTCAGTATATAAAGGGTGCTTATTAGAAAGAGATAAAGGCTCTTTACCAGGGTCTGCAGTAACAGGACAAGAGGCAGCAGTTTTAAACTGAAAGAGGGTAGGGTTGTGTGGGACATGAGGAGAAAATGTTTTATTATGAGGGTGGCAGGACACTGGAGCAAGTTGCTCAGAGCAGTTGTGGGTGCCCCATCCCTGGCATTGTTCAAGGCCAGGTTGGACAGGGCTCAGAGCAACCTGGGCTGGGGGAAGGGGTCCCTGCCTGTGGTAGGGGGTTGGGACTAGATGGTCTTCCAAAGGTTCCTTCCAACCCAAACCATTCTGCGATGCTGTGATTCTGTGATGTCCATGTGGCCAGGCTCTGAGTGCCATAGCAGCTTTTCCTGATCCTAAAGATGTCATGGTAGTGTGTCCAGGTTCTGAGGATGCCATGGCTCCATGTCCTTGTCCTGAGGGTGCCATGGAAGCGTGTCCTAGTCCTGAGAGTGCCTTGGCTGATTGTCCTGGTCCTGAAGGTGTCATGTCCATGTGTCCTGCTCCTGAGGTCTTGGTCCTAAAGGTTCTGTGGCAGTGTGTCCTGCCCCTGAGCATGTCATGAGGCCATACCTCGAATCCTGTATTCAGCTTTGGTGTGCAAGTGCAAGACCTTGAGGTGCTGGAGCATGTCCAGAGCAGGACAGTGGAGCTGGGGAAGAGGCTGGAGCACCAGTCTGATGAGGAACAGTTGTGGGGACTGCGGGTGTTCAGCAAGAAAAGGAAGCTCAGGGGGCACCTGATCACTCTGCAGCTGCATGACAGGAGGTTGTAACGGGGTTGGTCTCTTCTCCCAAGTCACAAGCGACAGGACAAGAGGAAACAACCTCAAGTTGCACCAGGGGAGGGTTAGATTGGATATTGGGAAACATTTTTTCACCAAAAGTGTTGTCCAGCACAGGAACAGGCTGCCCAGGGAGATGGTGAAGTCACCATCCCTGGAGGGGTTTAAAAGACATGTAGATGTGGTACTTAGGGCCATGGGTTAGTGGTGGGCTTGGCAGTGCTGAGTTGACGGTTGGACTTGATGATCTTAAAGGTCTTTTCCAACCTAAATGAGTCTGTGATTCTATGATGTTGTGATTTGGTACTGAGGGTGCCGTGGCTTTTTGTCCTGGTCCTGAAGGTATCATGGCAATGTGTCTTTGTCCTGAGGGTGTCTTGACCACTTGTCCTGGCCCTGAAGCTGCCATGCATTGTGTTCTGGTCCTGAGCATGCCATGGCTCCATGTTCTGATCCTCATGGTGTCACCTCCCATTTTTTTGGCCCTGAGGTTGCCATGGCCATGTGTCTTGATGAGGGCATCTTGTGGGTTAACCCCAGCAGGCAGCTAAGCACCACACAGCTGCTCGCTCACTTCCCCACCCATCCCAGTGGGACTGGGGAAGAGGAAAGAAGAGCAAAAGCAAGCAAACATGTGGGTTGAGATGAGGATTGTTTAATAAGA
>JAVJGJ010000059.1:74087516-74100001 GCA_035590215.1 Microhierax caerulescens | reverse complement strand
TATGGAGTGGGTGAGGGGCTAGGGTCCAGGGGGCCGTGAGCTCTGAACCTGACTTGTCTGTGTGTTGGGTTTTGCTCCCCTGGGGATCACTGTGGTGTTGGCAGTTGGGGGGGGGGTGATGTTGCTGGGGCGTGGGCTCCTGCTCGGGGAGGGATGGGGCTGTGGGGTTTTGTCTCATAGTCCATCTGCAGGGGTGGATACTCGGGCCTTAACAAAGAAAATCCGTGAGAAGGGGACGCTGCTGGGGATGCTGGTGCCAGATGGGACCCCCACAAAGAACCTCTCCTTTGAGGATCCCAGCAAGCGACACCTGGTGCAGGAGGTGTCACTGAAGGTGGGGCTGGGGGATATGGCGCTGGGCTGGGGGGCATAAGGAGTGCCCCTCCTTGGGGAGTGGCTGGGGGCCTTGTACTGAATGGGGGGGTAGGGGTGGGGGTGGCTGGGGAAATGGAGAGGTGGCAAAGGGGCTGGCACTGGGTTGGGGGGCATGGCTGGGGCTGCCAAGGTGCTTACTGTGAAAGGCTGGTCCCAGCCTGAGGGGCCAGGGTGATCTGCACTTGCCCCTCCTGCAGGTACCCCGCGTGGTCAACCCCGGTGGGTCGCTGCGCATCGTGGCAGTTGACTGCGGTCTCAAGTACAACCAGGTGCGGTGCCTGTGTGAGCGGGGGGCAGCCGTCACTGTGGTGCCCTGGGACCATCCACTGGACACCGCAGGTGGGGTGTTGCTGGTCAGGGATATTCTGGGGCCCTGCCAAGGGTTGGGGAGGGGGGCAACAGGGTCTGGAGCAGGGGACGTCCCCTTGGTTGGTGCTGGGGGCATCAGGGAACCATGATCTGCTCCATGCTGTGGCACTGGGGAGCCATCATGTCACCTTTCTGGTGGACTTTGGGGCTCAGGGCCCTTGGTGTGATGCTGCAGAGATAACCAGGGCATGGGCTCAGGGTGACTTGCCGTGATTGGGGTGGGGAGCTCTGGACCATGGTGTCAGGGTGCCCTAATGTGGCCCTGCATGTGGGGCCATGGGGAGGACCTTGGCACCACTAGGATGGGTGTTGTGGGGTCAGGGCACCGTTGTGTGACCTTCCTGAGATGTTGGGGAGCTGTGGGCTCAGAGTGCCTTGTTGCTAGGCTGCTGGTAGCCAGAGGGACCCTGTGGGGCCTTAGAGGGATTGGGAGGTCCTGCTGTGGTCCTGGGGGACTGGGGAGCCCCACTCTGACCCTGCTGCTGTCTTGGTGTAGATTTTGATGGGCTGTTCATCAGCAACGGCCCTGGGGACCCACGGCTCTGCCAGGAGACAGTGTCCAGCCTACGACGGGTGCTGGATGCGCCCCAGCCCAAGCCCATCTTTGGGATCTGCCTCGGGCACCAGCTGCTCTCCCTGGCCCTTGGCGCCCGCACCTACAAGATGAAGTGAGTGCCGTCTGAGGTGAGGGTCGGTGGAGGGTCCCAACTGCCTGGGGCTGCCTGACACCCATCCTGACACCCATCCCACCACCCAGGTATGGGAACCGCGGGCACAACCAGCCATGCCTGCACAAGGACACACAGCGCTGCTTCATCACAGCGCAGAACCACGGCTTTGCAGTGGAGGTGGGCAGCCTGCCGCCTGGCTGGGTCCCGCTCTTCACCAATGCTAACGATGGCTCCAACGAGGGCCTTGTCCATGAGCACAAGCCCTTCTTCAGGTAGGTGCGGGGCTGGGGCTGGAGCGGGGCCAGCAGGGCATGAGGCCATGCCCTACCTGACCACCTCCACAGTGTCCAGTTCCACCCTGAGCACCGTGCTGGCCCCACAGACCTGGAGGGGCTCTTCGACATCTTCATGGAAGCAGCAAGGGACCTGCAGAGCAGAGACGGCAGCACCCAGACAGGTAGGTGTGAGCTGGGAAGGGGTGGCCAGGCCATTGGCTCCAGGGCTGTGGGTGGGGGTCGTGGACATCCCTGTGGGGCCAGGGCTTTGCCACAGGGGTGTGTGTTGCCCTGGCCCCAGTGTGACCCATCTTCCCCCGTAGTACGGGAGCGCCTGCGGGACTGGCTGACCTATGACAAGGCGCCCGCAGGGGGCCAGGATGCAGCCCATCCCCGAAAGGTGCTGATCCTGGGCTCTGGTGGCCTCTCCATTGGGCAGGCGGGTGAGTTCGACTACTCGGGGTCACAGGTGAGCAGCCACACAGGGTGCAGTGGGGGTCACCCAGGGGGTGGGGGCTTGGGGCTGCCAGCTGTGACCCCTCTCTGCTCCCCATAAGGCCATCAAAGCGCTGAAGGAGGAGAACATCCAGACAGTGCTGATCAACCCCAACATCGCCACGGTGCAGACCTCCAAGGGGTTGGCAGACAAGGTCTATTTCCTCCCCATCACCCCTGAGTATGTCACCCAGGTGAGCACCCTGGGGCGCCGGCTGGGTGAGGGGCGGTTTGGGGGGCAGGGGCAGCAGGGATGGGGGCTACCTAGGGGGTCTGTGGTGTGATGGAGGGGCTGATACATGGAGGACTGTGGGGGGCAGAGGCGTGCGTGTGAGGCAGCAGCAGGTGGGTGTGGGTTGCATTCTGCAGGACCACTGTGGGTCCCTGCCTCATTGCCTGTGCCCCCTAGGTGATCCGGAACGAGCGCCCCGACGGGGTGCTGCTGACCTTCGGGGGGCAGACGGCCCTCAACTGTGGTGTGGAGCTCACCAAGGCAGGCGTGCTGGAGCGGTACCGTGTGCGGGTACTAGGCACCCCTGTTGCCTCCATTGAGATGACAGAGGATCGCAAGGTCTTTGTGGACAAGATGGAGGAGATCGGGGAGCACGTGGCACCCAGTGAGGCCGCTGCCTCCTTGGAGCAGGTCTGGGGATGGGATGGGGGGCAGTTCCCAGGTGGGGTGCTGTCCTCCCCATTTCCAGTGTGACCCCATTGCTCTCTGCAGGCACAGGCAGCGGCTGAGCGGTTGGGGTACCCGGTGCTGGTGCGCTCCGCCTATGCCCTTAAGGGCCTAGGCTCTGGCTTCGCCAACACTCGGGAGGAACTGGTGGCACTGGTAAGCCAGGCCTTCACCCATACCTCCCAGGTCCTGGTGGACAAGTCCCTGAAGGGCTGGAAGGAGATCGAGTACGAGGTGGTGCGGGATGCCTACAACAACTGCATCACGGTATGGTGTGAGGGGAGACCTCCAGGTCTGCTCTGGGGGGGGGGAAACAGAGAGGAGTGGGTACTGGGAGTGTGGGGTCAGGGGGTGCCATCCCCCGGGAGGGCTCTTCAGTGCCTTCAGCTGCTGTGTGCCACCGAGAGCTACACCCCTTGAGCCAGACCCTCCCCACCCCCCGTGCTTTGCTCTGGGTGGGCTGCAACAAGTGGGGCATCCCAGGGACTTGTGCTCAAGCCCTAGCTGTGCAGGGCACCCCTGTTGGTCCTCAGGGCAGGGGAGGACGTGGTGGGAGCCAGGAGGGACTCGCCTGGGGCAGCAGCAGCCCAGGAGCATATGCAGGCAATGCATGGGGTAGTGGGGTCCCTCCCCTCAGCCTGTAGTGACCCCTCTGCTGCCAGGTGTGCAACATGGAGAACCTGGACCCGCTGGGGATCCACACGGGCGAGTCCATCGTGGTGGCACCCAGTCAGACCCTCAATGACATGGAGTACTTCATGCTGCGGCGCACGGCTGTGAAGGTGGTGCAGCACCTGGGCATCGTGGGCGAGTGCAACATCCAGTTTGCCCTGAACCCCGAGTCAGAGCAGGTTTGTGAAGCTCCCGCAGCTCCCCCTCCCGATCCCCCCAGCCAGCCCTGCCCTGGGGAGCCCATCTCTGGGTCCTGCCCTGTGCTAGCCCATGGTGGGGTGCCTTACCAGCCTCCCCGGGCTGTAGCGCCTGGCATCCCTGGGAGCCAGAGGGTCTCACCGTATCAGTGGCTCGGTCGGCCCTGACAAGTGCAGCAGAGTACTGGGTCTTGCTTCCTCCCAGTGCCATGGGTGGTGCTTGGGAGGTCCCTGCGTGGCTCCATCCTGCTGCAGCTGTCAGCAGCGGCTGCCCTTCCCCAGCCTAGCTGCCTGCCCTTTCCTAGTCCGGCTGCTCTCGCATTTGCTCCCCATCGCTATTTGTGCCCATCATGTGCTAGCAACTGTTCGGTGCCAGCTGAGCACTGGGCAGCTGAGAGCTGTGCGGCCAGCACCCAGCCTCGTGCTGCAGGAGCTGCATCCTGCACTGCCCCACTAACCCTGCCTGCCTGCTGCCTGCAGTACTACATCATCGAGGTGAACGCCCGGCTCTCCCGCAGCTCAGCTCTGGCCAGCAAGGCCACTGGCTACCCCCTGGCCTACGTGGCTGCCAAGCTGGCCCTGGGCATCCCCCTGCCCCTCCTCAGGTAAAGGCACCACTGTGGCGTGGGATGGGGTGCTTCCCCAGCTGGCTTCGCACCACTCTGGTGGGACAGCCCCAGTTACTGACCCCTGTCCCCTCCTCAGGAACTCTGTCACCAACTCCACCACAGCCAACTTTGAGCCCAGCCTGGACTACTGCGTGGTGAAGATACCACGCTGGGACCTCAGCAAGTTCTTGCGTGTCAGCACCAAGATTGGCAGCTCCATGAAGAGTGTGGGTGAGTGCAGGGTGACCAGGTAGGCAGCATGGTCGGTATGTGGGGTCTAGCTGCTCACAGCCCTATCCACAGGGGAGGTCATGGCCATTGGGAGGAATTTCGAGGAGGCTTTCCAGAAGGCACTGAGGATGGTGGATGAGAACTGCGTGGGCTTTGACCACACTGTGAAGCCAGCCTCTGATGTGGTGAGTGCCAGGGGTCTGGGGAAGGTCTGTGCTGCCAGTGCAGTCCTAGAGGAGAGGTGGCTGTCTGCTCCCTGCCTGGCCCTGCTCACCTCTTTCTGGCCTGGCAGGAGCTGGAGACACCAACGGACAAGCGGATCTTTGTGCTGGCAGCTGCGCTGCGGGCTGGCTACTCCATCGAGCGGCTCTATGAGCTGACCAAAATCGACCGCTGGTTCCTGCACAAGATGAAGAACATCACGGACCATGCAGTGCTGCTGGAGTCGTACCGTGAGGAGCAGAGCACCATGCCGCTCACTGTGCTCAAGCGGGCCAAGCAGCTTGGCTTCTCAGACAAGCAGGTGGCTCTGGCCGTGCTCAGGTAATGCAGGGAGGGGGCATTCCCATTCTCTGGCCCAGCCCAGGTCCTGGCACTCACCCTGCCACTTGCAGCACTGAGCTGGCTGTGCGGAAGATGCGGCGTGACCTCAAGATCCTGCCGGTGGTGAAGCAGATCGACACGGTGGCAGCAGAGTGGCCAGCCCAAACCAACTACCTGTACCTGACCTACAATGGCACTGAGCACGACCTGGCCTTCCGTGAGCCCCACGTCATGGTCATCGGCTCTGGTGTCTACCGCATCGGCAGCAGCGTTGAGTTCGACTGGTGTGCAGTCGGCTGCATCCAGGAGCTCCGCAAGGTTGGCTGGGCTCCGTCACCCTGCAGGGTCAGTGAGCTGGGTGTCTCCGGTGAGAGCGGGGTGGCTCTTGGCCTCACCACGTCCTGCTCTCCTGGCAGATGGGCTTCAAGACGATCATGGTGAACTACAACCCTGAGACAGTGAGCACAGACTATGACATGTGTGATCGCCTCTACTTCGAGGAGATCTCCTTTGAGGTGAGTAGGGCTGGGGGCTCTGCCTGCCATGGGACTGGGGTAGGGTAGGGGCTGCTGTGGCCCCTGTCCCAGCCATCCTCCTGGGTCCATGTGGTGCTGCAGGTGGTGATGGACATCTATGAGCTGGAGAACCCCGAGGGCGTGATCCTGTCTATGGGTGGGCAGCTGCCCAACAACATTGCTATGGCCCTGCATCGGCAGCAGTGCCGCATCCTGGGCACCTCCCCAGAGGCCATCGACTCGGCTGAGAACCGCTTCAAGTTCTCCCGCCTGCTCGACTCCATTGGCATCAGCCAACCCCTCTGGAAAGAGCTCTCCGACATGGAGGTGGGGGGGTTGATGAGAGTGACGGGGCTGCCCCAGCCAGGGACTGGCCCTCGGCTTGTCCCCTGAGGGTGCCATCTCTACCACAGTCGGCCAAGCACTTCTGCTGCAAGGTGGGGTACCCCTGTGTTGTGCGCCCCTCCTATGTGCTGAGTGGCGCCGCCATGAACGTGGCCTACTCGGACAGCGACCTGGAGAAGTTTCTGAGCAACGCCGTGGCTGTGTCCAAGGAGCAGCCTGTTGTCATCTCCAAGTTCATCCAGGAAGCCAAGGTCCATCCAGGAGGCTGCCCTGGCTCTGGGGCACCCATGCTCCCCATGAGAACCCTGTCTCCCTGCCCCAGTGCCGACAGCAGGCTTTGACTGTGTTCTTGCTTGCAGGAGATTGACGTGGATGCCGTGGCCTGCGATGGTGTCGTGGTGGCCATTGCCATTTCGGAGCACGTGGAAAATGCTGGGGTGCACTCAGGTGATGCCACGCTGGTGACGCCCCCCCAGGACATCACCCCTAAGACACTGGAGCGCATCAAGGCCATTGTGCATGCCATTGGGCAGGAGCTGCAGGTTACTGGGCCCTTCAACCTGCAGCTCATCGCCAAGGTACCCTAGCTTGGGGGGCTGCGCTGGGCTGGCACGGTGCTGGTGAGAGGATACTCTGTATCCCCATATATGCTTAATACCATCCCCTCTCCCGCAGGATGACCAGCTGAAGGTGATAGAGTGCAACGTCCGCGTCTCTCGCTCCTTTCCCTTTGTCTCCAAGACCCTGGGAGTAGACCTGGTGGCTCTGGCCAGCCAGGTGATCATGGGCGAGGACGTGGAGCCTGTGGGGCTGATGACAGGTACAGGCATCGTTGGTGTCAAGGTGAGCAAGGGCTGCAGAGCCTGGGCTGAGGCATACAGCTGGACAGCCCCTGAGCCCCCTGCTGCCCCCAGGTGCCCCAGTTCTCCTTCTCTCGCCTGGCGGGTGCTGATGTGGTGCTGGGTGTGGAGATGACCAGCACAGGCGAGGTGGCCTGCTTCGGGGAGAACCGCTGTGAGGCTTACCTGAAGGCCATGCTTAGCACTGGCTTCAAGATCCCCAAGAAGAACATCCTGCTGACCATTGGCAGCTACAAGGTGCATGGGGCTGGGACAGAAGCTGGGACAGAGGCCAGGGCTCCACTTCCACCCTCTGACTGACCCTGGGGTCATTGCAGAACAAGAGTGAGCTGCTGCCTGCAGTGCGGACCCTGGAGAACCTCGGCTACAAGCTCTACGCCAGCCTTGGCACTGCTGACTTCTACACCGAACATGGCATCAAGGTTGGGGATGGGGGTCTGGTGGGGTCCAGGGACACCCTCAGGGGAGGCGTGGGACCATGATGGGTGTCACTGCTGGCAGGTGATGGCTGTGGACTGGCACTTTGAGGAGGCAGACAGCAGTGAGGCTGGTGCTCGGGAGACCCAGCGTAGCATCCTGGACTACCTGGCTGAGAACCACTTCGAGATGGTCATCAACCTCTCAATGCGCAACTCGGGAGGTCGCCGACTCTCCTCCTTTGTCACCAAGGGGTACCGCACCCGACGCCTGGCCGTTGACTACTCCGTGCCGCTCATCATTGACATCAAGTGCACTAAGCTCTTTGTGGAGGTGGGCTGGGGTGTGCCAGGGGCCCAAGGGATGCAGGTGCAGGTGAAGGGAGCAAAGCAGGGGCTGGGGTAGGAAAGTCCTGTTGTGGATACTGCAGGATGGGGTGCTGTACATGGGCATTGCTGCGGGAGGGTCTTTTTTGGGGTGTAGCTTAGGCAGACATCTTCATCCTGGCCGCATTCCTGAGCCTGGGCCTTGTGCGCCCCTGCAAGACAGGTCCTGCCTCATGGCTGCTGTCTCCACAGGCACTGCGCCAGATCGGTGCAGCCCCCCCCTTGAAGATGCATGTGGACTGTATGACATCCCAGAAGCTTATCCGTCTGCCAGGTAGGTGGGACTGGGGCTGTAGCAGGGTCCAGGGACTCGGAGGGTGCAGCACAGAGCTGGGGCAGCGCTGGGAGCTGGGCTGGGGGCATCTGAAGGCGCTGCAGGGAGAGAAAATATTTTACTGTGCCGTTGGGGTGTCCCATGTCCCCCGTGGTTGGGGGCTGTCTGTGGTAATGCTACCCTTCTCCCCAGGCCTGATTGACGTCCATGTCCACCTTCGTGAGCCAGGCGGCACCCACAAGGAAGACTTTGCATCGGGCACAGCAGCTGCCCTGGCTGGGGGCATCACCATGGTGTGTGCCATGCCCAACACCAGCCCTGCCATCACTGATGCCACCTCCTTTGCCCTGGTGCAGAAGGTGAGGGACTGCTGATGCCCATGTCCCCTTCCTGGGCGCTATGGTGCCGGCTGCAGCGGGGCTGGCTCTGGCCTGGCACCCACTGCCCCTTGTCCCCCACAGCTGGCTGAGGCTGGGGCCCGCTGCGACTTTGCCCTCTTCCTGGGGGCTTCCTCGGAGAATGCCAGTTTGCTGGGCCCCCTGGCCGGGGCGGCTGCTGGGCTCAAGATGTACCTGAATGACACCTTCTCCAGCCTGCGGATGGATGATGTGTCGCTGTGGATGGAGGTAAGCTGCTGTGGGTGGACGCTGGCGTGGGGCTGGACCCAGCTCCTGGTGCTGGCACCCACCAGCCCTGTACTGCCCCCAGCACTTTGAGCAATGGCCACGGCACTTGCCTGTTGTGGCACACGCGGAGCGGCAGACAGTGGCCGCCATCCTGATGGTGGCCCAGCTGTACCAGCGCCCTGTGCACATCTGCCATGTGGCCCACAGGGAGGAGGTGAGCAGCAAGGCCCAGGGGTGCAGCGGGGGGACTGCAGGCCCCCATGATGGGGCATGGGGGCCATCTGGGGACTCCTTCCCTCACTGTCGGCTCTCCCAGATCCTCCTCATCAAGGCAGCCAAGCAGAAGGGCATCCCGGTGACGTGTGAGGTGGCCCCACACCACCTCTTCCTGTGCCGGGATGACCTGGGGCGCCTTGGGGAGGGCCGAGCGGCCGTGCGGCCAGCGCTGGGCACCCGCCAGGATGTGGAGGCCCTCTGGGAGAACATGGACACTATTGACTGCTTCGCCACAGACCATGGTGAGCCCTGGGGGATGATAGCTGTGGGCCAGGAGCACAGAATAGGGGCAGCAGCGGGTCCCCCAGTGACGACAGTCCCATCCTGCAGCCCCACACACGCTGGAGGAGAAGCAGGGGCAGGAGCCACCCCCTGGCTACCCTGGCCTGGAGACGATGCTGCCCCTGCTGCTGACTGCCATCTCTGAGGGGCGGCTCACTGTGGAGGATGTCATCCAGCGTCTCTATGAGAACCCGCGCAAGATCTTCGGGCTGCCAGCGCAGGAGGACACCTACGTGGAGGTGAGTGCTTGCCTGCCTCCTCCCCAGATCCAGTCCCAGTACTGCACTGCTGCCTCTGACCTGCTGTCCTGGCAGGTGGACCTGGAACATGAGTGGATCATCCCCAGCCGCATGGTCTTCTCCAAGGCCTGCTGGACACCCTTCGAGGGCATGAAGGTGAAGGGGACAGTGCGGAGAGTGGTCCTGCGTGGGGAGGTCGCCTACATCGATGGGCAGGTAAAGCCTCAGGTCACCCTTACCCCTGTGTTTGGGGGAGACCCACAGCACCAACTCTGTCACCCCCAACCTCATCATTCCTATGGCTGCAGGTGTTGGTGCCCCCCGGCTATGGGCAGGATGTGAAGAAATGGCCCTCAGGAGCTGCGCTGGTGCCACATGCAGCCCCTGCCAAGGAGAGCACGAAGGTACTGGGGTGTGTGGAGCTGGTGGGAGGGTCCCTGCCCTGTCCTGGCTGCATCTCTGTCTCTTACTACAGACCCCCGAGCGGCCCCGGCATGTGGCAGCCAGTGAGATGCTGCGTGGCCGAGCCTCCAGCCCCCGCAGAGCCGGCCCCGGCCCCGTAGGCGATGGGCGTTTCCACCTCCCACCCCGCATCCATCGGGCCTCTGACCCTGGGCTGTCAGGTAGGGGGCAGGGGCGAGTGGTGTGGCGTGTGGTGGCGTGTGGTGGGTGGGCAGTGGGGCGGCAAGCATGCCGCCCCAGGGCCAAGTCTGGGGCCATGGCTGGGCGGCCCCGCTGACACTGGCCCTTGTGTCCTGTTCAGCGTTCCGGAGGCTGGGAGCCGTGCACCGCCCGGGCGCCCGAGGCACCGGTAATGTTGCGGGGCGACTCACTCAGACAATGAGACGCGGCCGTACTAATGGCACTAACTGCAGCCAATGAGTGCATCCCCTCCCCCAGGTGCCGCGCTGGCCCTGGGTTGTCTGTGCCACCCTGGCACGGGCTCCTTTGTGCACCGTGTGATGGGGCCAGGCACCACGGGATGGGGCACAGCTGCGCTTGCCTGCACCCCATCTGCCCCAGCCCGCACGGCACCTCGGGGACCCCTTGCCTGCCAGTGTGATTTGGGTTGCGTTTGATTGGGTTCTGTGCGGTGTGTGGGGAGAGGGGCGCAGCACCATGCTGGGGCTTGTCCCACTCCATCTCTGGGGGGCCACAGCCCTAGCGTCGGGCTCTGCGGTGCTTTTGCCCTGTGTTGTCAAGTGCTGGGAGGGCTGTGCCACACACAGCACCCCAGGAGAATGGGGCCCAGGGTGCCAAAGCTGCCCACTCCCTCTAACATCACCGCTCCCCTCTCCCACCCCAGCTGAGGATGCCCGAGAAAAGGCCAGCAGGAAGGCAACGGAGGCGGGTGAGTGCTACAAGGGGGTCTGGGGGCCCATGGCAGGCAGGCAGGCTGAGTAACTGGGGGCCCGCAGTGAGACCCACCCATGTGGGCTGACGGGCTGCTCTTGGTGCTGCAGAT
Source organism: Microhierax caerulescens (assembly GCA_035590215.1). Classification (NCBI taxonomy): domain Eukaryota; kingdom Metazoa; phylum Chordata; class Aves; order Falconiformes; family Falconidae; genus Microhierax; species Microhierax caerulescens. The sequence continues at coordinate 74,089,201 of JAVJGJ010000059.1, read as the reverse complement.
CCAGCTGTGACCCAGGACAGCTACTTCTACCCAACGGGCCCCTTCCCGCGCCAGGCATCCCCCCAGGGCATGCCCCACTTCCAGACCTCCCCACTGCTGCACCTTGTGCACCCCCTCATCGGGCAGCATGTCCTCTCTGTCCAGCATTTCTCCAAGGAGCAGGTGCACGGGCTGGTGGCGGGCACTGGGGTCACGGGCACTCAAATAAGGGCGGGGGGGGGGGGGCAGGGCGTTGCCTTGCACATCCCAGCACAGTCCTGACACTGCACACCCCAGCTGAGCCGCCTCTCCCTGCAGCTATCATATCTCTTCAATGTGGCACACGTCCTGCGCATGCTGGTGCAGAAGGAGCGGAACCTGGACCTCCTAAAGGTGAGCTGGGCATGGGGTGGCTGCCCAGACACTCCGAGCGAGGCTGAGGGGAGCCCTGTGGTGGGTGTAAGTGACCCCAGGCTCCCCAAGGTGACAATGTGGCACCCACAGGGCAAGGTGATGGCTTCCATGTTCTATGAGGCAAGCACGCGGACCAGCAGTTCCTTCGCAGCGGCCATGAGCCGGCTGGGTGGCTCCATCGTGTCCTTCTCAGAGGCCACCTCCTCAGTGCAGAAGGGCGAGTCGCTGGCTGACTCCGTGCAGACCATGTGCTGCTATGCCGATGTGCTGGTGCTGCGACACCCACAGCCGGGCGCTGTGGAGGTGAGAGGGGCTGTTGGGGTGGCCACATCCTGCCTCTGAAGGTGTTGAGGTCCTGCCCCTATGATGGGGACGGTAAGCTGTGTGCCACGGGGCAGGGCTGTGTTCCCCAGTGGGTCAGGCTGGGCAGGTGTTGGGAATGCGAGCCAGGTCCTGTCCCCGTGGGGCTGGTGGGGGACACATCCTGCCTGCGCTTAGCCTTGCTGTGCTCCCAGCTCGCTGCCAAGCACTGTCGCAAGCCCGTGATCAATGCTGGGGATGGTGTGGGAGAGCATCCCACGCAGGCGCTGCTGGACATCTTCACCATCCGCGAGGAGCTGGGCACTGTCAACGGCATGACGGTAAGGGGCTGTGGGGGGTTACAGCTGCCACCCGCACCACAGCGCTGGGGCTGGAAGGCCCTCTAAGGCTGGGGAGCCATGGCACTGCGTCAGGCTGACTGCTCTCCCCAGATCACCATGGTGGGCGACCTGAAGCACGGGCGCACGGTGCATTCCCTGGCCCGCCTGCTCACCCTGTACCGTGTCAACCTGCGCTACGTCACCCCCCCTGGCCTCTGCATGCCCCCCGACATCACCAGCTTCGTGGCATCCAAGGGCATCAAGCAGGTGAGCAGGCGAGCTTGGGGGGGCTGGGGCCCTGTGCCCCCCTGGCCATGCTAACAAGTGCTGCCCCAGGAGGAGTTTGGGAGCATTGAGGAGGCGCTACCGGACACGGACGTGCTCTACATGACCCGCATCCAGAAGGAGCGCTTCCGCCTGGCCGAGGAGTACGAGGCTGTGAGTGAAGGGGGGTGGTGCGAGTGAGGGGACCCCAGGGTCTTGCCCTGGCAGCGGGGAGTGGCATCCTGCTGCCCTGCCCGGAGCTCAGGGCTGTGTGCCTGCCCCCCCCCCCTCCTTGCAGTGCTTTGGGCAGTTCATCCTCACGCCCCACATCATGACCCGGGCCAAGGAGAGGCTGGTGGTGATGCCCCCCCTGCCCCCCGTCAAAGA
>JAVJGJ010000059.1:73984034-73995295 GCA_035590215.1 Microhierax caerulescens | reverse complement strand
TTGTGGATCCATCCTGCAGCCAGGCCGGTGCGGAGGGACTGTGTGGGAACGCCACAGGCTGTGGGTGGGTACCCTGAACCAGACAGGCAAGTGAGATCCTGCCTATGACCAGTCTGCTGCAGCATCCTTGGGAGATGTTGCTTTGAAGGGGATGGAGTAATTTAGCAGAAAATACCACCCCCCTCTTTCCAACTCTCCTCACCGAGGTGGCAGGTTAGGTGCGACTAGGTTTGAATTCTAAGTGACATCCAATTTACCACTATCAGTCCAGTTGCATTAAATACGTATATTAAACTACCAGGGGTCTGGATATGCTAATAGCAGTCTGCACCACCAGCGCAGTCATACTCATGAGCTGGCATGGCCACATTCCAGGGTTTGATCGCATTCAATGAGAAACTGCGACGACCAGCTACTTAACAGCGCAGTTTTATTAGCAACAGAGAGACAGGTTCTTGGATTGCCAGTGATAGTGACTGTTTGCAAAAAGGCAGGTGCAAATAATATGTGATAAAGTATGAAATGTGCAAAAAAGTTACAAACAACACAGCCTGGCTACAAATATTAAAAAGTAACTCTCTAGAGATATTTCTGAGTCTCCCGAAGAAGCGCTTAGTTTCAGTCTCACCCAAGGCATCCCGAGGGAAGAGAAACAAGGCTCAGCCCATCGGCTGGTCCCAGGAGTCCATCTCAGTGGTGCCTTCCCCCTTGTCCCCTCATTCATTCACTTCTTTTACTTCTCTTTACTCTCGGGTGCAGCTTGAGTGACTCTAGTCATACATTCCTTCGTTATGATTGGTGTCAAGTTCCCTCACTTTCATTTAAAGATACATATCTTTTAAAATTTACTATGCATGCTCCCCGAGCGGGGGTCCACCCTCTTCGGGTGGGCCATTTGAGTAGGAGAGCTTGATCTACTACTACCACAATCATTTTACCCTAGCATCCTTGAATTTTATCTCTTTAGCAGTTTGTTTTCTTTTAGCGCTCAGCACATTCTCATCAGAAGGCTCTGAAGTGCTGAGGGGCCGAGTTCCCAACCTTCTCTCGCAGATGAGGCTCGTGCTTGGTCTTCACCACAGTTGTTGGCCCAGCAGCAGACACCTCATATATTTTGCAGCCGCTGTGCAGCTTATGGTGGTAAGATGGTACCTGTGTGGTACCATCGTGTTCCCAGTCCTGCAGGGAGCACAGCAGAGCCTGGCCGTGGTGTCTCTACTCCGCTCCACCCTCCACTGCTCCTCTAGGATTCAGGTTGTGTGCCTCAGGGGACTGTGGGGATGCAGATTCTGTGCATGCCAACCGTCCTGAAGGCGATAGCTGTGTTTTACCCTACAAAGCTTTCTGTAATACTATGCTTCTATTAGGACCCAATGTTTCTCTAATTCCCCTCCTCAAAGTGATTTTCCCACAGGAGAAAAAGCTGCTTCTGAATATTTAGCTTCTTGATGTTCAGCAGAGTCTAGCAGCATCTTGGAGCATGGTTGCATGGACTGCTACTGATTGGGGTGGGGGCTGCCTGCGCCGTTGCCCTTCCCCAGCCATGGTGGGTCACGCACTCCACGCTGTTGTGATTCACTGACCCCAGCCACACCGTGGGTGCGGCTGCTGTGGTCCTGTCTCTCACCCAGAAGTCATCTGGTCCCCTCCCTGGTCCCATAGCTGCCACACCCTAGGTGCTTTTACCCTCGAGATGCACAGGGGTGCTCACACCCAGAGTCAACCAGGACTCCTGTGGTCCCATAGCCACACCCTGCCCGAGCTGCCCTTAGGGACCTGCTTGCTCCCTTGCTCCCAGGCCCCATCACCTGCTGCCCAACTGGTGCGGCTGCCCTTTGCTGGTGCTCATGCATGTGTGTGCACATTGTTGGCACCACAGATGCTCCCCTACCTGCTCCCTGCACTCACATGGAGGAAAGTTGGTTGGACATGTAGTTTAATAAGGTGACATGACAGACTAGGATGACCAGGTGTAGGGCATGGCCAGAGTTGTGTACTGCCTGGTCTCTGCTCACCTGCAGTAGACCCTTTTATTCCCTTAAGCCTCTATTGCCCACACGTGTTCCTCCCCAAACCTCCTGAATGCCTCCCTTTTCTCACCTTGGGTTCCTCCCTTAAACATCCCATAATAAACCCTGTGCCATCCCCAAATGCTCTTTCCTTGCATCCCATAATGTGCTCCGCACCCCTAGGCAGCCAGACTCCCAGCCTGTGCTTGCAAGGTGATCCAGAGGGCTCTGGACGAGGTAGATGAGGCCACCTGGACCACGGAGCTGATGTCCCAGGTCATCATGTCCTGTGTGCCCCAGGATCCCAAAGCAGGGGCGTCTCCTGCCCATGCACCCCTGTGGACCTTGGGCAGCTCTGGGTCCCTCCGTCCTTCTGGGGGGCCCTGTGGCAGCAGGGCTGGGGGCTTCTGCTGCTCCAAAGAGGCTACCAGGACCCCTCCCTGGCATGGCTCCTTGGCATTCTGGAGATGACCTGTTGATGCATAATCTGCCAGCTGGTCTTAGCAAAACTCCTGATTCTGCTCTTTAAACAGCTTCAGTAGGTTAATGAAAATAACTGTGGATATAAGGGCCCTCGATACACCACATGACATTCCACAAAGCATTTTAATTAAAAACTAGCACAATGGAACATCAATGGAGTGCACAGTGAATGGTCTCAACGCAGCTACATCTCAATACAATTTACTAATGTGACATCACCACTAACCAGAGTCATTTTAGGGAGCTGGCACTGCGGAGACAGGTACTAACTCCTGTACCAAAAACTTTAATGACCAGGAAGAAAGTTTAAATCCAAACCCTCTTGAGACCGAAGCCTCACAGCAGGAATGAAACTGGAGGCACGTGGCAGTTCAGTGTTTTTAACTCCACTGAGTGGAACTGCCTCTGGGTTCAGCTTCCCAGGGCACTGCAGCTCTGGGCACTCCGTCCAGGGTTGAGATTTACCTGCCTGCACAAGCCTCTACAGCATCACTACCACCCATATTCTAAAAACTAGAGATGGAAACTAGAGGGACTTCAGAAATAACAAATGCTTTTAGGACCAGATAAAAGAATTCTGCTCATTCTTGTGACAATTCAGGCTGTTTATACAGAATTCGGGGGCAGCTTGGCTAGCACATTCATAGCAGGGAGGAAACAGCAGGTACTGAGCTGTCCCTTAGCTGGAATGATCCTGAGACAAACCCATCTGGCAGCAAATGAAAGATGCCCTGAGAAAAAACCCATTTCTGCAAAGGAAAAAATCCTCTCCTTGGGTGCTTTACTCAGGCAGCACCGTTCTAGGGGAACATGTCAGCTCATCTGGAGTTTCTGAGCACAGAAACAGCCTGAGCAGCAAGTTGGACCGCAGTGCCTGTGGGTGTTTGTGACTCTCAACTCCCAACCCTGAGCAGGGCTGCAGGAATCCAGCCTGGATGATCCAGGGGCCAAAACATTTTAGGTCTGGACACATGATCACTGGAAAGCCACCAGACAGAGGGGCATATCAGGGCCTTGAGGGAAGGGGCTCAAAGATGACACGAGATGCACCCATCCTGGCTGGTGAGGCATGGGCTGACTGAACTGCAGAAGCTGAGACAACAGTCTGGGACTAGGAGGGTGGACTTTGTCTTCAAAGAGGGAAGGCTTGCAGCGTGAGGCATTGCCAAGGGAGCTCCCCCATGACACAGGAACCCCAGAGCAGCAGAGATGACCTGGCTGGCAAACCTCACCTGCGCTTCCCTGTGCTCCCACACCATGCCAGGTGCAAGGTGCGCAGCAGCTGACCTTTCCATCAGTGGTTTATAGCCCAGGGACTTTGCTCCTGTGGGAGCAACGGCAGTACCAACACATGCTGTACGAGCTTCACACCATCCGGCACACCAGGCTGGAGCCGCCTCTTTGTCACACCTTGAAGAGAGCACACAGCTAGATGGGGTGCAGCATGCTGCGGGCAAGTTCGGTCAGGAGGGTGACTGGTACCCCTGTACCTCAGCAGACACAAACTGTCTCCAGAGCCTTGTCTCCTGCTCTGTGTGCCACAGACTAACCTCAGTTGAGCCAGCTCAGGGTGGGTAACAGAGAGGCAGCAGGCCCAAGCACCGCAGCAGGGGCTGGCGCTCTGCTACCACACAGCAGAAGCCAGCTGCTTCTTGTGAGCTGCAGATGCATCCCCTGTGGTGCCCCTTAGATGCCAGGGACAGACATTGTCCTCCCCATCCCACCTTCCTCTCCCCCCACCTCCAGGAAAGAACCAAGGACCAAAAGTACAGCTACGTTTTCTGGGCTTTTAGTTTGAAAAAAGTATTGATTGAAAGTGTACAACAGAACAGTGTGGCAGCAGCACCACAGCCAGATTGTTTCACAAATAAAAACAGAAAGGGCCTTAAATAATTGGGTACAGATTAAAAAAATCTCAACAGTGAAAAAGTTCTTCCCTCCGAACAGAAATTCACAGGCACAGAAATGGTAACAACCACATGGAGGCAATGGGGGGAAATCCTTCTTCTAACCACAGGGCTCTGTGCTCACAGGCTGCCAGCTGTGGCCAGCTCCTGCGCTGTGGCTGGTGGCTGCTCCCGCGCGCAGCTCTGCCCTTGGCTCCCTCTTTGGAATGGTTACAGATGAACAGTGCGACATGCCCTTGCTAACCAGACCCGCCCCCCACCCCCCAACCAGGACACGAACAAACAAGGCCTCTGCTAAGGCTAAAAAAAGGACAAGACTTTGGAGTCTTGAGTTCAGCATGTTTAAGAAACGAGTCTGGTGAGTGCACAGCAAAGTCCCTGTGCGAGGCCTGCTATTCCAGCTTGGCCTTCTTGTTGTTATCACCGCCATTCTCTTCCGCTGGTGCTGCCACGTCCTCCAGTTTCCGCTTCCCACTTTCAGCAGGTGGGTGTGTATTACGGGGTTTGAAACTGATAATAATGCAGGTCATGTTATCGCAGCCGGTGCCATCCCCTGAGGTGTCTGGAGCCAAACACTGATCCAGCAGCTGTGGAGGGACAGGACAGGACAGGTTAGCAGAAAGCACAGACAGCACTGTGAATCACCTGAGACACCAGGCCCATTCTAGCAAACGAGAGCAGCTTAGGGGCTGCCAGGACAGAGCAGTGTGGGCTGGGGTCAGATGCTGTTCACCGCCAGATAAGGGACAGAACAGCCTCAGCAGCTCTGGCTTTCTGGAGGTGGACAGAAACTCCTTTGGCTTGACAGCAACCTAGAGGTCAGAAACACTGGCCAGGTTGCCAAAGGAACTGGCTCCCAATTCAGAGGTGTCTCTGCTCCTGTTCCAGCCAGTGTTGCAGCCCATATGCTCCCAGATACCCCAAGTGCTGAACAAACCAGTCTGATGGAGAGGGAGGGCAGTCAGGGACCAAGCTGGGATGCAGAAACACTGTGTGCTGAAGGGATACCGATGCTCTGGACCTTACCTCTTCTACAATGGAGGAGAGTGGCCTCAGGACTCCATTCTCATCCTTTTGAGTGATCTTGGACTGGATGAAATCCACCACTTCCTGGCTGCTCATCACATTCCTGCAGAGAGTGGAGAGGTCAGAAGGGCTGTGAAGGGAGCAGTCATGCCATAGTGTCTGACTAGCACCCAGGGCCCTTGGGTGTTCCGGAGGCCCAGCTCCAGAGAAAGATCAGCGTAGTGATGCCCAAGAGGCACAACTGCTCCCTCACTACTCACCAGATTCCATCACAGGCAATGACCATGAAGTCATGGTCATCATTTATTGTCAGCACTTTGATGTCAGGGAAGGCAGAGATCATCTGTTCTTCTGGAGGCAGATTCCTGTTCCGCTTGTAGAAGTGATCACCTGTAGCAGAGAAGAGGATCACTTTTTCTGTAGTTGGGCCCTGGCAATGCTGCCTACTCCTGAAGAGTGAGAAACACTGCCCTGCCAAAAGGGCAACCTCAGCAGAATCGGAGCCAGTGCTCCCGCAACCAGAGCAGATCAGGCTGTGGGCACATCAGACAGAGAAATCTGCCACACGTTCAAGGTATTAGCTTTGGCAAGTCCAACGTGCTGTTACCATACAATGGGAAAGAGGTGCTTTTGCCAGTTCAGCCTTCCTGGGCCAATGCCAGGCCAACAGCACACAGCATCTGACACCACCAGCTGAGACCCTGCAGCTGTGCTCATGAAATGAGCATGTCTTGGAGCAGGATTTGCAGCTCACCCCAGCACTAGCTTGGCTTTGCTCATTTTCCAGAAGCTCAGGCTGTCCTGGGCCAGATATTTCAGTGCAATGCCCACAGCACACTGTTGGGTTCAGGTCTTCCCAAACCTTCAGCAGCCAAAGCTCACTTGAGAAAACCGATCCTCAGCTCTGACTACCAGGCTTGCCTGGAGTTACCTCCTAGGAAGGGACTTGTAGGGCCACCACAAAATAGTAGGTGGAAATGTTGGCGTCTGCCTAGATAAACAAACTCCTCGTTTCTTTCCTAAATGTGTTTTTATCTCTTCACCCTAGGATAATAATTTCAATAGTCTTGGTCCTTCTGCACAAGTACTCTCCACTCACACCCATAGCTGCTTCTCTGTGTATTTTCCAGTACATTCTGTGTTATTCACTACCCTTTCCCTAATGCTCCCAGTATCTATCTCATCCACTCAGACTATAGCCATTGACTGGGCCAAGACCTTGTTTGGCTACTAACAGATGCGCCCAGCCTCCCAAGCCATTAACTCCCAACGCTGCTTGTAAGAGACCAAGAGATGAGTACAAACACCATTCAGGTGCTGCCTAAAGCACTGCTACAAGTGGGGGTAGAGTTTGTGCAATTAAAAGGCAAGGCTGGCTCGGGAACAAATGAGCTCAAAGTGGTATAAAGCTAGGTCTCCAGGAAGCAACATACCAAGGTCCTCCAGCACCCTGCTAACAGAAAAAAATCCTGTTCAAAAGTCAACAGTCTAGTTATGAGACAGTTTATATGAGGTGGTTTCTGACAACCCAGCTGTTGGCACAATAGCCTTGGAGGCTTCACAAACTCTGTCCTGTGCTGGAGCCTGGTAGGTGCCAAGTGTTGCTTTCTACTAACATCTGCCAGCTTCATGGCTATTTTCTCTAATTAGACTCAAATCTTACCACATCAAATATTGAATATGTTCTACTCATCATCCAGTAAAACACTGTTTTAAACTTAGCAGCTGGCAAATGCTGGAAGCACGGATGTTCTAAGCACAGTGCTCTGAGGCCAAGCAAGCCAGTGTTCACCCCCGTCTCACTCACCGATTGCTCTGGAGAGGTTGAGACCACCATTCACTCTTCCATCCATGGTAACCTTGCCGCCAGCGTTTTTTATCCTGGCCAGCTCCACCTCATCCTCTGGTTTGTGGTCATATGACATGTCAACAGCTTTGCCACCTTCTGACACCACACAGCGAGAGTCTCCAGCATTAGCCACAATCAGCTGCTTGCCCCGGATAAGCGCCACAACAGCAGTTGTCCCACTGTCAGAGCCAGGCTGCAAGAGACAAATGATTTTGCTGACTCCTTTCTCCTGCTCCATATCAGGTCGATAAGTGAACGATGGGCCCAGCAGTGTCCCAAACCCTGTCATGCTGCGTCTTACCCCTTCTTCCCATAGGCACACACAGAACAATGGAGAAAAGCCTGAGGGAAGCACGAAACAGCAGGAGTGTGTTCAATGAGAGGCATGGTCAAGCAATACCTCCGTTCCAGCCTCACAAACCGTCAGTGGTTCAGGGTTCTCCAGTGTTCAGTATATGCCACTATATACCCTCAGCTCGAACCTGTTGGTTCCAGCTCAAAGCAGAAGCCTCACTGCAAGCCAGGACATCTCTCTGAAGTGAAAAGGTTGGCACCTTTGAAGCTGTAGTCCCCTTTTCCTGACACCCTGGGTCCCTGGCCCACCTGCCAGCACTGCTGTGGGCTGAGGGGCCACTGACTTGGCCCGGCAGAGAGCAATGCTCTGCCCAGGTGCAGCAGTGCCAGCAGAGCTGACCTACTCCTGTCCTGTCCTCTCCTTCCGTGCCAGCCCCCACAGTGGATTCTATGCACGGCAAACCCAGCAGCCAGGTCGGCCTCTTCCGATCCCAGCCTGCTGCCCAGACCCATGCCTTGTTCCTCAGCTTTTTGCATAAAGTCAGGCTGTCAGCAGCTGTGTTCAGCCTCAGGAGAACAAAAGGGATGTTTTACCCCCATCTGAATGGAAATAACTCCTTGCTGAGTGCCCCCCAAGTGCCCTTGGCTCCACACTACACTGCAGAACACAAGAACAGGGTGTGCACCTCCTCTTTCCCCTCCATGCCTGGTAACAACATCTCCTCCTCTTCATCCTCATCCTCCTCTGCTTCTTCAGTGTCATCTTCATCATCTTCATTCTCTGCCTCTTCACTACTGTAACCATCCTCATCTTCACTGCATTCCTACAAGAAACGAGAGATACCACCAGGAGTCACACAGGACACCCTCAGTGCCCTCCCCAGACAGCTGGTCCCTCCATTCTGGGGACAGATGACAAGTTTGCCCCAGAAGAGTGAGATGACCTGGTACGTTTCCCCCACACCTGATGTCTACAATCAGAGCAGCTAGTTTAAGCTACCATAGTGAAGGGATGGTGCATGCAGCAAGACCAAGGGCTATCCATTATGGCTGCTGCACAAATGAGGGTATGTTTCTGTCAGGGTTGTCAAAACAATCCCCGACACTCCCATAAGATGGTCTTCAAAATATCAGCCTGAAAAAAACCTACTCCTAGGATACACCTAGGATGAGCCAGAGGCTCGTAGCTCAAGTACCACAGTAAGCAATGCATTCTGCCCAGCCAGAAGGCCACTCTGTCCCAGTGCTGTTTCCTACCTCACTGTCTTCCTCCTCTTCCTCAACCTCATCTGACTCATCCTCACTGTCCTCAAAAAATTTGGATTTGGTTGTGCGCTGGGGCTTTCCCGTAGAGGAGCAGGAGGGCCCTGCCTCCCCAGTAGAAGAGGTGACGGCCTCGTCACCTTTGCCTAGTTCAGGCTTCTGCAGAGCAGGGCTGTTGCCTCCAGCGCTGGCTTTGTCTGAGGTGGAGGAAATACCCGTGATTTCTTCATCTGGCTTCCCATTCTTCCTCTCCTTGTGGTCGGTAAGCTCCCCTGGGTCAGCCTCTCCATTCATATTTGACTCCCCATCATGCTGCTTGCCTGTCCCCTCTGCAGCGTTCTCCCCAGCTGGAGCTAAAGACTTGTTTTTGAGGTTCTTGGTGCAGTTTTGTCCGTAGCGTGTGAGAAGCTCCTCAATGGTCATTGTGGCTTCTTCATGCAGAAGAGCAGCTTCCTCATTATCCACTAAAAACGGAAAGGGGGAGGGGGGTGAGGACAAAGAGGGTCAGAAAGCAGGATACATCACCGCAGCAGCAACTGTGCAGCACACATTGGGTTCAGCAGTGAGCTGCCCTGCCTGGAGGTTGCTATTGCAGACAGGTTTCAGCAATGCTCAACAGGTTGATCCCCAGCAGGCGCAGGCAAACGCAGCCAGGCCTGCGCCGTCCCACAGCTTCCACGTGCTGCAGATGAACAATATACAAATCGAAGGGCAATGGCTTCTAACCACAGCCAAAGCATGCAGTCTGCAAGTTACCCTGGTGCCTCCAGCCCCTGATTCTATCTGGCTGGCTGGTAGGCACCACAGAGCATTTAAATTAGAGGTAAGATTGGAGGATAAAGAGCCCCATATTTCCTGAGTGCAGCTCATCTGAAGCTGCTGGGGAAGCAGGCAGACCACTTTCATGTGCAGATTCGTTCATTAACACTACAACCAGGAACAAGAAGTGTTTGTTATAGTAGTTGCACCTTAAGCACCACAGGGATCCCAACCAGCTGTAATCTAGACACTTACAAACAGATGACAGAATAGCTTTAGGCAGTGAATGCAGAACCTCCTCTCAAGTGGGACACTAGACAGAAAATAGGATGACTTTCCCTAAACTATGAGCCAATGACCACTGTTACCCTATTGACATCCCCCTGGTTATAATTTTCCTTGCTATTTAATCCCAAAAGGAAAAGGAACACCCATATCCCAAACACTCCTCAAAATACAGGACAAAAAAGAGGAAAAAACCCAACAACCAAGCAAACAAAACCTCCACTGTCAGCTGGAGAATGAGGGCCAACAAATTTAGCATTTTCAGACCAACACACAGTGTTCAAGGTGACTATATCACTTTATACCTGCTTCAAGGCTAGTTACAAGATATTCAGCTGAGAGCAGCACGGGACTCTACCCTGGCATTTACCTTCTAGCTAGGTTCACGGTCTGGCAACTACTTGCTGGTGAAAAAGCACACTTGTTTCTTTGTTGAGAACTGCTGAAGAAATCAGAATCTGCTTCAATCCTATCTGCAGCTGGTGCCTGTCACCACCTTGGAACATCATATTGTTCCACCTTCACAACTTAGCCCGCTTCTTTAGCTCAGATTTCTGACACATCCCAGAACTCTGCAACTCATGGAGGAAGCTCTACAGAAAACTGACAGAATCGTTAGTGATTCATAGGATTAAGCTACCAAATGAATCAGAATTCCCCTAGCACCTGCCTGAAGCAATAAACAGTGCTGAGGGGTGGCAGTTCAACTCCAGCTGAAATTTAACTGAGAAATTTGCACAGAAAACCTTCTGCTAAAGGAGACCTGACCCAACTGCTCTCAGTTCCTGTCCTGGAGCTGCACTCTTGTCTATTCAGTGGCATATGACTTACCATCATCTTCGTCAGCAACTTTCTCCTTCTCATCTTCATCATCTTGGGGCCGTCCTGCCATCTGAGAGAGCTCTTTAATCACCTCCTCAGTGGTGAGCTTGGCATCTATGGCTAAGAAAGCATCTTCCAGGGCCTATGTATGAACACAGACAGGGTGTGCACAGTTTCAACTTCCTTACAGAATGCCTGCGTGCCATGCTGTGCAATCAAGTCTCTCCTACAACACACACCATACAGAACCACAGAATGGCTGAGGCTGGCAGGGACCTCTGGGGTCCACCTGACCTAACACCCTGCTGCAGCAGGGACATGCAGAGCTGGCTGCCCAGGACCATGTCCAGACAGCTTCTGAACAGCTCCAAGGATGTACACTCCCTGGGCAACCTGCACCTGTGCTTGGTCACTTTTGCACTGAGAAGTGTTTCCTGATGTTCAGAGAGACCCTCCTGGCACCCATTTAGTGCCCATCGCCTCCGGCCCTGGCACTGGGCACCGCTGGCAGAGCCTGCCTGCGTCCCCTCGGCACCCTCCCGCAGGCGGTTATGGACACGGATC
>JAVJGJ010000059.1:73963015-73982239 GCA_035590215.1 Microhierax caerulescens | reverse complement strand
ATGAGTCTTAAAATTTAAAAAAAAAAAAAAAAAAAAAAAAGCAAGCAAGCTGGAAAACAGAAGAAGGTTTATCTTTGAAAAAACAATGAACACCTGGTGTATACTCCTAGAAACAAGGAAAGGAAATTAAAATGGAAGACATGGCAGACAGACCTTAGAGGGACAGGACCCTGCACATAAGTACTAGGCACCTAAACACAGGTTTTCTTCTGCATTGGTGCTTACTTGTTTCAGGGCATAGCTAGATTCTTACCTTTTGCAATTTGCCTTCCTTATAGGCCTTCTGGTCTTTGATTATCTCAGGAAGATACTTGGCACAGTAAAGGGCAACTTCCTCTCCTGAAAGAGAGCAGAAGTCATTTAAAGAGGCTGGTCCTCCCAGAAGTAAAATGCAATCTTGAGCAACTGAATTCCTGAGGCAAATCTTGGGACACAAACCAGAACTAATCCAGGCATGGAAAAGTCACGCAGCAACAGACTGCTGGGGATTGCACTCACACCCCCCAGGAGACTGCATCTCCAGAACAGCAGGATTTGCTGATGATTCCTGGCAAACCTCAATGAGCTCTTGCCCCATTAGGTTTGGCCAACGCTATAAGTTTCCTAAAAGGGACTTTAGGCCCATCCTACCTAGAAAGCTCAATTTTCTCAAGTAAGCACAGGGAAAAACAAGCAGAGAAAAAGGGAAGCTTTTGGTTAATGTAAACGCTTTCTCAGAGCATTACCAAGACATGACGAGCAGCACAAAAAACTTTATGTACTCGAGCGTATGTTCTAGACCAATGAGAAGACAATGCCACAGCCTTGAAATAAGCCCTTTGGGAAGATGGGTGTCCTGATCAGCAGAGCAGTCACCTTGGTACAGGACGGGGTGTGTGGGTGCACAGCATGAGTAAATGGTGGCCAGAACGCCAGGCTGCCAAGAACATAGAGGGTAACTTGCATTGATGGTCAACAACTCAAACCAAGAGCTGAAAGATTTTTAAAAGCCACAAACACCCCAGCAGCTCAGTAATTAATATTGTCAAGTATGCAGCTGTGCAGAGGAGACATTCTGTGTGATCGTGAAGGTGCTATTAGAGTGGAAGATTAAACAGATTAAACAGAGTGAGGGATTGTGAATTTCTGTAGTTCAGCTCAGCAAGTGGGACCAGAAAGAATAGTGCAACTTGTAAGAGATCAGTCTGGTAATTTAGGTTTTTATGTGAGAGGCAAAGAACAATGTAGGACATAGGAACCTGGCTCACAAGTCACAAGAAAGAAAAACTAGAGCTAGAGATAAGCTAAATGACAGTCACAGAAGGGTGGCAGAGAGAGGAGCAGGGCAGATCGCAAGCAGGTGGAAGGGTCCAGCCACAGGGCCCGAGAAGATGCTTAAGATTGTGTTGGATGAGCCATTCTCTATCGCAGGGCAAAGAAGTAGTGGTATGACTGGGCTGATGTATGATAGCGCTCAGAGCCTCTCTGCACACTGCCAGCTTTCCTATGGCTATAGGTGAGGTGAGAGAGCCATGTGTGCTCCTTCCCTCCTGGAGGGATTGCTACAGAAGGCTACAGAAAGACATTTTTTACAGCAGAGCTAGCTGGAGAAGGCTGGTTTTTACAGAAGAGCTGTAACAGCCTCTCAGTCTCTTGATCTCGCTGCTAGCACATCCCAGCTTCCCTCCCTTCCTTCCAGCCAAAGAGAGGCTGTGCAGGCACAGGTGGCCATGGTGAGTAGTAACACACATGGGAGCAAAGCTCTGTGAAGCTAAGGGGAGCAGGGGAATTAAGGGGAAAGTATGAGAAGGGTGAGAAGTAGCTAGCCATCAGCTTAGCAAAGGGAGAGGCAGAGGGAACATAGCGGGAAGCAAAGAGGCAGTAAGATTTGAGAGAAAGAAAGAAACAGCAGACAAGGGACTTTTCTAAATGTGCCTGCAGAAAAGGGATCAAGTGGCCATTGACAAAGAACAGAAACCTTGCAAAATGGTTGTTGTTGAAACAGCGCTGCAAAAAGTTCAATACGACAGATCTAGACAACAAAGAGACTGAGCTCTATTCTGACCGTGTTTTCAAAAATGCAGAGTGGGAGGAAGAGCGGGTAAAAAACAAAAAAGGAAGATCACAGAAAAATAAGTGACCCAAGAGAGAAACAGGAGTGACTCCAGCATTTTAATGAGAACTTAAAGTGAATACACCAAGGTGACCTGACAACCACAGACCTGGCAGAAGAATAAAAGACTGGCCAGACCTTACAGGATCTCAAATGAAAAGGACGGACAATTAATGACCACTGACATGGGATTATGGAACCAGATCTTGCCAATCCAACTCAACATCTACTTTTAAAGATAACCAGGATTTTGGCTGATTTAGATAGGGTCTATAATGAGCATGTATATAATACATAACTTAAATATACACATACATATATAAGACAGCACTTTGCTTAAAAAGTTGAACTTTCAAGCCGGCACATGCAGAATAGGTTAAGGAACTGCTAGCTCCCAGTTGTGAGATGAAACTGAACAAATCAAATGGGAAGATGTGTTTATATGCAGTCTTGAAGGACTGACTGGCTTCCAGACGATACTGTAACATTTTTATCAGAAAGCCAAAATGAAGCAAAATTTCTGAGAAAACTATAGACAGAGTGGTGAATAATGACAATGACAGGTCTTCCAAGTCACTTGATGAGCTGGGGGAAGTGAGCATGGGCTGCTCAAAGAGGTATGGCCTCCAAGGAGAACATGCATAGTTTTGGACCATGGCAGAAAACCAGCCAACGGCTCCGAATGCTCTACAAGATGGTCCTGGAAGAGGCCAGGAGCATGCTACATGTGTCCTTTCATTTAGGCTGCTTTTAAAGCATAAATTAGTAGGCCATAAAACAGTAGCACTTGCAGAGACAGGGACTGAGTGGATCAGCCTGGCCCAAAGGTGGCTGGGGCAGTTTGCTGCGGGGACACAAGGCTCTGCCATGGGTAGACCTGTTCCAGGCAAGTTCCAGGATTTGGCTGGCACCTTGGCTGAGCGCTAGATGTGATAGTGATGCACTCCCACATAAAAGCTTGACCAGCAAGCAAGGTGGTACACTAAGTGTGCCTCAGCAGTCCAAGGAGAAGAAAAACTAGGAAAACTGCAGGAATATCTAATCCTAAATCAGGAACGACAGGACAGGAAACAGGCCCCATGTGCTGCTGACACGACTGCTGGTCATCGCAGGGGGCAGCTGCCATCTCTGGTTTCTCTTCTAACTTGCAATCATTCCTGCCTGCCCAATCTGGACCAGCATGATGGTGCTGACATCTGCTACCCATCTCATTTTGACACTCTCTGGGGCACTGAACTGCATCATCCAGAGTGACAGACATGCAGGTGGGTCACCTGCACACAAGCCATGCTGTGCCCTGCAGCGCTTCAGAGGCTTTGACCATGGTCTTACCCAAACGCTAAACAGGAATGGGGTGGGTAAAAGCTTGCAGTGCTTGTACCACATAACTATTCTGGAGGAAGACAACCAGCTACAGCTACCTGCTGAGACCAGAAAGGAAGAAGAGAGTGACCGAAGGGCACCCTCATACCTGCCCAGCAGGCTCTGCAGATGAGGCAGCAGCTCTGTGCAATCTGTGTTACTGGAAGCAGCTGACAGATCTAATAATACCAGAGTGGACACCTGATCACCTACCAGACGGAAAAGATGACTGACTGTTGCAATCTTTCTGCCACAACTAGGGATGAGGGATTTTCTTCATAGCAACAAGTAGCTTGATCTAAGAAAGCCACCAACAGTTTTGCAGCCCTGGTACATCCCCTGTAAGCAAGGAGGGCACGGAGCTGGAGCACAGCCTGCAGGAAGATGCTTTCTACAAGACCAGCAGCACTGTGCAAAGCAACGCAATAGAGATCTTGCTCTGTCACCACAGAGCGGGAAGACAGCCCCAATATGAAAAGCTTTGACAGTTAAGCCATTTCTTTGAAACAGGGACACTGAAATTCAATAGCAATCCAGGAATGTCCAACGTGCCTGACTGTGCCTACCCAAACTACTGCAAGAGAATTCATAGGTCCTGTACTGGTTTTGGCTGGGATAGAGTTATTAATTTTCTTCACAGTAGCTGGTATGGAGCTATGCCTTAGGGTTGTGGTGAAAACAGTGTTGTTAGTTCAGGGATAGTTTTGTAAGTGCCAAGCAGCGCTTATGCCGAGCCAAGGCCTTTTCTGCTCCTCACCCCACCCCACCAGTGAGCAGGCTGGGGGTATGGGGGCAGATGGAACAGGACACAAGCTGGGACAGCTGACCCCAACTGACCCAAGGGATATTCCATGCCATATGACATCATACTCAGCATATAAAGCTGGGGGAAGGAAGAGGAGGAAGATGTTTGCAGTGATCGTGTTTGTCTCGTCAAGTAACCGTTACACACGATGGAAGCCCTGCTGTCCTGGGGATGGCTGAGCCCCCGCCTGCCATGGGAAGCGGTGAATGAACTTGTTTTGCTTTGCTTGTGCACGCAGCTGTTGCTTTATTTATTAAACCATCTTTATCTCAACCCACGTTTTCTCACTTTTACCCTTCTGATTCTCTCCCCCATCCCACGGGGGAGGACGAGCAAGCAGCTGCATGGGGCTGAGTTGCCAGCTGGGGTTAAACCGTGACAATGCCACAGAAGACAAGAAAGCTTTGCTGCTTCCCGTGCAGCTCCAGCACAGATGTCACAACAGACATTTCTGCTGCAAACTGATGAAGCTTCACACAGGAACCTTTTGTCAGTCTCCTAGAATCCTCTCCCCATCGGCTGCAGCTCACCCTCAAACCACACCACCCTCTATGTGTGCAGCTGGTCCTGGCAGTACCCCATCTCCCTTGCTCAGAGGATACCAGGCCCTGGTACCTATGGGTGTGGAATGCCTTCAGGGGCAGAACACTTAGAGAAAATAGTTACTCACTTAGAACCGTAACACATAACCAACAATGAATCCAGGATCACCTCTGCCACATCTCCAGTGAGCAACCCACTGCAGAACTAGTCTCAAAGTCTCTGTGAATTATTATATTAATGTTTTTTTAGAGGAGCAGCATCCAGCTAAGTAATGCCAAAGCCTCAGCTGCACTTTCTGCTTAATGCAACACAGATGCAGTAGTAGGAAGGTCTTCAGGAGGCTAAAGTAAAATATATAATGTGTAGCACTGAGTTCAGTGAAAAATTAAATATGTGGACGATTCTCCAGAGTACGTACTTTTACATTCCTACAAAATTATAGAAAGAGACCACTTCTGTTTGCAAAAAAGCATGTGGAGCATTCAGGATGTCTGAGGGACCATGCAGAAAGGTGGAAGCATACGTGGGAAAGTTCAGGTCTGAGAGTGTATTTCTGCATGGCTGGATGCCACTGCCAAAAAATACATCTGATTCAGTTTTAGAAGCAGGAGTCACATTCAGATTAAATATGGAACAAAGTCAATTTATCTTGGCATTTCAGGCAAGGCTGGCTCCAGACTACCTCAGACCCAGCTGGAATCTCACTGCAGTATTTCTCTATCTCCTGGAGCACGGGCTTGAATATGACATGTGAAGACTAGAACAGGCAGCAGCTTCAGGGCAGAAACCTAGGGAAGAAAAAGGCCTTCAGAGGTACAGGTTCCTAGATCAAATCTTTTTCAGGGCATGTACATGCACAAACTCATCCTATCTCATCTTCACAAGGCTGAAAGTAGATCCCACTCCAAGATTTGATCTGTATTTAGACACATACACACCATATGAACATAAAATAAAGAAAGCTTAAGAGTCAAGTAACGAACTAGTTAACAACAAGTATCACAGAATCCCTATGGACTGGAATACTATGCCAAAACAGGAAAAGAAAAAATTTAAACCCAGAGTATTAACTCCCGCCCTGAGACAATGACAGAGGGGCAGAATGCTAAGGTAGATCAGAAGGCAAGATGACTGTTGTGGTTACAGCAATATCTAGAGCCATCTGGATGGCTTTCACCTCTGCAAACTGACTCCATTCACCTTGTCCTTTGGCAGTTTCTGTGACAGCATATAGGACTCTACACAGCAGCTTTCCACCTTCAATGTTTTCCCACAACATGGCAGGATCCATCTGTGAACAGGGCATATTGCTTTTCATTTCCTGGTAATTTATTATACAGAGGGACCTCTCCAGCATGAGTCCCCTCCTCTGGCAACACTCTGAAGTTTTGGCCCTCTGGCCAGTCCATGATCACTTCCAGGACTCCCAGGCAATCAGTGCTTCCCATTTGAGCCACTGCATGATCAGTGTGACCCACTGATGCCTAGATATGCAGAGGGGACGCCCTCTTTGAATGTCCAGCCCAGCACAGGCAATCAAGGTGCCAAAAAGAGCTATGCTTCAGTATCAACTACTTCTGAAGCAACACCAATTCCTTCATATGCTGCTAATGTTTCTTTTTTCAGTTGGAGTGTAATGGGCTTCAGATCCCCTATACCCCCAGCTCCAAAACCCTAAGGTGAGCCTTGAGTCTCTCCAGGCACTTTCTGCCAGATGCCCTAGCAGGTGGGGCTGTTATCCCTGGCAGAAGTGTAAAGCACATATTTTTTTTGGCCCTGCCCAGACTGGCCCAAATGCTACTGCACGAACTATCTCCTGTTTAATTTGCTCAAAGGCTTGCTGCTGCTCAGGGCCCCATTCAAAGTTGTTGTTCTTCCAAGTCATTTGATAAGAGAGGGCTTACAATCAGACTATAACCTGGAATATGCCTTCTACAAAAACTCACGACACCTAAGAACACTTGTGTTTCTTTTTTTTGTTAGTTGGTGGAGACACAGCCATTATTTTACTGAACACATCCATTGGGATATCATGACACCATCTTGCCATTTTATTGCTAAAAACTGGATTTCCTGTGCAGATCCTTTGATCTTTGGTTTTATAACAAAAAACAGCTTTCAAAAGAATCTGGATTATTCTCCCCTTCTGAAACATCTCCGCTGTGTTGCCCCACACAATGACAAAGACATCAATGTCTTAGAGGTATTTTCCAGAGCTTCACCTTGTTCCACTGCAGTCTGTATCAGTCCATGGCAGATGGCAGGGCTGTTTCCACCCTGGGGCAGTTGATTCCAGGTGTACTGGACACTTCTCCAAGCGAAATTGAACTGTGGCCTGCACTCTGCTGACAAAGGGGTCGAGAAAAACGTGCTGGCGATATCAGTTGCTCTGTACTGTCTGGCAGCCTTTGACTGCAGTTCATACTTGGAGTTTGAGGTTGGTATGGCAGCGCTCGGTGGCAGCATGACTTTGTTCAGGCCTTGACAGTCCGCTGTTGGCCTCCACTCGCCATGAGATTTTTGCACTGGCCTTATGAGACTATTAAAGGGTGAAAGTGTCTTACTGACCACTCCTTAACTCTCCAGTCACCAGATCAGCTTATAGGTGGGAACCAGGGAGTCTCTATTGGTGTGATATTATCACTGGTGCACTGTCATGGTGACAATTGGCACCTGCAGCAAACCCACCACAGATGGGTCCTCTGAGAGACCAGGCAAACTAGACAGCTATTTAATCTTCTCCATACTCAAGGCAGCTATACCAAAACCCCACTGGCACCCTTTCGGGTCTTTGAAGTACCCTCTTCCTGAGGTAGTCTATGCCAAGGATACATGGAGCCTCCAGACCAGTCACAACAGGATGCTTTTGCCACTTGCTCCCAGTTAGGCTTATCTCAGCCTCCAACACAGACAGTTCTTTGGATCCTCCTGTCACTCCAGAAATAGAGGGATTCTGACCCTTTGTAATCTCATGGTACTAGAGCACACTGTGCACTGGTGTCCACTACAGCTTTATACTTCCCCAGGGCCGATGTGCCAGGCTGCTGAATCCACAGGGCTCAGTAAACCCAGCTGTCCCTTTTCCTCCATGTGGCCAAAAGCAAGGTCCCTCTAGTCCTGACTGGAATCTTCATTACTTGATTTTTATTACTGCAAAACAGAAGTCCCTTCATCAGAGTCAAAAGTACAATCAGCCCTTCTGCTCTGCCCAGCAGACATCGGAGCAGTAATTTTTCTGGATAGATGCTTTTCGGCTGTTGTTTTTCCTTGCAGTTCCTGTACCTGAGCTTCTAGTCTCCAGGTTCACTGTCCCACTTCCTTATGTCCTCCCCTTGGTCATGCAGGAAGAACCACAGGGGTTGCACATGGTGTGTGCCACTGGTACCCTCTTCCTTGAACAAAAAGACTGACACTTTATTAAGATATTAATAAAGATAATTATTAAGTTATTAATAGCTGAGGCCTTGGTTGGAATGCGTGAAAGACCTACCCTTCCCAGCTGTGGACAGACTGACCCAAAAAATGTCTGAGTAAGCAGAGATACAGGCCCACATAGAGCAAGCGAGATTATCTTTGTATTCTTGGAATTGCCTGGCCAGGCCATCTATCATTAGTGCCTCCATGTCTGTCCAGCTCATTATTGCCAGCGTGTGGGCATATATCATCAGTTCATTTCATACAAACTTTTGCCACATGGACTGCATGCACTGGATTTCACCCAGGTCTCCAGATGCCTAATTGTCACCCAGGTTGCTACAGATCTTCTCCAACACCGACTGTTCCCTCAGACACTGGATCCGTCCCTCAATGTTGGTCCATCTGCTTTGGGAATTTACAAGTTCTTCCTTGAAGGGACACCTGTCCTTATGCTTGACAAGAGTCACCATCAAAGACTGAGGACTCCTGCCCTTTTTCTAATCCCTTTGTCAATGGCCTTATCCTTAGCAAGGGATCCCAGCTACTGGGCTTCCTTACCCTTTAATTCCCAACTGCTGACCCCACTGTCCCAGCATCAGAGTAATCAGTTGAGAATTAGCTCACCTGATTAATGGCTAAAATCTTTTCACATATGTTGCAGCTCACTTAGGGATAGGGATCAGGTGGTTTCTGTCTCATTTACAATTTCAGCCTCTTCCTCCTCCTGTTCTTGACTGCTGTGCTGCAGAACACCTGTTCTGCCTCTTTTTCCTCCTCCCTCTTAGAAGCTTCTTCATCCCTTACTAAAATGAGCTGACTTCTGCTTCCATTGTGTCTTTTTATTTATATGGGCAACCAATATAGTGTCCGGCTTAGCCATAATGTCTGTTGGTATGCTTTCCCTCTCTTCTTCCTGAGGGTGCTGCATAATATCGAGCAGCATTTGGCAGGTGCTGGCCAGGGCCCAGCACAGTGTTGTAAGTTGTGCCTCTTTGGAATAGCCACAGCCATTTTTTTCCCCTCAAACATTCTATCACTTCATCAGGATCCTGTAGTTGTTCAGGAATGAAGTTCCAGACCACTGGACGTCAGACATTCTTTAGATACCTACCCATATCCATATTCTCCCATATGCTGTGCCACCTATAACAATACTCTCGTGGAGCCTGGGTCATATTCCTAAATTGCTTGTTAACCTTAGACAAAATCAAAGCAATATTCCTAAGAAATACAAATAAATGTATTTTAACTACCCGATGATGTTCAAGACACTGAGAAGTTATTGTAACAAGAGAGAAAACATCACAGAAGGAGGTAGTGAAGGTGCCATTCTATATTTCTTCCACAAAAAATCCTCTCAGAGGAAGAAGTGTAATTGTCTCTGAGATGGTACCCGCAGTACAGTAATGGCTTCGGTACAGAGCCCAAACACCGGCTCAAGGTCAGTGTTTTAATAACAAATCTCCCAGGCAAAGCATAACTAATCACTACAGAGCACAGCAAGCTGCAAAGCCAACATCAATCTTTAATGTATATGGTAAAAAAAAAAAAAAAAAGACAGACCATGATGTAGATCAGCTAAAGCAATACCAAGAAAAGATGAATCAATATTGTGACCTGCAACTGTTTAACAGATAAAACCCCTTCTAATATGCTCTGGTCAATCTGTTATTACCTCAAATCCTTCAGGCCCCATATTGGGCACCAAAAAAGGACCTTTGTAGTTTAACTCCAGCCAGCAGCTAAGAACCATGCAACTGCTCACTCACTCCCCCCAGCAGGATGAGGGGAAGAGAACTGGAAGGGTAAAAGTGAGAAAACTTGTGGGTTGGGATAGGAACAGCTTAATAATTTAAATAAAAAAAAAATAAAATAGCAACAACAATAATAATATTAACAAAATTGTCACGAAAAGGGCAACAACAGAGATAAACAAAACCCAAGACAGACAAGCACTGCAAATGAAAAGAATTGCTCACCACCAACGGACTGATGCCCAGCCAGTCCTGAGCAGCGGCACCCCTCTGCCAACATTCCCCTCCAGTTTTCTTGCTGAGTATGATGTCATACGGCATGGAATATGCCTTGGGTCAATTGGGGTCCCAACTTGTGTCCCCTCCCAACTTCTTGTTCACCCCCAGCCTGCTCACTGGCAGGGCAGGGTGAGGTGCAGAAAAGGCCTTGGCTCTGTGTAAATAATAAACTGGAAAAAAATTACAGCAGGGCTTGCTGTATTCAAATGAAAACCCTGGTAGGAGCAAAAAGAAAACTTCACTATGATAATGTTGACCTCCAAAAAGGAGGAACTACATGTCAATGAAGATACTTACCAAAAGGAAATTAAAAGAAAGAGCTAAAAGAATAAAACATCTGTAGATAGATACAGAGCCTGATCAGAAACACCATACTGGAGGTGCACAGTACGCATATAACATTCTCCAAGCTTTGAGGACAGGGACACCAGGGCAAGTAAAAAAGAAACTGGAGAAAGCAAAAAACCAGCAGCATCATTTAAAAACTGGAAGTCTTGTCCACAGGGGGAAAATACAAAAGAAAAACTGATGAGTGAAATGGAAAGGTAAATAGGAAAAAGAACCCACCTCCACCCCCTTTTTCAAATAACACAATAATAAAATCTTTTCCCAACCTGTCTGGAGCAGGAAGCTTACTGGATTGTTTAAGGCTGACAGATGAGCAAGGTATAAAAGAAAAGCTAAATTAATTTTTTGCACTGGCAGCTAATACAACTTGGACAGGTTCCCATTCTAAAACCTTCTTTTACATGGGACAACTGAAATAATTTCAAACTGAAGAACTAGTGCATCAATAAAATCATACAAAAGTTGGGATGAGTAAAAGTTGTTCTTCAGAGTCAGGTTCAACCACATCCATATACTTCCTGATAAGGTTTGACTAGGAAGAGCTGTAGAGATTCAGTCACTACAAGTCTAAAACACAAGACAGAAAACCTAAAACACAAGTTAGAAAACCATGCCAGTGCTTTGCCATTCTGATTAATGCCCAGTCCCTAATGTCTATCTTGAATCTCTCCTGCTGTATTAAAAAAAACCCAAACTACATATTACTTCATGTCCTACACTAACAGTGATGTTGTAAGTGTTCAAAGTCTTCCTAAAACCCAACACATGAAATTTCTCAGCTAACAGGGAGGTTTAACACACTGATCTTGAAGATCCGTTTGATATTATTCATTCTTGACCATTTTTTGCTAGATGCTACTTATCTTTATATCTGCTAGATGCCTACAAATGAGCTTCTGCAGGAAATAGCATTAAGTTGTAGTTGCTAAATCCCTAGATGTTTTTTCCTTTGTCCTTCCACTGCCTTTCAGAACCAATCCAATATCCCAATATTCTCAAAAGATAATTTTCAGGATATCAGCAGTTGCTCCATCCAGGTCTCTGCACTCCAAGATGAAGTTCAGGAGGAAAATACTTTCAAAACATTACATATAAATGCTTCACACTGAGATGACATCTTTTGAAGAGCTACTTGTCATC
This sequence comes from Microhierax caerulescens, assembly GCA_035590215.1. Taxonomy (NCBI): domain Eukaryota; kingdom Metazoa; phylum Chordata; class Aves; order Falconiformes; family Falconidae; genus Microhierax; species Microhierax caerulescens. The sequence goes on along the minus strand of JAVJGJ010000059.1, from coordinate 73,970,499 downwards.
TACGTACTCAGGCTGACCTTTTTAATAGGGACTATTGCAAAAAAAGGTCTTAAGCTCTTACTTATAAATTGGCAGAGTTAGGTAACTCAGTTCCAAAGGAAAGCGAGCAGTTATGAACTGAGGTATGTAACCTTCCACTTGAATCTGCTCCATTATCAGCAAAATGAGAGACATGTATATCATACCAAAAAAGAATTAATGTAAGAGCCAGAGAGTGGTGGAAACTGGGTTCACAACACTACAGATCATCATATCCAGTATGTGAATAAAGAAAACAGTAGAAATTGTAATAAATAGAATAAGCAGATACATGGATACATATGATAGGATGGGCAGGGGTTAACTATACAGCAGAGAATGTCAAAAACTGGTGAATGTTTTTTCAAAGAGTCAATGAGAAGGAGAAAATCAGCAGTTTAGTTGATCTACTTCATATAGATTTTCAAAAAGCTTTCCTATAAATCATCAAATGTTTCAAATACTAAGCTGCCATGGGAAAAGAAGTAAGGTTTGGTAGAAGCAGAGAGCTTTCAAAACGGAGGAGGGCCACTGGCAGAGTTCCTTAAGACTTATGTTGTTCTACATCTACATAAATAATTTGGAAGGGAGGTCAGTATGAAGTGATGGATCATTTAGGATGATCAAAACTAAGATAATTTGCAAAATTTAATAGTAGGATCTTGAGCTTTTATGTGATACTGGCACATAAAACTCCTCACTGACAAAGACAAGAAAAAAACATAAAAGACAACCAACCTCCAAACATACATTGGAGGGACTCAAACTCATCTATTACTACTTGAGGAAAGATCTAGAGGAAACTGAGGACAGAGTTCTAAAAATGCCATCTTACAATTTATTTGTATCAAAACAGCCAACATGCTGTTAGGAGTTGTTAGGAAAGGAACTGCAAACAAAGCAGAAAACAATTAATGTCATGATAAATTCACAGCGTATCTGTAACTTGAAAGGTATAGGCAGTTCTAGTCAGCCTAACTAAAAGCATGTTGCAGAGCTAGACCATGTCCAAAAAATAAAGGACAAATATAATCACAGCTGTGGTACAATGTTTGGAATCTGTGGCTATGTCCAACATCAGTAGCCTAGTAAGTTCCATGGTTCAGGCATTTCATCACCTGTGTTAAAATTTATTAGAATTACTAGAATGATCCATGGCATAAGCTAGTTAGCACTCTCATAATTTCTGGACACAGTTCAGCATCTAGTTGGAACGAAGAACTAGTTTGAATGCAGCCACACTAGGCTAAATGTTAAGACAGCTTAACAGCATCAGTGTGGCCAGACTGTGCCAATTGACCTCAGGGCCAGAAAATGGTGCTGCTTTTATTTAATAGTACAGCTGTATACAACCAGATACAAGTCTAGGAGTCTTCTGACTTGGAACAATTATCAGGCAGCAGATTCAGATCAAATTCTTTTTTCAAATAATACAATTCTACGCAAAACATCCCATACAAATAATCACCAAACATAAAAACCTGGTTTAAAATGCAATTAGACAAATTCACGAAGAATTAGCTCACCATGAAGACACAAGCATGTCTGTAAGATAAAATGGCTGCAACCTGTAGCTCAAGGAGCCCTTAAGTGGGGGGTGGAAGCTGGGAAGGTGTGTCAGGGAATGGATCTGCCTGTTCTGTTTTTTCACTCTTATCTTGGGCAACCAATACTGGCAGTCAGCAGAACACACTGACTACAGTCAGACCTTTGGTCTAATCTCACATAGTTTTCTATAGTTTTTCTGTGACTATCCTCTCTGGCTTATCCACCAAGAAAATAACCATTCTTTAAAAGTTTTAGAAGATGGAATGCAAATCTCATTTCAATTTCCTATCAACCCATGCCCTTCCTTCTAGAAACCCTAAGGAACTTTCAGAACCTCAGTCAATGATACCTATAAAAGAAAATGTTTCCCAAGAAGGAGCAGGATTTCTAGTGACAGACAGATGGTTGCCCCATCAGCCACTGAGCAGCCTAGAAGAGCCACACTGAAGGGCTCTGGAGAGAACACAGTGGATGCAGTTACCTCCGTGTCCATCGTAGACCGAGAACATGGCTGTTTCACTGTCCAGCTCGGGTATGCAGTTGTGTGCATCCTGAAAGAGAGAGCAAAAGTCTGGAATGATGTGGATTGCACTAGATCCCGTAAAGAAGTGGGAGGAAGGTGCAGGGAGGCTATGAGCACTAACACAGGGATTCTCAAATCTGGAGGGACAGCAAGAACAGTAAGAAAGCCTCCTCTCACATTCTCAAAAGCTTACCTGGCAAGCACTCATCTCCAACGCGGAGGGGGCACAGATCTTAAATGTTACAGTGCTCTCTGCACTAGAGCAGTAACGCAGCCTTGACACCATGCAATTGTACCAGAAACCCCTTTAGATCCTCAGTACAACAACCCTAGGTATGGCCAAGCTCAAGCCAGGATCAAACTCCTCTACTCACGGTACTCATAAGGCCTGTGTTACTTTAGTAGCTCACAGTTCTTAAAGAACATGAGGCAGCAAGCTGTGCTGTACTGCACAAACTGGTACCTCGGTGAGGGCTGTCCAGCTGAGCATAACTACAGAAATACAAGTTATGCTGGTACCAATACACTGGCAACTTCCCACACACAGACAAAAGCAACTGGCTTAGGGTCACCTGTGGAGTCTGGCTGTTCCCACAGATGCTCTCTTCCCCAGTTCTTGCCAAACAAGAGCCATGCAAACTGAAGAGCCACGCTGATGCACTGACAAAGCTAGAAGGTCACATATGGAGCCTCCCAACCTCATGCCTTGAAGCAAATATAGCTTTGCCTTTGCTTATCCTGGTGAATACGGTCACAGACAGCAGCAGTTGTCTACCCAAACAGCCCAAAAAAGAGGCAGCCTTGCAGGACCCAGGATTACCACCACATCCAGTGAGAAGAAACAAACCAGTCTGGAAAACTTTCTCTTGGGACAAAGGCTCTTTTCTGTTCTTCTTGCCATGTGCAATGCTCCATGAAGGCACTGCTGGCCTCAGGTGCCACTACCTGACAAGCAAGACAAAAAGCCTGGCCTCTCTCAAGCATCTTTTAAGCAGCTGAGCAAAGGACAAGCAACAAATCAACTAACAGTGCAAAGCCCAAAGTACAAACCCAGATATCACTTCCTAAGGTAAGACATACATCTTGGTTCTGGCAACTATCTAGAAACTATGAGAAGGTCCAGGGGCAAACCAGCGGAAAGGTGTGTCCCAGGGGCATTTTGGGCTTAAATATCAAACTGCATTCAACCTTTCCCTGTGCATGCCCCCAAACTACAAAGATCAACAACATACAAGCTACATATACTGAGCAACCTTCCTCTCCACAAGGTCTCTCAAGAACATCAGACTTTGAGGAAGGCACCAATCAAATATTACAGCCAGGTGCCTGACCTCTTTTGCCCTATAGGTAAGCAAACCAAACCTCGCTATTCCAATGCAAGGCCTAGAACTGATGGATGGACTGAATCTTTCTCTCAAACCTTCCCCCTGCCCAACTAATCTCCTGACATTCCTTCAAGTTCAAGCCCTAACCTACCAACTTACAGTTGGCTGACCACACCCCACATGCTTTTGTTCAAGAACAATCATGTGATACTTCAAACGACTTGATCTAGTCTCTGCTGTGGTTCAAGTTCACCACCTTGAAGTTAAATGTGCTACAGTTGCCCCACAACACTGTGCTTACTTCAAGACAGCTGGCTCAAAGATTTGGATGTGTCCACAATGCCAGCCATAACACGAAATTTCTATATACACACAGTATGCTACAATTGCTGCGCAGCCAAACAACTGTTGAGCTCTTCATTTTTGTTGTAGGAGACCTTGGATAAGAGCTCTTTGCCCTCTGGAGTCCCAAAATCTTGTAAGAAGAGAACTCTTATTCCCCTGCACTATCAAGTGCTAAGAAAAACAGAAAAAGAGAGGTTCAGGGTTTATGCAGTACTTAGTGCAATGAAACTCCTGACACTGTGATGAAAATAGTGTCTGAAAGTACAATCTTAGTTCAAAATGAAAAAAATTACTCAGAATTATAATGTAGGAAATTTAACCAGACAGCTCACTGGAGTTAGCAAATGAAAATAAGAATAAAAAAAGAACCAGCATTTTAATGCTCACTTTTCAGAGCATTTACAGAAGCTAGTGAGACAGCAAAACCACAACAAACTAACTGGGCTAAGTCCCAGGTGACTAAACAGCAGTTTAATTAGAGCAAGTAATGCAGATGCTGCTAGGGAGGAAACCCAGTATTGGCAGCAAAAACTGTTTCTTTACTCCATTTGTAGAGCACTCACTGCAACTCATCCTGACCCCGAACCAGGGGGCTGCAGTCAAGGAAGGCACACAAACACGGCCAACACGTGTTGGTAGGAGAGGGTTCAGCTCCCGTGCTGTGCATAGGGCTTGCTCTACACTGCTCTGGACAGGAGGGCCACTGGCTCCTCAAGCTGGGCTGCACACCAGCCCCTGGCAACTTCAATGGTATGAGCAGTATAGAGAGCACCTGATAGACCACCACTCAGACCACCTTCTGCTGCCAGCACAAGGGGTTGTCAGTTACCAGTCTCCATCCTTGCTCCCAGGTCTGGTAAGCTCACTGCAGTGACTGCCTTCCAAGTTAGCCATGACCTCATGCTCTTCAGACTGAGCAACAGATCACAAAGCCTGGGTGCCGGCTTTCTGCTATCTAGCCTTCCCCTCAAGGGATTCTAGGTCTCCCCCAGCTACCTCAGCTGTTCTGCAGCAGTAGTGAGAAACATCAAATTCAGTTTAAATTGGCCAACAAGTTAAAACTGAGAGTTAATTTGACAAATCTTCATATTTTGAAGCAAATTCTTGCACTTTTTGAAGCAAGGAGCTTTTCCTGAGCCCTGGAGTGAAATGAAGCTGCACACAGGAGTTGTTGGTGTCTCATCTTGGAGATACAGTCAGAACCACAGCAAAGAGCTCTGAGAGGCCCCATTCCACTACCTCCAAAGTGCCTCCTGCACCTTTCACCGTATCCCAGAGCTCTCCTACCTGTACCACAAAGCTGTCTTCAGCTTTTCCCCTTTTCTTATTCATTCATAGTACCTAACACTAATTTTTGTTGGTATCCTTATCTTTTGGGTCCCTCATTTGCCCAAAACATTTCCTTACTCATAAAGCAACCTCTTTGGACTAAGAATGGATTTTTATTAGAGTATTTCTTCAGAGCCCTGTATAAACATCTCACCTGAGGGCTCCTAAAACATAACTTAAAGGCAACAGATAACTCCTTTATACAAATTTCTACTACCCAAAAATGCCTGTGTCCTACCACTTGTACATACCCTGACTGGTTTCACTAACACAACACATAACCAAAGCCTTAAGCATAAACATTTGCCCAGAACTTTCTCCAAGCCTTACAAGTGCAAAAGTACAATTAAACATGAAGAAAAGGAAAAAACACAAACCAAGACACAGAGGAGAACACGTAGCACTGGAATACAAGAAACTGCAACAGAACTGCTGCTCAGCTGTATGTGAAACATGTTTCTCTCCCGTTAGACTTCAAAGCAATTTACAGCAGGTTCAACTTGTAACACAAGCACTCCTGCCATCTTCTTTCTCATGATAACACAGCTAAACCACGTCTGCACCAACAGCCTCAGTATTGCTTCTACCAACAGGGAGATAAGCCTGGGAGATGTTGGCTAGTGCAGAAAACACAGCTGCAAGCTCTGGGCCTCACCCAATTTCCATAAAGGTCAACAGCAGTAAGAACAGACCTCAAATAAGTGAAATTACAAGCCAATGTCCCACCTGTTAGAGGGCTACTTTAGCCCACCAGCACTATAAATAGGGGCAACTCTCTACCCACCCTCATCCAAGCCTGCCTCCTTAAAACACACTTCCAGCCTCTGTACACCAAGGATACGAGAACGATGTCTGCATTCAGTCTCTTACATGAGCTAATCGCCTCGCAGAGATTATACTGCATATCACCTCTGTGCTCCAGTAATGTCTCTGTGCCACCATTTCACCCCGCCAGAGGTCACTTCGATGGACCAGCTGAGACACCAGCAGTCATGGTCAGCTGAGTACACACATATCTTAAGAGCACAAGCACCATTTCTCCTGCCTCTTCTACCGTGGAAATGTGAGCCCACACTTTCACATAGTTCTGTTGCACACAGAAAAGAGGAAACACCTGGTCACTGTTTTGTCACTAGTTAAGACCACTGTAACATTTCAGTAGCAATAAAGTATCTGATAGCATGGCTCATGAAACTGTATTTGCAAAATGTTAGTCCCCAGCAGTCTGGATGGAACATCCTCTCCAAACTAGCCAAAGGGTAAGGTAAACAAGAAGGCTGCTTTACCGTGTTCAGAGAAGCAGTACCCTGGGAGGGGCTACAGGGACCAATACTAATCCTATTTAATTTAGCCTGTTTGCTGGTTGCCTGGAAGGGAAAATAAAGCAGCACATTAATGGCACTCACAGAGGGTGTTAAATTCAAAGAACAAGTAACTGCTTGCAAGGGTGAGAAGGAGTCCCAGCAGCTTGACATTGTCCTTATACAAACAGCTTTACAAAGTAGTTCCAACAGACTCCCTCACTGGCAGGAGCGTGGGCAAACACCTGGCTCCCGCAGTCAGATATCTATCTCGTGATAATTTATTTGCCCCATAAGGAGCCTAGCTAGTAGGATGGGAAAGCCAGGACTGCCTACAGGAGACTGAGAGCAGCAATGAGAATTCCTCCAATAAATTCGCCTAGGAAAAAAAAAAAATAAAACCAGGGAGAGACAGAACAGAAATTGACACTTCATTTCTTCCTGAAAAGAAAAGTGGGGATTTTGCCAGTGGATTTTTCATTTGCCTTCGTTCAGTGCTTCATCCCAAAAGCACTAAACTGCCCTTTCATCCACTTTTTAACCCAAATTTCTCCTTCCCTGCCGGGATTTCTCCGGGCTGCCTGTGCCAGCCGCGCCCCCGCCGAGGAACCGCGCCGCGCCCCACGCAGCGGGGAGCCTCCCCGGCAGCTCACCGCGGGAGCCGGGACAAGCGCCAGCCCAGCGGCGTTCCGGCAAGGCCATGGTAGCCCCGGGAGCGGCAGTACTTCCCCGCTACCGACGGGCACCGCGGCCGCAGCGCCTGGCGCCGGCGGGAGGGACCGGCCGCCTCCCCGTTCCCACGGTGGGCGCCGGCTGGGTCGCCGCGCCGCCCGCCTCCCGGCGCTGGACGCCGAGCAAGGGCCGGGAGAGAAGGAAGCCTCCCCGCCGGGCTCGCAGCGCCGGGGGCCCGGTGGGCCGCTCCCGCCCGCTGCCCCACTCACCTCCATGGAGACGCGCCAGCCCTGCATGGCGCTGAAGCCGAAGTGCAGCAGGCGCGGCCCGAGGCCAGCCCCGTCCCCGGCGCTCTTCCCCGTGTTGGGCTGTGACCGGTCGCCGCCCCTGGCGCCGCGGCGGCCTCCGCCAGCGGACCCGGCC
>JAVJGJ010000059.1:73946495-73957295 GCA_035590215.1 Microhierax caerulescens | reverse complement strand
GTCCTTAATCCCGTGCTTGGGCTTTTGGTCGGGCAGTTGGACCAGATGATCTTTATAGGTCCCTTCCAGCTGAACTATTCTATATTCTATGCTATTCCTGCTTGAACTTCAAATGTAAAAAAGGGTTGAATTCATTGATTGTAATTTTTCTCAGAAGTAGGGAGCTTCTGTAGTGTAAAGTGTGTAATTGCTGTGACAGTTTAGTCTTTTACAGTTAAATGTTGCTGTGAAATTTTGAACTAAGAACCTATTTTAACTAGTCAGAGAACACTGACCTTCCCCAAAGTTCACATCTCTGCAGAACATTCGATGAATAGTGCATATTGTCATGCTTCTGTATACCTGAAGGGTGAAGGTGCTGCCAGGGTGAGATGCTGGGAGGGGAGGGTTGAGGGTAAATGTGGCATGTCACATTAGGATATTTATTTTCTGTTGGTTGAACAACTTAAACAAGAGACTTAGTATCACCCTGCTCTTTCCTGCACTGTATTACCAGTGTAGGCATTTTTCAGCGTCAATCTCCTGTCCTAAAGCGCTGCAGGAACCATGACAATCTGCTTTCTCATGCTGCTGCTGGGTATGCATTACAAGTGTGGATCTCCTGGTCTGTTGTAAACTGGATTGCTTTCCTACCTGAGCTGAATCCCTCTCTACAATTGTAACCACGCCCCTGCTTACTTTCCTGACATACATAAAGGTGAGGGTTTAGCCTCTGCAAGTTGCTGAAGATAAACTTTTAACAGGGGAATCTTGTCTTGTGGCAGAGAGGCATAAAGGAACCCACAGCATGCAGTTAGGGGAGTCGCTGGCAAGCTCTCCAAGCTTGTGCTTACCTTGGTCCCTTTTGGCTTTTAGTCCTGACAGAAACCTTCTGCTTTCCCCAGGTGACATTCTATTTTCTTCTTTCAGTCAGCATGCATGCATAATTTATTTTCCTTCGGTTGTCCAGTTACCTTCAGAATTACCTGCTATGCCTCCTAGGAATAGAAACTTCTTAATAGAGATGGATTGCAGCGACACGCTTGGAGTTCATTTTTAGACTCCTGCCACTGGCTGGTATTAAACCTGAAACTGAGAGCTTGGACTCAGTGCCTGCTGTCCCTGAAAGCTACACAGATGGAACAGAAAACTAGCCCAAATGTAACTGTAGGAGAGCTTGTGCTCTGCTGCAGCAGAATCTTTTTAGTTTTTAGCCCAGTGTTACTGTGTTGGGCTTGGCAAGTTCTTATTAGTGGGAGAGACTTGACTGTTCACAGACTTAGACAGTCCTGTAGTTTGTCATGTGTTTGAGCTATCGATTAATGATATTTCTTTCTATACCTTTTATGGGTAGGAAAAGAGTGATTGTGTAAGCCAAGACTTTATAATAATACTTTGTTGACATCTTTGTAATGTGCTTAGTAAATAAGCCATTTGGTGCTATTGAGTGAATCTGTATCATATTGTGGATGGGGGTACAAGCAGGTTCCCTTGTAGGTATATATATTAGCATCTCTGTCATGGTTAAGAGAGAGAAAAGGACTGGGCAGACTTGGGTGTGCTAGGCTTCCTCTTCTGCAGGCACCTTGTGAGGTACAGTCAGTTGTGGTACAGCACTTGCTGCTGTACAGCAAATGCTGCTTCATTCCATGGTTAACAGAAGGCTTTGTAAGGATGTATAGTCTGGCACTTAAAGGAGAAAAGAGAGATAATAAAAGAAAGAGTACTGGTCTCTGCTTATATACCTTTGTCTCTTCTCTATGAGGATATGTCAGGCCACTCAAGATTAGCAGGTGAACCTTGTACCTTTCTTGCAGTCCTGCTTGCATCCAGTCCCTTGGGCTGGAAACTTACCCAAGTGCTGACTTGATCCATCCTGTGTAGGTGGCAGATGTAGGGGTTGTACTTTTCTACAGATCCTAAATTTTGGGGGGTGTCACGATCCAAAGATAGGATTCGTGGTTAGGTTCTTTTATTTGATTTCAGAGTACAAAAGGTTATAAATATACCAGGGACTTGGACAACCAAAAACCACTTTATTGTGTGCTCATCAGCACACATATGCGATAGGGGGAAAAAGGAGAAAGAAAGTAAAGTGTAGAAAGAGGATAAAGGGGGGTATAGCTACCAACTCCAGGGTCCACTCAGCCGTCCATCGACTCGACGCAGGTTGTCCAGTACACGTTGGGGAGATCTCAGTGGGGTTCATTTTGGGGAGACTTTTTATAGTCTTTCTCAAAAGCGAAGGGCAACTAGCCAAAAAGGTGAGAATGGTACGGAAAGTACTGGCATGCCGCCTCTTGTTCTCAGTGCAGCCCTGTCAGGAACACTTTGCATCCCTCTCAGAGTGCGTTCCGTTCCTGTAGCTAGCACCTGGCAAGTGTCTCACCTTTGTCAGCCTTATGCAGAGCCCCCCCTCGCCCTCTCTTACTTTTGAGATATTTACAGTCTTTGTCCTTTGTCGATGATTGTGAGGCAAATGAGAGATTTTCAGATCGTCTCTTACGGGGGGTGATTTCTGGGGTGGCAGAAAGGTGCTTGATTTTTTGCTAGCCATCAACAATGTCCCTTGGAGAAAGAAATGACCTTGTGCTTGTCTGATTTTGATCTGTGCTTGATTACTAACTTTTTTGCAAGCTCAGCTGCTGGACCACTTTCCACGTTATACTCCCACTTCAGTGGCTGCTGAGATTGAAAGATTCATTTTTGCCTCATCCCTGGAGACAAATCTCTTGTGTGTAAGTGTGTCTGTGCATACAGGCTTGCTATGTTGATTAATTCTTCTTTTCCTATCTCTAGTATTTTCCACTGTGAGGTAAATTAATGAAAGGTGCAGTCCTTCACAGCTTCCTTTGCTGTGGCGTGGAGACCAAGATAGGATGATGAAATTCTATGTGGACGTGGGTGTCAGGTCAAGTGCGGAACTTGAAGAGCAGTATTTGAGGCAATATGTGCTGTGCCTGTGAGTATATCAGAGTTCAGTGTTCAGTCTTGCTGTTCTTCATTGTATACCATTGCTGGAACTTCAGAATATAGGCAGCACCATTGCCATTAATTTGATTCTCTTCTTACAAAAGAAAATGCTGTCATTTGGATAAGTGGTTCCCAACCATTCAGGGGACACTTGGTGGCTGGGTGGCTGGATGTTATAGCTGAATTCTAGTGCTCAAGCTAACAGGTACTCTTGATCTGTGCTAGTGCCATGAAATCTTAAGGAAGGAGCTGTGGTTTATGAGGCGCTGAATCCAGAAAGACAAGAAGTTACATGCTGGGTCTACTGCATCTTTTTTTTACCTCATTGTTGTATTTTCACTCCTGATGGGAGTCTCAGTTTCTCACAGAATTTTTAATTTGGAGTCAGTTGATGAATTTTGCACCCCTGTATTTACATTTCTTCAAGGAGACGGAGCGCAGGATTCTTGAAGAGAAAGTGCCAGTAGAATGGATGTTTGGATTCTGTGATGCTTGAGTCTGATTTCTTAGCTGCTGCTGTGACTGGAAATAAATTTTCTGAGACAGTAAAAGATAAGCACCACTCTGTCTTTTCCTATCACACATCTGAGTTTCTATATGTGGGAAAGTGAAGCATTGTTCCTTGGAAAAGAATTAGAGGTGCTCTGGGCTTTGGATTCTGCTGCTGGAGAGGACAGGTTGCAGAGATTCTCAGTGCAAACTAGTGGTAGGAGGGCTGCCAGCTTTTTGACAGGCTTTGGCAATGGACCTGTTTTTTGTGGGTTTTTGGGTTTGTTTTTTTTTTTTCTGACTGGTGAAGAAGACTAACACCATGCTGTAGTTGTTATGATTTTACTTGACTGTTGGGAAGATACTGAAAAGAAGGAATATGTGCAGCCTTTTAACACTTTTATTGGCTCATCAGAGGGCTTCCTGGAAGGAACAGCCTTTGAGATGTGCTTGAATGAGATGAGGGGCACTGCAGGATGTAGAGGGAATTGAGCCTTTGTCTTGGTCCCCTTGTCTACAGAGCCATTATGTTCTTGCTTATTGACTGTAACAGGCAGCTGGCAGCTTGTTGAGTGCCGCCCCAGCCAGCATCACTTCTCTGCCTTTGTGCTGCCTCAGTGGGGGAGTGGGAGCAGCCAGGGCAGCTGTCTGCTGTTTTTCCAGCTTTCCTGGGTGGTTAGAGGTGCTGGTTACACTCCAGCTGCCTGTAACTGAGGGATAGGGTTTACTCTGCATTCTTTGTAGAGCTGTTCTAAAAATACCGTGGTCAGTGTAGCTTACTAGCAGCACCAGAGCCTTCCCCTTGTTAGACCTGTATCTCTTTAGACCTGTGTTGGGAGGCCTTGGGAAGTGGTCATGGTGTCGTGGTTGCTGCTGCCTGTTTGGTGGGGGTCAGATGTTACAGCCAGGCTTACGCTCGGGAAGAAGCTTACTGCTGGGCCAGCAGATCGGGGGGGCTGCTCACAGTCTTGGATTCTAGGTCCTGCCCTGGCGTGAGGCTGCTCAGCAAATCCTGATAGACAGAGGCACTGTGAAAGCACGGCCAGCCATAAATAGGTTAGCATGAATGGGAGCATGGTGCTTTTCCAAGCATCCCCTGTTAACATGGGTGACATGATTAGCTATATCCTGTTTCTAAGGATCAGTGCTCAGGGAAAATCCCATTTCATGAGTGTCTCTAGTACCTGTCTCCCAGGCCTTTTGTCTCTGTAAAATCTGTCCCCAAGACCTCTTGTCCTAACTTCCCGGCTAGTCTGCCTGAAGTGCGTTAACAGATCTGTGTGCTTGCATGTGCATGTACACAGGTGTGCTGGCTTGACCCTGGCTGGACGCCATGTGCCTACCAAAGCTGCTCTATGACTCCTCCTCAACTAGACAGGGGAGAGAAAATAAAATGAAAAGTTTGTGGGTTGAGATAAGGACAGGGACATTGCTCAGCAATTACTATCATGGGCAAAATGACTTGGGAAATTGGTTTAATTTATTACCATTCAAATCACAGTTGGGTAATGAGAAATAAAACCACCTTCCCCCTACCCCTCTTTTCTTTAGTCCCAATTTCTCTACCTCCTGCCCCCATAGCAGTGCAGGGGAATGGGGGCTGCAGTCAGTTCATCACATGTTGTCTCTAACACTCCTTCCTCCTCAGGGGGAGGACTCCTCACACTTCCCTTGCTCCAGCCTGGGGCTCCTCCATAGGAGACAGTCTTTCATGAACTTCTCCAATGTGAGTCCTTCCCACGAGCTGCAGTCCTTTCGTGAACTGCTCCAGTATGGGTCCTTCCCATGGATGCAGTCCCTCAGGCACAGCTGGCTCCAGTGTGGGTCCCCTGTGGGGTCACAAGTCCTGCCAGCAAGCCTGTTCCAGACCAGGCTTCTCATGGGGTCACCTAGAGCATGCTTGCACAGAAAACAGTTTGAAAAATAATTTAACAAAAAAGACAGTACAGGTGATGGTGATCAGGCATAGGGCTGGGCTAGCCACTCATCTTGATCCTTCTTTTCCCACACTTTTGGTCCTTCCCTCAAACATGTTGTTGTGCCCAAATACTCTTGTTTGATCCCAAAATTGCCCATCTCCAATGTCCTATTATAAGTCCTGTGTTCCCTTACACAGCATCTCCACTTGGCTTTCATAATATTGCTGAGGAAGCTTCTCCTGTTTAATTGCCTAGTCTCCTAATAGGGACAGTGACTTAATTGCTCATCGTTGTGGCCTTTGGAGTCCTTGGTTCAGTGTTTCATCCGTCATGGATTAGACTTTCTGGATTCCCCACCCTGTTATAATTTTTTTGATCACTGATGTGGTTTGTGCTTCTACTTTGAATAGCCCTTACCCAGATATCTTTCCACAGCAGTTTGATGAAACATTTTTTGCCTGTTAATTCAGGGAGACTCCTGCAGCTCTGCCTGGAGTTGAGCAAATAATGATAACAATGCAAAAGGTGGAAGAATACAACTTCTTAAACTGTGATTCCAGCAGTAGCAAGGATAAAGAGAAAACACGTAATTACAATAGTCTCCTTCTCTATAGAAAATTAGTGTCTTGTGAAAACATGGAATGCTGCTCTAGCTTTTCCCATGCTTAGGTGGCAAAGCTAGAGCTTCTGCTGTTAAGCCACCAAATAAGAAAGTGAACAGGAGAAGAATAGAAAAAAAGACTAAGGTGTTTTGCTATGACATGTTCTTGCAACAATCAGGAGTTAAGGAAATTTGAGCCAGGTAGTATATTTGGACTATTGCATTCAGTAGTTGCAAATGCACATGCTTCAGATAGCTAGTTTAATTTCAACTTGCAGCCATTTTTACTTTTGATATTTATCCTGTGTTAGTCAGCTTTGTGGTTTAATTTATATGTATATAAAAAAATTAATGTCAGGATCAAGTGCTTCCTCATCATTCTCTTTAAAATATGATGTTTGATCACTTCATTGGTTGGTTTCTCATTCTTGTATTATCAGAAATACAAAATAATTACTTTCTATTCATATTCTGTATGCTGTGAGTGATTTTTACAAGCCTGTTCAAGACTTGTACTTACAGCACTATACCAATTTTTATGGCATTTTATATTCCTTTCCTCATAATTCCTAGTATTGATCTTTTAACGCCTCCTAAGACAATGTGATGTTTTTCAGAGTTATCTGCAGTGGTTTGAAGATCTCTCTAACAAGTGAAAGTATCACAGCATAACAGAATGGGCTAGTGCAGCATCAAAGTAGCTAACTTGGAGTTTATCTTGTCTGTTTTTTTCCCTGTTTGAGGTGTTTTGTGATATTGGCACTCACCTGAGCTTACCGCCCCTGGGTTCAGTACTGGAAACTTCCTGAACCTTCCACTCAGTTTTATTTCTGACTGTTCTCTGGGGTATGAACTGTCTGTGGTATGTCCTTGGTGTCGTATGTTTGATGTGGATTTTGATAACGGTACAGGGTGATAGTAGTACAGTAAATATAGAGGTACTGGTGAGTTACCGTAACCTTCCTGATGGACTTCTGAATAGTTTATATTTGTAGGATACTGGGTTGTTTTTTTTTTTCCCACTCCCTTATTTGTTTTGCTGTGCTGTTTCTGTTTCCCTTTGGGAAGTAGGGATGGGAAATTTATCGCCTCTTCCTTCTTCCATAGTTCAGCTCAGTACGACCGAACTCTCTTTGACTCAGTTGGGTTGCTCATTTATTTTGAAGTGCCAAATGAAACAAAGCATTTGTCCCTTTGGGCTCTTAGTAGACAACTTGTGTATTTGTTTCTGTTATCCATTAAATGGATGGGAATGATGCATGTCTCCCTGTGGGATATCAAGAGCAGTGCTTTTTCTGGACAAAGCAAATTGACTTGTCTTTTTTTTTTTTTTTTTTGCTAATCTACTGACTTGAGAGTTATCTGACATGAGTTTTTAGTGAAGTCTGTCCCTCAGTATGTTGTTTAGCTAGAACTGACAAAATGCTTTTGGACAAGCTGCATTGGCTACTGGGCTACAGTCTGTGTGACAGTGGTATGGTTCAAAACTCACTGCTGCTCTGCAGAACAATTGTCATTCTCGCTGACGGGATTGAACTGGGCTCCTCGAACAGTGTCCTGGCTCCAGGCTGTGCTCTGCCCTTTGTGGTCCAGCTGCTTGGGTCAGCACAGAGCAGGAATCTCTGTGAAGTGGCAGGGACACTACTAGGTGTGCTTAAAAACTATGTGTCTGGTTTTGGTTTGTTTGTCAAGGTGGCATTTTCTGGGCTGTTGCATGTAAAATTACAAGTGAGGGCAAGCTCCAACTCATGGAAGACTTTTAATTCTGTATTTAAATGGTCAATTTGTTCATAGACAAGCTTATTACTAATGCATTTTATCTTATTATGTGTTCCAGCACATAGCTGTGTGGAAGAACCAACTGTTGCATTGGTGATGGTCAGATTTGCTTTTCCTTATACTTCCGATTGCTGTATGAATTGGTTTGTAATAGCCATGGTAATTGATATCTCCCTTTCCTTGAGATTGTTACATTACACTAGTTATTTTTAATTTTATTTTTGATTAACCACCTTTCAGGCATTTTACTACCATGAATATAATTGCAAAGCCTAGTGCTGTCAGTTTAACTAAAACAAGTACATAGCTTGCTTCTTTTTGTTGAATTTTTTCCCCCTTTGCCTGGAGCAGATCTTGCATTCTTTGATTTTGTTACACTCTAGATTACCTCCAAATCTGCAACACAGGTGCTTTTGTTTCCTCTTTCTGTTGGTAAATGTGCTACTTTTTGTTTCACCATAGCTCAGTGAGAAGTAATGTTCCTCTGTGGTCCAGCTACTGTCTTCCATCGGTGTATTCTCTCTGTTCTCAAGCTTTTGCCAAGCTGGTTCAGCAGAGCTTTGATCTTTTTTTCTGGCCTTGAACAAGCTGCCAGGGTAACTTTTTAACATAAATGTGCTACTTTTAACCAGATACTGCTTTTTTGTAAGTGTCTGGCTTAGTGTGCTGTCCTTCCTGATCTTTCTTCAACCTGCAGTTTCATTCTGGACTGATATTCTAATTATTGTGGATTTTCCCAATTTTTATAATATTTTTTTCTTGACTGTAAATAATTGCTGTCACTTGTGCCTTAGGCTGTTTGTTTTTTTCTTTTAAGTGACAGATCATGTGAACTGCAGAACGCCTCTCCAGAAGTCTGTATTCTTTCAGTGATAGATATCCAGATGTTTGAGAGCTATGGAAAAAAATATGTATTGGACAACTGGAATAACCTGCCTAAGGGAAATATATATTTCAAACTTTTTTCTCCTTAGAGCTAAGTCATGCCTTGAAGTAACAGCATTTAAGTCTTTCCCCCACTGTGCTTTAGTTACTTAAATTCACTTGAAATTTTTTCTGAGTTTCCTTACCTCTTGTTTATATGGACAAAGAGCTACATTAGTGTTTCTACTATAAATTTTTTGTGGTTGTGGAACTACTTTCTCTGTCGTACTTCAGAAAACCATGCTAAACTGAGTTCAGTTAACTTCTTCCTTCATAGTTTAAAAGCTACCTAGTCCATCTGGGCTTTCTGGGAAAGGAACACTTCAGAGTAATACGTTATTTCTAGGAACACAGGGTATTTTATTTGAGCTGGTCTTCTTTTGTCATTTTATCAAAACAGTTCATGAGCAGCTTGTTGTTTTAAGTCTGGGTTATAAAAGACTACTGAAAATTGAACAAGCTAAACCAGTCAGTGTTAAATTACTTGACAAAGCTTGCAGGAAGTTAGGGCAAAGTGAGGAGAGAACCTGTCATCTTCATCCTGTGTTCATGCCTGCTCTTCAGGGCAAGAGTATTGCTGTTGTCTCTTCAGGGCACAGGTGTACCAGGCTACCTACATTGCTGGTTACACGCCTTGCCCTTCAGGGCAAGGCATGGAAGGCAGCATTTTCAACATGCTGTTTTTATTTTGTGATGCTCTGTAAGGTTCGTTGAGACACTGAAATTTATATTCCTACAACTGCCTCTGTTTGCAATGGTGTTAAGTGTTGCATTGCTTCTGAACTGTGGGCTGTGAAGTTTGCCACCATCCATCAGTCACCAATAGCTGCTTGGAGGCTTGGCTAGCCGTAACCCTCAGAAAGGTACAGGGCAAGTCCTAGAATGTGCTTTCATGAGGGTTTAGGATTCCACTTTGCTGACCACAGAGAGGGATGTGGAACAGTGATTTGGCAACCTGAACAAAGGAGTAATTTGCAGTTGCATTTTCAGTTGTCTATTTGCATTTTTCCTCTTTTATTCTTCTGCCCAAGTTGTTGAATCTCCTCTTGAGCTGAGAATTACTATCAGTAATGTCAGATGGGTTTAGTGTCTTGAGTCATATGTGGTGTCCTGGAATATTGCCTATGAGTCATGGAAATTGTGGTAAACTTGCCCAAAAATGGGAGAAGATATGATAAATCCACATCTGCTGGCTGTACTATTGGGGCATATTTTGAGTAGTTGTTGGTACTTGATTAATCCAGTAAACCTGGAAGGTGTTTGAATAGACAGCAGAAGGAAGAGAATGTAATAGATGCATGGGCAGTGGGTGTTGGTAGTCATGGCTTTTATCTTGTCCCTCAATACTAACACATCTGCCTTTCTGTTGGCTCTGGGCTTGTTTATTCTTAAATTAAAGCCTTTTGGCATTCAGCTTTTAGTTGTACGAGGTGTTCTTATAGTACTGTCATTCCTAAGATATTTCTTATACTGAAATTTGAAGGAGTAAGTGTTCTGTCCTTAGTTATCTTCAGTCTTTCAGCTTTCTTTAATGATGAAACATAACAGACCTTGTCTGGTATTTAGATGTTGATATCAATGTGTGTGTATGTGTGTGTGTATATATATATATATATAAAAATCAAGTTCTTATGATAAACATGATTAATGTCTCCTTAAATCAAATCTCAGACCTTTCACCCTTCAGTTGTGCAGGAGGCAGGGGGTGGGAAGAGAATGGGATTGTTCATGCTAAGCTGCTTTTCTCTTGTGATTGTTTTCAATAGTTATTTTCTGTAGCTCAGGCTGTCTTTAATTGTGGCCTATATTCTTTATTCCTACCTGTCAGTCCATTCCATCTGGTTTTATCATAATAATTTACTGCTCAGTTTACTGAGCAATCTATGTCACTCTAGTTCTTGCAGTCATTTGTCACTCCAGCATGTCATCTGCAATTTCAGAATACTGGATGTCATTGGGC
Organism: Microhierax caerulescens; assembly: GCA_035590215.1. Taxonomy (NCBI): domain Eukaryota; kingdom Metazoa; phylum Chordata; class Aves; order Falconiformes; family Falconidae; genus Microhierax; species Microhierax caerulescens. The sequence continues at coordinate 73,946,671 of JAVJGJ010000059.1, read as the reverse complement.
CTGCTAGGATTCCCTTGGAAGATCATAAAAAAAGAGTCCCACCTATACTGGTTGGCTTTCAATCTTAAGTTGTCAAGCTACTGATGGGGTAGAATAGAGTAGTTCAGCTGGAAGGGACCTATAAAGATCATCTGGTCCAACTGCCCGACCAAAAGCCCAAGCACGGGATTAAGGAC
>JAVJGJ010000059.1:73933259-73946395 GCA_035590215.1 Microhierax caerulescens | reverse complement strand
TAGTTCAGCTGGAAGGGACCTATAAAGATCATCTGGTCCAACTGCCCGACCAAAAGCCCAAGCACGGGATTAAGGACATTGTCCAAACACCTCTTAAACACTGACAGGCTCAGGGCATCAACCACCTCGCCAGGAAGCCTGTCCCTGGGTATGACCACCCTCTTGGTGAAGAAATGCTTCCTCGTGTGCAGTCTGAACCACCCGACGCAGCTTTGAGCCATTGCCAGGCATCCCGTGCCTGGATCCCAGGGAGAAGACCTCAGCACCTCCTTCTCCATGTCCCCTCCTCTGGAAGCTGCAGAAGGCAATGAGGTCACCTCTCAGCCTGCCTCTTTCCAAACAGACAAATCCAGAGTCCTCAGCCGCTCCTCTCAGAACATGCCTTCCAGCCCTTCACCAGCTCGGCTGTCTTCTTCTGGACACATTCAAGGTCCTTCGCCTCCTGCTCGAACAGTGGGTCCCAGCACCACACAGAGCACCCTGGGTGAGGCTGCACCAGTGCTGAACACAGGGGGACAGGGCTCTCTCCTGACCGGCTGGGTTTGATGTCCCCGGGATGCAGTTTGTCCTCTTGGCTGCCAGGGCTCACTGCTGTCTCCTTGAGCTGCTGCCCACCAGCACGCCCAGGCCCCTTTCTGCAGGGCTGCTCTTCAGCTGCTCCTCTCCCGGTTTAGCCTTGTGCCTGGCGTTACTCCCTCCCGGGTGCAGAATCTGGCACTTGGACTTGTTCCATTTCACGCTGTTGATTTCGCAGTGCTCCCATCTATGCAGATCCCTCTGCAAGGCCTCTTGTCCATCAAGAGAGTCAATAGCACTTCCCAGTTTAGTGTCCAAGGAACAGGTATTTATAATGCAAACTTTTTTTAGTTCATCTTATACAACAGTAACCTTATTACCTCAGTGGACTCCTTTCTCTGCTCACAATTCTCATGCGTGCATCTCCTGTCACTGTGTTAGTCCTTGTTATTATGCATTGTATTAGGAGTTCATGTTCAGCTGATTGTTGAGGTGACCTACAAGACCTTCTTGGTACCCACCTACTACAACAGAGTTTCTTTATATGTACAAGCCGCAGGTTTTTGCATTTCAGTATGGTCAGATGGATGCTTTGAGTCTGTACCCAGCCTGCCAGAGTTAAAAGCACTGTCCATTGGAAACTGGTCTCTTTCTCTTATTTAGTTTTATTAGTTAGTATTGTGTTATCAGTAATTTCCAATAGTATAGTGTTCAATTCATTTAAGTGTTGTGGGTGGCAGAACATTTGCATCAGTTCTCATTAGCATAACACTGTAGATGAAATTGAGTAGATTTGATGATGTAAAAGTGTCTGCCAAGGGGGAAGGGATTTTTGAGGAAGCCCTTATATATGGTGAGAAGCTTCCAGTAAATGGGATGCTGATGGGGTCCCTAGTGAGGGAAGAGAAGGTGAGACGGCGTGAGTTGGAAAAGCTGTGAAATGGCTAGGACTTCAAGGTAATACAAGTGGAAGATGGGTCTGGGTTTGTTAGCCAAATCTTTGTATTAGTTTTTACCTCAAGGGGATGATTGGGTCAGCTGAAAGTGGAGTGATTCTGGGTATGTGGCCAGCTGATGGGGAATAGCAATGGTTGATGGTTGACACTTAAAGGTAATTTCTATTCTTTGTGTTCCCTGCGTAGTTTGAGATGGGAATCTGGTTTGATTGCTGTGCATTGCCTGGTGCAGTAGGACTTTATGACTGTAACTTCTGCATGCCTGTGAAACAGCCTGTAAAAGGCATTGCAGAACAACAGATGCTCTAGATGTTGGAGGAAGGAACACATGTACATCTTTGGATACTGCTATATATGTGAGGAAAAACAGTGTTATGGTAAACACTACTTCTGGGAGTGTTGTTTCTTGTACCCATGCAGGTCTTTTAGCATTAAGTGCTTCCATAGCCCTAGCCATTCTCGTGCTAGGCTTTGAACTCTTGCTTTGTCGGGTCCCCTCCTCTCCCCTTGCTGCTTTCTTAGTGCTCATCTATGTCTTTATTAGGTGTGGATGTACTTGTGGTGGGTTAACTTTTGCATTTATTAACTAAAGAAATTATTGTAGCAGTTTCAATGTGTAATCAGTTCCTGTCTGTTCCCAACTTGCAGCTTTCCCTTTGGTTCTCTGTGCTTGGATCAGTCTCCTATCTCTTGAGTTTCATGTCTTACCACCTTTCAGAAAATTCCTCCAGAAAGTTATGTCTGAGCTCTTGACTTTTCTTGTATCCCTTTTGTACAGTTGGAGGTTTTTTGTTTTTGGGGTTTTTTTTTTGTGGTTAAATTAACTACAGGTATTGTAAAATATAAAAATCTAATGTTTTACTATAAAACAGCCTTTCTGCAGAAGTAGTTTTCCCTAGGATATGCCCAGGGCTTGCTGGTTACATGGCCTACAATGCCCTCATGTTTGGGTGTGTCCCATTCCTGAAATATATGTGCTCAATCCTGTCCTGGAATGCTTGTTTAATTAAAAGTTAATATGCAAAGTTCATAATAATCAAACGAAGGATGCATGGTAATGATCTGGTCTTGCTGGCTTAGAACTCACATCTCTCTCCATCCTGCCCATACAGGTGAATCAGCGCAATGTCCCAGGGATTGATAGCGCTTACCTGGCCATGGATACAGAGGAAGGTGTGGAAGTTGTTTGGAATGAGGTTCAGTTTTCTGAGCGGAAGAACTTTAAGCTTCAGGAAGTAAGTCAATGTGTTTCTCAGCAAGATGTGGGAAACATACCTTGCACCAGGGTGGGATTATAGATATTGGTGATCTTTCGTGTGGCTTATCGGCTGGATTTGGAGTGCTGTGCTGCTCAAATGTAGCAAATTCAGCTTGAGCCTGGCCTGTGCAGAAAATGTGACGGAAGATGTGCACAACTGTTGTTGTGCTATTTCTGTGGGCTCTTGTGTTGATTTAGTCTGGGTGATCAAACCAAGCTCGGCTAAGGTGCAGCGTAGGATGATATCACGTACTGTTTGTTCTTAGCATAGGGGCTTGAAGTGTACAGTGTTGTTTAAGGACCAAGACCGAAGAAGAAAGTAAGATACAGGCTCATGTGGTCCCCAATGTAACATCTTTGTCTTTCTGATGTTAAGGAAAAAGTCAAAGCGGTGTTTGACAACTTAATTCAGCTGGAACATCTGAATATTGTGAAGTTTCACAAATACTGGGCTGATGTGAAGGAGAATAAGGCCAGGGTAAGTAAAGCAAACAGTCTTTTGGGGTTTCTCACTGTTTGTCCTGTAGGTAATCATAAAGCAGAGGATAATGTCTCATACTGCTCCTACAGGTGATCTTCATCACTGAATATATGTCTTCAGGGAGCTTGAAACAGTTCCTGAAGAAGACAAAGAAAAACCACAAAACTATGAATGAAAAGGTAACTACTTTTTTTCATGTATGCCTGTGTTTGCTTAGTGCCATCAGTGTCTGGAGAGCTCAGCTGAGGATCCTGATGGACGAGAAGGCAACCTGGTGATAACATGTGGCTGCAATTCCTTTTTATTACTGTAAAATAGTTTAGTTGCAGGTTCTCCTGGACACCTGTTCTGTGCAGTTTGTTTTGTTTGCAGCAGTTCTGCACTTTTATATGTATGATGTGACAGGCACGTCCCTTTCCATGTATGCATACAGGAAAGAGGGAAGGTGTCCGTGCATGAGAGGAGTTAGGAGGGGAGGTGTATTTCTTGACCTATATGGATATGTAGAAACTAAACTGAACATGCGAGTGTTGTTGTCTTAAGTTCTTACTTTCCTACACACCTGTACTGGGTGAAAGCTAAGATGCCACAGAATGGAACATATATTCTTTCGTATGAACAGGGTATGAATTGCAGAACTAGGGATTAGTTCCTCTTCCATGAATGATTTTTATCCTTTTTGCTCCTGTGTCTGTAGGCCTGGAAGCGATGGTGTACCCAGATCCTTTCTGCTCTCAGGTATGCAAGTCACTGATGATGTGGCCTCTCTTGTGCTAGAACATTAAAAGTTGTAAACATACATGCTGCTAAATGTTAGCCAGCTTCATGGGATGGAGCTTGGAGAGCACTTTCAGTCACCCAGCCTGATTCTTATCCCAGTCACGGTCTGCAGTGTGACAGCTGCACTTCCTATGACAATCCCAGAGTCTTCATTTCGACAGTGTTGGAGCCTCTAAAATAGAGAAACAGTGGAATGTATGTTTTAGATCCCAGCAGTTGTGACATAGCAAGTGTGGGAGCTGAGTGTCAGGGAGCTCTCCAGAGTATCCAGCTTTATAATGTGGATCTAACCGTGGCCAAGAGGATGTTGCAAAGAAGTCTCAAAGAAATCAAATTCCACATGAGGGAAGTGAGGAAAATTTTCTTAGTTTTGGTAGGCTGCAGCCCTGTAGCATGCACTGAATTCGTTATTATTGTGGTGTGATATTGTTAGAAGTCTGTGTGGATCTATATGTTTCTTGATGCAGATCTTCTGCAGCCATCTTAGTGTGACACAGTTGAATAGCATCAAGGTTTTTTGTTTTGGTTTTAAAGACTCTTCTCTACCTGAGTCAGAGTTGGTGCATAGCTAGTAACAGTCTCAGAATAACAAAACCCCAGATGTCAGAGCATTCCATAGAGAAAATTCTGTTGCCATTTGGCTAAATGTAGCTGTTGATGAACAGCTGGGGTTCTAATAAGCTTTTGGGAGCTGACAGTCCTTATTTGTGTTGGCTGCTAACATAAAACCAAGCAGAGTGAGGTGCAAAAACAGGTAGCCTCAAATGTACCTGGGACCCCAGCACTGAAAGGCTTTATTTGTGTCTGCTGGAAAACATGACCGATCATGTTTGTACAGCACTGGGTGCCTTTTCGATGCCCTGTGAGTAGGGTCGGAATAAGGCTGTAATATTTTTGGTATGAAATTTGGAACCCTGTTAGCATCCATCTAGCAGTACTGGGATGGATGAAACAGTTTCTTTACCCTTGGTAACCTGCGTTTCTTGGGTTCTTTTCCCCCATGTTATGGAGATTGTCCGTTAGAAACAATTGCTTAATTTTCATGATTCTTTCCTAAACTAGAGGCTGATGTACTTTCACTTAATTGTACCTTCCTGCTACTGTATATCCCTGGCATGTGTCCTTTGCCTTCCTGTTCTCTTCTGATGTTGCTTGAGACAGGGAAGGGATGAAGGAGGGGGAGATTCCTGGCCTCAGCCTCAGTAGTCTTCTGACCAGTGCTCTTTTCTGAATCTTTAGCTACCTCCACTCCTGTGATCCCCCAATCATCCATGGTAACCTGACCTGCGACACCATCTTCATTCAGCACAACGGATTGATCAAAATTGGGTCAGGTAAGTCTTGTTGGAGATGACCCTTGCCTGTGAGACAAACTGTGCAAACAAAAAAAAGGCACCTAATCCTTTCAAGGTTATCTATCATGATAGGCATGTATGTATGTACGCATGTTCCTCCACCTCCACATCAGTTTTGTCAGAGATTGTAGTTGAATTCACTTTTGGTTGGACCACCTTCAGGTGCAGGAGGGACTGCTACTGGATACTATTTCCCTTGCTAGTCCCTTCATCAGTTTTTGATCTCAAGGGACTGACCTGAGAAATGGTGCTGAAACTCTCAAGTTCTGTGTGCACATTATCCTGAAGTTTATCTCCTCTGCAATCTTTTTCATGTTAATAGACACATAGTTCTCTTCCCAGTGTTGTGAAGCTTTGAGAGCTGTGTCCACTGAGGCCATGAGTACTTCTTGTAGCAACCAACATTTATCATCAAGCTTAGTCTCTGGCTGCAGGGAGCTGTTTCTCTTGGTGTCCCCATCCAGCATCATTCACTTTGGCCTGGACTTCAGGATACTGGTTTGTCTTGGGCTTGTTTGGCAAAGACGTGCCCTGTTCAGGAAGCTATGCTGTGCTGAAATCTTTTATCTCATAAGTAAGAAATGATTTTTCTGGCAGTGCAGTACATCCTTGCATGCTCTGTTCTTTTTCACCTTTGCTGTTCCTATGTCTAAAAATCTGTCTGCAGTTGGGATGTTTTGCATTGTACCTTGACGTAACCTTTCAAGGGACAGACTTGCTATCTGTCTTCCAACTTTTGCAAGTGTTCTCAAACCTGAGGAGTATGCACTGTAAGCTTTTGTCTGTGTGAATTCTTGGTTTGATGTTGGCAGTGTACAGGAGAGAGTGCTGTGCTTTGTCTGTCATCTAAAAGTAGCCTCTCCACAAAGCAGACCTCTAGCTTTCCATCAAAGAATTCTTGTGTTGCCTCTTTTGTTCCAGAATTGGGGTCTCTATTCCCTGTAACAAACCTCTGATACGTGCTTGTACCCAGGGAGACTGGGTCATGACAGAAGGGACATTCAGTTCTCTGCTTTTAAACTTGGTGACTTGCTCTTCACACAGGCTGATGACATTATGGGGTTCGCTTTATTATCTTTCCTTGATTTTGTCCAGGTGGAAGAAATCGTGTACATCTGATACCTGTATGCTGGCAAACACTCCCTGAACTGGCTCCCTGGCATAGAATTCAGGCCACTTACAGGAAGTCTATAATAGACTCGAGTACATGAGAGATCCTTCTCTTTCTAGTTTAGTTTAAAAGTATTATTGAGCTACAGTCTCTCTTATTGGTAGCCAGCACTTTGTCTGTGGAAACAAACCACTTGAAGTTGGTATCTAGAGCCATGGCTTTCTCCAAGAGGGAGGTTCTGCAGATGAGCAAACATGACATTCTCGAGAGCATTCAGACTCCCAGTGCTGCTATTCAGAGGCAGTCATGAAGAAAGGTGGCTCTTCGAGTGTGGGTCACGAAGAGTTGCCTCAAGTAGAGTTACACCTTTGCACCAATTCTGTAGAGCTTTGCTACTGTTAGGCATGGTGGGAGGGACAGAGGCAATTCAATTGATGTGCTCTTTCAGAGTGCTGGATGCATGTGTGCTGCAACAACTGTATCCTCCGCGAGAAAAGGACATGTGCTAGGAGCGTGACTGTGCAGGAGCAGTGCTGAATTGCAGTTGTTCCTGAAAAAAAACTGCTTTGCAGTTGTAGCCTGCCTTCCTCACCTTGTGTTCAGAAATGAAGTGATTTATCTGGGAAACTGGTACTTTCTTAAAAAAAAGAAGTGAGCACAAGTGGACTTGTGGTCAGAAGAGGAATCCTCCAGATGTGAAAGCTATGGCTCCAGTGCAAGCTGGAATTAAAGTTGCTCTGCTGCAGAATGCACTCTTGTTGCTCTAGTGTCCACCCAATTAGGAGAGTCAAAACTACATCATCAGAACTGCCTGCTGGCTGTATTTGAGCTTGAGGTTCTCTAGTAGTGCTGCCCATGCAGCAGCCAGACAGGCTATTTTCACATTCAGGCCCCAGAGCAATAGTCACTTTGGCCTAACATTGTCAGTGGCCCCCATGTTTATTGCTTCATGTAGTTACTTCTTACAGCTGACTGGTATCTGAAGACTTTCCTGTGTTTACTTAAAATGAGCAGGGCAGTAATTCTCATGGATTTAAGGGGAACAATGATTCAATGCACTATGATCTGCTCTTTGATACCTTATCTGTCCCCAGCACCATTCTGGGCTATGCTCCTGAAAGCTCCTCTTCCCTCTACTTGAAGCAAAAGGGAATACTTGCTGAATGTGTGGAAGAAATTTGGGGAAAGAAAGTTGCTAGTGTGTTCTGCAGAACATCATCTTGTCTGCTCGATGAGGAAGTACTAGAAGAGTAGTGCCTGTGACTGGAAACAGCTGGTACTTACTTGTTCCTGTAACACCTGTTTAAGCGTGGAAGAAGCCCTTCTGCCTATCAGTCCTTGCTGCTACTTCAGATTGCAGAAGCACATGCACTGGCAGGACTGACCGCTGTTTTTCTTCTTCTGCATGTAATTCTGGATCAGTTTTTTTGTTTGTTGTTGGTTTTTTGTTTTTTTTTTTCTAATGTAGAGCCACCTGTGCACTTCAGGGAGAAGAGAGATTAATTTAGTAGTAGGATGTTGCTGTTACTATTGCATTGAGTTTTGGGAAGAGGGATGAAATCTTTTTTTGCTGGGTGTCATCTGTCAAAGAACAAGGGAGTGGGAAAGAGGGAGGATTTCTCATACTGCTTAAATGCCAAAGCCATCCATAATCCATTAACTTACTTTTTTTTCCCCCAGTGTCATAAAGTGCAGGGTTAATAGATTTCAGGAGGAAAAGTGTCACATGAATGGGGAGCTTTGGAGAACTTGTGATGAGGATAGGAAAGACACCTACAGTTCTTAAACTTGCCACTGAGTTTGCCATCCCAGAGACTTAGATGTTCCAGCTGCTTTCTGGAGTTGTGGTCAGATGAAAACATTCCTTGTGAGAGATCCAAGCTGTTTCTGAATACATTTCCACAGGATCCCCATGCAACACCTCATTGCATATGTGCATACCTGTATTGTCTAACAAGTAGACCTGCGAAGGGAGCATGTTGCAAGATGTTTACTGTGTCAGGTCGAAGGTACTCTGAGTGTGAAGGTGAACAGTGTGTTTAGACAGGGCGTTTGCTGCTGCTGCTGCTTGCGGGCGTTCAGCAATGTTGAGAGATGTTTCTTGTAATTCTCATTGGGAGTATAAGAACCAGTCACAGGTGGAAAGAGTTGATGGGTTTGAATTGAAAATCCTTTTGGGCAGCTCTTGGAGTGCCTCAACAGAACTGAGGCCTCATACTGGAGTGTCTTGTAGAGTGTCTTCTGGCGCCCCTGAGACATGGCAACATGCTAGCATATGCTGAGTGAGACTTCCAGTAGAGTATAGGGGCAAGCTTAGTGTTGGGCTAGTGTATCTTCAAGTAGTGCCTCCAGGCACTTGGCTGGTGCATATGCTTTCCTGTCTCTGACATATCTGACCTCTAGAATTCTTTATATGTTTAACTGCAGTCTGTCCAGAGTCTCTTTTCAGTTCCAGGCCAGGAGACTGAGTCTTACTTTGTATTAACTCTGCTATTAAATTATGTGGCCAGGTATGTAAGTATGGTTCTGCTGCCAAGATCGGTGCAGGAGAATCTGTTGGGATGTAGGGGAAGGTGGTAGTTTGCTGAATGGAGTGCTAAGGGACTGTAAAGCACTCACAGAAAGAACAGAATTTCCAGCTTCTTAGCCTCATAGTTGGCCATAATTGTCTACTTGGTCAGAGGTGTCTTGTCCCCCCTGTCCACTCTGGTTCTCAGTTAGAAATACTAATGTTCCTTATGTATATTTTAAAAAGGTGGCTGGAGGCAGGGCCAGATTCTCAGTTTTGTCCATGTTTTGCCGTGATTCTGACCTAGCTGTCTCTTATCGATGTTAACTGCTTGCTGTTTCATCAACTCATTGACTTCTATCTTGTTTTACTTCCCGCTTACGGGCTGCTCTGTTACCAACAGTCTTTCATAGGATATTTGCTAATGGTGAGCAAACTTCTCCGCTCCTGTGATGTGCCTACCACGATATATGTAACGTACATTATTTTATTTTTGTGTGTGTATATATATATTTATATATATGATGTGTGTGTGTATCTGTATTTGTAACACACACAAACATACACACTCTCTTAATTTATTTATACAGTGTTCCCTTGCTATAAGGCTGGTGCGTAAAACTGTTTGGCTTAGGTGCATCCCACTTTGAGACCTTGTGTTCTGTGCTGGAATGTGAGCTGTTCCTTGTGCTGTCAGCCAGAGCCTTACAGAGAGGGAGCACTGCCCTTTGTGAAGTCTCCTGGTTGTTAGTTCTCTTCCTCTCCTTGTTCTTAGAACGTGCTAGTCCATGGACCCTAGTGCATGCTGGCTCCTGCATGTCAAGCCAAGCGGATGCGTTGTTCTGAGCTCTTCCCAGCTGAACTTTCCATGCACATTAGGCTCTTTCCTACTCCTGCTCTGCTAGATTTGGCTGGGCACCAAACCTGGACTAGCCTTTGCTTTGTGCTTGGCTATCCAATTGCTTGCTTGTAGTTTTAACTCCTTAGATGTTTTAAGATAAATGTTTCAGTGAATGTGCCTGGCTCCTGATGGCCAGAGGGACATCCCACCCAAATGAGTCCCTGATTGTGCAGTAAAGGTTTACTACTTATGTTTCCCCAGACAAAGCTCCAATTTTGGGGACACTTGTGCATATGAGGAGGGAGTTGGGCTGGCGGGGACTAGAAAAGGATTTGGGTGCTGCAGTTTGTAACCCCATTAAACAGAATGGCACCTTTACATTTAAATAATTCCTTACTTTATTTTTTTTGCCATCAGGGTTGTTCTCCATGGTTAGAATGTGTTTCTACTGAGTTGGGAACCTACCTCCAGCTGGAAGTGGTGGGAAGGGAAGGGCCTGTCTAAGCAGGCTCTGTGCCTTCCCAGTGTTTGCAGGAGCAGGATGTGGCATGCTGTTTGGCATCGCCAGCAGAGCAGAGGCTCTCTGAAAAAGTTAAATCTGGGACCTCACATAGCTGAGGAGGAAGTTGACGCAGTCAGGGCGTGTAGCATTAGGAGGGCAGATTTCCTTGGTGACGACTTGTTTATCAGCTGCAAGTGGGGCTGCGGCAGTCGCATGCAGCAGGCTGATTTTGTGGGGTGGAAGAGGCAAGGTGCAGCAGCAGCAGCCAGACTGGTCCAGGAACAACCCAGAGAGTGGGAATGTGACTGAGACTGGGTGTCAGCATGGCTTCAATCACGCTGATGGCAATGAAGCTTAAGGTTAGCAAGCCATTTCTCAGAAATCAAGTCACTGCTGCAAGTAGAACAAAATGTTGTCATTCTAGCAAGGCAAGAAGGGCCTCAGCCAGTGGTCTCCAGGCTTAAGAAGATGTGGTATCTTGCTTGTGCTGAAACAGTATCAGATGGCCTTGAAATATTGAGCTTTCTTAGCTAGTTTCGTGAGAACTTGCTTTAACATTAGTGTTGTATTACTAGGTACGGCTCATATGAGAGCTGGAAACAGTTTAGTCCTTAGATCTTGAAAAGTGATTTGGGTTTGAAAACAGTAAATATAGGGTATAAGGCTTCTGTTTTGCTTGAGCATTGAGCTAGTAAGGTTGTGAGTGACATGCTTTCATAACTAGTCTTATTTTAGTCATTACTTCACTCTTGGATTTTGCTACCTGGTGTTCAAAGACTTGTCATGCTGTTTTTCACATCCTTAATAGACACCTGAGACACTGAGTAGGTGATGTAGAAATAAAATAGGGGTTACTAGGGTATCTTGGATTTTTTGTGTGTGTGTGTGTTTTTTTTAACTAAGGTTTGGTTTAGAGAAAAAATAATGGATAGTTGAAATCAGTGATCAGTGTAAAATCTAGTGTAAAAATGGAAAACTTCTTAACCAGTGTTGGCATTCATTTTGGAAGATTTAATATGAATTTATGTAGTTTAGCTTCTAGCTGTACAGTTTTATGTGTAGAGCACGTCCTCTACCAAGCCAGGCATTTTCAGTTGTTTAGAAACTTGGCAAAATAAGGCAGGCTTTCACAAGCAGAAGAAGAGGTTTGTGTCTGACTACAGGTGCTGCTGGGAATGAGATCCAGCAGATGAGTAGTTTTGAGTGGAACTCTTTTTGCCCAGAATGGTTCAGAAAGTCCAAAGTGGTATGCAGGTTAGGTTTTTTCCTTTTTTTTTAAAGGCTTTGTCTTACCTTGGTCTCTGTTGTCTTTGGGACTCCCAGCAGTGTAAAAGCCTCTCATAAAGTGAAGATTCTTCTCGTTTGGATTGTTCTTGAGAAACTGTTCAACAAACTGGATGGAATAGCATGAGGTTAATTTCTAATTGTAATAAATTGACAGGCATCTCACAATCTAGCTGCTGTTACAATTGCTAGAGTAGCAAAAATAGTTACCAGAGACATGCCTTGATTTTGTATATAAGCACACTCCTCAAGGCAGGAAGAACAGTCATAGGTAAGTGACAATCAGTGGGCTTCTAATTGCTGTGGTTAGTTTTTGAAATTGCAATTGAATGTGTGTGTGTGTGTGTTATGATTTAATGTGTACATTCAAGGGGAGAGTGGTGGTTTGTTTTTTTTTAAGTCAGATTTAGTGGTAAGAATTGGTGCCTTTGGCCTCATTGCAAAGTCATCAAGGGGAATGCATACTTAACAGGTTTATCTCCTGCTATGCCCTGATGGTAATAAACTCTCATTTTTACTTTGCAGAAGGTTTAAAAGCTGGCTCTTGCTTCATGTGCTTGCTTTCCTTGCTTAGTATACCTTCTTTGTGCTGCTGTGAGTCATGTAATTAATGAAAACACCAGAAAACAACTATCTTCTAGACTGGTTGTCATTTTCAATTAAAGAGGATCTTTTAGAAAGTTTTGAATTTCCCAGTTTAGTGTTGTGGGTTATGAGAACTTGCATTTTCTGTGGTCAAACTTTTCTTTTTCTGTTGCATTGAAGGAGCCTCCTGCTTTAGCTTAGTTGGGTTGTGTTTTTTCTCTCTGTCTTTGTGTGCATTTCCAGGATCTATTGGGGGACATGTTTTATAGTTATCCAGGTCTTCATTTACCCATTTTAGTGTTAGTATGGCAGTTGCATATGTCCCATCCTTTTGGGGTCCTTTGACTGATGGCATGTGGAACATAAACATTTTAGAAGGCTCCTTCATGCCAGTTCTTGAAAGATCACTTGAATACAAACTTAAGTGGGTATTTACATCCCAGTGTGCCAGTACACATGTAATAATTTCTGTTAAGAACTGCTCAAAACATGAAACCAGTTCTGCAGATCAGGATCTTGGGGTCCTGGAGGACAGCAAGCTGACCATGAGCTAGCAACGGACCCTGATGACAAAGGTGGCCAACAGCATCTTAGGCTACTGTTGGGAAGAGCGTTGCTGGCAGATTGAGGGATGTGGTCCTTCTTTTCAGCACCAGTGATACTATGTCTGGAGTGCTGTGTCTAGATCTGCGCTCCACAGTACAAGAAAGATACCGACCTACTGGAGCAAGTCCTGCATAGGGCCTTGAAGATAGTTAAGGGACGCTATGAAGCGTCTGCCCATGCGAGGAGAGGCAGAGAGCGCTGATACTGTTTGACCTGGAGAGGAGTAGGCTCGGGGGGGGGATCATTTCAGTATGTATAAATATACATACCTGAAGAGAGACAGTGGAGGGAGCCAGTCTGTTCTCTGTAGTGCCCACTGACAGGACAAGAGGCAATGAGCACAAATTGAAAT